>CM075978.1:65008449-65175021 GCA_038087875.1 Malacoraja senta
CGAACCTGTCTGTGTGGAGTTTTGCACGTTCTCCTGTGAGTGCTGGGGTTTCCTCCCACACACCAAAGATAGGTGGGTTGGTAGGTGAATTGGCTGCTGTACTTTGCCCCCAGTGTGTGGGAGTGGTGGATGGTGTGAAGATATTTGGGTTGGTGTAGATGGTGTTGGTCGCCACAGGCTCGGTGAGGTCACGGACCAGTGTCCCTGCTGGACCACTCCTTGACTACAATAGGGAAGGAGGGAACAGTTAAGGAAGATTGTTTTAGTTCATGTTTACAGGGAAAACCTCAAGAATTCCAGCCTTTGATATTCAGCAAACACTTGCAGCATAAGGATACATGGTTATTCCACATTGCCATCCGCTGGGGAAAAATACGTTCCAAGTAATATGAAAATTAATGGAATCCACAGGATGAACTCTAACAACTCTGAAAGATGAGGGGGGATCTTATAGAAACATATAACATTATAAAAGGACTGGACAAGCTAGATGCAGGAAAAATGTTCCCAATGTTGGGCGAGTCCAGAACCAGGGGCCACTGTCTTAGAATAAAGGGGAGGCCATTTAAGACTGAGGTGAGAAAAAACTTTTTCACCCAGAGAGTTGTGAATTTGTGGAATTCCCTGCCACAGAGGGCAGTGGAGGCCAAATCACTGGATGGATTTAAGAGAGAGTTAGATAGAGCTCTAGGGGCTAGTGGAATCAAGGGATATGGGGAGAAGGCAGGCACGGGTTATTGATTGGGGACGATAAGCCATGATCACAATGAATGGCGGTGCTGGCTCGAAGGGCCGAATGGCCTCCTCCTGCACCTATTTTCTATGTTTCTAACTTAATTCACTGTAAATTAAGAAAATCACATCCAAAGGTTCTAAAGTATGTTTTTAGTCTTGTAGTTTTGTCTCAACTTCAAGTAACCCTTGCTTTCCCTCTCTCTCCGTGCCTCCCCCACCCTGGTTCTCCGAAGTGTTCTACTGTCCTCCTGATTAATTTTACTGAGTGTGTGCCTCGTTGTCACCTTCCCCTCAGCTAACAATGATCCATTCTGCATTTCCTTGAACATCGTCTGCTTTGATCTGTCATTTTCACACCTTACCCTTCCACATATCTCTGTGTCTCCCTCTCCCCTGACTCTCAGTCTGAAGAAGGGCGGAAACATCCATTCCTTCTCTCCAGAGACTCTGCCTGTCCCGCTGAGTTACTCCAGCATTCTGTGTCTGTGTTGGGGTTGGATGTTGCCGTCAGTGGCGAGGAAGGGACCTCATGCAAAGTGTCTCAAAGATGGACACCAAGTGCTGGAGTAACTCAGCGGGACAGGCAGCATCTCTGGAGGACACGGATAGGTGACGTTTCGGGTCGGGACCCTTCTTCAGGCTTGATGGAAAGTGTCCCCGCAGGTTGAGTGAGTTCCCTCGTGCCGATGTCCCTGGTTCTGTTCCTGCTCAGACACAACGCCTTCTACAGAGGACCGGTTGCTTTCTGCAGAGGGCAGGACTGGCAGCTGATTAGATCAGGCACGTCGCACACAATAACACAAGCAGCCAACGGCAGAAAACATAAATCACGTCCCAATCAGTGCTGGGACAGCAGGCAAAGATTGGGAGATACAGAGGGAGTCAAGGACACAAATAAATAGTGCAACACAAACAAGCAGCAACAAAGATGGATGCCGCTGTGGCAGAGTGAAGGCTACTGCCAACTCCAGGCTAACAGGGCCAGTGGTCGTGGAGGACTTCGAAATGCAGCCAATTCCTGACAAAACCCACTCTTGTGCAAATGTTTAACTTCACCACAACCTCGCCCGAGTAAAGAAAGTGAAGGGCCTGTCCCACTTTCACCACCTAACTCACGACCTCTGCCAAGTTTGCCCTTGACTCATACTCGTCACGAGGTCGTAGGTAGGCCGTGATGCTAGTCGTAGGTACTCGTGGCATCAAGTAGGTTGGGGCGTCTTTTCTAGCCTGATGAAAAATGTCCACGAGTAAAAACGGTCGTGAGTTAGGTCGTGAGAAGTGGGACAGGCCCCTGGGCAAACAACCACACACCTGACATCAACTGTACTACACAATAGGAAGCTGGCTCCAACTTTACCGCTTGCACAATAATCAGACACTTCGGCACGGTGCCGCAGCGGTAGAGTTGCTGCCTTACAGCGCCGGAGACCCCGGTTAGATCCTGACTACGGGTGCTGTCTGTACGGAGTTTGTACGTTCTCCCCATGACCTGCATGGGATTCCCCTGAGATCTTCAGTTTCCTCCCACACTCCAAAGACGTACAGGTTTGTAGGTTAATTGGCTTGGTGTAAATGTAACTGTCCCTAGTGCGTGTATGTTAGCGTTAGCGGGGATTGCTGGTCGGCGAGGACTCGGTGGGCCAAAGGGCCTGTTTCCGCGCTGTATCTCCAAACTAAATTACAGTGTATCCCGCTGTAACAAGTGGGATCTTGTTATTGGAAGACATTTACAAGATGCGGGGATAGCACAGTAGAACCTTCTGCAGCATTGTATGCTTCATTGTCACCTTCCCCTCATCTATCAGTGATCTATTCCACTTTCCTTCAACTCCATCCCCTTTGATCTGTCCTTTTCACACCTTACCCTTCCAAATCTCGAACCTCCTTCTTCCCTGACTCTCAGTCTGAAGAAGGGTCTCGACCCGAAACGTCACCCATTCCCCTTCTCTCCAGAGACGCTGCCTGTCCCGCTGAGTTACTCCAGCATTTTGTGTCTATCCTCGGTGTAAACCAGCACCTGCAGTTCCTCCCTACACAGTCTGTGGAATTCTCTGCCTCAGAGGGCGGTGGAGGCCGGTTCTCTGGATGCTTTCAAGAGAGAGCTAGATAGGGCCCTTAAAGATAGCGGAGTCAGGGGATATGGGGAGAAGGCAGGAACGGGGTACTGATCACATTGAATGGCGGTGCTGGCTCGAAGGGCCGAATGGCCTACTCCTGCACCTATTGTCTATTGTCTATAACTTTCTGGAAAAATCTGAGTTTTCTGATTGGAAAGAGAATTCATTGAAATTAAACAAGCCCTGGTGATGGATTGGGAATGTTCTAGAATGCAAAGTGGGATCTTGTTATTGGGAGACAGAATGAGGATATGAGCAGTGATAAATGCACAGCCTCTTCGGACTCACCATCTTCAAGGAGCAGAGAGCAATGTGTTTTGGGTAATACTGGAGTCAAGGGGGCTTCAGCAGGAAGAGAAAGACCAGCACACCACTCCTCACAGCTCCAGATCGCTAGATTCAACCTGACTGCTTGCACGTTCAGGTGGGGCCCTGGTGAGACCGCACCTGGAGCGCAGTTTTCGCCTCCTAATTTGAGGAAGGACATCCTTGCTATTGAGCCTTGGTAGGTTCACCAGGTTAATCCCCGGGATGGCGGGACTGTCATATGAGGAAAGATTGGAAAGACTGGGCTAGTGTTCACTGGAATTTAGAAGGATGAGGGGGAATCTTATAGAAATGTATAAAATTATAAAAGGACTGGACAAGCTGGATGCAGGAAAAACATTCCTAATGTTGGGGGAGTCCAGAACAAGGGGCCACAGTCTAAGAATAAAGGGGAGGCCATTTAAAACTGAGATGACAAAAAACTTTTTCACCCAGAGAGTTGTGAATTTGGGGAATTCTCTGCCACAGAGGGCAGTGGAGGCCAAGTCACTGGATGGATTTAAGAGAGAGTTAGATAGAGCTCTAGGGCTAGTGGAGTCAAGGGATATGGGGAGAAGGCAGGCACGGGTTATTGATTGGGGACGATCAGCCATGATCACAATGAATGGCGGTGCTGGCTCGAAGGGCCGAATGGCCTCCTCCTGCACCTATTTTCTATGTTTCTATGTTCCTGAGTGGTGACATAGAAACATCCAACTTCTGTATCTTCTGCCGGACGGGAGCGGGGAGAAGGATGAAAGTACTTGCTGATGGACAACAAGATCAACTCGGTGAACTAGGATGGGAATGAAACCATCTAGCCTGCTTACAGGAAGAGCAGGAATGCCTTCGTGCACAGATAATCTGATATGGAAAATAACTGGTGGGGGAGACTCGGACCAGAGGTCATAGCCTCAAATTAAAGGGGGCTCTTTTAGAAAGGAGGTGACCGTGAGGAGGAACTTCTTTAGTCAGAGGGTAGTTAATCTGTGGAAGTCATTGCTGTGGAGGCCAAGTCAGTGGATATTTTTAAGCCAGAGATAGATATTCTTGATCAAAACGGGTGTTAAGGTTATGGGGAGAAGGCAGGAAAATGGGATTATAATAATAATAATAATAATATTTGTATTTATATAGCACTTTTCAATCAATCACTTGAAACCAAAGTGCTTTACAGAGAATTATCCATATCCATATGTTGATATCAACATATCAACATTCACACGCAGGCAAAGGTGGGTGAAGTGTCTTGCCCAAGGACACAACGACAGTATGCACTCCAAGCGGGATTCGAACCGGCTACCTTCCGGTTGCCAGCCGAACACTTAGCCCATTGCGCCATAGGAGGCAGAGATCAGCCATGATTGAATGGCGGAGTAGACTCGATGGGCCGAATGGCCTAATTCTACTCCTATAACGTGTGAACATGAACATCCTGACAGTGGTGCAGCTGGTCGCTGCCTCGCAGCACCAGAGACTTGGGTTCGATCCTGACCACGGGCTCTGTCTGTGTAGAGTTTGCAAGTTCTCCCTGTGAGTGCCTGGGTTCCTCCCACACACCAAAGATAGGTGGGTTGGTCGGTGAATTGGCTGCTGTGTAGGGAGTGGTAGATGGTGTGAAGATATTTGGGTTGGTGTAGATGGTGTTGGTCGCCACAGGCTCGGTGAGGCCACGGACCAGTGTCCCTGATGGACCACTCCTTGACTACAATAGGGAAGGAGGGAACAGTCAAGGAAGATTCTTTTAGTTCATGCTCACAGGGGAAACCTCAGGAATTCCAGCCTTTGATATTCAGCAAACACTTGCAGCATAAGGATACATGGTTATTCCACATTGCCATCCGCTGGGGAAAAATACGTTCCAAGTAATACTGAGTTTATGCCTTGTTGCCACCTCCTCAGCCAACAATGAACATTCTACATTCCTTGACCATCGTCCCTTTGATCTGTCATTTTCACACCTTACCCTTCCATATCTCTTGGGTGAGAGTTGTGTGGGTGGGGGTCACGGGGAGAGGTCAGAGGTCCCACAACCTGTGCACCAGGTGCATGGTGATGCTCAGTTTGGGATGATGGGTCAGTTCATGAGCAGCCTCTCTCCACACTGGGAACTTCACCGTGCTCTCTGAACCTCCAATAAAACGGTGTCATGTCCCCAGGACAGGCCGAGTAGAACACAGACAAACGCTCCCTTCATGACGTAGACTGAGGAGTCCCCTGCAACCTGTTTCTCTTGCGGTTCACAGCCACCTGCCACGTTTGCGGGCTGGAAGGGACTGTGTTTCCACGTGTACATGGAGTGTGTGAGGTTGCAGCCCCTGTTCCGTTATCTAAAGGGGCAGCTCCTTGCCTTCTGGCTGCACTTCACACCCACCACCCTCATCTTTGGACACCCTGTGCGTAGGGGAGAGGGTAGGGCCGAAGATGTCCTGGTTTGGGTTGCTGCTCCTGGGCCTGGCCAAGCTGGCCATCCGCGAGTCACGGCGCCAGGCGGAAGAAGGCTCTGCCCGAGCCGGCTGCCCGCCCCTTTTCCGGGGTTACGTCCGTGCCCGGGTGGTGCTAGAAAAGTACTACACGCTGTCCACAGGCACCCTGGGGGATTTCCGGGACAGCGGGGGGTGGAATGTATCCTTAATAAAGATGGTGATGGTGAATTACAGGAGAAATATCATTTGAAAGCTAGGATTTTTTTAGATATCTTCAAATCCGAGACTATGTGAAAACACACACGCAAGACTGTCATTCTATATTAGACGAATGCATGAATAGAAAGGCGGATACAAGTAAGTTAATATCCTATATTTACAATACCCTTTTAACTGCACATATCCCACCTTCTGAAATGATTAGGCGAGCATGGGAAGATGAATTGGGTTTATTAATCTCAAAGGATAGTTGGGAGGAAAGCCTTTTTATACATACATCACTGCTCTCTTAATGTTAGGCACTCCCTGATACAATTTAAAATACTGCACAGACTCTATTACTCAAAGTCCAAATTGAACAAATCTTCCCAAATGTCGCTACTATTTGTGATAAATGTCTCCTCCAAGAAGTGACTGCAGCCCATTCTTTTGCTTCCTGCACAAAGTTACAAAACTTCTGGAGGGGAATATTTGATACCTTTTCCAAAATACTTAAAACTAAATTGGACCCAGATATAAAACTGATCATATTTCCTCAATTACGGCCTAATAATGGCGAAAAAATACTCAAATTTTGGAAACAGACAACAGTCCCTACAGTGAAGATGTGGGTCACAGATATGTCCGAGACACTACACTTGGAAAACATTAGGCTTGTTTTGGCGGAAAAAACAGATCAATTTCTTAAGACATGGATACCCTTTACTGAATTCTTACAACAATAGTATGGTGAAACACAAATTTAAATTTAAATCCGATGCTACGATGGGTGAGTGGGGGGGGGGGGGGGGGGGGGGGGGGGAGGGGCATGGTAAATCTCCATCTTTTTTTATTCCTCTTTCTCTCTGCTGCACTGCTTTGGAAACTTAGGGTTCTTTTTCTTGTTCTTTTCTATTTTATCTCTTAATTCTTTCCTTTCTTCTTTTCTTGCTTTCCCTTTGTTTTCTTTTTTTCCATTTTTTTAAATTTAGGTTACAAGGTTAAAAATGAAGCTGTACAATAATTGTATAATTGTAGATGCCGAACGTTTTATCCTCGTACAATTGCTTAATAAAAATAAATTAAAAAATGAATAAATAAAAAAGATGCTGAGTTCTCTGTAGTTGTTGAAGGTAAATTTGTTTAACTTGGTGTGGTGGGGGCGTTTTGTTTTGAATTATTTGGTACTGTAATTAGTCTTGTCAATGCTTAAATAAATTTATTTTTTGTGAAAATAAAAAAGGCTGGTGACGCAGCCTCCGCCTGCCCCCGCGTGGAGTTGAACCGGTCGGCACAAAGCAGCAAGTTATCACGCCAACATCTCCAGGGTCTAACACCTCCCCGCGGCCCCGTCACCAGGCAGCGACAGTACCCGTGTCTCCGTGAAATGAGGCTCCACGTTAAACCCCGCGGGACAAGGGCACAGAGACTCGCCGCTGGCAAAACCCACGGTCGCTTCACCAACGCCCCTCTCCCCCGCCACCGACCAGCTCAACGGGCAGTGAGCTCAGCAAGCCCACGTCTGCCTCATTGCTGCACCTCACACACCTTCCAGTTCACATACTATAGACAATAGACAATAGGTGCAGGAGGAGGCCATTCGGCCCTTCTAGCCAGCACCGCCATTCAATGTGATCATGGCTGATCATCCCCAATCAGTTCCTGCCTTCTCCCCATATCCCCTGACTCCGCTATCTTTAAGAGCCCTTTCTAGCTCTCTCTTGAAAGCATCCAGAGAACCTGCCTCCACCGCCCTCTCAGGCAGAGAATTCCACAGACATACTGTATCATAAAACAGCACAGCACAGTTACAGGCTGTGTGGAAAGGAACTGCAGATGCTGGTTTACTCCAAAGACAGACACAAAATGCTGGAGTAACTCAGCAGGACAGGCAGCATCGCTGGAGAGAAGGAATGGGGGACATTTCGGGTCAAGACCTTTCTCCAGAGACGCTGCTGACCCGCTGAGTTACTCCAGCATTTTGTGTCTATCTTCATTCCAGGTGAGATCAGAATCAGCAGTGGTGGTGGGACCAGATCACAGCCAGCTAAAGAACTGGAGACTGCCTCACTAACCTGCCTCACGAACTAACAAGTACCACAGCAGCACCAGTCCGTCACACAGACCACACTCCCCACCCATTGTAGATGTTGCCCGGTCTGTCACACACACACTCCCCACCCATTGTAGATGTAGCCCGGTCCGTCACACAGACCACACTCCCCACCCATTGTAGATGTAGCCCGGTCCGTTACACAGACCACGCTCCCCACCCATTGTAGATGTAGCCCGGTCCGTCACACACACACTCCCTACCATTGTAGATGTAGCCCGGTCCGTCACACAGACCACACTCCCCACCCATTGTAGATGTAGCCCAGTCCGTCGCACACACTCCCCACCCATTGTAGATGTAGCCCGGTCCGTCACACAGACCACACTCCCACCCATTGTAGATGTAGCCCAGTCCGTCACACACACACAGACCACACTCCCCACCACGGGCTCCATCCACACTTCACGCTGCCTCGGGAAAGCAGTCGATAAAATCAAAGTCCTAGCAGGAAGCTGATTTCTCCTCCAGTTGGTTCATTCACAAGTTGACCCACTGCAAACCCACCGCCAGCTTGTACCAGAGTCCAGTGGAATTATCACAAGGGCTTCTCTTCCAAGCCCACCACAAAGAGACTGTGTAGCTAGCTCCACATCTGACAGTCCACACACAATCCCATTACACAATACACACAATCCCATTACACAATACACACAATCCCATTACACAATACACACAATCCTGTTACACAATACACAGTCCCATGACACAATACACACAGTCCCATGACACAATACACACAGTCCTGTTACACAATACACACAATCCCATTACACAATACACACAATCCTGTTACACAATACACAGTCCCATGACACAATACACACAGTCCCATGACACAATACACACAATCCCATTACACAATACACACAATCCTGTTACACAATACACACAGTCCCATGACACAATACACACAATCCTGTTACACAATACATACAATCCCATTACACAATACACACAGTCCCATGACCACAATACACACAGTCTTGTTACACAATACACACAGTTCCGTTACACGTCCACACAGTCCCGTTACACAATACCACAGTCCTGTTACACAACACACACAGTCTTGTTACACAATACACACAGTCTTGTTACACAATACATACAATCCCGTTACACAATACACACAGTCCTGTTACACAACACACACAGTCCTGTTACACAATACACACAGTCCTCTTACACAACACACACAGTCTTGTTACACAATACATACAGTCCTGTTACACAATACACACAGTCCCATGACACAATACACACAGTCCCATTACACAATACACACAGTTCCGTTACACAATACACACAGTCCCATGGCACAATACACACAGTCCCATGACACATTACACACAGTCCCATTACACCATCTGGCAAAATTCACCCAGACAGAAATTCACAAATCATTGCCCCAGAAACGGAGGTCTGGGTTAAAATCCTCTCACGGTATTTGTGTGAAAATAAGTACATAAAGGCAGACAAAGTTTGTTTTGAACTGTGATTTCTTGCCCAATGTACACACGATACAGGTTATGGATCATCACGACACAGACACTCAGACTGTACCCCCCCCCCCCACTGTAACACAGGGAACTGTACTTCTCACGCCACCTCTTTGATGTAACGTTCCCCTCTGTCCTGTCGGCAGAGTTTGGGAACGTCCAGAATCCTGGACAAGATTTACTCCTCAACCCGAGTCCACTGATACTCACTATTTTTCCCTTTTTCAAGGAATTTTATTCAGTGTTTACACTTGACAATGTACCAGAAAGTACAAGACTTTCAAATAATCACATTACATCCGACATCCATTAGAGCATCCTAGTCTACAATACACTTAAACCCCGCGGCAACCAACATTGACGGAAGGCCTCCAGAGTCCCCGTGGACACCGCGTGTGTGTTCCCTCTCCAGGGACACGCAAGCATGGACGTACGCCCGGAAGAGGGGCAGGCAGCCGTCTCTGGTGTGACCATCGACTGCCCGCTGCCTGGTCCCACGAATGGCCATCTTGGCCAGGCCCAGGAGCAAACCGACAGGGAGGTCCCACCTTCCCGATCGAACCTCCCCACTCCCTGACACCAGGATTGTGGGACTAAAATGCAACCAGAACTTGAGGAGCAGCCCCTTCAGATAACAATTCACTCACTGAGCACTGTGTCAGCTCGTGTGGAAACCACCACCATTCTCACAGGACCGCACGGGGAACTTTCACCGGGACAGCCAGTGAGAGAGGGTGCTACAGAAATGCTCGTTCATCCCTGCGGCTCACAGCAGCTACTGGGAGCCTGTTGTCAAAGGTTGTTCTGGTTAAAGGATTAGAACTGACCACAGACAGCGACCGGGCTGAGCTGGTGGTTTTGTCTGGCAGTTTGCACAACTGGACAATATTGTGAAAAAGGGTCTCGACCCGAAACAGTCACCTATTCCTCTTCTCCACAGATGCTGCCTGACGCGCTGTCCACACAGTAAACACATGCCCACAATGTCACGTGTGCCGCGCAGAACACACATGTACCCACAACGTAAACACGTGTGCCCGCCCCAGAACACACGTGTCCCCACCGTGTAACATGTGCAAGCACACAGTGTACATGTACCTACAATGTTCCCATGTTTGGAGCAGAGGAGGCCGAGGGGTGACCCTAAGATGTACAAGATCACGAGGGGCATGGATAAAGTGCACGCTCAGTCTTTTTCCCCGGGTAGAGGATTGTAAAACTAGAGGGCACAGGCCTAAGGTGAGAGGGGAGATTTAAGAGGAACCTCAGGGCCAACTCTTTCACTCAGAGGGTTAGTCTGTATCTGGAACAAGCTGGGTAGAGTTGTAATGTTTATAAAGACATTTGGACAGATATATGGATGGCTAGGAAGGGTTTAGAGGGATATATGAGCCAAATGCAGGCAAATGGGACTAGTCCAATATGCCAACTTGGTCAACATGGACAAGGTGGACCGAAGGGCCTGTTTCTGTGCTGCACAACTCTCTGCTCCGGGATGTTGCGGGAGGGGGGTCGGGGACGAGGGAGGGAGGGAGGGAGAGAAGTGGATAGAGGGAGGGAGGGAGGGAGGGAGAGAGGGGATAGAGGGATAGAGGGGGTGGAGAGAGAGTGGGGATAGAGGGAGGGAGGGGGGAGGGGGGATAGAGGGATGGAGAGGGAGAGAGGGGATAGAGGTGATAGAGGGAGGGGGGATAGAGGGGATAGAGGGAGGGGGATAGAGGGGGATAGAGGGGATAGAGGGGGATAGAGGGATAGAGGGAGGGGGATAGAGGGGATAGAGGGAGGGGGATAGAGGGGATAGAGGGAGAGGGGGGATAGAGGGGGGATAGAGGGAGAGGGGGGATAGAGGTGGGATAGAGGGAGAGGGGGATAGAGGGAGAGGGGGAGGGATAGAGGGGATAGAGGGAGGGGGATAGAGGGGATAGAGGGGGGGATAGAGGGGATAGAGGGAGGGGGATAGAGGGGATAGAGGGAGGGGGATAGAGGGGATAGAGGGAGGATAGAGGGGGATAGAGGGGATAGAGGGGGGATAGAGGGAGGGTACCGGGCGGTGCCGGCGGCTCCCTCACCTTCAACATGCGGATCTCCCTCATCGCGATCTTCCTGATCACCGGATCTTCCTCCGACTCCACGAAGCGTTTGACGGCGACCACCTGCCCGCTCACCCGGTCCCGGCACTTGAACACCTCGCCGTAGGCGCCCTCACCGATCTTGCCCAGACGGTCGTAGCGCTCCATGGTCCCGGCCCGACCCGGACACACACTCACACCGGGGTGGACAGGGAGAGAGACTGGGGGAGACAGGGGGGGGGAGACAGAGACTGGGCGAGACTGGGGGAGGGAGGGGGTCCCGTGTGTGTCCGGGGGTGAATCAGCGGGGTCTCCGCCGCCCGGGGAAACTGCGACTCTTTGGCTCAGAGAGAGTGAGTGCGGGCGGGGACAGGGCGGGGATGTGGGGGAGAGGCGGGCTCACACTCACACTCACACTCACACTCACTCTCACTCTCACACTCACTCTCACACACTCACACTCACACTCACACTCACACTCACACTCACACGCACTCTCACACACTCACACTCACACTCACACTCACACACTCACACTCACACTCACACACTCACTCTCACTCTCACACTCACTCTCACTCTCACACTCACACGCACTCTCACACGCTCACACTCACACTCACACTCACACACACTCTCTCACACACTCACTCACACACTCACTCACTCACACTCACACTCACTCTCGCACACTCACACTCTCACACTCTCACACACACTCTCACACACTCACACTCTCACTCTCTCTCACACTCACACCCACACACACTCACTCACTCTCACTCTCACTCTCACTCCCCCGGCACAGGCAGGAGCTGAGGGGTGATCTTACACACAGGTGCATCAAATCCTGAGGGGAATCGATAGGGTGGACGCAGAGTCTTTTATCCCACAGTTGGGAATCAAGAACCAGAAGACACACGTTCAAAGGGAGAGAGGGAAAAGATTTAATAGGAACCCCAGGACTGATGGAGGGGAGGGGGGGGGGCAGTGTTGTAGGGAGGAACTCACTGCAGATGCTGGTTTAAACCGAAGACAGACACAAACAGCTGGAGTAAATCAGACTGGAGATGGGACTTGACCCGAAACATCACCCATTGGTTCTCTTCTGAGATGCTGACTGTCCCGCTGAGTTTCTGTGTCTATCCTGGTGAGTGATAGGTGGGTACAGGGGAGGAGTAATAGGTAGATGGGTGGACAAAGACCAGAGACTGGAAGAAGACAAAAGTCTGAGATAAGGAGAGAAGGTGAAGAGTAATGATATAGATGAAGCAAAATGCAGCGCCAGCGACCCGGGTTCGATCCCGACTACGGGTGCTGTGTGTATGGGGTTTGTACGTTCTCCCCGTGACCTGCGTGGGTTTTCTCCGAGATCTTCGGTTTCCTCCCACACTCCAAAGACGTACGGGTTGGTCGGTTAATTGGCTTGTTTAATTGTCCAAGTTGGCGATATGCAGAGTACAGCCCTGCCGACTACAAAATTCAGATGGTTCAGATAGTTCAGATGGAAGGAATTAAAAGTAGCAATGTTACAAAATTTTGAGATTTAAAAAATAAAGTCTGCAATTTATCCCATCAGATGAAGCATAAAAAGAAGTTTAATTTGACACTTAATTCACTTTCATATCTTCAGTATTAAAAAAGTTATGGCCATTATCATACTCAGAAATTAGCATCTAGTTCCCTATTGCTTTTCCATTGACTTAACACAAAAGCTGTGATCGAGGACAGTTAAAAGCCCATAACTTTCTTAAAAATTATGATAACTGAAAGAAATTTTCAGTTATTATAGATTGAAGCATTCTGAAACAAATATGAAACAATCTTACTTCGAAGACATGAAAGTAAAGCATATAATTAGTTAGTTACCTAATTGTAGCTAATTACAAAATTCAATTACTAGATCTAAACATCTATCAATTTCTTAAGAATAGATTAACATTTTTAAATAGCCTAAGTGTCCAAATAACATTCACACAATAATTCACAATATAACATAATTTTTAAATCTAATTTTCATGAATTTACAGGCCAAATGGAAGGAATTGAATGTTTAATACCTGTAAATTAATGGGCATTTAATTCATCTTGTGAGTGAGGTTTTCTGGAACGCGATCTTTTGGAACGTTGATTTGCGGTGAATTTAACCCCGTATTGGCATGAAAAATACTGCCGTTAATTCGGGGAATAAAATCACCGTGTCGCATGAAAAAATGTGAATTAAAGGCTTCTTAAGAAGCACTTTTATACATGTAAAGAAAGCACTTTCGTTTACCTGTCCCATGCGTGAAATCCGTCCCCGTTATCGGCGTTGACGCTTCAGGAGCTGATTTTAAAATTATTGTAGCGCTGACATTGACGATTTAATAAAAATAAAAAATTCACAAATCGCCACTAGGAACGATTCATCAGCCAACGCTTGTACTCCAACACAATATTAACTAGGACAAGGGAGGAGAAACCCGCGTTTTAACCCCCCCCCCTTAAAGGCGCCAAAATCGCGCACACGGCCAGTGGCAGAATTACAGCGCGACTGAAGGTAAGTTTTGTAACATACCTATTAAAAGTAACATTAGCCAGTTTGCGGATGACACAAAGCTGGGTGGCAGTGTGAACTGTGAAGATGATGCTATGAGAATGCAGGTTGACTTGGACAGGTTGGGTGAGTGGGCAGATGCATGGCAGATGCAGTTTAATGTGGATAAATGTGAGGTTATCCACTTTGGTGGCAAGATCAGGAAAGTCAATTATTATCTGAATGGTGTCAGGTTAGGAAAAGGGGAAGTACAACGAGACCTGGGGGGTCCTTGCACACGTCACTGAAAGTAAGCATGCAAGTACAGCAGGCAGTGAAGAAAGCGAATGGCATGTTGGCCTTCATAACAAGAGGAGTTGAGTATAGGAGCAAGGAGGTCCTACTGCAGTTGTACAGGGCCCTGGTGAGACCACACCTGGAGTATTGTGTGCAGTTTTGGTCCCCTAAGTTGAGGAAGGACATACTTGCTATTGAGGGAGTGCAGCGTAGGTTCACCGGGTTAATTCCCGGGATGGCGGGACTGTCATATGATGAAAGAATGGAATGACGGGGCTTGTATACATTGGAGTTTAGAAGGATGAGAGGGAATCTTATAGAAACATATAAAATTATTAAGGGATTGGACACGCTAGATGCAGGAAACATGTTCCCGATGTTGGAGGTGTCCAGAACCAGGGGCCACAGTTTAAGAATAAGAGGTAGGCCATTTAGAACTGAGATGAGGAAAAACATTTTCACCCAGAGAGTTGTGAACTTGTGGAATTCTCTGCCTCAGAAGGCAGTGGAGGCCGATTCACTGGATGCATTCAAAATAAAGAGTTAGATAGTTCTTGGGGTGAGCGGAATCAAGGGGTATGGGGTAGGAATGGGGTACTGGTTGTGGATGATCAGCCATGATCACAGTGAATGGCGGTGCTGGCTTGAAGGGCCGAATGGCCTAATCCTGAACGTATAGCCTATGTGTCTATGATGGGGAATAGTGGGGGGGGGGGGGCGGGGTTGTTGTACATCTAGATGGGGCACAGGGAAGGGAAGGAGGGAGTGAGTGAAGGGAAGGGGAAGGAAGGAGGGATGAGGGAGGAAGGAAGGGAGTACATTACGAGGGTTGAGGCAAACAGCACCAGCTCGATGAGCATCTTGGTCAGATTCTTCGTGCTGTTTGTGTCTGGTCTAGAGCGCTTTGCGGAAGGACGGATAAAAAACCATCCAGGGCACACACAGGGATCGTTCAGATGGTGAAGGACTGAGGTCTGCTGGTTACTTTGGGGAAAAGTCACAAATAATCACAGCCAGACAGAAAAACCAGGAGTAACGCAGCGGCTGGGTCAGCATCTCTGGAGAAAAGGAGTCTGACCCAAAACGTCACCTATTCCTTCCCTCCAGAGATGCTGTCTGACCCGCTGAGTTACTCCAGCTTTTCGTGTCTATCTTCGGTTTAAACCTGCACCTGCAGTTCCTTAATGCACAATAATCACAGCTAGCCCTGTTCCAATTTATTTATTGGGCAACCACACAGAGATGCTGCGGTGAAACTCGATCAAGTCTGAGGGGCGTTTAATTGTGGTGGTGGAAAGCTAGAGTGATGATTGAAGGGTGCCAGTGATCGGGGGGAGAGGGAGAGAGAGCCAGCGCTGTAAACTAGGTCAGGACATACCAGGTATCATGGTAATTAGGCTGAAGAGTCAGTCACTGCCAAGGTGATCGGGTAGCAGCTTTTAGACCGTCACCCTGGGCATTACTAATGAATGCTGGATAGAAACCAGGCTCAGTTATTCAACACAGTTGCCACGTTACTAATCCGTATGGGAGAATATCACAAAGGTTACAGGGGCCAAACACAGGCAGTGCACTGCAGACGTGAGATGGTCAGAAGCTAAGACTTTTATCCTCTGGAGCGCAGGAGGCTGAGGGGTGACCTTACTGTAATGTACAGCTCCGGAGGGGCACAGATAAAGTGAACGCTCACAGTCAATAGTGAACAGAGATCACTAGTTAGCAATAAAACAGGTACACCTCTGCACAACGAAAGACAAGTTTTCAATGGAATATTGCACTAAATTCAATATTCTACCATCAAATCGATCCTTATATTTTATTTTATGCATGATCAGTGTGGGAACTCCCCCTACTTTACCAGGGTAGAGGATTCTAAAACTAGAGGGTACAGGCTTAAGGCAAGAGGGGAGAGATTTAAGAGGGAGCTCAGGGGCAACTTTTTTCCACAGAGGGTAGTCCGTATCTGGACTGAGCTGCCAGAGGAAGCTACAGAAGCAGATGTCTTCTGAAAGTCAGAATGGTATTTGGCCAGATATATGGATAGGAAGGGTTTAGAGGGATATGGGCCAAGTGCAGGCAAATGGAACAAGCCCAGCATTGATGTTAGTCCACAAGGGCTGTGCTGCCCACCTGTGACTCTTAACCTTACCATTAGCTTTTTAATGCGATTAGTTACAAAACAGGAAACTCTTGCTGAGCAGTTTTAGACTAACGGGACACAGGAAACTGTAACTGCTGGAATCTTGCATAGAACAAAATGCTGGAGTCATTCAGTGGGTCAGGCAGCATCTCTAGAGTAATAAGGGCTTCGACCCAAAACGCTGCCTAGCCATGTCCTCCACAGATGCTGCCTAACCCACTGTGTTACTCCAGCACTTTGTGTTTTGCTTCATCTCTAATAACTGTTGCGAGCATCCACACTATAGGTCCCCGATAAGTGGTGGGGGCTCACCATGAACAATGGGCTCTTGTGTATCGTGCATTACTGCAGTGTCTACTTCAAGGCCCTTCCCTGGATCACACACACACACACACTGCTTGATGGCCACAAAACACACGGAATTGGAATCGTGTCATCTTCCCGCTGACCGACCGCACGCAACAAACTGCTTTTCACCGAAACTCGGTACACGTCAACTAAACGAAACTATTTCTGCACCTGCTTTTGGATTTGTACTGATATTTGATCATTGTTAAGCACAAAAGTGAGGTTATGCTCTTAAACCCAGTCCACATTCTAGGTCTAGAGAATCCAGGACCCGAGGTCATAGCCTTAGAATTAAAGGACGTTCCTTTAGGAAGATGATGAGGAGGAATTTTCGTCAGAGGGTGGTGATTCTGTGGAATGCATTGCCACAGAAGGCTGCGGAGGCCAAGTCAGTGGATATTTCTAAGGCAGAGATAGATAGATTCTTTATTAGTACATGTGTCGGGGGTTATGGGGAGAAGGCAGGAGAATGGGGTTAGGAAGGAGAGATAGATCAGCCATGATTGAATGGCGGAGTGGACTCAATGGGTTAAATGGCTTAATTCTGTTCCTATCACTTATGACCTTATATTGTGGTGCAGTCACCATAATAATCATCGCCTTGCTGCCACTACGGCTCAAGCCAGGCTTTGTGTTTAAAAGTGCAGCTTACAGGAGCATGAAATCGAAGGGGGGAGGGGGGGGGTGGGGGAAGAGAGGGTAAATATCATTTACAAATCCTCACCATCTATCCACTAGTTTTAAAAATCATCTGCTTAAGTCTCCAATTGTTGCTCAAAAGGAATAATTATATTCTCAGAATACTTCAGGGCATTAACACCAAATTTTTACCAATATTTATTACCAGTCAATACCTTAAATGGACAACATACTTTGTTGCAATGTGCTGGATTTGCAACGTGGTAGATTTGGTACAATGCTAGATTACTGAATTACTGTTATTGAATGTTGAAAATCCAGGCAAACTATTTCTGTAGATCAGTGGTGGTAAACTCAATCAATCACACCCTAATGTTATCAAGCCGCCTGCCACTTTTGCACGTGTACATGGAGTGTGTGAGGTTGCAGCCCCTGTTCCGTTATCTAAAGGGGCTGCTCCTTGCCTTCTGGCTGCACTTCACACCCACCACCCTCATCTATGGACACCCTGTGCGTAGGGGAGAGAGTAGGGCTGAAGATGTCCTGGTTGGGTTGCTGCTCCTGGGCCTGGCCAAGCTGGCCATCCGCGAGTCACGGCGCCAGGCGGAAGAGGGCTCTGCCCGAGCCGGCTGCCCGCCCCTTTTCCGGGGTTACGTCCGCGCCCGGGTGGTACTAGAAAAGGACTACGCGCTGTCCAATGAGGCCCTGCAGGATTTCCGGGACTGCTGGGCACCGCGGGGGTGGAATGTATCCTTAATAAGGATGGGGAAATAGTTATTTAAGAATTTTTTATTTACTTATACTATGCTGGAGGGTTTTGTTTTGAATTATTGAGTATTGTAAATACACTTCCCTCCATAATGTTTGGGACAAAGACCCATCATTTATTTATTTGCCTCTGTACTCCACAATTTGAGATTTGTAATAGAAAAAAAAAATCACATGTGGTTAAAGTGCACATTGTCAGGTTTTAATAAAGACCATTTTTATACATTTTGGTTTCACCATGTAGAAATTACAGCTGTGTTTATACATTGTCCCCCCATTTCCGGGCACCATAATGTTTGGGACACAGCAATGTCATGTAAATGAAAGTAGTCATGTTCAGTATTTTGTTGCATATCCTTTGCATGCAATGACTGCTTGAAGTCTGCGATTCATGGACATCACCAGTTGCTGGGTGTCTTCTCTGGTGATGCTCTGCCAGGCCTGTATTGCAGCCATCTTTAGCTTATGCTTGTTTTGGGGGCTAGTCCCCTTCAGTTTTCTCTTCAGCATATAAAAGGCATGCTCAATTGGGTTCAGATCAGGTGATTGACTTGGCCACTCAAGAATTTACCAATTTTTAGCTTTGATAAACTCCTTTGTTGCTTTAGCAATATATTTGGGATCATTGTCTTGCTGTAGAATGAACTGCTGGCCAATGAGTTTAGAGGCATTTGTTTGAACTTGAGCAGATAGGATGTGTCTATACACTTCAGAATTCATTCTGCTACTACCATCAGCAGTTGTATCATCAATGAAGATAAGTGAGCCAGTACCTTCAGCAGCCATACATGCCCAGGCCATAACACCCCCACCACCGTGTTTCACAGATGAGGTGGTATACTTTGGATCTTGGGCAGTTCCTTCTCTCCTCCATACTTTGCTCTTGCCATCACTCTAATATAAGTTAATCTTCGTCACATCTGTCCACAAGACCTTTTTCCAGAACTGTGGTTGCTCGTTTAAGTACTTCTTGGCAAACTGTAACCCAGCCATCCTATTTTTGCGGCCAACCAGTGGTTTGCATCTTGCAGAGCAACCTCTGTATTTCTGTTCTTGAAGTCTTCTGAGGACAGTGGTCATTGACAAATCTACACCTGACTCCTGAAGAGTGTTTCTGATCTGTCGGACAGGTGTTTGTTTTTTTTCTTTATTATAGAGAGAATACTTCTGTCATCAGCTGTGGAGGTCTTCCTTGGTCTGCCAGTCCTTTTGCGATTAGTAAGCTCACCAGTGCTCTCTTTCTTCTTAATGGTTCCAAACAGTTGATTTTGGTAAGCCTAAGCTGTTGTCTCTAACAGTTTTATTCTTGTTTCTCAGTCTCATAATGGCTTCTTTGCCTTTGTTCCTCATGTTGATAAACAGCAATAAAAGTTTCCAATGGTGATGGAAAGACTGGAGGAAAGACTAGGTGCTGGGAGCTCTCTTACACCTGCATTAAGGAGGCAATTAAACACACCTGAGCAATTACAAAACGCCTGTGAAGCCATGTGTCCCTGAAATGGGTGGGACTATGTATAAACACAGCTGTAATTTATACATGGTGAAACCAAAATGTACAAAAATACCCTTTAATAAAATTTGACAATGTGGACTTTAACCAAATGTGATTTATTTCTATTACAAATCTCAAATTGTGGAGTACAGAGGCAAATAAATGATCGGTCTTTGTCCCAAACATTATGGAGGGCACTGTAGTATTGTAAGTACTTGAAAAAAAATCTATTTTTGGTTAAACAAAAGTTATACTACCTGGTCTGAAGGGTCCCGACCCGAAACGTCACCTGTCCATGTTCTCCAGAGAGGCTGCCTGAACCACTGAGTTACTGCAGCACTTTGTGTTCTACTTATATTGTCGTGAAGTATCTACACGTGTAATTAACCCCCAATTCAAACCATGCAGAGCAGAAAAACGATGTTCTACTGCACATGACATTGCAATGGAACAAGAGACGAGAGCTTTCGTTTAGTTGCAGTAATTATGAAAAAACTAAGATTGCATTGAATATTTTATTGTACATTATTTACAGTTGCATATTACAGAGGAACAGTCAACGAGTTGGGCTGCAATTAGTGTCATTTTATTGAGTTTAAACTTGAGAACGGGTAACGTTGAGAAGGTGAAAGATTCAGTGAAGCGACTGCAAGAGAAGAGGATTATACAAAGCTGAGGTAGGGCTGGGAATAAGGACCAAAGGTTTCACGGGTTGCCGAGTGCACATATGCCAATTACAGAGTCAATAACAAATTAGATGTGATGGTTCCCAAACAAGTGAGTCAAAGAGTCTGGAGAATTTTAGCTAGTTTTTTTTTTTAAAGTATACTTATTATTAACTTTCACCTGTTTTATTAATATCTATTATTACACTTTGTACAAAAACACCTTCAATATACATATGAAAAGATTAAAATGCTTAAACTACGGTGGCATCTATACAGCTAAGCCTTCCAATTTCAAAGTTGTACAAAAAAGTGCTGATACAAAGGAAGTGTAAGAATTGAAGGATTAAATTAAATATTACACTGTGCTTAAGTGTAACAGGTCGAACAGAATATTTTTCTCCCTTATAACCCAAACCAATGCAATGCAAATGTAACTAAAAGTTGTCTCACCCTCGTCCCTGCGAATATAATTTTAATACCATTGGCAGATTAATAAATAAAGCATTTAAATAGTCAGTTTAACTTTATACCGTGGCAGAAAATTTTAAGCTGTACAATCCTGCAGCCGACGCCTTTAAAAATCCTATAAAATAAAGAGTTACACTATCCGGCAACATGTAAATTTAGTACTAAAAGTAGATTTAGATCACACAGTACAAAGAGCGGGAGGAAATATCAAATGTTGGTGCAAGGAATTTTAAAATAGAAAGTCCTGAGGAAAAAGTATTAGAAAATGTGGCACTTGGAGATTTCTGAATATTTTCACTCTGTACAAATAGAAATTAGGCCTTTGTTGCGGTTTACAAAGTTGCTGTTAGCCAGGGCTTTTTATGAAGCAAATCTTATACAATAGACCAACCACACAGTGGCTGCATATTTTCATAAGCCACATCCAGTCACCAAGCTTACGGGGCTTGCTTAGAAAATCCACCTCATGACAAGAGTCAAATACAAGTCAGAAGTTGAATAAATCAAGAGCACAGCAGCCACGCTGACAACTAACTGTGCTGTGTTACAGTTCCCTCAGTGAATCTTCCTTGTGTGGAGCCGGTTCATGTTTGTCCCGGCTCACGCAGCAGCAATCCCTGGTGATGAAGGTCCGTGCCATTGCTTAGTAACTGTTTTCATGGCCGGCCAGGATGTAGAGGTTGCTGTAGGCCATGGGGTTGTCTGTCGGCCGGCTTTGTAGAACCACCACTCTGCAATGGAAACGAAACATCGCTTTATGCTTCAAAAACACAATCATTGTTGTTCAACCTCCTAGTACCCTCGACAGTGGTGAAACATTAATCTGGTACCTTTTCAAATGTGGGGAAACATACATGTGGTGCAAGGGGATGAATCCACAAACCTTTCCCACCACCGTCTATCTGTTTTGTGTCTCAAGACAGACACAAAATAACTCAGCGGGGCAGGCAGCATCTCTGCTCGGAAGCAATGGGTGACGTCTCTGGTCGAAAGAAGTATGGCCACAACCGGACACGTCACCCGTTCCTTCTCTCCAGAGATGCTGCCTGTCCCGCTGAGTTACTCCAGCTTTTTGTGTCCATCTTCGATGTAAACCAGCATCTGCAGTTCCTTCCTAAATCCTTCCAACACAACCTTTCCCACCTGTCTGGTTGTATCCAAGATGATTAGCACACTCTGCATTTAATCCATCGCACAGACCAGACTTCCCACCACTGACTCCATCTATACTTCACACTGCCTCAGAAAAAGCTGCCAACATAATCAAAGACTTGTCCCACCCCGGCCGTTCCTCCATTCTGGCAGAAGGTACAGAAGCTTCAGAGCACGCACCACCAGACTCAGGAACAGATTCTTCCCCTCTGTTATCAGTCTTCTGAACTGTCCTTCCATCAGTTAGGGCACTGTCTGATTCACCTCTACCCCATTATGGACATTAGACGTTGTCTAAGGGACTGGTGTGCTACAATGCTGAGAACTACAGTTTTTCACTGTAGCTCAGTAAATGTGACAATCAACTAAACTGAAACCACATTCTGCCCTGTATCTTCCCTTTAGCTCTACCTGGTGCACTTGAGTACAACCTGATTGTATCTATAGAAAGTAAATCTGATCTGTTTGGATAGTGTGCAATACAAAGCTTTTCACTGTACCTCGTTGTACTACATGTGACAATAATATACCTAAACTTAATATTGTATTGAATGCAAGAACTGCATGTGATGCAGGCTGAGGGTGGCAGGGTGGCGCAGCGGTAGAGTTGCTGCCTTACAGCGCAAGAGGCCCGGGTTCGATCCCGACCGCGGGATTCTGTCTGCGGGAGTTTGTACGTTCTCCCCGTGACTGCGCAAGTTTTCTCCGAGATCTTCAGCTTCCTCCCACACGCCAAAGACCTGCAGGTTGTTTGGGTCAATTGGCTTGGTATAAATGTAAATTGTCCCGAGTGTGAGGGGTAGTGTTAGTGTGCGGGGATCGCTGCTCGGTGCCGACTCGCTGGGCCCAAGGACATGTTTTTGCACTGTATCTCTAAACTAAACTCTTACTGGAGTCTGGACGTTTTGATCCCTCTCTGGGTATTCCTGCCTCATTCACGGCTCAATTCCTGTGCTACCGATAGCTCAATGTAACAGCAGCCGATATAATCCATTCCCCTGAAGCAGTTGGGGACACTTGACACCACGAGCCATCACTGAATGTCAGGTGTTGGATAAAACACATTAACATGCAGAAAATAAATTAGGTATTTCTACCATTCTAGCTCAATTGTGCAATCAGCAGTTAGATGAAAGCACAAACACACTTTATAGTCAAGTTCCACAACCTAGAGTCAGTCATACATCACAGCAAGAGGAACTTTAATATGATGACCAAGATGCTCCATCTAAGCTAGTCCCATCTGTCCATGTTTAGCCCATATCCTAAATATTTCCCATCCATATACCTGTCCAAGTGCCTTTTGAATGGTGTCAATAGTAGATTCAAGAGAGTTTATTGTCATGTGTCCCAAATAGGACAATGAAATTCTTGCTTTGCTTCAGCACAATAGAATGTAGTCAGCATAAATAAATACAGAACAGATCAGTGTGTCCATACCAGTGAATATATATATACACACATAAATAACCAGATAAAGTGCAATAGGCTATTAAAGTTCAGAGTTTTGTTTGAGCTGAGTTTAATAGTCTGATGCTTTGGGGAAGTAGCTATTCCTGAACCTGGATGTAACAGATTTCAGGCTCCTGTACCTTCTACCTGATGGCAGCGGAGAGATGAATGTGTGGCCAGGATGGTGTGGGTCCTTGATGATGCTGCCAGCCGTTTTGAGGCAGCGACTGCGATAGATCCCTTTGATGGTAGGGAAGGTCAGAGCCGATGATGGACTGGGCAGTGGTCACAACTTTTTGTAGTCTTTTCTGCTCCTGGGCGCTCAAGTTGCCGAACCAAGCCAAGATGCAACCGGTCAGCATGCTCTCTACTGTGCACCTGTAGAAGTTCGAGAGAGTCCTCCTTGACATACCGACTCTCCAGAATCTTCTCAGGAAGTAGAGGCGCTGATGTGCTTTCTTTATAATTGCATCAGTACCTGCCTCAACTACCTCCTCTGGCAGCTCATTCCATACAGCCACCACCCTCTGAGTCCATGGTGGAGGTTGGGCACTAAGTTCGGAACTTTCCCTTTTAACCAGGAGTTCAGAATAAAATAAGTCAGTGGAGCCTACGTTGAGAACACTTCCAGTTCCATGCACAACGGCCTGGAAAATCCGAGGCAGATCAGCCAACAGGTGATCATTGACTCCAGAACACCAGAATAAAAGTCAAAATATTACCTTAGAAAAAACGGATGCGCTTTAAATATATGAAATGTCGTTGAGAAATGAGAAAAGATGCCAGTACTAGGCATCTGCAAGATCTTGCTCATAACGAGTGGTCCAATGCACATTAAGAAATGTTCCACTTTGACCTGCTACTGAGGTCGAGGATAGAAGACTTTGAACATAATTAGCAAATAAGGGCGGCAGAGCCAGAGATATGGGTTCCATCCTGACTACGGGTGCTGGTGTGTACAGAGTGTGTACGTACGTTCTCCCCAAGACCTGCGTGGGCTTTCCCCGAGATCTCTGGTTTCCTCCTAGGTTCATTAGATTGGTATGAATGGAAAATTGTCCGTAGTGTGTAGAGTGGTGTTAATGTGCGGGGATTGGTCCTTCGGTGGCCTGAAGGGACTGTTTCCGCGCTGTACCACAGAAGTAAACAGTAACCTCAGGAATGCACGCGAGCGGTATTTCAAATACCAACACATATAAACAAGGCCAATAGATAAACAATGGCAATGCCAAAACGTATAGACAAGGCTGTCTTACCGATCCGACCCCAAGAGGCGAAACACTCGGCTTTTATCAGATATCTCCTGGGTCACCTGAATTGGAAGATTTGAGAAGTTTAGTAACTTTAACTTTCAGTTGTGAAATTTGACATGAAATTGTCCTGACCATAAAGGTGTATCCAGGCGCTTGACCGATAAAAAGATTGATTGCATATCTCCTGGGTTATTGGAGGATCGAGTCAGTTTACAACCATCCATAGAACATCCATACAGCACTTGAACAGGCCCTTCGGCCCACATTGTCCATGCCGAACAGGTTGCCAAGTGAAACTAATCTGCCACATGTGATCGATATTCCTCCATTTCCTGCATGTCCATGTGTCTATCTAAAAGCCTCTGAAATACCACTGTCGTATCATCCTCCACCACTACCCCTGGCAGCTAGTTCTTGCCCCTGCAATCTCCTTTAGGCTTTGCCCGTCTCACCTTAAAGCGATGCCCTCTAGTCTTTGGCATTTCCACACTGAGGAAAAGGTTCTGACTAGCACGCCCATCCATGGTTTTATTTACTTCAATCACGTCTCCCCTCAATCTCTGAGCCTCCAGATTTCACTTGTTAGGTGGCCTTTATGCAAAAGCACACATTGTGTAGTTGTGTACACATTTAGTTACCCGCCCCCAAAGATGTACGTTAGTGATGTGCTGTACAAGGAACTGGGAACCAATTTGCTCCTTCCCTAGAACTTAACGTGAAAACTCATCTTTAGCATGTTGTGAGAATGCAAAAACATTCTTTGAGAAAGGCCAAGCTTATTTCGGACAAATTTAAGTTAATTAGTGGCATGTGGTTCAATGTTACAAAACCCGCTTTGGTGTGAAACAGGAACAAATGTTCCACAAGCCTGGAAATACGCACCGGCATGTCTCCGGGACACGGGCAGCACATCCCAACACTCCTCACACGGCCAGCTGACAGCATTCTTGATGCTCCATCAAGGATAGAGAGCTGCTCCATCCGTGGGCATGCACAGTGAGAGAACTGGCACACCAACGTCTGGTAATGTGGTCAAGACATTGACCAAAGTTGGAGGATCAGAAGTGATAGGAGCAGAATTAGGCCATTCAGCCCATCAAGCCCACTCCGCCATTCAATCATAGCTGATCTATCTCTCCCTCCTAACCCCCATTCTCCTGCCTTCTCCTCATCACCCCTGACACCCGTACTAATCAAGAATCTATCTATCTCTGCCTTAAAAATATCCATTGACTTGGCCTCCACAGCCTTCTGTGGTAAAGAATTCACCACCCTCTGACTAAAGAAAATTATTCGGTAGACAAAAATGCTGGAGAAACTCAACGGGTGAGGGAGCATCTATGGAGCGACGGAATAGGTGACGTTTCGGGTCGAGACCCTTCTTCAGACATCTGCAGTTCTTTCTTGAACAAAGAAAATTCTCCTCATCTCCTTCCTAAAGGAACGTCTTTTATTTCTGAGGCTATGGCCTCTGGTCCTAGACTCTCCCACTAGAGAGACTGGGAGGATACTGCTAGGCCAGTGGCAGAGTCCAAGCCGGCCCTGCCCATTAGCGCAGCCTGGTGAAGCACCTGTTCAGCAGGTTCAATCTACACCTGCTGGTTTCCAATTGTAGATCCTACATCCGTTCAAGAAGGAACTGCAGATGCTGGAAAATCAAAGGTAGACAAAAATGCCGGAGAAACTCAGTGGGTGCGGCAGCATCCATGGAGCGAAGGAAATAGGCAACGTTTCGGGCCGAAACCCAAGGGTTTCGGCTCGAAACGTTGCCTATTTCCTTCGCTCCATAGATTTCTCCAGCATTGTCTACCCTCGATCCTACATCCCACAGCCAGGTCAATGATTAATAGTGAGAAAAGCACTGCAAAGGTGATAAAATCTAATTCCACTTACAATTTCAATTGCCCATTCCAAAGCAGTCACATTACACTCCATTTATAAATGCTCACAATATCAATCAGATGCGAACATTCAGTCTGTTTAGTGTTACCATGGAGCTTGCTGATTGTTTACTTTTCAACACCTTATTTAAATGCTCAAACTCGCTGTCAGGTAACCCTTTGTGCCAGCTAATTGTCCCATTTGTATAAAAGGTTTTTGTTGTGCATATACAAATCTGTGTGTCAGCTTCAAAGGGGCATACCTTGGGTTAGTGCAAAGTGAACAGCAAATTACCAATGAAAAGATTCTCAGAAAGCGTGACTATGGATTTTAAAAGATTTGTTTCTTAAGAGGTGGCGAACACACATTTCTTAAGAGTGGCGAACACGCGGGCACAGTTTAGGCAAGGACATTGAACGTGTGTGATCACCGCGTTAGGTGAA
This sequence comes from Malacoraja senta, assembly GCA_038087875.1. Taxonomy (NCBI): domain Eukaryota; kingdom Metazoa; phylum Chordata; class Chondrichthyes; order Rajiformes; family Rajidae; genus Malacoraja; species Malacoraja senta. Next base: position 65,035,432 of record CM075978.1, read on the forward strand.
TCATGGCCCGTCCCCAGATACCGAGTCCCGTTTACTGCACCAACCTCGTGGCCCCGCTCAGCCAAGAACGTTTCATTTTACAGATTGCTTTCGCAGCTCTCCAACTGGCAGTAGAGCGAGTCGCGAGGTCTGCGTCTCATTTAGAAACAAGATGGGGAGATAAACCCAAGTAGCAACAAAGGGCCAGACTGATCAGTGACTGGGTACACAAAAATGCTGGAGAAACTCAGCGGGTGCAGCAGCATCTATGGAGCGAAGGAAATAGGCAACGTTTCGGGCCGAAACCCATCTGGTTGGTTCACTGTTCTGCTGCGTTTTGATCTGAGACTTCAGCAGAGCTGCAAGCTTGCTGAGTATCCCAGCATCTACACTAAAGGTGGTGCAGCGGTAGAGTTGCTGCCTTAAGGACCTGTCCCACTTGGCGACCTTTTCGGCGACTGCCGGCATCATTGACTGACATGTCAGGTCACTGAAAAAATTGCGGCGTGACAACGTATTGACGCGCAGCGTTTTTTCAAGTGTCGCGACTTATTTTTTGTCGCCGCTGGATTTTGAAATGTTCAAAATCTTTTGGCGACCCTGATATGACGCCGGCAGTCGCCAGGAAAAAAATCGCCGAGTGGGACAGGCCCTTTACAGCACCAGAGACCCAGGTTCGATCCCGACCACGGGGCTGTCTGTACGGAGTTTGTACGTTCTTCCCGTGGGTTTTCTCCGAAACCTTCGGTTTCATCCCACACTCCAAAGACGTAGAAGTTTGTAGGTTAATTGGCTTGGTGTATATCTGTCAAAATTGTCCCTAGTATAGGACAGTGTTAAGGTGCGCAGCACGGCCTCGGTGGGCCAGTGGGCCTGTGTCACGGGGTATCTCTAAAACAACAATACCCATTCCCTCTTCTGGCACAGCACAAACACTCCACTCATTCACACGGATCGTAGGGCTGGAGGCCACTTCCAGCTTAGAAAACATCATTAGATGTTGACTATCACACATTTTGGTATGTAGATAATGTTTTGATGTTAATTATTTTTAAATACTTCACAGAATTTAATTGAATTTGGCTCTCAAGACACTTCAAATTTAAAGCAATCAAATGACAGTCCGACTTTGGTATCCGTTGGTGACTGAGGAGTGAGACCGCAATGCAGACTGTTCTGTTGGAGTGTCGAGTGATTCACGGCAGCAAGACACACCATCCCTGGGCAGCAACTCCAGCCAGTGGCCTTGGGCTGGTCACATCTGGCACACGTTACCTCACTAGGCAATATCTATATTCTATGAGACAATCTGACAGCTGTGCACCATGATCTCAAAAATAAACCTCTATCTTTAGTTTCATTTAAAGATACAGCGTGGAAACGGGACCCTTCGGCCCACCGTGTCCGCAACGACCAGTGATCCCTGGATACCAACACTATCCGACACACACTAGGGACAATTTGCATTTATACCAAGTCAAGTAAGCTGCAAACCTCTACGTCTTTGGAGTGTGGGAGGAAACCAAAGATCTCGGAGAAAGCCCACGCGGTCACAGGGAGAACGTACAAACTCCATACTGACAGCACCCGTAGTTGGGATTGAACCTGGATCTCTGGTGCTGCAAGTGCTGTAAGGCAGCAACTCTACTGCTGCTTCACCTTGCCCCCCTTGTTCAGAATGGTCATAGAAACATCGAAAAATAGGTGCAGGAGAAGGCCATTCGGCCCTTTGAGCCAGCACCGCCATTCAATGTGATCATGGCTGATCATCTAAAATCAGTACCCTGTTCCTGCTTTTCCCCCCATATCCCTTGATTCCGTTAGCCCTAAGAGCTAAATCGAACTCTCTCTTGAAAACATCCAGTGAATTGGCCTCCACTGCCCTCTGTGGCAGAGAATTCCACAGATTCACAACTCTCTGGGTGAAAAAGGTTTTCCTCATCTCAGTCTTAAATGGCCTACCCCTTATTCTTAAACTGTGACCCCTGGTTCTGGACTCCCCCAACATGGTGAACATTTTTCCTGCATCTAGCCTGTCCAATACTTTTAAGAATTGTATATGTTTCTATAAGATTCCCTCTCATCCTTCTAAATTCCAGTGAATACAAGCCCAGTTCACCCATTCTTTCATCATATGTCAGTCCCCTCATCAGGTTTCGGCCCAAAATGTTGCCTATTTCCTTCGCTCCATAGATGCTGCTTCACCCGCTTAATTTCTCCAGCACTTTTGCCTACCTTCGATTTTCTAGCATCTGCAGTTCCTTCTTGAACATCCTGGGAATTAACCTGGTGAACCTCCGCTGCACTCCCTCAATAGCAATAAGGTCCTTCCTCAAATTAGGAGACCAAAATTGCACACAATACTCCAGGTGCAGTCTCACCAGGGCCCTGTACAACTGCAGTAGGACCTCCTTGATCCTGAACTCAAATCCTCTCGCAACGGCCAACATGCCATTGGCTTTCTTCACTGCCTGCTGTCCCAAGTGAAACAGAACACTATAGGGATAATGATCATCTTTAATGCAACTGTACATGCAATGAGACAGGACTTACTTCATTCGACTTGAAGCTTTTCCCCTGCATACCGTGCTTCCAGAAGGCCAGTATGCTGTCCTGCAGGCAGACTGAGAAAGCAGGGAGAAAGCGAGTTAGCAGAACATTTTATATTGGAATTACTTCAATATATATTTCACCTCCCCCCTCGACCCCGACAATCTTTTCAGGTGAGGCAGAGGTTCACTTGCACCTGCTCCAACCTAATCTACTGTATCCGCCATTCCAGGTGTCAACTCCTGTACATCGGCGAGACCAAGCCCAGGCTCGGCGATCGTTTTGCTGAACTCCTCCCGCTAAGTCCGCCTTAACTTATCTGATCTCCCAGTTGCTCAGCACTCTAACTCCCCCTCCCATTCCCAATCTGACCTTTCTGTCCTGGGCCTCCTCCATTGTCAGAGTGAGGCCCAGCACAAATTGGAGGAACAGCACCTCATATTTCGTTTGGGCAGCTTACACCCCAGCGGCATGAACATTGACTTCTCTAACTTCAAGTAGCCCTTCCTTTCCCTCTCTCTCCATCCCTCCCCCTTCCCAGTTCTCCCACTAGTCTCACTGTCTCCGACTACATTCTATCTCTGTCCCATCCACTCCCCTAACATCAGTCTGAAGGTCTCGATCCGAAACGTCTCTCCAGAGATGTTGCCTGTCCCGCTGAATTACTCCAGCATTTTGTGCCTATCTTCACGCTCAGCTTACAAATCTACGCGGAACTTTGTAAATAATCCTTCAAACAAACATTTCACATAGTGATACAACTGAGAAACATGCAGTGCAAGAATGTTTTCAGACTATTTCCTTGGAGATAGTTCCGTTTCCTTGGAGCGCAGGAGGATGAGGGATCTTATAGGGGTGTATTAAATCATGAAAGGAATAGATCGGGTAGACGCACAGAATCTTTTGCCCAGAGTAGGAGACTCGAGGACCAGAGGACACAGGTTCAAGGTAAAGGGGAAAAGATTTAATAGGAATCTGAGGGGTAACTTTTTCACACAAAGGGTGGTGGGTGTATGGAACAAGCTGCCAGAGGAGGTAGTTGAGGCAGGGACTATCCCAACTTTTAAGAAACAGTTAGACAGGTACATGGATAGGACAGGTTTGGTGGGATATGGACCAAGCGCAGGCAGGTGGGACTGGTGTAGCTGGGACATGTAACCTTACCATGTTCAATCTTATTTGAACTTTAACTTCCAACCTGAAGACTGAGTTGTTGAATTTTCTTCTCAGCGTTTAGCTCAGTTCCCCACGAGGTCTCATTTCTGACCCCTCCCTCTCCCCTGGATTTTAATTACAAATAACTCCCTGATTTTAACAGTGGTGTCTGCCTCCACTGTTCTTCAAGGTACTTCACATCCTGTTACAGTAAAAAAAATTGTCCCCACTCTCCAATTATAAACAGCACGAACTAGTCAAGTCAAGTTTATTTGTCACATACACATACGAGATGTGCAGTGAAATGAAAAGTGGCAATGCCTGCGGATTGTGCAAAACACTACAGAACAGAATCAGTAATTACATATTGGTGAGAAAAAAAGGGAAAAAAACCCAGCAATTAAAAAAAGACACAACACAACAGTAAGTTAGTCCCTGGTGAGATAAGAGTTGACAGTCCTAATGGACTGAGGGAAGAAACTCCATCTCATCCTCTGTTTTCACAGCATGACAACGGAGGCGTTTGCCTGACCGTAGCAGCTGGAACAGTCCGTTGCTGGGGTGGAAGGGGTCCCCTATAATGTTGCTGGCTCTGGATCTGCACCTTCTGATGTCTAGTTCCTGCAGAGGGGCGAGTGTAGTTCCCATTGTGCGTTCGGCCGAACGCAATACTCTCTGCAGAGCCTTAGTCATACTGTGAACTAGTCATAGTTTAACAAAAATGGTGCCAATAACTTCATAAATATCCGATAGCAGATCCATTGTAGGAGTGTTTTCAAACAAAATCAAACAATCACTATTCTCCAGTGAAGCTTTGAGAGAACTGAATCTAGCAACTCGCCTGCTCTCTAGGTCCTTGCCAGGTAACAACAGGCCTCTGTCCCCGAGAACCCCATTGGCTTGAGGTTTGGACGGAGAGGTGGTGGTAGAGGTGTGTGGGAAGGAACTGCAGATGCTGGTTTGCACAGAAGACAGACACAAAATGTTGGAGTAGCTCAGCGGGACAGGCAGCAGCATCTCTGGAGAGAAGGAATGCTGTGACCTTTTGGGTCGAGACCCTTCTTCAGACTGAGAGTCAGGGGGAGAGGGAAGCGAGAGACATGGAAGGGCAAGGTGTGAAAACAATAGATCAAAGCAGACGATGATCAAGGAAATGTAGAATGGATCATTGTTGGCTGAGGGGAAGGTGACAACGAGGCATACATACAATCAGTAAAATTAATCAGGAGGACAGTGAAACTAGTCAGAGAACTAGGATGGGAGAGGGATGGAGAGAGAGGGAAAGCAAGGGCTACTTGAAGTTAGAGAAATCTATATTCATACCGCTGGGTTGGAAGCAGCCCAAGCTAAATATGAGGTGCTGTTCCTCCAATTTGTGCTGGGCCGCACTCTGACAATGGAGGAGGCCCAGGAAAGATGTGGTGGTGGTGGTAGAGGGTTGTTTTTCAGATTGGAGATCAGCAGTAAGGGATTGGTACTGGATTTACTGTTGTTTGTTATTTATGTTAACGAGTTGGATGTGAATGTAAGTGGGGGCTTGGTTAATATATTTGTAGAGGACACTATAATTAGCAGATAATGAAGGTCATTATCCAAGATTATGTCAGGAATTTGATCCACTGGGCCCAATGGGCTAAGCAACTGCAGATGCAGGCTTGTTCAGGTAAATGCGAGGTGTTTTGGCAAATCAAACCAGGGCAGATCTGGCACAGTAAATGGCAGGGTGTCGAGGAGTGTTGTAGAACAAAGAGACCACGGCATGCAGATACACACTAGATAGGCACAAAATGCTGATGTAACTCAGCGGAACAGACAGGGAGAAGATACACACTTCCGTAAGAGTGGCGACACAGGTAGACAAGAGTGCCAAAGGTGACATTTGGCACGGTTGCCTTCATCGGTCAGGGCATCGTGTACAGGAGTTGAGATGGATGATAGATTCTTGATTAGTACAGGGGTTATGGGGAGAATGGGGTTATGAAGGAGATAGATCAGCCATGATTGAATGGCGGAGTAGACTTGATGGGCCGAATTGCCTAGCCCTACACCCATTCCAGGGCTTGTATACTCTGGTGTTTAGAAGGATGAGAGGATATCTTGGGGTGGGAGATTGCAACCTTCACGTGGTCCACCCTGTTTCAACGAATGCAATCAACCTGGCGTCCACAATCAAATAAGATCAAATAGAACAAGTTGTCTTACAACTTTAGGCTGTGCACGCCATACGCAAGAAGAAGAATAAGAGGGGATCTTATTGAAACATATAAGATTGTTTCACGCTAGAGGCAGGAAACATGTTCCCGATGTTTGGGGGAGTCCAGAACTAGAGGCCATAGTTTAAGAATAAGGGGTTGGCCATTTAGAACGGAGACGAGGAAACACTTTTTCTCAGAGAGAGTTGTGTGTCTGTGGAATTCTCTGCCTCAGAGGGCGGTGGAGGCAGGTTCTCTGGATACTTTCAAGAGAGAGTATCCAGAGTATCCGCTATTTTTAAGATACTTTCTTAAAAATAGCAGAGTCAGGGGATATGGGGAGAAGGCAGGAACGGGGTACTGATTGGGGATGATCAGCCATGATCACATTGAATGGCGGTGCTGGCTCGAAGGGCCAAATGGCCTACTCCTGCACCTATTGTCTATTGTCCTTCTGACTTTATGACATGTTACAGCTGTACAAGACATTGGTGAGGCCACACCAGAGTAGTGTGTACCGTCCTGCCCTGCTATCGGAAGAATGTCGTGAAACTGGAAAGGGAACAGAAAGATTTGAGAATGTTACCAGGTCAGGAAGGTTTGAGTTATAAGGAGAGGTTGGTCAGGCTGGGAGCACAGAGGCTGAGGAGTGAAACCTGAAGAGGTTTGCAGAATCGTGAGGGACATAGATAAGGTGAATGGCCACAGTATATTTTCCCCAGGGTAGAAGAGTCCAAAACTGGAGGGCATAGGTTTATGGAGAGAGGGGAAAGATTTGGAAACATAGAAAATAGGTGCAGGAGGCCATTCGGCCCTTCGAGCCAGCACCACCATTCATTGTGATCATGGCTGATCGTCCCCAATCAATAACCCGTGCCTATAGAAAGGCAGGAACCCGAGGGGCAACTTTTTCACACACAGAATAGTGGGTATATGGAACAAGCTGCCAGAGGAAGTGCTAGAGGCAGGGACAATTATGAAGTTTAAAAGGCACTTGTACAGGTACATGGATAGGCAAGATTTGCAGGGATATGGGCCACAGACAGCAAGCGAGCTCAGCTGGGCTGGGCAACTTGGTCGGCATGTGCACCTTGGACCAAAGGGAGCATTAGTGTTAGATATAGCTCTCCCCCTCTTCGTAAACCATTTACCACACTGTTTTATCCAAGCTCTATTGGCCCACTTTAGCAGTCTAACTTGAACGTTGCTTTGACTTCTATAAACTAAACAACTACCGCGTGCGCATCAAAGCAGCTCACTCGCTCACTCACCCACGGATTCAATGCAGAAGTCAAAACTCAACTCCGAGGCCAGTTTTTTGCTCGACTTCAGTTTACCATGTAGATTTACAATTTTGACATTTTCTGAAAAATAATAAAATGTTAAAAAAAGATGAAAATTACAGTGCAATGAAAATTCACTGTGCATCACAGAGAGTGGTGAGTCTGTGGAATTCTCTGCCTCAGAGGGCGGTGGAGGCCGGTTCTCTGGATGCTTTCAAGAGAGAGCTAGATAGGGCTCTAAAAGATATCGGAGTCAGGGGATATGGGGAGAAGGCAGGAGCGGGGTACTGATTGGGGATGATCAGCCATGATCACATTGAATGGCGGTGCTGGCTCGAAGGGCCGAATGGCCTACTCCTGCACCTATTGCCTGTCAGGCTCTTCGTTACACAAGTTAAGGGCCTGTCCCACTTGCGCGCCATTTACTTGACCTGGTAGCGGATGGGCACATGGAGTGGCGTGGAGGAGTGTGGAGTTGCCCGCGGTATCGCGCAGCGCTCCAGGATTTCGTTCTGCACGAAATCTTCGCGCGCCACCGGCCTGTCACGTAAATGACGGCCAAGTGGGACACACGGCGCAATGTCTCACCTCCAATAGCAGCAGAAGCAGGCAAGCGATTGGCGAGCTCGGCCTGGGGCTCACGGCCATTGCGGATCCGGATCCGCCACCACTCCTACGCCTACTCGGCGGGGCCAAGACGATTGGAGATAGACACAAAATGCTGGAGTAACTCAGCGGGACAGGCAGCATCTCTGGAGAGAAGAAATGGGTGACATTCGGTCTGAAGAAGGGTCTCGACCCGAAACGTCACCCATTCCTCCCATCCAGAGATGCTGCCTGTCCCGCTGAGTTCCTCCAGCATTTAGTGTCCATCTTCGGGCTGGAGGTACAGCTTGCTCTAGACCCCACTTCCCAGCACTACAGTGCTGATGGTTTAACATCAACCCATACTGGCTGACATTTAGCACGAGGCTAGGACACTTGATAAAGGTAGATGTTCGACAACTATCTAGCTCCCAGCTTTAAACAGGTGGGGCAGCAGCACAAGATGAATGAAAGGACAGAGGCTGCGATACTTACGATCCATGCAGACAAGGACTGTATCCCTCTCCAGCTGGGTGACGTGGATGGTGTCCAATTGGCAGGTAGCTGGAAGAACAGCACAGGCATGATTACTGCAAACACGATGCTGCAGGCAGAAATCTCACATTCGTTCCATTCAGCTTTTTTTTAACGTTTGCTATTAAATATTATAAACAACAGAATCAATATCCTGGTAGATAATCATGCATAAAGCACTTTTGAAAAACAGTACAAAGCTGGATCTAAATTAAAGTTAGAATACAAGGGCCCATCTAGTCTGCCCAGCCATTTAAAGCGATCATGGCCCCAACTCCTCTTCTCAGCTAAAGGTAGACACAAAAAGCTGGAGTAACTCAGCGGGTCAGGCAGCATCTGACCATGGTCACAGGAGTGGAAGGCAACCTTATCTCCATTACACAGCTACATCTCTTCACCAGATAAAAGCTGTCCGGGGTCTGACCTCGCCAGAGGAGCATGGGTGAAGCTCAACAGACTTGGTACTGGAGTTGGGCGTTTCAACGCCAGTGTGTGGAGATGGGGGCTCCGCCAGAGCCCAGCCTGTGAATGCGGAGCAGAACAACAGACAGCCAACCAACCATGTCATCTCTGGGTGCCCGCTCTACCACCCACCAAACGGAGCTCAGGGCCTGGCAAACATTGACGCCAACAGAGACAACAACCTGGCTGCTCAACGCCCGGCTTGAGATCTAACTATTCCTTTGGCTTACGTTTCATTCGCAAGAAGAAGGCAACATCTCAAAAGGCCGACCCAAAACGTCATCCATTCCTTTTCTCCAGAGATGCTGTCTGACCCGCTGAGTTACTCCAGCTTTTTGTGTCTTTCTTCTAATCCAGCATCTGCAGTTCCTTGCTCCACACCCATCCATTCCTTGATCTGTTAGATATTTACCACGCTCCACTTTTACCACCTCGAATGATCCGGCTTCCACCATCATTGGGTTGGGGAACTCCAGGGATCCACCACTAAGAAGCCATTTTGACCCTCCCCAGTTTAAATGACTGACCTCATATCTCATAGTAGGTCTGTTTGTTCATGACTCTCCCACGAGTGAAAACATCCCAATGTCTGTCCTGTCAGGCCTCGAGGACCCCCCTCATCTGTATCCACCTATCACTTGCCTGCCATTGCCCACCCCTCTCTTCCAGCTTTCTCCATCTGTCTAAAAAACGTCAACAACCCACAATCTCCAGGGATGCTGTCTGATCCGTTGAGTTACTCCAGCACTCTGTGTCTTTCTTTTTAACTGAGCATTTCCAGTTCCTTGTGTTCCCCGAGGTTCTTGTACGTTTGAGTAAGGCCACCCCTCATTCATCTAATCTCTAATACAGGACCAGCCGACTTGGTTAGACACCCCACTCCTCCCTGGAATTATGTGTAAGAAAGAACTGCAGATGCTGGTAAAATCAAAGGTAGACACAAAATGCTGGAGTAACTCAGCGGGTGAGGCAGCATCTCAGGAGAGAAGAAATGGGCGACGTTTTGGATCGAGACCCTTCTTCAGAGGACTGGACAAGCTAGATGCACGAAAAATGTTCCCAATGTTGGGCAAGCCCAGAACCAGGGGCCACAGTCTTCAAATAAAGGGGAGGCCATTTAAGACTGAGGCGAGAAAAAACTTTTTCGCCCAGAGAGTTGTGAATTTGTGGAATTCCCTGCCACAGAGGGCAGTGGAGGCCAAGTCACTGGATGGGTTTGAGAGAGAGTTAGATAGAGCTCTAGGGGCTAGTGGAATCAAGGGATATGGGGAGAAGGCAGGCACGGGTTATTGATTGGGGACGATCAGCCATGATCACAATGAATGGCGGTGCTGGCTCGAAGGGCCGAATGGCCTCCTCCTGCACCTATTTTCTATGTTTCTTCAGTCTGAAAAAGGGCCTCGACATGAAACGTCGCCCATTCTTTCTCTCCAGAGATGCAGCCTCACCCACTGAGTTGCTCCAGCATTTTGTGTCTACCTCCCTAGAATTAGCCTGGTGTATCTCAGCCCATTTCCTCCAATGTGACTATACCTTGTTTTAGGTTAGAGGACTAAAGCTGTGCACAGTACTCCATGTGTGGCCTCACCAGTGCCCTGTACAACGGAAACAAGACCTCCTATGTATGGAGAAGCAATCTGTGATCAACGCCTACATCTAATGAGCTGTTCTCCATCACCAAACCACATCTTTAGTTCCCCTTCTTTTACAAAAACAGCCACCCCGGATACCAGCAGAGGTAGAAACCATTTTGCAGGAAATCCACAAGTTATTGCGCTTGTGAGCTTGAGTTACAGGGAGAAGTTGGATAGGCTGGGACTTTTTTTCCCCCCTGCCAAGGAGTGTAGAGGGCTGAAGAGGTGACCTTATTGAGGTGTACAATATCATGAGGAGCATGGATAAAGTGAACGCTCCCAGGACAGAGGATTCTAAAAGTAGAGGGCAAAGGCTTAAGGTGTGAAGGGGGAGGTTTAAGAGGGACTTCCTTTTTTACTCAGAGAGTGGCCTGTATCTGGAATAAGCTGCCAGAGGAAGGCATAGAAACAGATACAAAAATACGACTTTTAAAAGACAACTAGACCAAGTGCAGACCAGCTGGGTCTGTCCCCCCAACGCGCGGTGGGGGGGGGGGGTGCTGCGGCTTCAAACGCACACTAACCACCCCCCCACACATACGGGGGAGGAGGTAGATGGGGGGGTGAGAGGGGAGAGGGGAGACCGCTGGTTGGCATGGACGAGGTGGGCCGTAGGGCCTGTTCCCCGGGCTGTACGAGGATTACCTGAAGCACTCTCGGTGAACCAGGAGGAGGAGGAGTTGAGGTTTATGGTCTGGAAGTGGACCACCTGGCTGGGCTCGCTGCCTCTGCTGATGGCCACGCACACCATCGGGTACTCCTGCTCTGGCACCACCAGCATCTCAAACACCTTCAGCGGGATCGGCAGCGGGAAGTCAAAATGCTGCATGGAAAAAAAATCAACACTGGTGAAGGATCTCCACATTCCCAAAACAGGCACTGAAGCAGCGTTTCATTGGTGTTAAAATGTTTGAATTTCAAATACAACTAATAATAAAACATTACAAAAACGCACGTTATTTAAATACCATTACGTTTAGTTTAGTGATACAGCACGGAAACAGGTCCTTCGGCCCACCGAGTCCGCGCCGACCAGCGATCCCCGTACATTAACACTATCCTACACCCACTAGGGACAATTTTTACATTTACCAAGCCAATTAACCTACAAACCTGGTAGACAAAAGTGCTGGAGAAACTCAGCGGGTGCAGCAGCACCTATGGAGCGAAGGAAATAGGCAAAGTTTCGGGCCGAAACGTTGCCTATTTCCTTCGCTCCATAGATGCTGCTTCACCCGCTGAGTTTCTCCAGCACTTTTGTCTACCTTCGATTCTCCAGCATCTGCAGTTCCTTCTTAAAAACCTACACACCTGTACGTCTTTGGAGTGCGGGAGGAAACGGAAGATCTCGGAGAACCGAAGATCTTGGCGAAAACCCACGCAGGTCACGGGGAGAACGTACAAACTCCGTACAGAAGGCAGCACCGGCAGTCGGGACGGAACCCGGGTCTCCGGCGCTGCATTCGCTGCAAGGCAGCAACTCTACCGCTGCGCCACCGTGCCGTAGTATTACGTATTTATTCGTACTCAGCATTTAGAGGCCAATTGCAGTTTAACAATTAAAAGCTAAAAGAAATCCAGTGCTAACACAGCAACAAGGCGTTTCACAAACTCTGACCTTAATCAGCATGAATTTCTGCATGGGTTCGTACCACTGCAGCAGAACGATGCCAGACTGCAGAGCTCCACACAGGTACTTCCACCCAGTGTACGGGTTCCTCACTGTAATTAGTGAACACATCAATTGCAGCGGGCCGACCGTGTCAGGAAAAACTCACACACTTCGGCACATTCAATGGAAGTCGTTTCCAATAGATTGTCACACATTAAATTCAATATTCTTCTGCCAAATAATCGTACATGATTCTTATATTTTATGCATGATGACTGTGGGACTAACCCGTATTTTCATGTTCGTGAGTGATCGGCGCAGAATTAGGCCACTCGGCCCATTTAAAGACTACTCCGCCATTCAATCATGGCTGATCTATCTCTACCTCCTAACCCCATTCTCCTGCCTTCTCCTCACAACCCGACACCCGTTCTAATCAAGAATCTATCTATCTCTGCCTTAAATATATCCAATGACTTGGCCTCCACAGCCTTCTGTGGCAAAGAATTCCACAGATTCGCCACCCTAGGGTAGAGGATTCCGAAACCAGAAGGCAGGCTTAAGGTGAGAGAGGAAAGGTTTAAGAGAGACTTTTTCACTCAGAGTTACTCCATATCTAGAATGAGCTGCCAGAGGAAGCTATGAAAGCAGATATAGTTATGACCTAAAAGACATTTGGACAGATTTATGGATAGGAAGGGGGTCAGAATGAATATGAGCCAAATGCAGACAAAATGGTACAAGCCCAGTATGCCACCTTGGCGGTTGTGGCCAAAGTGGGCCAAAGGGCCTGTTTCTGTGCCAGACAGCTCGGTGACTCTGACTATTTCCTTTAAGAAAGGCATTGTGGAGAGAAACTACTGCTCTCCCATGGTGGGCTTTCACTCTCCTGCACTTTCCACCCCTGTATGAGCTGTTCTTTTGTGGGAAAATGTGGAAGAGAAGCAAGGCTAATGGCCCTGTCCCACGGTACGAGTTCATTCAAGTGCTCTCCCGAGTTTTAAAAAAATAATCAAACTCGTGGTAAGCACGTAGAATGAACGTAGCGGGTACGTCGGAGCTCGTGGATGTCTCTTAGTGGCTCATAACGCTAACGGCAGGTACTCGGGAAGACTCGCTAACGGCAGGTAAGCACGGGAAGACTCGTGAAGATTTTTCAATATGTTGAAAAATGTCCCCGAGAGCCCCGAGTACTGACGAGCGGCCATTACCGTAAATCTCCGAGTTCGAATCAGGGCAAACTAGGGGAGAACTCTTGAATGAACTCGTACAGTGGGATAGGGGCTTTAAGAGCCATGAAATACGCATGTCCCACCAAGACCAGAGCAATGGGCAGAAACCCATGGAGGGCCACTGGGTGATGAAATGGAGAAATGGATTCATTCACACCCATACCGGAAACATTCATTTATTTTTAAACAAAGAGTTCTTCCATCATCTAAATACTTTAAACAAAAAGAAAATCAAAACTTCACTCACCGATACAACACTTGTGGCAACCTTTAGTTTCAGGAATTTTTGTGGTTAAGGCAAATCTCCTACAAACAATGTACAGGCTCAATTTTAAATTCAGTTTCACAGCTTGATGTTACGAAACAGTTACAGGTTAGAACTTGATGTCTACACTCATACAATGTAATTAATCCCATTGTTTAATATCCTGAGCTTGCCATTATCTACTCTTTCATTTTTTGATGTGTCACATTCTGCCCTCTAACAACAACCTTGGCCCATATCTCACAAACATGTCACTGATCTCCCGGTTGCTAAACACTTTAATTCCCCTTGCCATTCACACACTGACCTCTCTGTCCTGGGCCTCCTCCACTGTCAGAGGAGGTCCAACGCTAATTGGAGGAATAGCATCTCATATTCTGCTTGGGCAGCTTACGCCCCAGCAGTATGAATTTTGATTTCTCTAATTTCAAGTAACCCTTGCATTCCCTTTCTCTCTATCCCTCCCCACCCAAGACGTACCAGCTTCAAAGTCGTCTTGTTGAGTCTCATTGTCTGTAACTTGTTTTCACCTAGACCACAGCTAACAATGGCCTGTTTCCTTTATCATCGTTACTTTTTTGCATAACTTTCATTCATTTGTTCTATATCTCTCTACATCACCATCTATATCTCTCATTTCCCTTTCCCCCGACTCTCAGTCTGAAGAAGGGTCTCGCCCAGAAACGTCACCTATTCCTTTTCTCCAGAGATGCTGCCAATCCCGCTGAGTTACTCCAGCTTTTTGTGTCTATCTTGGGTTTAAACCAGCATCTGCAGCTCCTTCCTACACATCACTGATTATTCTCTCCCTCTGAAGGGGCTGTCCCACTTGGGCAATCTAATTGGCGAGTTTAGAAGAGTTTGAAAAAAATGACATGGTGAAGACCTCCTTCGACTATGTTGAAGACCAGCTTCGACTAGCTACGACTAACTTCGGTAAAAATTGGACACCGAATAGTGGAGAGTGAAGACGACCTCCTTCGACTATGATGAAGACTATCTACGACTACCTTCGACTACCCTCGATTACCTACGACTAACATGCCGACCTACTACGACTAAACCTATGAGTAAAAAAAGTATAGATTTTTTCCATGGCGACCCTTTTTTACTCGCGGGCATTTTTTAACATATTGAAAAATACGCCGCGACCTAGCTGAGGCCTCGAGTACGCAGAGACCACTGTCGAGCATGAAGGAGAGTTACGAAGACCTCCTACGACCTTGTGTGGACCATGCTGCGAGTATGAGTCGAGGGCAAACTGGCCAGAACTCGCGGATTAGGTCGCCCAAGTGGGACAGCCCCTTTAGGTCTGTTCATATTCACCTAACCCTGATTTTTTTTTCTTCTTCAATAAACCCTTTGACTCTGATGACTGTGCACCATGACGGATCTCTGTGCTGCCCCTTTCATGCTGCGGTCCCGGCCTTATCAGCGTTGTATCCCATGATCTCTCACTCAGTCAGTGAGAAATCTGACTGGAGATGCATCACCGGTGTAAATGTTGCCTTTTCTCTGGAACTTAAACAAGTGGCGAGACTAGAGAATGTGGAATGACATTCAGACATCACCCTGTTTCAAACTGTTAACAGTAGCAGCAGGCTTTAAATGATTCCCTTACCGGGGTATTATCCGATCGGGAAACCGATGTGTTTGAATATGAGATGCCAGACCCGGCTTCTTTGCCTGTTCAAATAAGCCGACCAGGTTGTGTGAATAAAGCTGAAACGTTTTACCTGCAACGGGAGAGAAAAAACACAAACATCAGCATTGAAAACAGACGAGGAGAATCAAAAGCGGGATGGAGAAATGGGAGGAGCGGTCTGGTGCAAGTAAGCCGGGAATGAAAGGTAGGGAAAGAAAGCCGGAGCTGAGTGCATGGCCAAACTAACAGTACAATGATACAGAGACAGAGGGATGGGCGAGCTCGCAGCTGAATATAAAATTCTCCAATGAGGGTAGAAAAGGGGGAGAGGGAAAAAAAAATAACTGCAACTGTAGAAGGGAGCGCAAACCTCCTCTGCACGTATAATCAGAGTCTGAGGAGGAACGGCAAAACAAAGTGCCGGAGGGACTCAGCGGCTCAGGCAGCATTTGGGGATGAGGTTTGAGGTCAGGGCCGGGAGGAATGGAGCTAAAGGACCGGATGTATTTATGGAGGCACGGGGCATGGCGAAAATGTAGAGACAGTACTTTACATCTATTTGTTTTATCAATAAAAAGGATGCAGCCAAGATGGTGTTTACGGCATTGATGTGTGTGCAGCGATGGTGTTCACGGCACTGCCACTGTGGTCGCATGAGCAATACAGTGAGGCTGGTCGTGAGATGGGCAGCTGGGTGTGGAGGGGATGCAGCTGGAAGCGCCGGAGGTTAAAGTGCAGAGTGATTCCACTCAGAGTTGGCAGAATCCCAGGCCTTAGCAGCAGTGTGTGCCGGACACCGTTCTGAATGCCCTGGCAACACACACTCCACACACATTCAATCACCAACATTGAGTTGCTCGCCTTCTTCACACTGATTGTGGTGGGGGTTGGGGGAGGGGGGAGAAAGAAAGCTGGAAGAGAGGAAGGGCAGAACAAAGCCTGCAAGTGATAGGTGGTTACAGGTGAAGGGGGATTTGATGATTCGGTAAAGGCCAAGAGACAAAAAGAAATAGATGCTCAATATTTATCTAAGTTTATCTAAAATGTTATGCAAGTAGCAGACATGGAATACAATATATGAATAGTTAAGGGCACTGTACGAGCTAATTCAAGAGTTCTCCCGAGTTTCCCCTGATTCGAATTGGGAAGAATTACTGTAATGGCCGCTCGTAGGTACTCGGGGATCTCGTGGACATTTTTCAACATGTTGAAAAATCTTCACGAGTCTTCCCGAGCTTACCGCGTTTCCCGAGTACCTGCCGTTAGCGTTACGAGCCGCTAAGAGACGTCCCGAGCTCCGACATAACCTCTACGTACATTCTACGTGCTTACCACAAGTTTGATTTTTTTTTAAAACTCAGGAGAGCTCTTGAATTACCTCGTACAGTGGGACAGGGCCCTTTAGGTTCTGGTCTTTAATGAAAACTGTTCACTGAACTCTACTGCAAACAATTACACCCATAAATGCAATTGGTCATGTAAAAGGTGTCCGGAGTGAACTGTCTGTCACTGCCCGACCGTTACTGAAGACCAAAAGCCAGGAGTATTCATAATCATCTTTGCACCGCTTTGTGTGAATGTGGTGTCATTTCCAGGGGCAGCGAAGGCCAGCACCTCACTGTCGTGGAGTAGCGGAGCTCTCCCCCCTCCATGGGGCGGGCGAGGGAGGAGAGGGTTTGGCTGCTGCACAAGCCACAGACCTAAGCAGAGCTGGAACAATGACTGGAGCGCTCAGGCACACACCCATGGTCACGAGTGACGTACACCGTGGTTACCCGAGCCAAGCCCAACAGAACCCTACACTTTGTTGGGTGTGGTTTGCCCAGGTTCAAGTTTGGGTCAGAGTTTAATTTCACACAAGGAGGTGGCCGCAGGAGATTCATGTCAATTCTTCAAAAGGATCATTCAAGATGAAAAGCCAAGAGAACAATCTTCGACAGACA
Organism: Malacoraja senta; assembly: GCA_038087875.1. Lineage (NCBI taxonomy): Eukaryota > Metazoa > Chordata > Chondrichthyes > Rajiformes > Rajidae > Malacoraja > Malacoraja senta. The sequence goes on from CM075978.1 coordinate 65,052,503, forward strand.
GAATGGAGAAATGGAAAGAAAGCAGTTCAATAAATGTCTGTTTTCAGTCTAAAGAGTGTTCGTGGGTCAATGCTGGCCATTTTTTAAAATATGTTCATGTTTGCCATGAGTGCAGGGTAACATTAAAAAATCTACAGATGACACAAGAATGGGAAATGCAGTAAGCAACACAAGGGGGTCATGACAGATTTGAAGTGAGCACTGGCTGGTGGATCGGGCAGGCATGTAAACTAAATTCACCTTCTCAATGTAATCCTAACTTTGTATTCTCAGGTATAGTTGGCATGTCCTCCCATTTATAAACAGAATACATCACCACCCGAAACCAGATCCATTCAGATACAATCTGAAGAAGGGTCTCGACCCGAAACGTCACCCATTCCTTCTCTCCACAGATACTGCCTGACCCGCTGAGTTACTCCCAGCAGTTTGTGTCTATCTTCAGTTTAAACCAGCATCTGCAGTTCCTTCCTACACATTTATTTGCTCAACTCCTAACTCCATCTTAGATTTAAATTGCACATTCGTTGCACTTTGGGGTACGGAATTCCAATAATCAGTAACTTTCTGTGAGAACAAAATCCACATTTAGTCCGAATGGACTTCCCCCAAGTCCACTCCACCAGAACAGGCATCCTCACAGCATCTCCCATCACTACTTTAGAATGGTACGTTTCAACATCATTATTCTCCTTCCAAACTTGGGAACACGTCCATTTGTCAACACCCATTTGTTTCATGTCTCCACAACAATGACAGCAATTCTTCCTTAAATAAGATCAACACTTACCGGAGCCCAGTATGTGGAACGTGGAGCAATACAACACAGGAATAGGCCATTCGGCCCACAATTCCATGCTACAAATGCCGCCATGATAAACTGATCTCATCTGCCTGCACATGATCCATATCCCTCCAGTCCTGCACCCCATGTGCTAATCTAAAAGCCTCGTACTCCACTGTCGTATCTGCCTCCACCGCCACCCCTGGCAGCACGTTCCAGGCACCCACTCTGGGTTAAAATGTTGGGGGACTCCAGAACCAGGGGCCACAGTTTAAGAATAAGGAGTAAGCCATTTAGAACGGAGACGAGGAAACACTTTTTCTCACAGAGAGTGGTGAGTCTGTGGAATTCTCTGCCTCAGAGGGCGGTGGAGGCAGGTTCTCTGGATGCTTTCAAGAGAGAGCTCGACAGGGCTCTTAAAAATAGCGGAGTCAGGGGATATGGGGAGAAGGCAGGAACGGGGTACTGATTGGGGATGATCAGCCATGTTCACATTGAATGGCAGTGCTGGCTCGAAGGGCCAAATGGCCTACTCCTGCACCTATTGTCTATTGTCTATATTGTCTAAAATAACTTTCCCTGCACATCTCCTTTAAACCTACCCCCCTCACCTTAAAGTTATGCACTCAAATCCTTGACATTATATCTGTAGCAGGGCGTGTTTGCTGCTATATTCCAAGTACCTGACACAAAGCATGACCTTCCATTTACCCCTTGATTACTTGCTGCATTGAATGCTAACTGAGCCTTTCGTGCACAGGAATACACAGATCTTAGAACACCGCCATTCACTACTCTCACACCATTTAAGTCACATTCTGCTCATCTATTCTTGCCGACAAAGTGGGTGAGAAGACGCGAGAGAGGACGTTGCTGAAAGTGGATGACCTTGTTTTCCCACAAACCGCTCATCTGGCGTTTGTCCGCCCATTGACTGTGACTGTCCTCCACATGTTGTGTGAAACACAGTTGATACAGTGATGCGACATCTAAACACAGGCATGTACTTGGAACACACTGACCAATGTGCCGATAACAGGGAGAGGGGGTAACCATACACACTAAACTTAAGAGACCAACTTTGGGACAGGAAATAAGACTCTTGCTCGAGACTGAAACAAAATACCCAAAATGTGGGCAAGGCGTTAGCTCACAAAAGGCTTTTGAAAATCCAACCCATTACTAAGAATTAAACAAAGACAGAAGAAAGGGATCACGAAAAACAGAATAGGGTGCATTGGGATGAAGTGAAGTACACCAAAGGTTGATGGGAATAACCATCTAATGGAAGGATATCAACACTGAGCATTGATTGCAATTCCCATCACCTTTTGGTTCCTGAAGAATCAACACAGCACTCCTTGGGGAAAAGGACAAAGCTGCAAAGATGTACTTTATAAAGACACAAAAAGCTGGAGCAACTCAGCGGGCCAGCTTTTTGTGTCTATCTTTGGTTTAAACCAGCATCTGTAGTTCTTTCCTACACAAGATGGTGCTTGGGTAGGTGAACAGTTAAGGTTTCACATTAAAGCAGGCAAAAACAGAGTGAAGACTGAAAGTCTGATTACCTTCTGTCCCATTGATCAGTGTGGTTAGGAAATAAAACAAAGCCATTGTGCAGAGAGAAAAAACAAAAGACATTTGATTAGGTTCACACACGGGTAATTGGACAAGCAGCTATTACACACAGTAAATGAAAAGCCATGGGTCATTTCACATGAATCTACAAAGAACAGATTTTAAGGTCATAAAAATACAAGACTGTTTATTTTGCTTTAATTTCCCAGATACATTTCTCAACTTTCCATAACTGCTCGATGTGGCACAATATGAACTGTCTTTGATTGTACCAAGGACTAGTATCGGGGTTATTCATTTGAGTTTATGTATATATTATACCTGTGAGTAGTTTACAGGCCTGTTAGGCTGCTGCAAATAAGAATGTCATAGTTGTTTTTAGTGCATATAACAATTAAACAATATTTAGCCTGTCGTGACAATCTCATCCAAAACTAATGTGAATGCCTGTAGGGAATTTTAATCACAGAGTATCAACAGAAATGAATAATATATTTTAAATGTCATTGTAAACTGATAGGCAAAGGCTGAGTGGCACCCTGCCATCATGTAATATTTCAACCCAATTCATAAATACGGTTCGTCTGTTCACGTGCCTGCTTCTCACCAAAGATCCCATAGCGGAGCAAGATAGACCACTCCTTCTAAATGCAATGGGCTGAGGTTTAGTACGCAACGGAGCGGAACGTGGGCCTTTTTTCCATCCATTTCAGTAACCCGACATGACCCGACTCGCAGTGTAATCAATGTTGCGGGGGAACAGTTTGTGTTAATAAATTATAATTCTGAAAATGAGATTTTTACCAAATAACTTTTATTTTTACAAGGATGTTTCCGTAACCGGCTTCCGTCTCCGCACTAGTTATCTTTGGGATCTTTGGTGCGGAGACGGAAACCGGTTACGTTAATGGGGCCGAAAATTACCCATGAATCTGCCCATGACCGTACTACGGCTTTTTCGTCGAGTGATCTATCTTGCTTGCTATAGGATCTTTGCTTCTCATATCACGCACTGCCCCTGACTGATGCATCTGATGGTGAGTGACTTCTCCCACAGCTCGACTACTCTGTAACCAATGCCCAAGGCCAGCTCATCGGCTATCTTCATTGCGTAATGTGTGATGCATAATACATGCCAGACTTCGCAGGAATGATGGCTCTTGTCCCTGCAGTGTGAATAGATGTCAGATAACAACTGCTTATACACATTGTGGATGCAGGGGCTGAAGAGGGTTTTATAAAGAATGTGTGTGGAAGGATTGCAGGGTCGGGGACAGGGACCCCACTCCTGTCCAGTCAAGGACATGTATTAATATTTATTGTAGCTCATTTCAGTTTGTCTTGTTCCAGGTATCTACCTTTCCTACCTTGTTGTTATGACCCTAAATATGCTGAATCCGTGTTATCACTGGGTAACGAGGGCCCAACCATACTCTTTACATTTGCCCCTCTTACACAGCGCTGCCCTGGCCGGCATCTCACTCTTGGCCTGCCCTCTCAATGTACTGGGTCACACAGGCAGCAGCTTCCTTGTCTGCAGTACGGTACGTTTGTGTACTGACATGCACAACACTCCCCGATACAGAGGATGTTGCCAGCATTGGAGGGTGTGAGCTAAAGGGAGAGGTTGAGTAGGCTGGGTCTCTACTCCTTGGAGCACAGGAGGATGAGGTATACAAAATCATGAGAGGAATAGATTGGGTAGAAGCACAGAGTCTTTTTCCCAGAGTAGGGGAATCGAGGGCCAGAGGACATAGTTTCAAGGTGAAGGGGAAAAGATTTAATAGGAATCCAAGAGGTAACATTTTCACACAAAGGGTTATGGGTGTATGGAACAAGCTGCCAGAGGGGGTAGTTGAGGCTGGGACTATCCCATCATTTAAGAAACAGTTGGACAGGTACATGGATAGGACAGGTTTGGAAGGTTATGGACCAAGCGCAGGCAAGTGGGACGAGGGTAGCTGGGCGAGTTGAGCCGAAGGGCCAGTTTCCACACTGTATCACTCTATGACACACACACACTAACTGAACTAGTTATGAGACACAAAGGAGTACTTTTGGTAAAATACTAAACAAACAAACTGTGAGATTCATCCTTTCATTACAATGCCTCAGGTCTTCCCAAGCCTTCTCAATCCATTTCAATGTTCCTGACTTGATTTATAGGTTTCTTATTGTCACGTACTGGTACAGTGAAAAGCTTTGTTTTGCATGCTAATCAGATATACCAGACGTGTGTACTATCCAAGCAAAATAAACTAAGTTTTAATTTTGCAATAAATAGAACTCAAAATCAAATTTCAATGTATTTGTCAATAAATCAGGCATATTGAGACGTGCACTTAGAAGGCTTAAGTGAAAAGCAGAAACAGAAGACTATCGATAGTCTGAGCTCAAGAATACCCAACTACACAGCCATGCGGCTTAAAACTCCACTCAGCTATTCCAAGACTTAGTCCGAAAAGAAAATGGCCACCACCAGTGTTTACAACTGCAAAAAGTTGTAAACACTGCCCAGTTCATCATCGGCTCTGACCTCCCTACCATCGAGGGGATCTATCGCAGTCGCTGCCTCAAAAAGGCTGGCAGCACAATCAAGGACCCACACCATCCTGGCCACACACTCATCTCCCCGCTGCCTTCAGGTAGAAGGTACAGGAGCCTGAAATCTGCAACATCCAGGTTCAGGAACTGCTACTTCCCCACAGCCATCAGACTATTAAACTCAACTCAAACAAAAATCTGAACTTTAATAGCCCATTGCACTTTAATGCTTATTTGTTTGTGTGTGTGTGTGTGTGTGTGTGTGTGTGTGTGTGTGTGTGTGTGTGTGTGTGTGTGTGTGTGTGTGTGTGTGTGTGCGTGCGTGTGTATATTCAATGGTGTATGGACACACTGATCTGTTCTGTATTTATTTATGCCTACTATATTCTGTTGTGCTGAAGCAAAGCAAGAATTTCATTGTCCTTTCTGGGACACATGACAATAAACTCTCTTGAATCTTGAACCAATGCAGCAAATAATTTATAGCTCCTCCAGTCTGCAGATCACAAACCAATGGAAGCAAGTGCTCTAAAATGGGAAGGTTGATTGATAATTCCTGAAGAGACACTGGTAAACCAGGTTATGTGGAGCCTCGGCCTGCCAGAGAACTGCAGGGACAGTGTTGGACTAGAACAGGGGACATCCACGGCGACACAATGCCTTGTTCACATTACAGAGCAGTGTTCACAGGGTCATTGTACATCTATATAAATTATGGATGTACAATGAATTTAGCCCAACATCAAAAATCAGCTGCACATTGTCTTTAAATTGAAACAAAGTGCACATTATTTTCATAGAAAGTGAATTAAAGTGCCTTGATAAATCACTAATTTTGCCTATTAAACATTTTTGTTGTTGAGCAGCAGATAAAGCAACAACACGATATTAAATTAAATGGTAAAAAGCAACTCGTTCCCATTCTTGGGCTCAAGTTGAAGGATACACACCTGATAAAGACATTAAAATGTTATTGATCACATACAGCCATGTGCATCTTCTGGGGAAAAGCTGAAAAATAATTTGCAGCAGCATGAATTGTAAGCGTTTATGAATTGTTAAATAAAAATTATCAAATTGAAATGGGTCATCCATCCCATTCCACGAAATATGCCATATTCTAATCTACCTCTAGTATAGGAGCAGGGAGGTTCTACTGCAGTTGTACAGGGTCTTGGTGAGATCACACCTGGAGTATTGCGTACAGTTTTGGTCTCCAAATCTGAGGAAGGACATTATAGCCATAGAGGGAGTGCAGAGAAGGTTCACCAGACTGATTCCTGGGATGTCTGGACTTTCATATGAAGAAAGACTGGATAGACTCGGCTTGTACTCGCTAGAATTTAGAAGATTGAGGGGGGGTTTATGGAAACTTACAAAATTCTTAAGGGGTTGGACAGGCTAGATGCAGGAAGATTGTTCCCGATGTTGGGGAAGTCCAGAACAAGGGGTCACAGTTTAAGGATAAGGGGGAAATCTTTTAGGACCGAGATGAGAAAAACATTTTTCACACAGAGAGTGGTGAATCTCTGGAATTCTCTGCCACAGAAGGTAGTTGAGGCCAGTTCATTGGCTATATTTAAGAGGGAGTTAGATGTGGCCCTTGTGGCTAAAGGGATCAGGGGGTATGGAGAGAAGGCAGGTACAGGATACTGAGTTGGATGATCAGCCATGATCATATTGAATGGCGGTGCAGGCTCGAAGGGCCGAATGGCCTACTCCTGCACCTATTTTCTATGTTTCTATGTACACCCCGACACTACAGCACTCCAAGAGGGCAGATTTAGCAAACATAGACAATAGGTGCAGGAGGAGGCCATTCGACCCCTTGAGCCATTCAATATGATCATGCACAATCAGTATTCTGTTCCTGCTTTTTCTCCCATATCCCCCGATTCCGTTAACTCTAAGAGCTAAATCTAACTCTCTCTTGAAAACCATCCATCATTCCATCCATAGTCCATCATTCATTCTCATTGTGCTTACTTGCTCCATTGAAGCTTCATGGAGTTCATTCAGATTTAACGTATAGATGCCTTCCTCAGTTCCAAAGATTAAGTACTGGTCTAGTTTAAAGGGGAAAAGAGATTATTCATATATTTATTGCAAGATACAATGTGCACACTTCCGGTCAATAGTGCCCATGTCACAGCAGTCCCTGATCAACGTTTGTCACCTTTTGTGTCCGGATGGATCCATGAGGTTGCGCAGCTTATCTTCAAAGGACATCCATCAAATACCTTTGTGAAGCAGGCTCCCATCTATTTGACATTAACAATGAGTTGCAAAGTCAGAATCCAGATTGTATTTGTCAGTTTGCATTAAAGAGTTGAAAACAGCGCAAGCTTTAATTGCCAACAATGTAACACGTCATATGACCATCATTTAGTTTTTGAAAACATTCTTGAATTTAACGTCATTTCAACAGCATCCATCTATTTCCATGCATTGGACATATTCAAACTGCTGCTGTTCACAGCTATGATTTGATTGGGGGGGAGGCGTGGGGGTGAGGGGGGAATGGGGTTAAAATAGAGGGGGGTGCCAATGAAGGAGAAACAAATGCTGGATCTTGGAAGAAATGTGCTTTGTTGCGTCTGCAGAGGGACATCGATCGGGCTGATCTCCATGCCCCTGATTGATACAAGTATGTGCAAGGCCTGCATTTGCACTGGGCCAGTGTGGAGGGCCATTAGCACAGGCCTGCACTGTCCTGGTGGGGCGAGGTGGAGCTTCACAGTCCGGCGATCACTTGGATGTGCTTCGGGTATGGGAAGCAGCTTAGAGGGGATCCAGAGACGGACAGAATCAGAGGAGGAGATAACCCAGGCAAAGACGTCCACGTCACGTGGAGTATCCACACTGGCACTTGACTCAGAGGCACAGATGACCATGAACCAAGGGCTGGTAAATGGGACTTGTTAGGTAGGTTTAGGAAGGAACTGCAGATGCTAGTTTGAACCAAAGATAGGCACAAAATGCTGGAGCAACTCAGCAGAACAGGCAGCATCTCTGGAGAGAAGGAATGGGTGACGTTTCAGGTCTACAGACTAGGTTAGGTAGGTACTTGATGATTAGCAAAGGCTTGGACTCTCTGCTGTAGGACTCCAAATGCTTCATCTTCGTTAGTTATCCTGGTGTAATTAAGGGGTGGAAGCTAAACCTTCCAGAAAACATTTCACTTACATGGACTTTTGGTGTTGGAGGAAGGCCATTGGTGGCTGGTTTCTAGAACAAATATTGACAATTATCCAGAGGTTAAACGACATTTGCAGGGTCAAAACAACCGTGTCGCACGCGAAACACACGACACAACCAACATCATCTGCTCAGAGACTCCACACGGAGACTCCACACGGTTGCCCAGAGACGACCATGAAGTACCAGATGAAATAACTCCTCTGCCTACGACTCCATTTGATCCAGTAGGAAAGAGCTGGGGGGAACACGAATGCAGCAAGTAATCTTCTCCAGAAACAGATGCCATTTGTATGGGGGCACTTGTCAGTGTTACCAAACACTATTGAAGGGGATACGAGGAACACAATAACACGTGTGGTTAAAAAAGATCGTTTTACACATCTGAAGGAGGGAAGTGAGGCAGAGAAGGGAATTCCCCGCGTAAACAGAGAGGATGAGACGGAGTTTCTTCCCACGGGCCTTCAGGACTGTAAAGTCTTATCTCACCAGGGACTCATTTACTGTTGTGTTGTGTCTTTTTATTTTTCTAAAATGTAAATACCGGTTCTGTTCTGTTTTGTTGTTTTTGCACAATCCACAGGCATTGCCAATTTCATTTCACTGCACATCTTGTATGTGTATGTGACAAATAAAGTTGACGACTTGACTTGATTAACACTACCATATACACACACACACACACATACACGGGTGACAATTTACACTAATACCATGCCAAGTAGTCTACAAACCTGTACGTCTGTATAGAAACATATAAAACCTGTATAGAAACATATAAAATTATAAAAGGACTGGACAAGCTAGATGCAGGAAAAATGTTCCTGATGTTGGGCGAGTCCAGAACCAGGGGCCACAGTCTTAGAATAAAGGGGAGGCCATTTAAGACTGAGGTGAGAAAAAACTTTTTCACCCAGAGAGTTTTGAATTTGTGGAATTCCCTGCCACAGAGGGCAGTGGAGGCCAAGTTACTGGATGGATTTAAGAGAGAGTTAGATAGAGCTCTAGGGGCTAGGGGAATCAAAGGATATGGGGAGAAGGCAGGTACGGGTTATTGATTGGGGACGATCAGCCATGATCACAATGAATGGCGGTGCTGGCTCGAAGGGCCGAATGGCACTTATTTTCTATGTTTCTATGTCTTTGGAGTGTGGGAGGAAACTGGAGATCTCAGAGAAAACCCACGCAGGTCACGGGGAGAACGTACAAACTCCGTACAGACAAGTACCTGCTGTCAGGATCGAACCTGGGTCTCTGGCACTGTAAAGCAGCAACTCTACCGCTGCATCACCGTGCCGGCCTAAAGGCTGCAGTAGGAAGTAAGGCAGGAAGTACTTCCAGACGGAGGGAGGGAGGGAGGGAGGAGAGAACTTTTAAAGATGAGTTGCTGCTAAATTGGGAACTGGTGTTGATCAGGGAGAGGGGCTGATGGTTGCTGGGGCAAGATGTGAGATGGGGCAAATGCCCCAGTGTGTCGGAAGACACATTCAGGGCAGAATGAGAGGCGGATAGGAGGCAGAAAGAGACTTTCAACAACAAAAGCAGAGGCAGGCCCGGAATTAGGCAGCACGATGGAATGGAAACAGGAGCCTTAGTGATGGCATAGATACAGGATCAGAAACTTAACACAGGAGAAACATAACACCGGGATAAAAAGAGAAGAAAGGAGATGCGTAACAGGAGGAATTGTGCCTGAAATGTGGCAACTGTGAGCAGCCCAAGAAATCTATTTTTACATTACAATTGTTGCACTTAATGATGGTGCTTATGATTATATGCAAAACAAATCAATTTTACTGTATCTTGGCACGTGACAATAAAGTACTTATGAACTATTAATGTCCTGATACCCCAAGTTGGCCTTGCACTAGATTTTTGTTTGTTAATGCTGTCAAGTAACTTAGACATTTGTGCTACTTAGGAGAACCTGCATAATTGGAGATGGTTGTTGCAAATAAATCGTAAGCAAACCAAAAATAAAACCTCTTCCCACCGTAATCAAGATCAGACAACGCACTCTAACACGTGGGTTGGATCATAGAAACATAAAAAATAGGTGCAAGAGGAGGCCATTCGGCCCTTCGAGCCAGCACCGCCATTCATTGTGATCATGGCTGATCGTCCACAATGAATAACCCGTGCCTGCCTTCTCCCCATATCCCTTGATTCCACTAGCCCCTAGAGCTCTATCTAACTCTCTCTTAAACCCATCCAGTGATTTGGCCTCCACTGGCCTCTGTGGCAGGGAGTTACACAAATTCACAAATCTCTGGGTGAAAACGTTTTTTCTCACCTCAGCCTTAAATGGCCTCCCCTTTATTCTAAGACTGTGGCCCCTGGTTCTGGACTCGCCCAACATTGGGAACATTTTTCCTGCATCTAGCTTGTCCAATCCTTTTATAATTTTATATGTTTCTATAAGATCCCCCCCTCATCCTTCTAAACTCCAGTGAATACATGCCTAGTCTTTTCAATCTTTCCGCATATGACAGTCCCGCCATCCCAGGGATCAATCTCGTGGGCCTACGCTGCACTGCCTCAATCACAAGGATGTCCTTCCTCAAATTAGGAGACCAAAACTGTACACAATATCATGTCGGGTAGTTATCGGTGGTGCAACGTGGAAAGCTGGTTTAAAGTGCATCCGGCCCTCAGGTCAACGAGTTGCCGTCTCCATGCCAGGTCAGTGCTGAATCTATCAGTGGCCCAGAAGATCAGATGCTGCAACAGTAACACGGTCTGAAGAAGGGTCCCGACCCAAAAGAAGGGTCCTCTGTCCACCCCCTCCACAGATGCTGCCTGATCCACTGATCCTCCAATACTTTGTGTTTTGCGGCAATGATAAGTTCATTTCTACCGATTGACTTTCGAAGCAGCAAGAACCTTAATAAAATAATACCAGTAACTACATTCCATTTTTACTGAAACAACAAATGGCCACATGTTGGATTTATAAATATTGCGTCAGGAGATGCATGAATTTCACAAAATAGTTTGACAATTAGAAAGAAAAGTACCGGGAAATCTCTCTTTTCTTTTCTTCGAGGTAACGCAGGAGGATGTTCAGAACTTTCATCGTTTAGACCTGAAGCACCATCTGGAACATTTGAACAAATGCAAAACTTTTCACTGTAACCAGCAAGAAATCTTCTGAAGGCAATTCAATCAAATGCTTAAGATTCGGCGAACATTTTATCAGCTGCGTCCCTTCTTCTTCTTCTTGCGTATGGCGTGCACAGCCTAAAGTTGTCGGACAACTTGTTCTATTTGATCTTATTTGATTGTGCACACCAGGTTGATTGCATTTGTCGAAACAGGGCGGACCACGTGAAGGTTGCAATCTCCCACCCCAGCTGTGTCTCAAGTCAGTTCCACAGATGAAAGCAGACCACTCTACCCCTTCCCCGCGGCTTGTCACAATCATAAATATCTACGTTAAACAATATGTTAAACACCTACTACAGCTTATTTATCATAGAATCAAGGTGGTTTTCAACTTTAAAAAGGCGGAGCATACGAGTTATAACCCTGCTTCCAAGATGTCCCCAACCCAGGCGACTATTTGTGTGCCAGCCACAGAAGCAGATCTACACTCACATATTACAATCGCTCCACACTCTTCAATCTCTACTCCTGCAGCAGCATTTCTTACTTTAATTATGGTCTTCTTAATCCATTCCCTAATCATGTATCTATACACTGTAAATGGCTCGATTGTAATCACGTATTGTCTTTCCGATGACTGGTTAGCACGCAACAAAAGCTTTTCACTGTACCTCGGTACACGTGACATTAAACTGAGCTTATTAATTTAAATATTTTAATTATCCAATATGTCAAAAATACTTGATTTAATAATAAGATATAAAAATTGCAAAAAAATTAAATGGAGTGATTTATTTAAGGTGGGCTATTTGATGAACAAATTACGACATTGTATTCACTGCTCTCCAGAAAATCATCAATTGTTTTAAGATTTGATTTTTTTCAGGTTAACCCACCACTGACTAAACCACGAGCCATTTAATGTGAAAAAAAATCATATACAAACACTGAACCAGAATTTAATGCTTGGAAAAAGAATCATGGTGTAAAGAACAAAGGGATTTATTTAAGGACATTTAAGGGACTTAAATGTACAGGGGGTCCCATCAAACTGGAAACAAGGCCGCAAAGACCAAAAGACTAGACGTGTGCCTTAAATGTAAATTAGCAAGTATTTGATTTCCTTAAAATGCACTGTGATACTTGGGCTTGGTTCAGTGATACAGCGCGGACACAGGCCCTTCGGCCCACCGAGTCCGTACCGACCCGTGATCCCCGCACATTAACACAACCCTACACACACTAGGGACAATTTTACATTTATACCAAGCCGGTCAACCTACAAATCTGATATTGCATGAAATCCAACCGATCCCACCATTTTCAAGTAATGTTCTAAAATGGAAGCCATTTCATCGGCAGAGCATTGGTCTCTGGCTGGCAGTTATTTAGAAACAAAACCACCTCTTCATAGTGTGAGCTGAGAATAGTGTGACCAGTGGGATAGTAACAGTGCTGGTGATAGTGGCGGCAAAGTTCCCTGCACCAGTCTCACTTTGGAATATGTGGAAGAAGACTTTGCCTTCCATCACAGTGACGAAGAGATTCACTGTGATGGATGTTTGTGTAAATTGTATTGGTTGTGTGTTTTGGTTCTTGTTGTGTGACTGCAGAAACCAAATTTCGTTTGAACTTCATTTGAGGTTCAAATGACAATAAATAATTGTATTGTATTGTAAGGAAATGCAGATGCTGGTTTAAACCAAAGATAGACACAAAAAGCTGGAGTAACTCAGCGGGACAGGCAGCATCTCTGGAGAGAAGGAATGGGTGACGTTTCGGGTCACGTCTCGACCGAAACGTCACCCACTCCTTCTCTCCAGAGATGCTGCCTGTCCCGCTGAGTTACTCCAGCATTTTTGTGTCTATCTTCACTTTGGGCTATGTCCCTTTGCACTTGGATATCATTCATGTTGATTTCCCTCCCTCGATAGTTTCATTGTGGGACTCAAATTGCTTCGTCAACTTTCAAGATTGAGTCAAAGAAATGTAAAATAAAGTGCAGGAAACAGGTGCAATAGAGTTTCTGCATTGACGTCTCACCTATTCACATATCGAACTCTGAAATCCCCATTGAACATTTTGAGTTATTTTTGGGTGGCTTGCACATGAGATGTAGTAATTAGACAATAGACAATAGGCGCAGGAGTAGGCCATTCGGCCCTTCGAGCCAGCACCACCATTCAATGTGATCATGGCTGATCATCCCCAATCAGTACCCCCGTTCCTGCCTTCTCCCCATATCCCCTGACCGCTATTTTAAGAGCCCTATCTAGCTCTCTCTTGAAAGCATCCAGAGAACCTGCCTCCACTGCCCTCTGAGGCAGAGAATTCCACAGACTCACCACTCTCTGTGAGAAAAAGTGTTTCCTCGTCTCCGTTCTAAATGGCTCACTCCTTTATTCTTAAACTGTGGCCCTTGGTTCTGGACTCCCCCAACATCTGGAACATTTTTCCTGCCTCTAAGCGTGTGCAAACACTTAACAATATTATATGTTTCAATGAGAATCCCTCTCATCCTTCTAAACTCCAGAGTGTACAAGCCCAGCCGCTCCATTCTCTCAGCATACGACAGTCCCGCCATTCCGGGAATTAACCTTGTAAATCTACGCTGCACTCCCTCAATAGCAAGAATGTCCTTCCTCAAATTAGGGAACCAAAACTGCACACAGTAATTGAATCTATAACGCCACATAACCTAATGTGACCTAATGTATATTTGGGAAGCAAAAGGAGCGTCATGGATAAAGTATGCTCCTCAGATAAAGAATATATAGGTCAACGGCCTAGGAGCTATGAATCGTGCACCAGTGTTTAGAGGGTTTTGGCTATCGGGCAATTAATGGTCAGAATTAAAACTCAAACGCAGTGACATTTAAGAGTAGCAGGTCCTTCTCCACCTGGGGCGCCGTTGAGTATGGCTGCCCTGCCAGCAGCTGTTAGTCTTTTCACCCTTTTGTTTATTTTTAGTTAGTTAAAAGTGTTTTGTTTGGAGGTCTTTTAGTCTTTTTATGTGGGCGGGTGGAGGGAAAGGGGGAAACAATTCTTCTCAGTCCCTACCTGGTCGGAGATGCGCTTTTTCTCCGAGCCGTATCTTCGCCCCTTCCTCGCGGCCTACGGACAGACTGGAGCGGCGTTTTCCTGCCGGGACCGGCCAGGACTTCAGCTTCGGCGGCGGCACAGCGCTGAAGCACCATCGCGGAGCGGGCGATGCCTTACCCGGGTCGCCGTGCAGTAAGCTCTGGAGTGCTGTGACCGCCGGCTCCAACATCGCGGAGCTGTGGTCTGCGGTCTGCGGTCTGTGGAGCTTCCAGCCGCGGGCGGCGCTGAACCCTAAACACCACGGAGCCTGGGATCTCACGACGAGGTCGCCAGAGACGGAGCATCGACCAGCGCGGCTCGTGGACTTCGGGAGCAGCGGTCTACTGGGAGGAAGCGGCCGCTACAGACACTCCGGGCCGCTGAGAGTGTTCACCCGACGCCAGAATTTCATCATCCGGCAAGAGGGCATGAAGCCGTATGGGCGACTGCAGAGGCCTCAATAGGCCCCGACTATGGGTGAACTGGGGATGGGACTGGACTTTGCTGCCTTCCCCCACAGAGGGAACCATTGTGGGGGGATGTTTTTATGTTTATTGTTAAATTCTGTTAAATTCTTTAATGTGTATTATCTTTATTCATGTGCTGCATTGGCAAGTCGAATTTCACTACACCAATTGGTGTATGTGACAATAAATGTCTCTCTAATCTAATAATCCAACATTTGGAAAAAGGGTGTTTAACAAATGCAATGCTACTTATCTTTAGATTGAAGATGGTCGAAAAATGATCAGCTTTTAAAATCACTTGTTGCAATGTGCAAGAGGGACCAATCCATTCAAGTTAAAAACCTATTTATCCAATGGGGAGTAAATAGAAGCATCACCCCTGACTGAAGATCAAATAAAGATTTAGGTTCTGTGAGGTAAAGCCCTTTTCACATTGGCTTTCTTTACCCAAGCATCACACTCTGATGGGCCTGTCCCACTTGCCGATTTTTTAGGCAACTGCCGGCGACTGTCATAGTCGTCGCAGGTCGCCGAAAAACCAGCGACAACCTACGTCATCCTGGTGACAACCTCCGGCAGGAGAAGTCAAGCTACGCTCATTGGCGTCAAACCCACTGTCGCCGAACAAAATGTCAACATGTTGAAATTTTAGCAGTGACCAGAAAGACGTTACAACTTTTTGCGCGACTGAGGAGACTACTCCCGGCGAACATGTGGCGACAACTAGTGTCTGCAGTTACCTAACAAATCGCCTAAGTGGGATAGGCCCATGAATGTGCGGATGGGAGAAATATTCAGGTTGGGCCCGGTAAAGGCCTGTTGTTGCACCCTGGGTTTCTTTACCTAAGTCACCGGCTCTGGTGTCAAGCAGCCCTGGGCTACTGACACTGCTGGGGAGAGACGACTGCAGCATCTCCGATTGGTACAAGGAGGTGGGAGTACTCTGTCTCCTGGGCACCACCGATGGCCCATTCTTGGCACCAGCCTGTCTCTTGACCGTCAGTGACCTCTCTTCATCTGGAAGATCAGAGACGCTGTTCATTCTCGGCTGAAACGGCAGAAGCTTTGGTTCAGTCATCATCTTAAGCAAATCCTTTTCCACTTACAATAACAACCAATCTAGGAGTTACGCAAACAGTTTTATAAGACCAACAAGTTTAGATAAGGCAATAGGTTCAACTATTGATCGAAGATTAATCACCCATTTTTTTTACCGGCATTTTTACCGGAATTTTTGCACATCCCTCACTGCCCCCAGGAGATGGTCCTCTTGAACCAATGGCCCTCTTGAACCATTGAACCAACTGGTAGAAACATCACACTATGGCGGGCGAACAAGCAAACCTCGCATGGTGAAACAAAGAGATCTTTATAACAAGAGGAATCGAATATAGGAGCAAAGAGGTCCTACTGCAGTTGTACAGAGCCCTAGTGAGACCACACCTGGAGTATTGTGTGCAGTTTTGGTCCCCTAATTTGAGGATGGACATTCTTGCTATTGAGGGAGTGCAGCGTAGGTTTACAAGGTTAATTCCCGGGATGGCGGGACTGTCATATGCTGAGAGAATGGAGCAGCTGGGCTTGTACACTCTGGAGTTTAGAAGGATGAGAGGGAATCTTATTGAAACATATAAGATTGTTAAGGGTTTGGACACGCTAAAGGCAGGAAACATGTTCCCGATGTTGGGGGAGTCCAGAACCAGGGGCCACAGTTTAAGAATAAGGAGTAAGCCATTTAGAACGGAGACGAGGAAACACTTTTTCTCACAGAGAGTGGTGAGTCTGTGGAATTCTCTCCCTCAGAGGGCGGTGGAGGCCGGTTCTCTGGATGCTTTCAAGAGAGAGCTAGATAGGGCTCTTAAAGATAGCGGAGTCAGGGGATATGGGGAGAAGGCAGGAACGGGGTACTGATTGGGGATGATCAGCCATGATCACATTGAATGGCGGTGCTGGCTCGAAGGGCCGAATGGCCTACTCCTGCACCTATTGTCTATTGTCTATTAACACAGTAAAGAGACCAGCACACACGTGAATGGGGGAAGGTTAACCCGGGGTTCATTATATGTACCAGGGCAGGCGCCTAAACCCCGTGACGACTCCTTCCCGCCAAACCCTGTCACGTGACCCTACCCCCGACTGCTGAGGGTGCGCCCAGGAAGTGTCCTAACCACCAGGTGGCGCCACACCACCATGTTACAGGGCAGGATGTAGACCCCAGGACAAAGTAACAGCGATTCATTTCAGGATGGTGACTAAGACTTGGAGCAGAACATGGACGTGGTGGTGTCGTCTAACACCACCCCACTGCTGTGTACTATAAAGGATGGCCGCAGTGAGATTGTCAGAGGATGTGGAGTATCGAGAACAGTTACAGCATTTTCAGAAAGGTGATCGATACTCGAGTTGAGAAACGGTGTGAATGGTGAGGTGGGAATGGAAGCCCCCGACTGTCAAAGAACAGCTCGTGAACAGCAAAGTAGGGACATGAAGCATGAAGCACCCCAGTGCTGAACACAACCACATACCCAGGTTTAGGTTTATTATTGTCATGTGTACCAACGAACAGTGAAGGAATTTGTCTGTGTGCTATTCAATTAAATTACATAATACTATACATGAATACAACCAAGCCAAACTCAAGAAAAAATGGTGAAACAAAGGGAAAGAAAACAGATTGCCGAATATTGTTCTCAGCATTGTAGCGTAATGGTCCCAGAGCAGAAGTCCCATGTCCACAATGAGGTAGGTTTGAGAATCAGGACAGTGCATTCGCTTAGTGAAGGACCGTTCAGAAGCCTGATAATAGAGGGGAAGAGGCTGTTCCCCGAGTCTGGTGGAAGGTTCTTTCAAACTGCTGCCCAACGGGAGTGGGGAGGAGGGATTGACTGGGGTGGGAAAGGTCCTTGATTTAGGTACGCTGCTTTCCTGAGGCAGCATGGTGTAGATGGAGTCAATGACGACCAGCTGGCAATTATCTGAACATGTCATAAGGTGATGAAGCTTCATGGCAGAATAAATCTTCAACCACAAACACCATGGCAGTTGCAGTTCATGCAGCAGTTCTCTCGACACAGTTAAGGGCCTGTCCCACTTTCACGACCTAATTCACAACCTCTGCCGAGTTTGCCCTTGACTCACTCGCAGCATGGTCGTCACGAGGTCGTAGATAGGTCGTAGGTAGGTTGTGATGCTAGTCGTAGGTACTCGTGGCATCAAGTAGGTTGGGGCGTTTTTCTAGCCTGATGAAAAATGTCCACGAGTACAAAAAGGTCGTGAATTAGGTCGTGAAAGTGGGACAGGCCCTTTATTTCTATAACATACTTTTTGACACTTGACATAGATTATTGGGCAGTGACTAACACACGCAATGAACCTCATCAATGACTTTAAAACTTAACAAATTGACTCAACTTATTTATCCTCAATGCAAACAGAAATCTATTAACATTTTAGCTTGACCTCGACCATGCTACAGCTAATACATTGGCAGTAAAATAGAGCTGATTTAGATAGTCTGAAATAAACCAAAACAGTACATTGGTCGAGGATTGACAAAAATGCTGGAGAAACTCAGCGGGTGAGGCAGCATCTATGGAGCGAAGGAAATAGGCAACGTTTCGTCCCGAAACGTTGCCCATTTCCTTCGCTCCATAGATGCTGCCTCACCCGCTGAGTTTCTCCAGCATTTTTGTCTACCTTCGATTTTCCCGCATCTGCAGTTCCTTCTTGAACATTGGTTGAGGATGGTTAGATGCAATAAAATAGGCAGCTATTCACAAAGGCACTTCACCATGCTCTCCTTTAATGCCAAAGTTAACCATTCAGAAAGTGTGCATGGTGAACGGACTCACCTTTGGTGGAAGCGGAGGAGGAACCAAAACTGCTTGTTTAAGTGTGGACCTGATGGAAAACAACAAATGACATTGATCAAAGCAAATAGCCAGTAAATAAATAACTGAAAAGTGTGAATTAAGACTAAAGATAAAAACACACAAATATCAATTCAATTGATCAGCAAAATTATCCACAAAGGGAATATAGCTGTTATTAACCCAGAGATACAGATTCAATGCTTTTAATGGTTTCTTTGTTATCACCTGTATGCAGGTGAAGCAAAATATTTTTTTTTGCATACAGCTCAGCAAGAATATCACCACACGAGCACAATCCCCTGGTTAGACCATAGAGTCAGAGTCGTACAGTGTGGAAACAGCCCCAACTTGCCCACACCATCCAAGATATCCCATCTACACTAGTCCCACCTGCCTGCATTTGCCCTATATCCCCCCCCTACACCCGTCCTATCCATGTACCTGTTTAATTGTTTCTCAAATGTTACAATAATCCCTGCCTCAACCACCTCCTCTGGCAGCACGTTCCATATACCCCCCCCCCTTTTGTGTGAATGACCAGAATATACAGTACAGCCCGCTGAGTCTGTATGCAAGAGGTGCCATTTTACAGTTAACTGGAGAAGATTAACTGGGGAAGCAAGTTCAAATACAGCAATGCAATTAGGGAGTTTAAATACAGGTAAATATTAAAGACAGCTAGAGTCATTAATGATGACGCTTGTACTGCCCCGCTCCCCCTGGCTGGTCTTCTTTCATTGTTGCTACATCTAATGTTTGGATCTTTCTCCCCGACTTCATTATTTTCAACAATCTGTATTAAAGGGTACTTACAGCACATTGTCAAGATCCTCCTCTTGGTGCGCTATGTTTTCCCTGAAAGAGTGAATCAGCATGTCATAGTATTCTATAAAAGGTGCTCGATTTAGCCAAGATTAGCAGAGGTGCAGTCACTCAGAAGGGATTCTAATACAGGTCTCCCAATAGCCAGCGGGGAACAGATACATAGACAGGTAATGGAAAGATGCCAAAGCAACAGGGGTGTCGTGGTGGGCGACTTTAAACGTTCTCAATGTTGACTGACACATGCTCAGTGCAAAGGGCTTAAACAGTGCAGAATTCATGAGCTGGATGCACAGGTTTTTTTTTTTAAACATTATGTGGATAGTTCAACTTTGCAACTTCAGGTGGGACCATACTGGACCTTTTCAAGATAGTTATGATATGAATAAGACTGGACCTTGAGGAAAGGTACTAAATTGGGTAATGCAGACTGCAGCATTATTAGGCAAGTGCTGGGCCATGCGGGAGTAAGTCCAGTGAGGAGAGGGAATAAGGACGTCAAGGTATGGAAACCGTAGATGACCAGAGGATTATAAATTTGGTCAAAAATGAAAAGGAGGCAGAGGCGGGGAGCACTGTGAGAGTCATGTTTTTTTAACTTCTCCAGTGCTTTGAGCACCATCCGGCCTGCACTGCTAGGGAGCAAACTGATGGGGTGGATGCCCCATTGGTGTCCTGGATCACCAACTACCTGACTGGACGACCACAGTATGTCAGGCTACAGAACTGTGCCTCGGACATGGTGGCGAGCAACACAGGGCCCCATAGGGGACGGTCCTCTCTCCCTTTCTGTTCATCATCTACTGACTCCCCTCCCCAATCTGTATCCCCAATCCTTTCCACTCATGACTTTAATTTCATGTTTCATGTATCTTGTGTTTTATGAATGTGTTGGCAGATCAATTTCCCTCCTGGGATAAATAAAGTTCTATTGTATCATATCGTTATATGTAACAAAACATATAGCCAGTCATCAAATTTAATTTACTTTCAAAAGCATATCAATAACAATTCAATATACTTATTTCAAAACGGTTTGGAGTATCCAATAAGTACAAAACTTGAGGATGGGGAAGTTCACTCTCTGGAGCAAGACTGGGAACTGCAGGCTCTGTACTCATCGTGCCCCACATTCACGTTCCAGTCCTGGTCTGGAGTGGGACACAAATACCCAGGCTCCAACCTTGCCGAATACTTCCAGCATTTATAGACTCAGAGCATGGAACCAGGCCCTTCATACCAACTTGTCCACGATGACCTAAATGCCCCATTTTCCAAATGTTGAAAATGCCGCGGCGACCAGAAAAAGTTACGAAAGATTGAAAAGACTAGGCTTGTATTCACTGGAGTTTAGAAGGATGAGGGGGAATCTTATAGAAACATATACAATTATAAAAGGACTGGACAAGCTAGATGCAGGAAAAAATGTTCCCAATGTTGGGCGAGTCCAGAACCAGGGGCCACAGTCTTAGAATAAAGGGGAAGCCATTTAAGACTGAGGTGAGAAAAAACTTTTTCACCCAGAGAGTTGTGAATTTGTGGAATTCCCTGCCACAGAGGGCAGTGGAGGCCAAATCACTGGATGGATTTAAGAGAGTTAGATAGAGCTCTAGGGGCTAGTGGAATCAAGGGATATGGGGAGAAGGCAGGCACGGGTTATTGATAGGGGACGATCAGCCATGATTACAATGAATGGCGGTGCTGGCTCGAAGGCTGAATGGCCTCCTCCTGCACCTATTTTCTATGTTTCTATGTTTCTATGACTCTTTGGGCGACTACACAGGCGTCACCCCGCGACATGTAGTCGCCCAAGAGTCATACCTTTTTCTGGTCACCGCTGGATTTTCAACATTTGGAAAATTTTCGTCGACCTGCTGCGACTATGACCGGTGCCGGCAAGTCGCCGAAAAAAAACTCGTAAGTGGGACAGAGCCTTAAGCGACTATTTGAGACATCCTTCCATCACTTACCTGTTTCCTCCATCTGTAAATGGACTCCATGACGAACCAAACTCAACATCTTTGGTAATCTCCTGTGTAAAATATTTCGTCTTTTTTAATTACTGTTCTTTTAAAAAAGACGAACAATAAAAAAAAGTCCCTTTTCAAAAGGAGGCAGAAATCTCTGACATTTCATGTAGATTGATTGCATACATTGTGCAGTAGTTAGCCTTAGCTGTATTAAATTCCAAATGTGTCACCTAGTTATCACAAGGACATTGGCTCAGCGTATATCCGCTGGGTAAAAGTAAAATGGTACAACTTCAAAGTAAAAAGGTAAAAAGTAAAAAGTAAAAATTACAGACTTCAAAGTCTAATCTTAACAGCGGGAGAAGATTGTAATGACTGATGAAGGATACAAGTTCTGATCAGCACGTTTCATGAAGGATTGATTACATTGGAGAGGGCAGTTGCTGGGGAGATTTGCCAGGAGGGTGGCAGAATTGGAGATCTGTAATTATGGGAAGGCATTGGAGAGATCAATTTCACTGGAGCAACTGAGGATAGGAGTGGCTTGATGGAAATATATATTATAGACATACACAGGGCACATAATCAGAATCTTTCTATCTCGTGATAGGGAATTATTGTTCTGTCGCTGGTACGTGAAAATTACACACTTGACTCATAAAAACAAGAGAGCATACATTTAAGGTGAAAGGAAGGAAATGTGATCGATATTTACTGTAGTTTATATCTGGAGCAGCCTGCCAGAGGTGGAATCAGATACAATCACTGAGTTTAAGAGGCATTTAGACCGACACTTCAATAGGCTGTAGGATATGGTCAAAATGCAGGGAAATGGGATTAGAATAGATCAGCAAAAAAGCTGACAGGGACATAGAGTTTGTGTGTGGGGGGAGGGGGAGGTGTTTGTGGACATTATGGCCAAAGATCCCATAGCAAGCAAGATAGACCACTCCTTCTAAATGCAATGGGCTGACGTGTAGTACGCAACGGAGCGGAATGTGGGCCTTTTTTTCATCCATTTCAGTAACCCGACCCGACTCACAGTGTAATCAACGTTGCGGGGGAACAGTTTGTGTTAATAAATTATAATTCTGAAAATGAGGAAAAGATTTTTACCAAAGAACTTTTATTTTTATGAGGATGTTTCCGTAACCGGCTTCCGTCTCCGCACTAGTATCTTTGCTCCGCTATGGGATCTTTGGTGCGGAGACGGAAGCCGGTTACGGAAATGGGGCCGAAAATTACCCATGAATCTGCCCGTGACCGTACTACGTCTTTTTCGTCGAGTGATCTATCTTGCTTGCTAGAGGATCTTTGACCAGAACTGTACACAATACTCCAAATGGTTCTTGTACTCAATGCCCCGACCAATGAAGGCAAGCAGACCGTACGCCTTCTTTATCACTCTGTCTACTTGTGTTACCACTGTCAGGGAGTTGTGGACTTGGACCTGCTATAGGATCTTTGATTATGGCCATGACTAAGAAATTTCCTGGAAGGACAACGTTTGATTGTATGTGGAAAAGAACCACAGAATATGTTCTACAGATTTATAGAATATCATATTTGTTGGATAAGAATCCACTGCTGAGAGAGACTCAGTCAAAACTTCAGAGAATCATCCAACACAACTGGTTAATTTTGTCAGCACATACTCAAGGGAGAGTTATCCAAAGGTTAGCCTGGGTTGATATGCGGTTACAAGAGTAACCATACTTTAACCCAAGGTAGACTAAAATGCTGGAGAAACTCAGCAGGTGAGGCAGCATCTATGGAGCGAAGGAAATAGGCAACGTTTCGGCCCGAAACGTTGCCTATTTCCTTCGCTCCATAGATGCTGCCTCGCCCGCTGAGTTTCTCCAGCATTTTAGTCTACCTTCGATTTTCCAGCATCTGCAGATCCTTCTTCAACATACTTTAACTGGGCTTACCGGCTGAAGGATGAAGTTGAGACTTACCATCTCACAGTGAGCCTCGGTTTCCTTCCTCAAGGGAGGTTCAAACTGCAGTTTGTCAACTGTGAAAATAATGAGATAACAAGGACTGAAGGGGAGTTGCACACAACAGCTAATGTTTAATGCTAACAAGAAATGGATTCGATTTTCCACTCGCAAACCCATCCCGTCAGCGTCAGTGAGCAGAGAACAGCTCGCATGCAAAGCTCAATTGTGTTTATTGCAGCTTTCATTTTACACGGCAGGAATTTCTGAACTGATAAACTGTGCTGTTGCGTAATATTGTTGGATCCATATTCCAGAGTAGCATGACTGGAGCTCCTTCTGTTAGTTAGGGGCGAAGGCAGGAACGGGGTAATGATTGGGGATGATCAGCCATGATCGCATTGAATGGCGGTGCTGGCTCGAAGGGCCGAAAGGCCTACTCCTACACACCTATTGTCTATTGAAGAGTGTGTGATGGCAAACCAACTCGTTACAGAATGTAAATAAATTCCACAGGAAGATGTACAGCCTGGATGACTGTCACGCTGTTTATCATGTGCAGGTTGTTCAGGAAGCTTGAAAGGAGGTCTTTATTCAAGGCCAGTGCCGTGTCGGCTTTGGTGCTAAATTGGTCCTTCATGCAGCCGTTGGCAATTCAATTAGCGCGGAGTGACATTTGGGAAAAACAACTCGCATCAGATCAGGCAGCGATAGAACATGAACCAGAGGTCATAGCCTTAGAATTAAAGGGCGCTCTTTAGGAAGGAGATGAGGAGGAATTTCTTTAATCAGAGGGTGGTGAATCTGTGCAATTCATTGCCACAGAAGGCTGTGGAGGCCACGTCAGGTGATGTTTTTTAAGGCAGAGATAGATAGATTCTTGATTAGTACGGGTGTCAGGGGTTATGGGGAGAAGGCAGGAGAATTGGGGTTAGGAGGGAGAGATAGATCACCCATGATTCAATGGCGGAGTAGACTTGATGGGCCGTATGGCCTAATTCTGCTACCATCTCTTATGACCCATGTTTTTCTACAAAATCATCGCTGCCGAGTTTTCCTGTCTGATTTCCTCATTTCCTAACTTGAGTAAATTGAAGCCAACTCTCTCACAGCCGGATTGCCTGTCAAATGTGCTCACATATTAGTTTTCAAGCAGAATCGTTTAACATATGCCCAAATGCATGATGCGCTAGTGCAGGCTTTCAGCTCATCTGCTGTGTTACCTCGTGGTATTATAGGGAGCGTTTGATGGGTATCTCTACCAGCACTTCCAATTCATTTGTCGTCTAAAATCCAGCAACGTTCAACCTAATGCTTCAATGGTTAGCTTGTGAGCCATTGTCCATTCATCCCAGACAATATCATCTTTTGGAGTTTTTCCCACCCAATGTTACATGTTGAAGTCTTTCGTTGGATGATGGAGGGCTTCTCCATCCTTCAGCTAAATCTGATATACATTGGTGGAGGCAGACATTGATCAGGCCAACACAGTAATTGATCAATTGAGGAAAGTGAAATGGAAGATCAAGACCTCAAACTTGGTCACCAACAGCAGTGATCATTACCCTCCCACCTGCTCCCAGACTACCTCGTTCACCCCAACTACCTAAAGCAGGCATTTCAGGTAATACCGAGGTAGTCTGTGCAAACATCTCTGTTTGCTTGGAAGGAACTACAAGACTGCACCGAAGACAGGCGCAAAAAGCTGGAGTAACTCAGCGGGACAGGCAGCATCTCTGGAGAGAGTAAATGGGTGATGTTTCGGGGCGAGCTAACAATGATCTATTCTACATTTTCCTTGATCGCCATTCCCTTTGTCCTATTTTCACACCTTACACTTCTTTATCTATCTATCTAACTATCTCCCTCTCCCCTGACATCAGTCTGAAGAAGGGTCTCGACCCCGAAAGGTCACCCGTTCCTTCTCTCCAGAGTTACTCCAGCATTTTGTGTCTATCTAACCTACAAACCTGTACGTATTTGGAGTGTGGAAGGAAACCGGAGAACCCGGAAAAAACCCTGTAGGTCACGGGGAGAAGGTACAAACTCCGTACAGACAGTACTGATCGAACCCAGGTCTCTGGCGTTGTAAGGTAGCAGATCTACTGTTGTGCCACCGTGCTGCCCAATTAGTTTAGTTTAGTTTAGAGACACAGCACGGAAACAGGCCCTTCGGCCCACCGGGGGACCAGCGATCCCCGCACATCCTACACCCAACTAGGGGCAATTTTTACATTTACCTATTAACCTACAAACCTGTACGTTTCTGGAGTGTGGGAGGAAACTGAAGATCTCGGAGAAAACCCACGCAGGTCACGGGGAGAACGTACAAACTCCGTACAGACAGCACCTGTAGTCGGGATTGAACCCGGGTCTCCGGCGCTGCATTCGCTGTAAGGCAGCAACTCTACCGCTGCGCCACCGTGACCGCACCATGATTAGTCGAATACTGTTTGAAAAATCCCTGGCCGATGTGTACTGATGCCGGGGAAATAGCTCGGATCTCCACAGGTACACTGGTAAAGGGCACTGCAAAGTACTTACAGTTTATCTCTGACGGTGTCCGTTCTGCTCCTGTATTCTTGTTGGTGGAGCGAATGGTGTGAGGAACAGCAAAGTGGGGCTAGAAAATAAACGGGGGGAAAACAATCTCTTCACCTTTGCATAATTAACATACATTAAGCTGGAGTGCAGAGAAGATTTAAGAAGAGGTTGCCAAAACTCGAGGGGCTGAGCTATAGGGAGAGGTTGGGCAGGCTTGGACTTTATTCTTTGGAGCACAGGAGCATGAGGAGAGATCTTATGAAGGTGTATAAAATCATGAGAGTGACTGCACAGCCTTTTTCCCCCAAGGTTCGGCAATCACATACCAGAGGACATTGGTTTAAGATGAGAGGGGAAGATTTGATGAAAGGCAGATAAATCCCCAGGGCCTGGTGGTCTGCATCCCAGAGTACTCAAGGAGGTGGCCCTAGAAATCGTGGATGCATTGGTGATCATTTTCCAATGTTCTCTCGACTCTGAAATTATAACGGACTGGAGAGTAGCCAATGTAACTCCACTTTTTAAGACAGAAAACGGGGAATTATAGACCAGTTAGCCTTACATCGGTAGTGGGGAAGATGCTCGAGTCGATTATTGAAGATGTTATAGCAGCACATTTGGAAAGCAGTGACAGGATCGGTCAAAGTCAGCATGGATTTATGAAGGGGGAATCATGCTTGACTAATCTTTTGGAATTTTTTGAGGATGTAATAAGAGGATGGATAAGGAAGAGCCAGTAGATGTGGTGTATCTGGACTTTCAAAAGCCTTTGACAAGGTCCCACACAAGAGATTAGCGTGCAAAATTAGAGCACATGGTATTGGGGGTAGGGTATTGACATGGATAGAGAACTGGTTGGCAGACAGGAAGCAAAGAGTAGGAATTAACGGGTCCTTTTCAGAATGGCAGGCAATGACTAGTGAGGTGCCGCAAGGTTCAGTGATGGGACCCAGTTATTTACAATATATATTAACGATTTAGACGAGGAAATTAAATGTAACATCTCCAAGTTTGTGGATGACACAAAGCTGGGTGGCAGTGAAAGCTGCGAGGAGGATGCTATAAGGCTGCAGGGTGACTTGGATAGGTTGGGTGAGTGGGCAGATGCAGGATAATGCGGATAAATGTGAGGTTATCCACTTTGGTGGCATGAACAGGAAGGCAGATTATTATCTGCATGGTGTCAGATTAGGAAAAGGGGAGGTACAACGAGACCTGGGTGTGCTTGTACATCAGTCACTGAAAGTAAGCATTGCAGGTACAGCATGAAATGAAGAAAGCTAATGGCACGTTGGCCTTCATTGCGAGACGATTTGAGTTTAGCAGCAAGGAGGTCCTACTGCAGTTGTACAGGACCCTGGTGCAACCGCATCTGGAGTATTGTGTGCAATTTTGGTCTCCTAATTTGAGGAAGGACATTCTTGCTATTGAGGGAGCGCAGCGTAGGTTCACCAGGTTAATTCCCGAGATGGCAGGACTGACATATGATGAAAGAATGGGTCGACTGGGCTAGTATTCACTGGAATTTAGGAGGAGAGGGGATCTTATAGAAACATATAACATTTTTAAAGGATTGGACAGGCTAAACGCAGGAAAAATGTTCCCAATGTTGGGAGAGTCCAGAACCTGGGGTCACAGTTTAAGAATAAGGGGTAGGCCATTTAGGACTGAGATGAGGAAAAACCTTTTTCACCCAGAGAGTTGTGAATCTGTGGAATTCTTTGTCACAGAAGGCAGTGGAGGCCAATTCATGGGATGTTTTCAAAAGAGAGTTAGATTTAGCTCTTAGGGCTAAAGGAATCGGGATATGAGAAAAAAAGCAGGAACGGGGTACTGATTTTAGATGACCGTATTGAATGGCGGTGCTGGCTCAAAGGGCTGAATGGCCTACTCCTGCACCTATTTTTTATGTTTCTATTTAATAAGAATCTGAGGGGCACCTTTTTCGTTCAGAGGGTGGTGCGTATATGGAACGAGCTGCTAGCAGAGGTAGTTACAGTGGATATTTTTAAGGCAGAGATAGATAGATTCTTGATTAGTACAAGTGTCAAAGTTTATGGGGAGAAGGCAGGAGAATGGGGTTGGGAAAGGCAAGATAGATCAGCCACGATTGAATGGTGGAGTACACTTGATGGGTCGAATGGCCTAATTCCGCTCTTATCAGTTATGATCATAAGAACATTTAACAGAGGCTTGGACAGGTACATGGACAGGAAATATTAGAATGATATGGGTCAGACCCAAGCAAATGGGCCCGGCGTAGATGTGACATCTTGGTTGACATGACAAAAGGGCCTATTTCTGAGCTGTATGAATCCATGACTATAAAATGAAACCAAGCGCATTGCCAATGAACCTTTAGCCCGCCCAGTGTCCCAATAGATAAAAGCAATCATCGTCTGAGGCAAGATACAATTGAACGGTCGGCATGAACATGGAGGGCCAAGGGGACTGTATCGGTGCTGTATCACCAGGAATCTATTAGCAGGAACATTGCTGCATAGCTGGCATTAAATTGTTCCAAATCCAAGATGCAAGAGAGTTTATTGTCATGTGTCCCAGATAGGACAATGAAATTCTTGCTTTGCTTCAGCACAACAGAATATTGTAGGCATGAATACAGAACAGATCAGTGTGTCCATATACCTTTATATATAAATATATACACACATGAATAAATAAACAGATAAAGTGCAAATAAACAGATAATGGGCTATTAATGTTCAGAGTTTTGTTTGAGTTGAGTTTAATAGCCTGATGGCTGTGGGGAAGTAGCTATTTCTGAACCTGGACGTTGCAGTCTTCAGGCTCCTGTACCTTCTACCTGAAGGTAGCGGGGAGATGAGTGTGTGGCCAGGATGGTGTGGGTCCTTGATGATGCTGCCAGCCTTTTTGAGGCAGCAACTGCAATAGATCCCCTCGATGGTAGGGAGGTTAGAGCCGATGATGGACTGGGCAGTGTTTACTACTTTTTGTAGTCTTTTACGCTCCTGGGCGCTCAAGTTGCCGAACCATGATAGGCTCGTGGTGATCTGAGTTGTTGTGGGCCACTGTGGTACTTTTTGCAGTAAACGGTGAGCACACAGCCATATTGAGCATTCCATGTTAGCATTTGAGCCAACATGACTGGCCTGATTCAGGCTGGAGACTGCCAGGGCACTTGGAGCTGGTGTGACCCCAGTCTCGTCTCCCCTCCCCGTATTCTACACCGGTTGTCCTTGCAATTCCTCCTCTGGTCAAACGAAGAGCTGTCTGGATACTTTGTGTCCCTAATACATCTATTGACTTATATTCAGCCCTTATACTTCAATCTAAAGAGCGTGGCAGTTTATAAAGACAAAACTTTTAACACAGTGCGATGTATCGTACCTCGAGGTCATCCTCATCCGGCTCATTGAACATATGGTGATTTTCAGGGTTATTGACTTTGTCCAACAAATCCACGGCCAATGACCTGTTCAAGCTCGACTGAATTAAAAATGCATGCTGAAGGAAGCAAATATAATTCAAAATTGTCAAAACCGTACATAGAATGAAGGATAGAGGACATGTACGCAACACATTTTATTATGTGGCTTGGTATTTATTACTTTTATACTCAGCAAATGAAATGTAAAATGCCTTTGCCAAGAATTGCAGCACAGTTTGAAGGCTGCAAGGAATCCCCGTTGTCTCCAGTTACAATAGCACTGGTCATTGCCGACAGCAACAAGGGCCTGTAGACAGCTCAACAGTCCAGTCCAATACCAAGTTTACAATCATGTACATCAGCAGTATAGCAATAGAACTGAACTGGATACCACATTTGTTTTTTGTACTCACTTATCAAACTGTTCCGTGGTTAAACAAAGTACTTTAAAAGACAAAAGGTTCCGCCATATATAGTGAAGCTATTTGCCCAGGAAATTACAGAGTTGAGTTCAGTTACAATTAAATTTAGTTTATTGTCATGTGTACAGTAAAAAGCTTTTGTTGCGTGCTATCCAGTCAGCGGAAAGACAATACATGATACTATTAAATGGCCTGTCCCACTGTACGAGCCAATTCAAGAGCTCTCCTGAGCTTTAAAAAAATCAAACACGTGGTAAGCACGTAGAATGTACGTAGCGGGTACGTCGGAGCTCGGGACGTCTCTTAGTGGCTTGTAACGCGGCTATTACCGTAATTCTCCGAGTTTGAATCAGGGGAAACTCTTGAATTACCTCGTACAGTGGGACAGGCCTTTAACTGTGTATAGATACATGACAAGGGAATAACGTTTAGTGCAAGGTAAAGCCAGTAAAGTCTGGGATAGTCCAAGGGTCACCAATAAGGTAGATAGTAGTTCAGCACCGCTCTCTAGTTGTGGTGGGATGGTTCAGTTGCCTGATAACAGCTGGGAAGAATCTGTCCCTGAATCTGGAGGTTTGCTGTTTTCACACTTCTGTACCTTTTGCCTGATGGGAGAGGGTAGAAGAGGGAGTGGCCAGGGTGCGACTGGTCCTTGATTATGCTGCTGGCCTTGCCGAGGCAACGTGAGGTATAAATGGAGTCAATGGAAGGGAGGTTGGTTTATGTGATAGTCTGGGCTGTGTACACAATTCACTGCAATTTATTGCAGACCTGGATGGAGCTGTTCCAAAACCAAGCTGTGATGTATCCTGATAAAATGCTTTCTACGGTGCATCTTTCGCAGTAATTAATGCACTGGGAAATGCTTCAGAACATAATGATAATGAAAGCCTAATTCAAGTTTTCACATGAATATTTCAAAATTAAACACGATTGATTTGACATTAACAATAACCCCATCATCACTAGCACTTCAACTCTATCGTTCTGTTTTGTAACTCCTCGTGTTGTACTCTTTCCCGGGAATACTAGAGCAAGATTGGCATGTTGCAACTTGACTAAGGATTGGTCAAGCTGGGGTACTGGGTGCAATTCAAGTCTCCACACAGGATGTGTTGCACTAGAGATAGGACAAAAGAGGTCACCCGGGATGTAGCTGGGACGGCAGCATTTCCGTTACAAGGAGAGGGGCGAGAGGGGGACCAGAGGGGGAGGCTGGCTGGGGGCCTGATGGTGGCGTGCAGAATTGTCAAGGGGATAGAACACTAATAAGAATCTCAGTCCGTCGTAATCTACCCGATCTCCCGGTGGCTCAGCACTTCAACTCCTCCTCCCCCTCCCAATGTCTCCCCCCCTTCTCAGCTCTCCCTCCGCCCTCGGGCTCCTCCTCTTCCTTTCTCCTTTCTTCTCCCCGCCCCCCACCCTACATCAGTCTGAAGAAGGGTTTTGGCCCGAAACATTGCCTATTTCCTTCACTCCATGGATGCTGCTGCACCCGCTGAGTTTCTCCAGCACTTTTGGCTGACCTTTCTGTCCTGGGCCTCCTCCATTGTCAGAGTGAGGCCCAGCGCAAATTGGAGGAACCGCACCTCATATTTCACTTGGGTAGTTTACACCCCAGCGGTATGAACATTGACTTCTCTAACTTCAGATAGCCATTGCTTTCTCTCTCCATCCCCTCCCCCTTCCCAGTTCTCCCACTAGTCTCACTGTCTCCAACTACATTCTATCTTTGTCCAGCCCCCTCCCCTGACATCAGTCTGAAGAAGGGTCTCGACCCGAAACGTCGCCTGTTCCTTCTCTCGAGATGCTGCCTCACCCGCTGAGTTACTCCAGCATTTTGTGTCTACCTTTAATTAAGTTGCAAGATGAGAGGCAGGAAGCGGAACAGATGAGAGGAAGAATATTTAATGAGTGTTGGTGTCTGGATCATGCTGCATGTAAATAAGCACTTGAATTGCCAAGGCACTGAAGACAATGGACCAAATGTGGGATTAAAAGTGACTCGACCCGAAACGTCACTAATTCCTTCTATCCAGAGATGCTGTCTGTCCCGTTGAGTTACAGTACCTCAGCATTTTGTGTCTATCTTCAGTGTAAACCAGCATCTGCAGTTCCTACCTGCACGTTAGAATACATAAGTGCAATGGTCAACATGGATGTGGTGGGCAGAAAGGCCTGTTGCCATGCTGAATGACCCCCCTCTGAATGATATCTTCAAGTGGCAGAGGGGATGGGAAGAGAAGCGGGAGAATTGTGTTTTCTGCTGGAACTGCAGCCACATGGTTTTGTGCGGCTGATGTGGGCAGCACGGTGGCACAGCTGCCTCACGGCCCCGGCAAGTTCAATGCGACTGCGGTGCTGTCTGTGTGGAGTTTCCACATTCTCTCTCTCTGACCACCTGGGTTTCCATTATCAACGACACGTCACTTACCGTCAGCAGCTTCTCAGCCGTCGGCCTTCTCTTTGGGTTTTTTGTCAGTGCTACTTTGAGGAAAGCATGGAATATTGCAGACCTGAAAAGAACAACATTTGGTTAATATCTCAATGAATTATGGCGACTTGAAATAAATTCTGGTATCATGTGGCCTTAAACTACAATTGTTGCTTCCACAGTTAAACAGTAGACAGAACAAATACTTAATGTGCATTGCAATTGTCAGGCAGAACATTCCAGATTGTAATTCCTAGTCTGTGGAATTCTCTGCCTCAGAGGGTGGTGGAGGCAGGTTCTCTGGATGCTTTCAAGAAAGAGCTAGATAGGGCTCTTAAAGATAGCGGAGTCAGGGGATATGGGGAGAAGGCAGGAACAGGGTACTGATTGGGGATGATCAGCCATGATCACATTGAATGGCGGTGCTGGCTCGAAGGGCCAAATGGCCTACTCCTGCACCTATTGTCTATTGTAACCACCCTCGGTGAAAGAGAATTCTTCCTCTCCCACTCAATCTCTTACTCCTCACCTTAAACCTACGCCATCGCTCTTGGGCACCTCAACCATGGGAAAAGGCTCATATTATCCCCCCCCCCCCCCCCCCCTTTCCTATGCACATTATAATCTTGTCTCCCTTCAGCCTCCTCTGCTCCAAGGAAAACAATCCCGGTTTACCCAGTCTCCCCTCACACCTGAAGCACCCTGGTGGCCCTGCAGTCTCTTAATGGTACTTTGTTGTCACAGGTCCAGTGCAGTCACGTCCTTCTGACAGTGCAGTGCACAACTGCACACAATAGATGCAGGAGTAGGCCATTCGGCCCTTCGAGCCAGCACCGCCATTCAATGTGATCATTTTTCAACTGGGTGAAAACGTTTTTCCTCATCTCAGTTCTAAATGGCCTACCCCTTATTCTTAAACTGTGGCCCCTGGTTCTGGACACCCCCAACATTGGGAACATGTTTCCTGCCTCTAGTCTGTTCCAATCCCTTAATAATCTTATACGATTCAATAAGATATCCTCTCATCCTTCTAAATTCCAGTGTATACAAGCCCAGTCGCTCCATTCTATCAACATATAACAGTCCCAGCATCCCTGGAATTAACCTGGTGAACCTACGCTGCACTCACTCAATAGCAAGAATGAACTTCCTCAAATTTGGAGACCAAAATTTGGAGGTCTCCCTTCAGCCTCCTCTGCTCCAAGGAAAAGAGAGTTGTTGAATTCTCTGCCTCAGAGGGCGGTGGAGGCCGGTTCTCTGGATACTTTCAAGAGAGAGCTAAATAGAGCTCTTACAGATAGCGGTCAGGGGATATGGGGAGAAGGCAGGAACGGGGTACTGATTGGGGATGATCAGCCGTGATCACATTGAATGGCGGTGCTGGCTCGAAGGGCCAAATGGCCTACTCCTGCACCTATTGTCTATTGTCTAAAACAATCCCGGTTTACCCAGTCTCCCTTCACACCTGAAGCACCCTGGTGGTCCTGCAGTCCCTCAATGGTACTTTGTTGTCACAGGTCCAGTGCAGTCACGTCCTTCTGACAGTGCAGTGCACAACTGCACACATTCCTTTACCTGCATTCTAACTCATGTTCTGTAATAGCTGTACCAAGACCTCCCTTCATCTCATTCCTCCTTCTCTCACCTGCCTTGTGCAGAAGGTATTGAAGAATGAAAGCATGAGCCACCAGACACAGGAACAGCTTCTTCCCCACTGTTATCAGGCTTATGAGAGATCCTTCCATAAGTTCGAGTACCATCTGATTCATCTCTACCCCATTGTGGACATAGGACTTTGTCTGTGGAACTGATGCGCTACAATGCTGAGAACAACATTCTGCACTCTGTATCTTCCCCTTTGCTCTAACTATTGTACATTAGTTTCGTTTATCATGTACAGTGAAAAGCTTTTTTGTTGCGTGCTATCCAGTCAGCTTGAGTTTGACTTGATTGTATCTATGTATAGCACTATCTGACCTGATGGGACCAAGTGCAATACAAAACTGTCACTGCATCTTGGCTCATGTAAGAGTAATAAACCTAAACCTGCTCTTACATTCCATGAAAGGCAGAGTGCTGGAGTAACTCAGCGGGTCAGGCAGCATCTCTGGAGAACATTGATAGGTGACGTTTTGTGTCGGGCCCTTCTCCAGACATGTTCTTGCATTTGCATAGCCCGGTTGATGGAGACAAGCAATGCGTACCAAAGATCCTATAGCGAGCAAGATGGTCCACTCGACGAAAAAGACGTAGTACGGTCATGGGCAGATTCATGGGTAATTTTCGGCCCCATTTCCGTAACCGGCTTCCGTCTCCGCACCAAAGATAACTAGTGCGGAGACGGAAGCCGGTTACGGAAACATCCTCGTAAAAATAAAAGTTCTTTGGTAAAAATCTTCTCCTCATTTTCAGAATTATAATTTATTAACACAAACTGTTCCCCCGCAACGTTGATTACACTGCGGGTCGGGTTACTGAAATGGATGAATAAAAGGCCCACGTTACGCTCCGTTGCGTACTACACGTCAGCCCATTGCATTTTGCAGGAGTGGTCTATCTGTAGGATCTTTGATGCGTACAACACCTTCACCATTCCACCTGCCTGTGCTGCCACCTTCAGGCCCAGATGAACATGTACACCAAGCTTCCTTTGGTCCTCAATACTCCCCATGGTTGACCATTCAAGGTTGATGGCCTTAATTAATGCACCACACCACAAATACATCATCTCTCACTTATA
The DNA here is from genome assembly GCA_038087875.1 of Malacoraja senta. NCBI lineage: Eukaryota > Metazoa > Chordata > Chondrichthyes > Rajiformes > Rajidae > Malacoraja > Malacoraja senta. The sequence goes on from CM075978.1 coordinate 65,087,413, forward strand.
CCAGAATTAAATTTCACCTGACATTGCCCTGAAAAACTTACAAGCTCATCAATATGCATGACAACTAACTTTTAGTTTCATTTATTGTCACGCCTGCTGAGATTTAGTTTAGTTTAGAGATACAGCACGGAAACAGGCCCTTCGGCCCACCGGGTCCGCCCGACCAGCGATCCCCGCACATTAACACTACCCTACACCCACTAGGGACAATTTTTTACATTTACCAAGCCAATTAACCTACAAACCAGTACGTCTCTGGAGTGTGGCAGGAAACTGAAGATCCCAGAGAAAACCCACGCAGGTCACGGGGAGAACGTACAAACTCTGTACAGACAGCACCCATAATCGGGATCGAACCCGGGTCTGCGATGCTGCATTGGCTGTGAGGCAGCAGCTCTACCGCTGCCCAGTGAAAAGTTTTTGTTATGCTGCGTGCTATCCAGTCAGCAGAAGGACAATACATGGCTACAATCGAGCCATTTACAGTGTATAGGTACACGATAAGGGGATAGTGCAAGTAAAGCCAGCAAAGTCCGATCAAGGATAGTCCAAGTGTCTGTAGGAGTAGAGGTTTAAGAGTGTGGAGCATTGTAATATGTGATTGTAGGACCGCGTCTGTGGCTGGCACACAAATAGTCGCCTGGGATGGGCACCATAAACTAAACTAATATCATTCTGTATCCAGAACTAACCTCCTCAATACCACACACCAATTTCATATCATCTGCAAACGTATTAATCATATCTCCTATGTTCATATTTAAGTAAGTAAGTTTATTGGCCAAGTATTCACATACAAGGAATTTGCCTTGGTGCTCCGCCCACAAGTAACAACATGACATAGTGACAGTTACGAATGACTCAGAAAACACTAAACATTAATAATAATAAAACATGAATGATAAAACACCATTGATCAAGCATGTGAACCAACAAAATACCAGATCAAAGGGAGGCTACAGATTTTTGGCTGTTGAGTAGAGCAACTACTCGTGGATAAAAAGCTGTTTTTATGTCTGGCTGTGGCAGCTTTGACAGTCCGGACTCGCCTTCCAGAGGGAAGTGATTCAAAGAGTTTGTGGCCAGGGTGAGGGGGTCAGAGATGATCTTGCCCGCTCGCTTCCTGGCCCTTGCAGTGTACAGTTCATCAATGGAGGGAAGGTTGCAGCCAATAACCTTCTCTGCTGATCGGACGATTCGCTGCAGCCTCCGGGTGTCCGTGCTTGGTGGCTGAGCCAAACCAGACCATGATGGAGCGAGAACAGACTCTACGATGGCCATGTAGAATTGGACCATCATTGCCTGTGGCAGATTGTGCTTCCTCAGCTTGTATTGTACATTGTTAATGGACAATACAAACAGCAAGAGTCCCAGCACTAATCTCCCTGAACTCTGCTGGTCACGTGCCTCCATTCATAAGAGCAACACCGCCTGGAGAACAGGCAGTCCTCATTTCCAAGAATCAATCTATTAAACCTATTTGCAAGTCCCCACCCTAGATAAGAACCTCCTTCCATAAGATCTGGATCACACCCAGTGTTGCCAGCTGTGGCTTCACCAAACCTCTTTGGAACAATTGAAGGAGAAACTCACCACTTCATTTTATCTTTCAGCTTGGGTGGTTGAAATCCACTCTTACTCATCAAGAACAGTGCTCTGTGGGCGGAAGCATAATCAGAGTAACGTTCAGCTTCCAATCTATCGACACATGCACCAGTGCTGTGAGGTGCAGGTGCAATGAAAAACACACTTGCAGCAGCATCGCAGGCACATCGACTCAGACAGCACACAAAAACAAATTGTACAGAAATCACACGGAATAACGTCATTTATAAAGCCAGTGGATTGCAAGGCATAAAATGTAAGAAGAGGTCAAACCAACACATTTAGCAAAACAAACTTCAATATATAAATCAGCTCCCACTCGAAGAATCCATTCAGCACATTCCCTGCTCTGACCCCTCACGTCCCCACCACAGATTCCCCAAATGTGGCAAGAATATTTATTCCAAAGTGTATAAAGATATTCTCGTTTTCATCTGTTGGCGACTTTGTTTTACTCTTTTGCTGGAGTGAAATGGGACATAATTGGTGGACTTGATAAGGTGGATAGGGTATTTAGACTCTCTGAAGACTTCAAATAAGAATGAACGAGAGTAGACAAATGCTGTAGAAACTCAGCGGGTGAGGCAGCATCTGTGGGGAGAAGGAATTGGCGATGTTTTGGGTCGAGACCCTTGCCTAAGGACGAGTGCTTGGTTCCAGGTATTCACGATATATTCATGATTTGGATGAAGGGACTACACTTCCAATCTGCAAAATGTCTCTCAATTCAGAGATAGGCACAAAATGCTGGAGTAAACTCAGCGGGACAGGCAGCATCAATGGATAGAAGGAATGGGTGACGTTTTGGGTCGACACCCTTCTTCAGACCGAGAGATTTCAGATCAATTCAGAGATTTGTCTTCTGTTTTGTGATCTGTCTAATCTCCCAACTCCTACTGCTAAACGCATTCCTGAGCAGCGCGGATACAGGCCATTCGGCCCACCGGGTCCGCACCGACCAGCGATCCCCGCACATTAACACTATCCTACACCCACTAGGGACAATTTTTACATTTACCAAGCCAATTAACCTACAAACCTGTACGTCTTTGGCGTGTGGGAGGAAAATGAAGATCTCGGAGAAACCCACGCAGGTCACGCAGGGGAGAACGTACAAACTCCGTACAGACAGCACCCGTAGTCGGGATGGAACCCGGGTCTCCGGTGCTGCCTTCGCTGGAAGGCAGCAACTCTACTGCTGCGCCACCGTGAGCGCAGGTCAGGTTGGTCATTTACATAGTTAGCAGCGCTCTCCAAAATGGAATACCTCATGGGGTGCAGGTCAAACATTGGCGGCTGGAGCTCAGCCAGCTCAATGGCTGTGATGCCCACCGCCCAGATGTCACACAACTGGTTGTATCCACCGTTCTTCTCGACCGCAGCAACCTCCGGAGCCATCCTGGAAAAACAGGCATCGCCTCAGACTCAACAAAACGGACCAAAGACCGGAAATAACTTGTGGCTGAATGTTAACTTAGTGTTGGTTCAAAAGAAAGACACGTGTGCCAGCAGAAACAGAACAATTATAAATTGGAGTTTATAAAGAACGCAGCACCAGAGCTCAAAAATACAACACAAAATGTCACGAAGTTGTAAACATACAACTAACATTGAACACTTCATTGGTTCATCAGGCATGGATGTTTAAACACCACATGTAGATTCAAGACCTACAACATTGTGGCGTCTTTAATCATAGAAACATAGAAAATAGGTGCAGGAGGAGGCCATTCGGCCCTTTGAGCTAGCACCGCCATTCATTGTGATCATGGCTGATCGTCCCCTATCACTAACCCATGCCTGCCTTCTCCCCATATCCCTTGACTCCACTAGCCCCTAGAGCTCTATCTAACTCTCTCTTAAATCCATCCAGTGATTTGGCCTCCACTGCCCTCTGTGGCAGGGAATTCCATAAATTCACAACTCTCTGGGTGAAAAAGTTTTTTCTCACCAGTCTTAAATGACCTCTCCTTTATTCTAAGACTGTAGCCTCTGGTTCTGGACTCGCCCAACATTGGGAACATTTTCCTTCATCTAGCTTGTCCAGTCCTTTTATAATTTCATATGTTTCTATAAGATTCCCCCTCATCCTTCTAAACCAGTGAATACAAGCCTAATCTTTTCAATCTTTCCTCATATGACAGTCCCGCCATCCCAGGGATCAATCTCGTGAACCTACGCTGCACTGCCTCAATCACAAGGATGTCCTTCCTCAAATTAGGAGACCAAAACTGTACACAATACTCCAGATGTGGTCTCACCAGAGCCCTATACAACTGCAGAAGAACCTCTTTACTCCTATACTGAAATCCTCTTGTTATGAAGGCCAACATTCCATTAGCTTTCTTCACTGCCTGCTGTACCTGCACGCCAACTTTCAGTGACCAGTGTACAAGGACGCCCAGGTCTCGATGCACCTCCCCCTTACCTAACCCCATTGAGATAATAATCTGCCCCCTTGTTTTTGCCGCCAAAGTGGATAACCTCACATTTATCTATATTATACTGCATCTGCCATGCATCTGCCCACTCACTCAACCTGTCCAGGTCACCCTGCAACCTCCCAACATCCTCTTCATAGTTCACACTGCCACCCAGATTTGTGTCATCCGCAAACTTACTAGTGTTGCTCCTAATTCCCTCTTCCAAATCATTAATATATGTGGTAAACAGTTGCTGCCCCAACACCGAGCCTTGTGGCACTCCACTCGCCACTGCCTGCCATCCTGAAAAGGACCCGTTCACTCCTACTCTTTGCTTCCGGTCTGCCAACCAATTTTCTATCCATGTCAACACCCTACCCCCAATATCATGTGCTCTAATTTTAGTCACCAGTCTCCCGTGCGTGACCTTATCAAAGGCTTTCTGAAAGTCTAGATACACTACATCCACTGGCACCCCTTCATCCATTTTACTTGTCACATCCTCAAAAAATTCCAGAAGATTAGTCAAGCATGATTTCCCTTTTATAAATCCATGTTGACTTGGACTAATCCTTTTACTGCTATCCAAATGCCCCATTATTACCTCTTTAATAATTGACTCCAGCATCTTTCCCACCACCGAAGTCTGTAATTCCCCGTTTTCTCTCTCGCTCCTTTCTTGAAAAGTGGGATAACATTAGCTATCCTCCAATCCACAGGAACTGATCCTGAATCTATTGAACATTGGAAAATGATCACAAATGCGTCCACTATTTCTAAAGCCACCTCCCTGAGGACCCTGGGATGCAGACCATCAGGCCCAGGGGATTTATCATCCTTCAGTCCCATTAGCCTACCCAATACTATTTCTCGCCTAATGAAAATTTCTTTCAGTTCCTCTACCCCCTTAGATCCTCTGTCCTCCAGTACATCTGGGAGATTGTTTGTGTCCTCCTTAGTGAAGACAGATCCGATCAAATTGATTTATTGATCCTCTGAGTGGAACTTTATATATGGTGCAAGAAGGAACTACAGATGCTGGTTTATACCAAAGACAGACACAAAATGCCAGAGTAACTCAGCGGGACAGGCAGTATCTCTGGAGAGAAGGAATGGGTGAAGTTTTGGGTGGAGACCCTTCTTCAGACTGAGAGTTGGAGGAGAGGGAAATAGAGATATGGAAGGGTAAGGCGCGAAAACAATAGATCAAAGGGGCGAAGATACAAGGAAAACGTAGAATAGATCATTGGTAGCTTGGGGAAGGTGACAACGAAGCATACAAAGATAAAATGTAATCAGGAGGACAGTCAAACTGGTCGGAGAACTAGGGTGGGGGAGGGATAGAGAGAGAGAGGGAAAGCAAGGGTTACAAAGTTAGAAGTCAATGTTCATACCGCTGGGGTGTAAGCTGCCCAAGCGAAATACGAGGTGCTGTTCCTCTAATTTGCGTTGGGCCTCACTCTGACAATGGAGGAGGCCCAGGACAGAAAGGCCAGCGTGGGAAGGGGAAGGGGAGTTAGTGTTTAGTAACCTGGATATCAGGTAGGTCTAGGCGGACTGAGCGGAAACGATCAGTGAGCTGGAGATGTTTGTCCAACCACGTGCATCAGAGGACGCGTGGCAGCTGCCGTCATTGGCTTTGAGGTACATACACCAGGAGGCACAAGTGAATGTTCTTACCAATAAGGGGTTCCAATGAAGGACTTCCTCTTGGCAATGGTTGCCGTGATTTTTGCCGCCACACCAAAGTCAGCTGAAATGCAAAATCAAAGTACATTCACTCACTGTTCTCTGGATGCGAGGAAAAATACCAATGATCGGTAAAGTCAATTTATATTGGGTAATATTATAGTTGGGATGGTGCTGGCCACGTTTCTTAATCACCCAAAAGAACCAAGAGGTTGAGAAGATAGATTTATTTCATTTTAACACCATTTTTAATTGGCACCGTCCACAGGGAATCTGTGGTGTTCAAAGGGGCAAGCTGTACAATAATTCAGAGGAATGAACTGTTGGAGTGAGCAATGTAGGGAATAAAGGGCGGCACGCTGGCGTAGTGATAGAACTACTGCCTTAGAAACATAGAAAATAGGTGCAGGAGGCGGCCATTCGGCCCTTCAAGCCAGCACCTCCATTCATTGTGATCATGGCTGATCGCCCCCGTGCCTGCCTTCTCCCCGTATCCCTTGACTCCACTAGCCCCTAGAGCTCTATCTAACTCTCTCTTAAATCCATCCAGTAACTTGGCCTCCACTGCCCTCTGTGGCAGGGAATTCCACAAATTCACAACTCTCTGGGTGAAAACGTTTTTTCTCACCTCAGTGTTAAATGACCTCCCCTTTATTCTAAGACTGTGGCCCCTGGTTCTGGACTCGCCCAACATTGGGAATTTCTTTCCTGCATCTCGCTTGTCCAGTCCTGCTAGACAATTTTTTTCCTGCATCTAGCTTATGTTTCTATAAGATCCCCCCTTGCAGCGCCAACGACCCGGGTTCGATCCAGACTACGGGTGCTGTCTGTATGGAGTTTCTAAGTTCTCTCTATGACCTGCGTGGGTTTTCTCCGAGATCGATTTCCTCCCACACTTCAAAGATGCACAGGTTTGTAGGTTAATTGGCTTGGTATAAATGTAAAATGTAAATTGTCCCAAGTGTGTGTAGGATAGTCTTAGTGTGTGGGGATCGCTGGTCGGTGCTGACTCGGTGGGCTGAAGGGCCCGTTTCCGCGCTGTATCTCTAAACTAAACGAAATGTGACATGCAATGATTATACAGAGAGCAAACATTGGGATTACTTTTAATCTAGGGAGTATTATAGTTATAAAACTATTTTTAAGTGTTCTGAGAGTATGAAGTTACACTTCTAAAATATTTTTAGTTCCATGGCTAATTTGTAAAAACGAGGTCCAAAAACATTCTGCAACCCAATGGATTCAACGTTTCAATAGTGCTACAGATTTCATTCAACAAACATAGCCATGGCTCAAGTTTATTGAATGAGCGATTCTCTGTGGCTATGAACGCATGGGTAGCTCACCTCATGGAAAAAGGAGCATTTACTGACAGCAAATCTGGATTAGAGATTAGTATTTATGCAAGTTTGTCAATTCTGCATGGAACCAACATATTACTGGGACCACATGTAGTGACACACCCATCCAATGCTGCCAACCACATTGGCAATGGGAAACAAGGCAACTGGTCACATTTTGTTTCATCAATGTTTGTATTATTCCTGCTCTAATTGGAGACCGACTCTACCTTACGTGGCCAAATGCAATCAACCTGGGAAATCCGATCATTCAGTAGACAATAGACAATAGGTGCAGGAGGAGGGCATTTGGCCCTTCGAGCCAGCACCGCCATTCAATGTGATCATGGCTGATCATCCCAAATCAGTATCCCGTTCCTGCCTTCTCCCCATATCCCTGACTCAGCTATTTGGAGAAGGAGGCCTGGGATCAAACATCTACTCTTTTAATTGTGTGGCTCAGTGGCATAATCTAGAGGGTCATGTACTTTTAAGTATTTTAGTTTTTTTAATTGTTTATTAAATTATAACTGGGGTCCAGAAACTGTGCATTAATTTAAACCAGGGTACACCATTTCAGAGGTTTTATAATCTGCACGTTGTCTTTCTCCAAAATGTCTCTTCAATCATCATCTAATGGGACAGCTACAATGAATGGCGGGTGCAGCCATTGTAATGCAGCAGGCACGGTGGCGCAGCGGTAGAGTTGCTGCCTTACAGCGCCAGAGACCCAGCTTCCATCCTGTCTACGGGCATTGTCTGTATGGAGTTTGTACGTTCTCCCCGTGACCTGCGTGGGTTTTCTCCGGGATCTCCGGTTTCCTCCTACACTCTAAAGACGTACAGGTTTGTAGGTTAATTGGCTTGGTATAATTGTAAATTGCCCCTAGTTTGTGCGTAGGATAATGTTAGTGTGCAGGGATCACTGTTCTTCGTGGATTCCGTGGGCCAAAGGGCCTGTTTCCGCGCTGTATCTCTAAAATAAACCCCCAAAAAATCTACAAAATTTCATTCAGTCACTCCACAAATGATTTGGGTCTCATTTGTCTTTCCACTTTCCAGCTTAAACATCCAACATACTAGCAACCTGAAAACACTGCGTGACCTGGCAAATGCATCCCCATCTGTCCTCACTGCACATTGACAGCACATTTAGACTCCACTTCATCGGCAAATACAACAACTGGGTCACTGGGCCTCATTGATACAAGACATCCCTGACTGCATAATTTTATTTTTTTTTGAAAATATTTTTTATTGGAGAAAAGTACACAACCTATTAACATCATTACAGTCTTACATTTTTAAATTGATAATCTTATCAATTATTATTACATTGTTTCCAATACCTTTTGCCTTTTTTTTTAAAACTAGATAGAACTAAAAAGATAGATGAAGTAAAGAAAGAAAAGAGTGAGAAGAAAAAGAGAAAAAAAAAGATTTAAAAAAAAAGATGGTTAAAGAAGAATGGAAAAATTTATTAAAATAAAAAACTTCATTCGAGATATATTCGTACATTTCAGAGTATAGCATTTCATCCATTCTTTAGCCCGAGTATTAGTCAGGTTCCTGTGCTGAACCATTCTGACCCTTTAAATAATCAATAAAGGGAGACCATGTTCCAACGAATAATTCCTGTTTGTCCAACAGGGAAAATCTGATTCTTTCCACGTTTAAGGTCTCCGTCATTTCTATAATCCACATTTTAATTGTGGGGGACGTAGGGCCTTTCCAAAATTTTAGAATTAATTTTTTTCCTGTTATTATACTATAATCAATAAAGTTTCTTTGTGTTGTTGTAAATGTTTGATTTAATTCTAATGTTCCGAGTATTATTAATTTTGGATCCGGGTCCAATTGTGTGCTGGTCACTTTACATATTATACTAAAAATATTTACCCAGAATTTTTTAATTTTTATACAGTTTGCAAACATATGAGATAAGGTAGCTTCCAAATGTTGACATTTATCACATATAGGTGAGATATGTTGAAAGATTTTATGTAATTTTGTTTTTGAATAATGTAACCTATGTATTACTTTAAATTGTATTAAAGAATGTCTGGCATTTAATGAACATTGATGTATGTGTTGTAAACTTTCTTCCCAAGTATCTTTCGTTATTATTTGATTTAATTCTTTTTCCCATGTTTGTCTGTGTAAGTCCGTCGATGGAATGTCACTGTCTAATAAGATATATATATAAGATATTAATTTTTCTGTATTAGGATGTTTATTCCAACATTCGTCAAGAATTTCTGAATTTCTAATTCGAAAATTTTGAGTATTCGATTTTACATAATCTCTGAGTTGAAGATATCTGAAATAATCATTTCCTCGGAGTCCATAAGTCTGTTGCAACTCCTGAAATGTCAGAAAAGTGCCTTCCTTATAAAGTTGTCCCATATTTTTAATTCCATAATTCTTCCATTGTGTAAAACCCCTGTCCAACCATGAGGGCTTAAACAAAGGGTTATTCACAATTGGGAGAAAAAGTGATAAATTATCTAATTTTAATGTCTTTTTTAATTGTTTCCAAATTCGTATGGCACTAAATATTATAGGGTTTTCCCTATAAATTTTTTTGTTTAATTTAGATGTAGCAAATAATATCGAACCGATATCAAAAGGCAAACAATCTTCCTTTTCCATTTTTAACCAATCTGGTTGTTGATCTATTTCTTCCAACCAGAAATTCATATTTTTAATATTAACTGCCCAAAAATAAAACAGAAAGTTGGGTAAAACCAAGCCTCCATTTATTTTTGATTTACACAAATGTCTTTTGTTTATCCTATGATTCTTATAATCCCAGATAAAATCATTAACAATGGAGTCCAATTTAAAAAAAAAAAATTTTGACAAATATATCGGAATTGTCTGGAAAAGGTATAATATTTGCGGTAAAAAAAAAATCATTTTTATGGCATTAATTTTGCCAACCATTGAGAAAGGAAGTGTTTTCCAGTATTGAATATTCTTATGTAGTTTATTCAGTAATGGGGGAAAATTTGCTTTAAATAATGATGTATATATCTTAGTTACATAAATACCTAGGTATTTAAATTTTTCATTTACTATTTTAAATGGAAATTGTTGTATTATCTGTTTGTTATGTTCCCTTATTGGCATAATTTCACTTTTATTCCAATTTATTCTGTATCCTGAGAGTGAACCAAATTGGGTTATTAGCTCTAATAAGTTTGGAATACTAATTTCTGGTTTTGTAATGTAAATTAGTACATCATCTGCGTATAGAGAAATTTTATTCACTGTGTCCTTTGTGATATACCCATATATTTCCGGATGACCCCTAACTCTTTCTGCGAGTGGCTCAATAGCAAGCGCAAATAATAATGGAGATAACGGGCATCCTTGTCTACAACCTCTAGATAGGTTGAATTTAGATGACAACCTTTGGTTTGTTAATATTCTAGCCGTAGGATTTGTATATAACAGTTTTATCCATGTGCAGAATTTCTCCCCTAGCTGCATATTTTCCATCACCGAAAATAAATAAGACCATTCAAGACCAACATACAAGCAACCTGAAAACACTGCGTGACCTGGCAAATGCATCCCCATCTGTCCTCACTGCACATTGACAGCACATTTAGACTCCACTTCATCGGCAAATACAACAACTGGGTCACTGGGCCTCATTGATTCAAGACATCCCTGACTGCATAACTTAAACTTTCTAAAGATTATTGCCACCATACAGCAGGGAGCATAATTGTTGCCTTTGGTGAATCGAGGAGGATGATACAACAGCAACATGCTCACTGGGGTCCAGTAGAAGTCAAACTCAAACTCCTTTGTCAATGTCTCTCTCCTATTTTAATTTCCAAAAGTTTACCTTGTGAAAGTTTGGACAAGAGGTCAGAATGTTTAAGGGTCGGTCCCACTTTCACGACCTAATTCACGACCTTTTCTTACTCGTGGACATTTTTCATCATGCTAGAAAAACGCCCCGACCTACTTGATGCCACGAGTACCTACGACTTGCATCACAACCTCCAACCACCTACCTACGACCTCGTGACGACCATGCTGCGAGTATGAGTCAAGGGCAAACTCGGCAGAGGTCGTGAATTAGGTCGTGAAAGTGGGACAGGCCCTTTAGATCTAAGTAAACTGGCAACATTGTTGATGGTCTTGCATGTATTTTGGCAATCACTGGTTTATGAATGTGTTATTTTTTGATAAGTAGATTTAGCATCATCGGGGTAGTCAACACAGTTCAAGTTAAGTCAACAGTTTATTTCAGTCTAATGAAATATGAATCATTGGCCAGAATCTGCGCTCTACTGCAATACATCACTGGAGGTGCATTTTGAGGGGTTTTCTATAAACTAACTTTATCCTTTCTTTGTTTCCCCAAGACATGATAACCATAAACACACAGAAATAAATTAGCTGAAATCTGAGTCTTGCATCATCAACGTTGCCTTGTCATAGTACTCACCTAACTTTACATCTCCATGGTCTGTCAGTAAAATGTTGGCACCCTGAGGAAGAGAGTGCAGTTTTACAGGAGAAGTACATGAATATTTAAGGTCAGTTCTTTGATTGTCCTGCCACAGCCGAGAGTGACGTCTAATCACTGCTAACACCACTGCTGGCTCTTGGTTCACACAAGCCCACCATTGTTTGCTAAACTTTCCACCGCCAAGCACACTCCGTCAATTAGTTCATTTTCACTAAAACTAACTAGTTTGATATCAAGTGGCACGGCGATAACAGTTGCTGGCATGCAGAGCTTTCAGCGCCAGAGTCGCGAGTTCGATCCCGACTACGGGTGCTGTCTGTACGAAGTTTATACTTCCTCCAGCGACCGCGTGGGTTTCCTCCGAGATCTTCTGTTTCCTCCCACACTCCAAAGACGTACAGGTTTGTAGGTGAATTGGCTTGGTATCAATGTAAATTGTCCCTAGTGTGTGTAGGACAGTGTTAGTGTGTGGGGTTGGCTGCTCGGCACGGACTCGGTGGGCCGAAGGGCCAGTTTCCGCGCTGTGTAAACTAAACTATAGCTTGATTTTAATCAAAAATGTTTTTAAAATGCTCAAAAAGGTTAGCAAATAAAAAGTAAATTCAGCTCACCTTTATGTCTCGGTGCATTTTTCCTTTGCTGTGTAAATAACCCAGACCCTACAAAGAAAGTTTGATGTTATTAGCTACAAATAATGGTGGAAAATAGAGTTTCAGACAAGGACACCCATTTGTCTCTGCTTATCCCCCCAAAAATAGCAGTTCCTCATATTTGTTTTACGATGGCTTCCGACTTCACTGCACACAATGCGTGATCCTTCCTCCAGCCCACTTTCATCTTCCTTCAGCTGCATTTTCAATTCCTTTCGGTTCATTTAACACCTGGCTTCATGTTAAGTGCATCGACTGCTCCACATTTTGTGGAGTTGCCCATTTGCTCCACACTAGACCACCTCTGCCTAATTCCTCATTACAGTCATTAGTTATGGGTCCCTGGTTAGGCTAGGCTATCGTTTTGTAGAAGGATGCAATACTTATTCTTATTTATCCATAACTGTAAATGAAGGAATACGTCACAATCATAGTGCAATTGTTTGTGGTTATAGTCACAGCTTTGGCTTTGCTATTAGTCAAGTCAAGTCAAGAGTGTTTTATTGTCATATGTCCCAGATAGAACAATGAAATTCTTAAGGGCTGTCCCACTTTCACGACCTCTGCCGAGTTTGCGCTTGACTCATACTCGCAGCATGGTCGTCACGAGGTCATAGGTAGGTCGTAGCAGGTTGTGATGCTAGTCGGAGGTACTCGTGGCGTCAAGTAGGTCGGGGCGTTTTTCTAGCCTGATGAAAAATGTCCACGAGTAAAAAAGGTCGTGAGTTAGGTCGTGAAAATGGGCCAGGCCCTTTACTTCCTGCAGCACAACAGAATATGTAAACATAGTACATAACGGGCGAAATAAAGTTCAGTGTGTATATATACATATTCACACATACTAGATAAATAAACACATATAGTGCAATAATAATAATAGTCTGTTGTAGTTCAGAGCTTATATGTGTTGTGTTTAATAGCCTGATGGCTGTAGGGAAGAAGCTGTCCCTGAACCTGGTCGTTACAGTTTTCAGGCTCCTGTACCTTCTTCCTGATGGCAGTGGTGAGATATCCAATGATAATGTAATTATATTATAACAACTAATGATATTAGTTTAGTATATCATGACTGTGCATCATCATTAAGGCGACTGACAACAAATGCTAAATATCCAGTACATTCAGAGACATTGTCATCCTACCTGTAAGGTTTCTCTGCAGATGTAAGCTATGTGCAGTTCCAACAGGGGTCCGGTTACTGGATAAAACAAAACACTCACTTCATAAGTGTGCAGGAGTTAACTTTAAGTTTCAAGTCCATGAGCAAATGTTACTAAAATCAAGTCTGTCATTCTCTTTCCTTCCCCTCCCTCGAAGTTTTGCAAGCTTCTCTCCTCTTCAGTCCTGGAGGAGGGTCTTTAATGTGAAACATATACCACCGATGCAACCCAACCCGCTGGATCCATCCAGCATTTTACATCTTTGCTTTAAGTCTTGCCTCATCCTATAGGACAAGGCAAGATGTAAAATGGTGGATGTATCCCACGGGTTGGGTTGTATCTGTGTTCTGCGTTTCACATTCAAGATGATTTATTCCTACATCTCAAATACTGGAAAACAAGACATTCTGGATTTGAGAGAGATGCATAGTCAAAGACAGCGACAGACACTCATCATGCTCACTCACTTTCTGAGAAACGAGGAAAAAGACTTCTGCTTAGACAGCCACAAAGAAACACAAGATGCAATGACTCAGAAAGCTCTGTGAAGAACAAAATACAAACACAACACCAAAAGGGGACTCTATAATTAGGGGGACAATTATTGTCCTCTGCAATTAAAGTGAGAATTGTGAAAGGAGTGTTGCCAGCCAGGGACCAGAGTGAGGATTAACCGGCAGTTAAAGAGGAACTTGGAGAAAATCCAGCTCTTCAAGGCTCATCCATGCGGTAACAAACACTATGGGAACAGGGAAGAAGTCCTGCGGAAAGCATCAGTTGTGTAGGAAGGAACTGCAGATGCTAGTTTAAACTGAAGACAGACACAAAATGCTGGGTGGACAAAAATGCTGAGAAACTCAGCGGGTGAGGCAGCATCTATGGAGCGAAGGAATAGGTGACGTTTCGGGTCGAGACCCTTCATCATGACCGACCATGAAATGTCATCATGAAAGTATCAATTGTGGATCACAGCCAGACATAAAAACAGCTTTTTTTCTACGAGAAATAGCTCTACTCAATAATCAATAACCAAAAATCTGTAGCCTCCTTTTGCTCTGGTATTTTATTTAATTCACATGTTTAATCGATAATGTTTTATTATTAATGTTTAATGTTTTATGTGGCATTCCTATTAACTGTCACTGTACGTCATGTTGTCACTTGCGGGCGGAGCACCAAGGCAAATTCCTTGTATGTGAATACTTGGCCAATAAACGTATTCATTCATAATGTAGAAAGCAGGACACCTGGATTACTGTCCGTACCATTTGCAAAATGGCAGAGGATCAGGAGAATTAGCAGGAGACAGAGGGATGTTTTGGGGAAAACTGGTTTCTTCTCATTGGATGTGTGCATCAGTTGTAGGACAGGGTGGAGCTGGACTGATGGGTGGCTGGGCGTCCGGCCCTGATGGAGAGGCCAGATAGGGAGGTGGTAAAGACCACAGACAACAAGAAGGGGAGGGCTTAATGAACAGTCTGAATAAAATAAATAAGAAATGAGAGCTGGGAAAGAATAAAGGGAGGGCATCGCCAGCCCAGGAACAAACATTTCTGGAACTTGCAAGATGGTGGTTAACCAGAGAGGGAGGAAATACTCAGTGTTTATAACGGAGCAAGGAAACTGGAGGCAGTGGTGGACTGGAAGGAAGCAAACACCAGGGTTTACAGGAAACCAAGTGTTGTGCACAACCATATAACAATTCCAGCACGGAAACAGGCCATCTCGGCCCTTCTGGTCCGTGCCGAACACTTACTCTCCCCTAGTCCCATCTACCTGCACTCAGACCATAACCCTCCTTTCCTTTCCCGTCCATATACCTATCCAATTTATTTTTAAATGATAAAATCGAACCTGCCTCCACCACTTCCACTGGAAGCTCATTCCACACAGGTACCACTCTCCGAGTAAAGAAGTTCCCCCTCATGTTACCCCTAAACTTTTGTCCCTTAATTCTCAAATCATGTCCTCTTGTTTGAATCTTCCCTACTCTCAATGGAAAAAGCGTATCCACGTCAACTCTGTCTATCCCTCTCATAATTTTAAAGACCTCTATCAAGTCCCCCCTTAACCTTCTGCGCTCCAAAGAATAAAGACCCAACCTGTTCAACCTTTCTCTGTAACTTAGGTGCTGAAACCCAGGCAACATTCTCGTAAATCTGTAGAAAAGGTAGAGAGAAAATGGGGGGGGGGGGGGGGGGGGGGCTTGAATTGGTAGTGCCTATGAAGGATAGGCACACAACTGCAGAAAGTTATAATAAACACTGTGGATCGAGATAAAAACTCAATTACAATGAAAGGTCGAGTCTACAGAGCGCCTGATTTAGAGGTAAAACTTACTGAAGAAGAATAATAATGGAGGATTTTAACCAGAACAATCAGGTAAAAGCCTGTAGCAGAATGTGATTTCTATGATGTAGACATTTCTTCCTTATCTTAAATTCAGTGGGAGGATTTGCAAATATATCTAATAATGGTGAGTGAACAAGAACAGATAAGTGGCAAAAACAGGAATCATTGAGGCAAGAGAGCCCACGTGTTGTAAGAATGATAACTGTGCGTGCAAGCGGGACAAAAAACAGAGCTACAAATGGAAAGGAGCCAATTTTGATAGGTTTAGAACAGAATTTGGGGAGACAGAATGAGATATGATAGTGTCAAACAGAGATGTCGATCAACAATGTGAAACATTCAAAGGAGTTCAAGGACAAGCTAAACGCACGAGACTCCACGGATGAATAAAGACATAACAGGAACATTGCAGGGGGAAGGAAATTGCTGATGGGTGGAAATCCAGGGGGGCAGGGGGGACATGCCCCCCCCCCCCCCCCCCCGTTTTGAGAGGTGGGGGACGATTCCCCACCCCACCCCCACCCCACCCCACATTATGTATAATCCTGATTTTAAAACTCGGTGAAATCTCCACTTTCTGCGAGACAGAGGGGGTGGGACTGCTGATCGAGGGCGCCGATTGGACGAGAGATGTCAGTCAGCAGGCAATGGGGGCGGGACATGATGATTCAGTGCGATGATTGGAGGAGGGAGGAGTCGGTCAGAGGCGGAAGTAGGTGTGGGTGGGACTGAGGATAGAGCGCGGTGATTGGAGGAGGGAGACGTGCCCAGGTCATAGGGTCACAACGGCAGCCCTGGACACAGACCTGCGCCTCATCCGCAGCCAGGATCGATCCCGGGTCTCTGGTGCTGCAATTGCTGCCGAACCACCACTGGACCATCCCCGTCCCCACCAGAGTGTCTCCCCCCCCCACACGCCCGGGGGTGGCCAGAGACGTCGGGAGTCAGACGGGAGCGGTGCCCCCAGGCCCACAGCCAGTACAGAGAAGCAGCGCTAAACCCAGCTCAACTCTGCCTGTCCCGCCAGGTTAACCTCCAGCCCTGCCTGGACTTACGGGAACGATGGCCCAGGCTTACAGCCAGTGCGGAGAGCAGTGCTAGCTCCACGGCTCCGGACTAGTGTACCGTCAGTCCAGGGAGGGCTGTAGGTTAACCCGGCGAGACAGGCAGAGTTGAGCTGGAATTAGCGTTGGATTGAGCTGAAATCACCGTCCACAGGGCCCACAGCTGAAGCCTCCGAAGCCTCGCGCGTGTGTATGCGCGCGCGGCCGCCAAGAAATTGTGTCCCCCCCCCATATTTTGATAGTGATTTCCATGCCTGGCTGATGACACAAAGCTCGGCTCGATGGACTGCACAGAGGATACAGGGGGGGGGGGGGTTACAGACTAATACAGGCAGGTGGACAAAGGGGCAAGGACATGGTGGAAGATGAGAGAAATGTCGTCGTTCATTTTGGTCATAAAATAGAAAGGAGGAGCTTTCAGTAGAAGAAAAAAAAATTGCATGCAATTAATTAATGAATTAGGAGGCCATGCTGGCTTTGACTGCAAGAGAATCGAAGCACAAGAATGGGCGCATCTTGCTGAAAATATATCTCAGCCCGAGTCTCCCTAACCAGGGATAGGAATGCTTAAGGATAGGACTAGACTCCGTAACCAGGGATAGGAATAGTTGAAACTGAAGGACTAGACTCCGTAACCAGGGATGGGAATAGTTGAAACTAAAGGACTGCAACAAAAGGTTTACCTGCTCGATCCCCAGGAAGATGGGTTGGTGGCAAGTGGAGAGACAGGGCAGACTAGGAGTTTAGAAAAATGAGGTGTCCTCAATGAACCATACAAAATCTGCCGGGTAAACGTGGACTTGGGAGGAAACTGGCACACCTTGCAGAAAACCCACAGACTATTTCCCCTGGTGAGGCTGTCTGGAACCAGTAGTCTCAGAGTAAAAGGGTCGGCCATTCCGAGCAGAGACGAGAATAAGACCTTCTTCCAGCGAATTATGAATGTTTGGGGGGGGTCATGTTGTCGACCTCCCCGTGGTGAGCCCTGTCAACTGACCTCAGTCAGGCGGACGACAACAAACAAAGACAGCAGCAACGCCGCAGCTTGGCACCATTTTAGGGCGGGCACCTACGGATGTCATCACCCTGCTGTGGATTTCTGCTGCCTCAAACTCAAGAAGAAGATGAATGTTTTGGAATTCCCTTCTCAAGAAGAGAACAAGAAGGCGTTGAATGCTCGATCGCTAAGATTTTATGAGAAAGTCAGTCAAGGGAGATCGGGTTTATGCAGAGAATGGGGCTGAGGTAAAAGATCAGACATGACCCATCCTGCCGAACAGTAGAATTCATATTCCTCACATCCTTAAGATTTGACTGGGTCTCTTATTCTTAGAGATGATTAAACCTATAGAAGATCTTTATGGGGTGAATACAGAGACAATATTTTCTTTGGAGGGGATTGCAAGAGTCACCAAGTAATCTATTTGGAAATGTTGAGGAAGTTTTTTTTACACAGAGTGTTTCCACTTTGAAGGAAATTACCTGAAATTTCTGGTTGTCTTCGGGTAATTTTAGGGAAATAAAATAATTTCGGGAAATTTCACGCCTTCCCCAACAGCGCACGTGCGATTGCCGCCCCAACAGCGCACGCGTGGATACCGGGCCCACTGCACGCGCGCGGGGAGACGCCAAAGGGTCCAATCAGGCCCGCGGGATGATTTGCGGAAAAAATGTACCTGTATATTTACGACCCTGCGCAGTTGGGGGAGGCCCGTCAGCCGCGTCACGATTGAAAATGGCGCCGGTGACGCGGTAGGGACGCCGACTCGCCGCACGTGCGCAGTGGGCCTGGTATCCATGCATAATGCAGTTGGGGCGGCTGTTGCACATGCGCAGTTGGGGAAGGCACACCGGGCTGGGAAATACCATCAAATTCCAGGTCATTTGGAATTCTATTTCATGAAACCTTTTTTGGAGGTGTGGAAGCACTGAGAGGGGTTGAAAAAAGTAGTGCAGATGCATTGAAGGGGCGGGTGGGTGAGCAAGATAAAGGATTATAATGAGAGTTAGAAGAGCAAAGACAGAAAGTGGCTGAAGTGAAGCATATACACCTGCCAGGTGCAGGTGGGTCAAATGGTACGTGTCCACCTCCAATATCCATGGAATCACATCCTGTAAACTTTCAAACCAATCCCTTCTATAACTGGAGGAGGAAGAACGGATGGAAAGAATGGTATTGTACCGGGGAGGGGACAGGAGGATTGGCAGCACCCTACACAAAATACAAGAGGGAGATGGGGATCGTTGGATTCAATTATGATCACAAAATATGAATAAAGCACAGAAAAAGGAACAAATCTGGCATGACATTGAAAACCGGAAGCAAAAAGACAAACAAGAGCAGCGTGAAAACATTCAATGATTCACATGGTGGAGATTCCACAACACCGTTGCTCAACAGGTACGATCTGCCGCGTCCCACACGATCGAAGCCCAGGCTTCAACGTTGCAGCTACTTACAACAGTTCCAATTATCAACCCAGTGGCAGAAGCCACAACATCATCTCTCAAATTGCAGAAACAAAGTGGGTAAACTAAAGGATTCAACGGCGGCTCCAGCCGCAGGCCCAGTGGACAGTGACATCGGGAGCTCGCGGGTCCCTGGTGGGAGACCGCTTTTCGGAGCTCCCGCAACAGTAACTTCTCCCGCCTGAATTGCGGGGTTGAAAACGACCTGGAGCGGGACCTTACATCGCCCGGCGCGGCTTTAACGGCCGTGGGACTTGCCATCGCCCGCCGGGGGCTCCAACATCGGGAGAAGAATGGAAAACAGGGGAGAGACAATTACTTTGCCTTCCAGCTTTCAAGAGAGAGCTAGATAGGGCTCTTAAAAATAGAGGAGTCAGGGGATATGGGGAGAAGGCAGGAACGGGGTACTGATTGGGAATGATCAGCCATGATCACATTGAATGACGGTGCTGGCTTGAAGGGCCAAATGGCCTACTCCTGCACCTATTGTCTATTGTCTATTATCACAATGAGGAGGAGATTCACTGTGATGGATGTTTGTGTTAATTGTGTATCTTGTTAATTGTTTCTTCTTGTATGACTGCAGAAACCAAATTTCGTTTGAACTTCATTTGAGGTTCAAATGACAATAAACGGTATTGTGTTGTATTGTGTTGACGAAGGAAGGTCATCATCTGAACCATGGGAGAGTGAATGGGCAGTGTGGAGTGTAGGTAGGAAGTGGAGATGTTAGTTTACACCGAAGATAGACACAAAATGCTGGAGTAACTCAGTGGGACAGGGCGCATCTCTGGAGAAGAAGGAATGGGTCGAGCCCCTTCTTTGTTTAGTGGAAATCGAACCAAAATGCTTTCCGTCCATTCGCAAGAAAAGAACATTCAATGGTCAGCTGCAAGAGATGGTGGACAAGCAGCTTGGGTGTCCGGAAGTGGCGGCGCTGTCGAACAGCAGCGGCTCGCCTGCAGTCCGTCTGTTTTTACTTTTTTTGTTGTTTTCTTTTGTCCTGTTTTAGTTAAATTTTAGTTTATTGGGTTGTGTATGTGTGGGGTGGGGGGGGTGAAACATGACTTTTGTCTCTTCCTTCGGGGGAATGCGACTTTTTCTTGTCGTATCCCCCTTCTCTGCCTCCGTCTCCGCCGAGGCCTAATGGCGGAGCTGCCGGCCTCCAACTCCAACTGCGACCGACCGACCGACCTCGAGGCTCCGGAGGCAGAGCCAGGACTTACCAGCGCGGGGCTGGCCTGCTTCGGGGCTGTGGTGGCGTTCCGGCGGTGGCGACCAAAGACACTGGCGGCGACCTGAGTCCGGAGGCTCAGCCGCGGGCCCGGTGGATGACATCGTCGGGAGCGCGCAGGTCACAGGTGGGTGACCTGTTTTTCTGGGGCTCCCGCAACTACAGCTGCGTCCGCTGGACTGGAGGGCAGCAGCTTCGGCCACCCCGGGCCGCGGAGTTTGAACCGGCCCGTCGCGGAGCTGGATTCAGCCGCGGGATTGACTTACCAACACCCGGCGGGGCCACAACATCAGAAGCCTGGATCGCCTCGGCGCAGAGGAAGAACAAAGCGGGAAGAGACAGAGACTTTAAGACTTTTGCCTCCATCACAGTGAGGAGGTGCCTGGTGAACTCACTGTGGTGGATGTTAATTTGTGTTCATTGTGTGTTTTGTTATTTATTATTATATGTATGACTGCAGGCAACGAAATTTCGTTCAGACCGAAAGGCCTGAATGACAAATAAAGGAATCTCTCTCTCTCTCTCTAAATCATATCTGATACTCAGAATATTAACATGTTTTTTTTTATTGAAGCAGATACTTCCCTCCCTGTGCACTGTCAGAATTCAGAGGGTATACTTTTATTCAACTTACATATTAATTTAAAAAAAATTACTACAAAAAGCCAAGAAGACCCATTGATGAAGAGTTTGGGGATAAGAAAGATGCCAGGAAACAGCAGTGGTGTTGGAGGGGAGGGGAAGCTTGAGGGTGAGGGGGGGAGGTTCAAACAACATACCATGGTACGTATCCTGGAGAGATCCACCCCCGCAGTATTCCATACAGATCCACAGCTTCTCACGGCTAGACAAAATTAAAAATACCTTTTAGAAAATGTACACAAAAAAAGAAAGTGCTGGAGTAACTCAGCAGGTCAGGCCACATCTCTGGAGAACGTGGACAGATGACGTTTCAGGTTGGAATCCTTCTTCAGAGTGCTTGTAATTTTGGGCGGGAGAAAGCTGGGATAGAGATAGTTTAGAGATACAGTGTGGAAACAGGCCGTTCGGCCCACCAAGTCCGTGCCGACCGGCCATCCCCACATTAATACCACCGTACATGCACTGGGGACAAATAATATTTTAAACCTACACACCTGTACGTCTTTGGAGTGTGGGAGGAAACCGAAGATCGCGGAGAAAACCCACGCAGGTCATGGGGAGAAAGTACGAACTCCGTACAGACAGCATAGTCAGGATCAAACTCGAGTCTCCGGCGCTGTAAGGCAGTAGTTTTACCGCTACGCCACCGTGCCGCCCACTATGCCACCGTGCCGGCTACCTGGGGGGGGGGGGGGGGGGTAAGGGTGTAGGGGAGGGACAAAGTCTGGCAAGTAATAATTGGATATAGATGTGGCTGATTGGAGACAGACACAAAATGCTGGAGTAACTCAGCGGGACAGGCAGCATCTCTGGAGAGAAGGAATGGGTGACGTTTTGGGTTGAGATCCTTCTTCAGACTGAGAGTCAGGGGAGTGGACGGGACAGACATAGAATGTAGTCGGAGACAGTGAGACTGGTGGGAGAACTGGGAAGGGGGAGGGGATGGAGAGAGAGGGAAAGCAAGGGTTACTTGTTCATATTGCTGGGGTGTAAGCTGCCCAAGCGGAATAGGAGGTGCTGTTCCTCCAATTTGCGCTGGGCCTCACTCTGACAATGGAGGAGGCCCAGGACAGAAAGGTCAGTGTGGGAATGGGAGGGGGAGTTGAAGTGCTGAGCCACCGGGAGATCAAGTAGGTTAAGGCGGACCGAGCGGAGGTGTTCAGCTAAACGATCGCCGAACCTGCACTTGCTCTTGCCGATGTACAGAAGTTTACACCTGGAACAGCGGATACAGTAGATGAGGTTGGAGCAGGTGCAAGTGAACCTCTGCTTCACCTGAAAAGACTGTTGGTGACCTTGGATGGAGTCGAGGGTAGAGGTAAAGGGACAGGTGTTGCATCTTCTGCGGTTGCAGGGGAAAGTACCTGGGGAGGGGGGTGGTTTGGGTGGGAATGGATGAGTTGACTTGGGAGTTGCGAAGGGAACGGTCTCTGCGGAAAGCAGAAAGGGGTGGAGATGGGAAGATGTGGTTGGTGGTGGGATCCCGTTGGAGGCGGCGAAAGTATTGAAGGATTTGATTGGAGATGGTTGGACATAGGACAGAGATGAAAAGGTGAGGAACAAGGATAGAAGGTGCATGGAGTGGGGGGGCCAAAGGAAGGAATATTGGTGGAAGGAGGCTGTAAATTATCCAATGGGATACGAGGTGCTGTTCCTCCAGTTTGCATGTGGCCCCACTCTGCCAATGGAGGAGGCCCAGGACTGAAAGGGCAGTGTGGGGAGGGTAGTTAAAATGGCTACCAACCTGGAAATGCAGCAGACCTTTGCGGGCCGAGCACAAGCGTTTGGCAAACGGTCACATTCAGTGCGGGAATGGGAAGGGGAGTTAAAATGGATGCACTTGTTTTTGGAAAACAGAATGGAAATTCTGTAATGAACACAATACTGACCAGATAACTAAATTCAAAAAGTAAAACTAACATTAAATAATTCTTTAAATTTTGCTTTTAACAATACGTTAAATGGCAATGTGCAAAACATTCAAGGCAACTCATAGGAAAAAAGCAGACCAAAAAATCTGATTTAAAAAATACATTACCATTTAATTGAAAGTGTTTGAAGGTAAGGATTAAATAAATGATTTTAATAAAATGTCAAGTATCAGATACACCAAGTGTCATTGACATTTTTTTTTAAAATTTGTGCATTATTTGATAGCTTTGGCATGCTGTAAATTTAACGGAAAGTTAGGTCGCTGATTATGCTCATTTCTACAAATTAAGACCAGCATTTCAAACTGTTGACAAAATGTTGGTGAAAATCAATAAATACGAACTAATTGAGATAAGGCCTGGTCGTTGCAGAAGGATAGCTCTCCAATTCTTCTTGTTTTGTTTTTTTTGCCAATATGTGCTTTTACTCCCAGAGTTCTTGGTGATGGCAAAGTCCAAAAACGGGCCAAGTTACTCAAGCAGCAGAATGTTAGCAGCTTATCCTGCCGCCAGCTATCCTCACCGCCCAGAATTGGCTTGACAATAAAACTTTATATGTGGTAAACAGCAAAAACTATCAAACATAATCTGGACCCAGACTCACAAAGATATATTTTGGATGGGAGACTTGGAGCATGGAGAAAAAGATAAGATTTTATTGCGCATTTTTGGAGCAGAGGGAAGAGGCTCAGGGAGTCAATTCTCCGTAGGAGCAGGAAGAGCAGGCAGAGGGAATTTGACCACATTGCAGCTTTATAAAAAAAATCCAGCGAATTCCTGTCCACGCGGTAACAATTACTCCTCTGGCTGCAGGTGTGAAACACCCCCCTGGTCCCTGGCATGGAGAACATGCCTCCTGCCTTGCACCAGTCTGTCCAGGCCTTATGACACACTCGGAGCATTCTCCCATCCCCTCTCAGCAATGCAGCATCCATTCGTCTCTGGCTTGAAGAGTACAGCTTGATGCCTGAATGGCCCTTCAAAAGATCGATGTGGAGATCGCACCTGGGCAGCTAAACATGCCAAATGCAAGCACAAGGCACAAAGTGCTGGAGTAACTCAGCAGGTCAGGCAGCATCTCTGGAGAACACGGAGAGATGGCACATCAAGTCTGAAGAAGGGTCCCAACTGAAAACATCACCTGCCCATGTTCTGCAGAGATGCTGCCTGACCTCCTGAGTCACTCCAGTACTTTGTGTCTTTCTTTGTAAACCAGCATCTGCAGATCTTTGTGCCAAATGCAAGAACTTGTCCAGTTTCACTCTGCTGAAAGTGACACCATAAAATGCTACACAGGAAAACCCAACCACACTATGGTGTAGCTCACACTGGAAGCAGCATTAGGGTGCATTAGCAGCAAGAACAGGAAGGCAGTTTATCATCTGAATGGTGTCAGATTAGGAAAAGGGGAAGTACAACGAGACCTGGGTGTGCTTGTACATCAGTCACTAAAAGTAAGCATGCAGGTACAGCAGGCAGTGAAGAAAACATGTTGGCCTTCATAACGAGAGGATCTGAGTATAGGAGCAAAGAGATCCTTCTGCAGTTGTACAGGGCCCTGGTGAGACCACACCTGGAGTATTGTGTGCCGTTTTGGTCTCCTAATTTGAGGAAGGACATTCTTGCTATTGAGGGAGTGCAGCATAGGTTCACCAGGTTAATTCCCGGGATGGCGGGACTGTCATATGATGATAGAATGGAACGACTGGGCTTGTATTCACTGGAATTTAGAAGGATGAGGGGATCTTATAGAAACATTTAAAATTATTAAGGGATTGGACACGCTAGAGGCAGGAAACATGTTCCCGTGTTGGGGGAGTCCAGAGCCAGGGGTCACAGTTTAAGAATAAGGGTTTGGCCATTTAGAACTGAGATGAGGAAAAACTTTTTTACCCAGAGAGTTGTGAATTTGTGGAATTCTCTGTCTCTGAAGGCAGTGGAGGCCGATTCACTGGATGCATTTAAAAGAGAGTTAGATAGAGCTCTTAGGGCTAGCGGAATCAGGGGATATGGGGAGAAGGCAGGAACGGGGTACTGATTGTGGATGATCAGCCATGATCATATTGAATGGCAGTGCTGGCACAAAGGGCTGAATGGCCTACTCCTGTCCCTATTTTCGATGTATCTATGTTACAAAGAAAAACGTGACCGTCATGTCCTTACAGACTCACTTGCTGGAGTTTAGAAGAATGAGGGGGGATCTCATTGAAACCTTCCAGATAATGAAAGGCCCAGATAGAGTGGACATGGAAGGATGTTTCCAATGATGGGAGAGTCCGGAACCAGAGGCACAGCCTCATAATCAAAGGATGGACCTTCAAAATGGAGATGAGGAATTTCTTTTGCGAGAGGATGGTGAATCTGTGGAATTCATTGCCACATATGGCTGCGGAGGCCAGGAAAATTGGGTATTTTTAAGGCAAAGGTTTATCGGTTCTTGATCAGGAGGGGGGTCAGAGGATACGGGGTCTAGGACGACAGATGGCGCAATGGGCTAAGTGTGCGGCTGATAACCGGAAGGTAGCCGGTTCGAATCCCGCTTGGAGTGCATACTGTCGTTGTGTCCTTGGGCAAGACACTTCACCCACCTTTGCCTGCGTGTGCATGTGTGTGAATGTGTGCGAGTGATTGGTGGTGGTCGGAGGGGCCGTAGGCGCAGATTAGCAGCCACGCTTCCGTCAGTCTGCCCCAGGGCAGCTGTGGCTACAGAAGTAGCTCACCACCACCGAGTGTGACTGAGGAGTGAATGAATAATGCGATGTAAAGCGCCTTGGGTATTAGAAAGGCGCTATATAAATCCAATCCATTATTATTATTATTATTACGGGGAGAAAGCAGGAGAATGGGGTTGAGAGGGAAACATAGATCAGCCATGATTGAATAGCGGAGTTGACTCGATGGGTTGAATGGCCTAATTCTGCTCCCATATCTTATGGTCTTATTAACAACTTTGTTGCAGGTATCCCAAATGTTGGACTGCAGCTCAAATCCTGGGAAGTCCCATAGATAGACACAAAATGCTGGAGTAACTCAGCGGGACAGGCAGCATCTCAGGAGAGAAGGAATGGGTGACGTTTCGGGTCGAGACC
This sequence comes from Malacoraja senta, assembly GCA_038087875.1. Lineage (NCBI taxonomy): Eukaryota > Metazoa > Chordata > Chondrichthyes > Rajiformes > Rajidae > Malacoraja > Malacoraja senta. Next base: position 65,113,553 of record CM075978.1, read on the forward strand.
CTGCATCAGACATGGGTAATCCCTTGTTCAGAATTTAATAATATGGCACTTGGTATCCATCTACTCAGTAAATCTGCATCAATCTTTACAATAAAATAACAATATTTTTAAAACTCTATTCCAATGCCTATGTACATATTAAAGCCCACAGAAAACAAGGTTAATTAAGATGAGAGTGAAGCATAGAACAGTACAGCACAGGTACAGGCCCAACAATCTACAATGTCTGTGTAGAACATGATGCAAGTTAATGCCCTCTGCCTGTACGTGATCCATAGCCCTCCATTTCCAAGTGCCTATCTAATAGTTACTTCAATGCCACTGGCGTTTCACTCAGAACTTCTGGCTGTATTTCAAATGTTGAAAGACTTATTTGAGCTGTAAATCTGTATAAAATGCGAATGAATGGACATTGCTCAACAAACTTAACACAATATTTAACTAAAAGATGGATAGCAGAACTCAGCAATACTTGTCCCTATACCTCCTCCATCCAAGGACCCCGACAGTCCTTTCAGGTGAGGCAGAGGTTCACTCGCACCACCTCCAAATCTCATCTACTGTATCCGCTGTTCCAGGTGTGGACTCCTGTATATCGGCGAGACCAATCGGCGATCGTTTTGCTGAACGCCTCCGCTCAGTCCGCCTAGTCGAACACTTTAACCCCCCCTCCCATTCCCACACTGACCTTTCTGTCCTGGGACTTCTCCAAGGTCAGAGTGAGGCCCAGTGCAAATTGGTGGAACAACACCTCATATTTCACTTGGGCAGCTTACAGGTCAGTGGTATGAACATTGATTTCTCCAACTTCAAGTAACCCTTCCTTTCTATCTCTCTCTGCCCCTCCCCCACCCTAGTTCTTCGACTGACATTCTGATTAATTTTACAACCTGTATGCCTCCTTGTCACCTTCCCCTCAGCTGATAATGAACCACTTTTCAGTTCCTTATCATCGCCTGCTTTGATTTGTCGTTTTCACACCTTACCCTTCTATATCTCTAGACTCCTTCCCCACTCCCGCGACTCAGTCTGAAAAAGAGTCTCGACCCAAAACGTCACCCATTCCTCTCCAGAGATGCTGCCTGTCCCGCTGAGTTAATCCAGCATTTTGCGTCCGTCTTCTCTTGCAATGACTTTACTTGAAGCAAAACGCCAAAACAATGTAGTGGAGTGTAACTTTATATAATCACCTGAGGTAGCTTCCGAAGTAGGCCACAATGTTGGCATGCTTACACTCCTTGACCATAAATATTTCTTGCTGTATCACGGAAAAGTCATCTCCTGTGGAAAACAAGAAATCTTGTTACAATCCTTGAGAAAATGCTGATATTAACACATTAATACTAGCATTGAAGGTCACAAATTACATCCCGTGTGACAACACCCATGACAAATCCAACTTTCGATCACCCCATTCTCTTCCATCCTTCATTCAAAATGGAGGGGGACTGGCCTCACTCAATTCCATTGCCTACTGTGTAGGTAAATATCAATGGCTTCTCATCATATTCTGAGACCCATCTAGATTTACATTTCACCACTGGTCATGTAAACGGGATATTAAATGCAAATAAAATAATTCAGAGTGCAGTCGGGTAGGAACTTAAACGCTCTTCATTTTTCCAGCTCAAAGATTCGTGCAAACAATGTGGAAGGTTACTGTGGAGAGAGTACAATCAAAACCACCCTGATGGTGTAATGTGGTGGATTGGTTTGTGGGGCCAGGAAGTCCATTCCTCCTGCACTGTGGTACAAGCCAAAGATCCTCTAGCAAGCAAGATAGATCACTCGACGAAAAAGACGTAGTACGGTCATGGGCAGATTCATGGGTAATTTTCGGTCCCATTTCCGTAACCGGCTTCCGTCTCCGCACCAAAGATCCCATAGCGGAGCAAAGATACTAGTGCGGAGACGGAAGCCGGTTACGGAAACATCCTCGTAAAAATAAAAGTTCTTTGGTAAAAATCGTCTCCACATTTTCAGAATTATAATTTATTAACACAAACTGTTCCCCCGCAACGTTGATTACACTGCGAGTCGGGTCGGGTTACTGAAATGGATGAAAAAAAGGCCCACGTTCCGCTCCGTTGCGTAATACACCTCAGCCCATTGCATTTAGAAGGAGTGGTCTATCTTGCTCCGCTATAGGATCTTTGGTACAAGCTACTTGCTATCAGTGTGTGCACAAACAAAACTGAAGAGAGAACGGGTAAAAATGATGAGGACATTGTGATCAAAGAGGACCACTCAAGTAGAAGGAATTGTTGCTAAACTTAAATTGAACATTTAAGGTAAAAATAACAAAGATGAATTAGTTATGAGGAAGGGAGTTAAAACTGCACTTTTGCTTCTTAATGGGCATATTAAGAAGAGTGAAAGGCCTGTCCCACGGGCAGGCAGTTACTGGCGGTGTAGCAGGAAGTTGGGACCGCTTGTGGACCGCCAGAGACCGTGCATGGCCCGCGCGGTCGGTCCCACGCACACCGCCGGGACCGTATGTAGTTGGTCACGACACCGTATGTAGTTGGTCACGACAGCATTTACCCGCCTCTTCGCCGCGAGCACCGCCTGTACGCCGCGAGCCGTTTCGACGTCATCCCGTAGCGCGTTGCGTGATGATGTCATCGTGTAGCGCGTTGCGTTGCGCGATGACGTCATCACCCGACGGCGCGCGACGTCCATTCCAGTCGGCCCGTTGGACAGGCCGTGCGGTGACCACCCGGCATACGCGCGGCAACAGCTTCCGGTAAGATTGTACTTACCGCATGCTCGTGGGACGCATCCGCGCGGCGCTCCCGCGGTAGCCGCGCTTCACCGCCAGTAACCGCCTGCCCGTGGGACAGAGCCATGACATAGAGGTTTAAGTGTTTTGACGCACCAAGTAACCAACTATATAGTTTCATTTAGGAATGGATGTTTTTCTGGACATTAGTGGGTGTGATGAGGTACAACTTCAAGAGTCAAGAGAGTTTTATTGTCATATGTCCCTGATGGGACAATTAAATTCTTACTTGCAGCAGCACAACAGAATATGTTAACAAGTAAAAGTATTAATCCTTTGTTACTGCCCTTGCTATGCACAATTGGCAACAGACAAAAGATCATAAGTGTGAACTGAAGATAGTCACAAACAGCTGGAGTATCTCAGCAAGTCAGACAGCATCTCTGGGGAAAAGGAATAGGTGACGTTTTGGGTCGAGACCCTTCTTCGGACCCGTACATTTACTTCAGCCCCCCCCGCAGGCCTCCACCAGCGACTCCGTCGACCGCAGCCTTGGTCTGAAGAAGGGTCCCGATCCAATACATCACATATTTCTGTTTCTACAGCTTTTTGTGTCTATCTTCGGTTTTAAACCAGCATCTGCAGTTCCTTCCTACACATAATTATTTGGAAAATGTGTCTGACGAGGCTCAGTGCCGTCAAACGCTCATCAAATGAAACCACGGGCTGGGAAACGCTGGCAGTTGCACTCAGAGCAGGGCAAACATTGCACCAAGACTGGGGTCCCTGTGCAAGAACCTTTGCAGACCGAGCTCTGGCTCTGTCCCAGCTCCTCTTAGTCACAGAATTCCACAGTGCCAAGCCCAGGGGTGTGGCACAAGCACAGTATGTTCCCAGCATTTACCCTGGATAATCCACTCATGGATTCCTTCAGATGGCCACACAAATTAGAGAAAAGGCATCTCCAAAGACCTTGCTGGTCAAATACATGGATGGAGAGTCGTGGGATATCTGCATAGCTTCCATACATTGACACTAGGATAGCAAAAACTGATCCATCGGGAAAGGTGTCTAAAACTAGGCTGGAATCTGCACCTTACTAACTCGTATCTTGAGCGAGAGATGGGGCTTCAAACAAATTTTAGTAGGAAGGTTCAGAAAGGGGAAATTTAAATCTAGAAAGCAAAGACTAGATAAAACCAACAGCAAAACCAGGTAGGAAGGGATCACATTTAATACATTAACAAGACCCGATGCTGAAGCAATGTCAGGAAAATAGAAAAATTGTACATAAAATTCACAAATTACACACACACACACACACAGAGCTTCCTTCACCAGCCAGTTATGCAGGCAGGGGACAGGGCAAGCGGGGGGGGGGGGGGGGCGGGGGAGCGCTGTCTGAGTGAAATTCACACGGTTCAAAGCCACACACCGCGATGAACAGGAAGGTTGGCGCTGTAATTAAGACGGTGATAGCACAGTGTACGGGATGGGTCACGTAAGTGCTTTAAAAGAGGGGAGGAGAGGGTGGGGGGGAAAGGGGGGGGGGGGGGAGAAGGAGTGGAGGCAACATTTAAGAAGCCAGAGATACACGGCTGTGAAGCTTGGCGGACATTTAACATTACCCGTCGGTTATCCTTGGTTCTGAAAACTACTGCTTATGTTTTTTTTCCCCCAATGAGCCAATGAAATTCATCAGTCAGCACCGGCTACAACCTACGAGAACCTACGACAACCTTCGACCTCCTGGCAAACCGCTACCACTGCACCAAGGGCTCGTGAATTCTCGCTACTCTCCGTGGCGGCTTCATTCTGGTCGCCTCTAATTTTGACTAACTTCTCTAACTTCTAGTTTCACATGTTGAAAAATTAGCGGCGACCATAATGAGGCCCGCGACTAGTTCCCAGAATGTGGGAACTCCTCACGACCATGAAGGCAACTCCCCGGCAACCACCCACAAACATGTTGCGACCGCATAGTCTCCTGCAGTAGCCTAAAAAGTCGCCTAAGTGGGACAGGTCCACAAAGCAAAAAGAGAGCTGATAATAAATGACAAAATGAAAGAGTAGAAAGACCTTGACACAAAAAAAGTGTCGAATGTGCAAGGATGGGACTTTGCAATGAAGGTCTGGAGGCTTTGGAGAGGGTCCAGAAGAGATTTACAAGAATGATCCAGGGGAATGAGTATGTTAACATATGTTGAGCGTTTGTCAGCACTGGGCCTGTACTCACTGGAGTTTAGAAGAATGAGGGGGGACCTCATTGAAATGTACAGAATAGTGGAAGGCTTGGATAGAGTGGATGTGGAGAGGATGATTCCACTAGTGGGAGAGCCTAGGACTAGAGGTCATAGCCTCAGAATTAAAGGACGTTTTTTTAGGAAGGAGATGAGGTGGTGAATCTGTGGAATTCTTTGCCACAAAAGGCTGTGGAGGCAAAGTCAATGGATATATTTATGGCAGAGATAGATAGATTCTTGATTAGTACGGGTTTCAGAGGTTATGGGGAAAAGGCAGGAGAATGGGGTCAGGAGGGAGAGGTAGATCAGCCATGATTGAATTTCTACATGGTGAATCAAAAATGGATAAAAATACCCTTTAATAAAATCTGACAATGTGCACTTCAACCACATGTGATTTTTTTCTATTACAAATCTCAAATTGAGGAGTACAGAGGCAAATAAATAAATGATGGGTCTTTGTCCCAAACATTTGAGGGCACTGTATCTCTGTCGTAAAAATATCCATTATCGGCCTCCACAGCCTTCTGTGGCAAATAATTCCCCAGATTCACCACCCTCTGAAGAAATAAATTCCTCCTCATCTCCTTCCCAAAGGAACGTCCTTTTATCCTGAGGCTATGACCTCTGGTCCTAGACTCTCCCACTAGTGGAAACATCCTCTTCACATCTAGGTCTTAGTACGTTTCAATGAGGTTCCCCCTCATCCTTCTAAACTCCAGCGAGTACAGGCTCAGTGCCGTCAAACATGAATCATATGTTAACGCACTCATTCCTGGGATCATTCCCGTAAACCTTCTCTGGACCCTCTCGAGCACCAGTTCTGGAAAGTTCACCCAAAGTTCTGGAAGCACTCGCAGCTCAAGAGAAACAGTTCAGATGTCACATTTTGTCAAGACAGCTGTCTGTCCATTCCCGCCACGAATACTGTCGGACCTGCCAAGTTCCTCCAGCACTTTGTTTTGCCGCAGAGTATTTTTTTCTTGCATGCAGTTCATGCACTGCGTCAAAAGTGTTTCGCTTATTCATCGATATAAAATTGATATGTACCCGGCGTGATCTTTCCCCCAATTGCAATAACGTTGCCATGTTTGTGATAATGTTAAAAAACAGTGCTGGAGGAACGGAGCAGATCAAGCAGCATCTGTGGAAGGGGTGGACAGACAACTTTTCTTCACACTGATGGTATTGTGTACATTATTTATTATATGCTATACATTGCTCATCCTTTAGATGTCACCATACTTCTATTTTCATCGTTTTGATGAACACCTCCGCTCAGGCCTACGCAATCAACCGGTTGCTCAGCACTTCAACTCCCCCTCCCATTCCCACACTGACGTTTCTAACCTGGGCCTCCTCCACTGTCAAAGTCAGGGCCCATCACAAATTAGAGGAACAGCACCTCATATTTCAATTGGATAGCTTACACCCCTGCCATATGAATAATCATGTCTCTAACTTCTAGTTTCACTGTCCTAATTAATTTTACTGTTTGTGTGCCTCGTTGCCTCCTCCCCCTCAGCTAACAATGAACCATTCTACATTTCCTTGATCATCATCTGTTTTGATCTGTCATTTTCACACCTTACCCTTCCATATCTCTAGTCTCCCTCTCCCATTGACTTAAACTGAAGAAGGGTCGCAACAGAGGAGGAAGATGACTGAACTTTATTGCCTTCCATCACAGTGAGGAATGTTGATTCCACTGTGGTGGATGTTTATGTTAAAATTATTGTGCATTGCGGGGTTTTTTACTGGTATGGCTGTATGGTTACTCAAATATCACTGTACCTTAATTGGTGCATGGGACAATAAATGTGAACTTGAACATGACCTGAAACATCACCCATTCCTTCTCTCCAGATACGCTGCCTGTCCTGCTGAGTTACTCCAGCATTTTGTACCCGTCTTCAATACACACACATTTCCAACTGCCAGGGCCCTAACTGCCCAAAATTGGACCACTCTGTTCACAACTAATTCATAATTTATTCTTACCATCAATGTTTCACAGTACAGAAAGCTTTTCCTGATGTGAAAAATTCACTGTCACAAGAAAGAGGAAACAGCACTATGGTCACTGAGCAAGGAGAACATTGCTAAAATGAATGTTGAATCTTTTAGTTTATTGCAGGGGTGGGCAACCTTGTTCTCCACAGGGACGGGACGCATGTCTGTGAGCGGATGGCGGGCCATATCTATCACGTGTACACATGGATCCCGCCCCGGATGGCAGGCATCAAATCACATGTTCACAGAAGGTAGACAATAATGCTGGAGAAACTCAGCGGGTGAGGCAGCCTCATGCAATCCCTGTGTGTCTCACCCGCTAAGTTTCTCCAGCATTTTTGTCTCATCTTCGATTTTTCCTGCATCTGCAGTTCTTTCTTAAACGTGTTCACAGAAGGTGCGCGGCCGTGCCGGCGGCTTTGCGCAGGATGCGGTAGCCAGCGGGGAGCTCGGCAGGCCGGATGATTATGGGGGGGGGGGGGGGGGATCCGCCTGCGGGCTGGATGATTTCGGGTTACGGGCCGCATTCGGCCCGGGGGCCGTAGTTTGCCGATCTCTGGTTTATTGTCACGTATTGTCAGGTGCAGTGGAAAAACCGCTTTTGTTGCGTGCTAGCCAGTCAATGGAAAGACAATACATGATTATAATCGAGCCCTTCAGTGTACAGATACATAATGGAATCTGCACTAGGTTTCATCCTGACCAACCTGCTGTCACCAGATACCTCGCACCAGAATACATAAGCCAAACGTCACCACACTCAAGGCATAGAAGTACTTCTAGTTTCCCCAGGAGGTTCTCATCCAATTTTCAGGATTCAAGCTCTCCTTGGAGTGAACTGATGTGTGTGCCAGAGAGAAGACACAGGTGAAGAGTCCATCATCTCCCAATCTTAAGTTCAGTTTATTGTCACATGTACAGAGGTACAGTATACAGCTTTTGTCTGTGCAAAGTACTATTGATAGAGTTGTTATATATCATAACAAGTACTTTAATTAGAATACATACAGAGACTATCAAATGAGTACTGTAGGCTCCGAGTCGCAAGTAGAACTAGCATGAAAACCTGACATGGATTATGGATCAGGTCATCAGCAGCAAAACCAAACATGGATCAAATCAGCAATACTGTTTGATCTGCACTAATCAGTCAGCGGAAAATGCAGATCAAACAATTGAGCCATTTAGTGTAGATACACATAAGGGAATGACATTTAATGCAAGGTAAAGCCAGCAAAGTCCGATCAAGGATCGTCCGAGGGTCACCAAAGAGGTAGAGCTGGGAGCTTCCCCCTCTACCCTTGATCGCTTGCCATATATTTAAATTAATGCTTAATCCAATGAATTCACCTTGAAATAAACCAGAATTAAAGGTTCTGCATGCGATAATTATATGAATGCACTAAATCTTTATGCAAGGACCAGGGAAATGTCAATGCTGAGGTAATTAAATATTATGACAACCATCCTAACATAGAATGCTGCTCAGGGCCAGGCTACCACTTGAACTTTGAGCATTTCACAGCACACATAGATTTCCTTGCAAAGTGCTGGATCAGGCAGGATCCCTGGGGAACATGGATAGGCATTGTTTCGGGTCAAGACCCTTCTTCATACCTGCTGAGGTTTTTCCTGCACGTTGTCTATTTTTTGTGAACCAGCATCTGCAGTTCCTCGTGTCTCCATGTTTCCTTGCATGATGCTTGGCTGCACCTGTTTTGAGTTTGTGTGCCAATTGGGCCAGTCTTAGAATAAAGGGGAGGCCATTTAAGGTGAGAAAAATCTTTTTCACCCAGAGAGTTGTGAATTTGTGGAATTCCCTGCCACAGAGGGCAGTGGAGGCCAAATCACTGGATGGATTTAAGAGAGAGTTAGATAGAGCTCTAGGGGCTAGTGGAATCAAGGGATATGAGGAGAAGGCAGGCACGGGTTATTGATTGGGGACGATCAGCCATGATCACAATGAATGGCTCGAAGGACCGAATGGCCTCCTCCTGCACCTATTTTCTATGTTTCTATGTTTCTAATTTCAAATGGAAATAAGGCACATCCTAAAATGTGCACGGATATCCTGTAATGTGTATGGATAGCTTAGATGCTTTAGCTCCTTTGCAACATTAGGAAATGTGGGATGAATTCAGCCTTGCCACATCAACTCGCCATCTCAAGGGGCCTACTCCAGTTTGCATTTATATGCATGCATATTTAAAGTCAAATCTACAAAATTAACATGTAACCTGCAGTGTGTAAAAGCTTTACATCGGAAACTCGTTTTGGAAACAATATGAAGCAGTACAGCACAACACAATTTGCCAGTTAAATGGAGCAGGGTGTTTATGTGGCCTGTCCCAATCCATGTGGGAAGACTTGTTAGTGGAGATGGAGCTGGCTGCAAGGAACTACTAGGTTCCAAAAATGAGTAAAGTCGTAATAATAATAATAATAATAATACATTTTATTTGTATAGCGCTTTTCAAGGACTCAAAGTCGCTTAACATGGAGAATCAAGAACAAAACAAAATAGAGCAGTAAGACAGAGATGCAAAGGGGAGGGGGACATGGGACTAAGGGTATGCAGAGGTGAAGAGATGGGTCTTGAGGCGGGACTGGAAGATGGTGAGGGACTCAGAATTTCGAATCAATTGTGGGAGGGAGTTCCAGAGCCTGGGAGCTGCCCTGGAGAAGGCTCTGTTTCCAAAAGTGCAGAGGTTTGATTTCGGAATGGAGAGGAGACCGGCTGATGTGGATCTGAGGGACCGTGAGGGTTGGTAGGGGAAGAGGAGGTCAGTGAGATAAGGGGGGGCCAAGTGGTTGAGGGCTTTGTAGGTGAGGACCAGGATTTTGTAGATGATCCGGTGGGAAATGGGAAGCCAGTGAATTTCTTTGAGAACTGGGGTGATGTGGTGCCAGGATTTGGTGTGGGTAATGAGTCAGGCGGCTGCATTCTGGACCAGTTGGAGTCGGTTGATGTTGTTGGAATTAATGCCAAAGAGAAGAGAGTTACAGTAGTCCAGTCGGGAGGAGATGAAGGCATGGATGAGTCTTTCAGCAGCGGGGGGTGTGAGAGAGGGTCTGATTTTGGCAATGTTGCGGAGGTGAAATAATGATGTTTTGACAACATGGCGGATGTGAGGCTCAAGGGAGAGGGTTGAGTCAAAGATCACGCCAAGGTTGCGGGCCTGAGGAGATGGGGGGACAGTGGTGCCGTCAATAGTGAGAGTGGGGTTGTTAATTTTTTAACAGACTGCCCCAACTTCACCAATCTCAGAGTCTCTCATACCTCCCCTGCATGCTATCACATCCTACGCAAAAAACAACATTGTGATTACAGAACCCTACACAACACTCAAAATGGTTAGGTGTAGAAATCAACGACAGATGCTGGCTTAAACCTAAGATCAACACAAAAAGCTGGAGTAACTCAGCAGGCCCGACAGCATGTGTGGGAAAGAACTGCAGATGCTGGTTTAAATCAAAGGTAGACACAAAATGCTGGAGTAACTCAGCGGGTCCGACAGCAGCTCTGGAGAAAAGGAATAGATGACCTTTCAGGTCGAGAGTCTTTCAGGAGAAATGGAAACGAGAGAGAAGAAGTTAATGAGAGATATGCAAAAAAGTAATGATGATCGAGGAAACAGTGCATTATTAGCTGTGATGCTCGGTGAAAACGAGTTATACAATGAAACTCACCATGTCGAGCGTGAAACTAGCACAACAACTAGGGTGGGGGAGGGATGGAGAGGGGTGTGTTTTATTCAGTTCTAGAGTGACATTCCTGCACTTGTAAGCACCCGACAACCAATAAAGACTAATATCCCATTGTCATCTTATCCATATTAGGAGCTAAAAGTAGGAATGTTCCAATATCCCTCAATTCCTGAACAAGTCTGAACACTGTATTTTCCAGTCTTTGTGCATCCTCAAATGCATTACTTCCCCACTTGGATCAAGCAGGTTGACCTCTGCACACAATGTTGCAAGACTCAAGGGCATGAGCTGTAGGGAGAGGTTGGGCCAGCTATGGATTTATTCCTTGGAGCGCAAGTGACTGAGGAGTGATCTTAGAGGTGTAAAAAATCAATAGGGTGAATGCAGAGTCTTTTCCGCTGGGCAAGGGAATCAGGAACTGATGGGCAAAGGTTTCAGGCAAGAGGGAAAAGATAACAGGAACCACAGGGGCAACCTTTTCACTCGGAGGGTGGTGGGTACATGGAATGAGCTGCCAGAGGAAGTAGTTGAGACAAGTAGCAGAGCAACATTTAAAAGACATTTGGACAGGTACCTGGATAGGACACGTTTAGAGGGAAATATTCCAAACACAGGCAAATGGGATGAGCTTAGATGGGGCATCTTGGTCAGCATGGACAACTAGAGCCAGAGGGCCCTTATGACTCCTGACTACATGTACTTAAAGGAAAGATAAATGAACACAGAAGAGAATTTGGTCACGTTGACAGGGTTAGATGAAGTGTAGGCTGCGTGGCAGTTCAGGTGGCAGGAAGCACAGTTGGGCTGGACGGTTTGAACTGCAGATGCTGGAAATCATAAATAATAAAATGAATGTTGACAGCATTCAGCAAGTCAGGCAATATCTATGGAAAGATGGTGGGCGTGTTATTAATTGAATGTAGATGCAAATAAAACTAAACTGAATTTAAAAAAATCAAGTTCTAACCGCACAATACTACAAAACATGTTCGGGACTTGTCGGAACCAAGGAATATCCTGTTGCATAATCGACCTCTATGAAAATTGGAATTCTGCCCAAAAAAGTTAAAAGCTCCACCCAAACCATACCACATCACGCCCAAATAAAACTCGGCTCCCTGACATTTTTAAAATAAAAGGACATCCTCGATCCGAGCCAGGAATCTCCTCCCGGGGAGGAGATGGCGTTCACTACCCTCTCCATTGGAGACGTCCATCAATATATATTTACCCATGTCAAAACCATTTTTGAAGAAGGGTCTCGACCCAAAACGTCACCTATCCCTTTTCTCCAGAGATGCTGCCTGACCCGCTGAGTTCCTCCAGCTGTTTGTGTCTCTTTTCAGTTTAAATCAGCATCTGCAGTTCCTTCCTACTCAAAACCATTCCAGCTCTCCCCCTCAATTCATCACTATCACCACAGATACCACCACCGCATTTATTTCATGGTGTGGTTTAGCAACACTCTTCTCTGCAGCATTTGTAGAGACCATAGATAGACATAACAAGCTGGAGTGACTCAGAGGCAGCTTCTCTGGTGGGAAGGAATGGGTGACGTTTCGGGTCGAGACCCTTCTTCAGACCATTACTGTCAGAAGATCGAGCACTCAGGCCTAGACAGACTATCAGGCAGTCCTAGCAAAACTACCAGGGACCAATCCACCCCACTCCAGGGTCTTTGTTGGGGGGGGCAGAAAGTAAATGAAAACACCAAAATAACAAATACGATCCTTTCCTCTCTTTTATTCAATTTAATTTACAAATATATTTCATTGTTTTGCTAAATCATGCAGTCTCATCTCTTAATGCGACTCCGTCTTACGATTTTTGTTGAATAGCCACTCCTCCACTGATTGGGACAGTAAATTGCAAAAGTATTGATTTGCTCTGCCTGCACTCACTGATTCAAAGCAAGCCTAGTCCTTATCACAAAAGTGAATACATTTAGTCCACCAGGGGCGCCGGGGAGATGGCTGCCCTGCCGGCAGTCTGTTCATATTTTCTTTCTTTTCGTTATTTTTTATTGCGTTAAGTTTGTTTTAATGTTCTTCGGTGTTTTATGTGGGGGGAGGAGGGGGTGGGAGGGGGAAACTTTTTTTCAAATTCCTACCTTCCCAGAGATGTGATCAATTTTCGGATCACATTCTCCGGACTCTGCGGCCTACCATCGATGGAGCTGGAAGCCTCCTCGGATTGTCGTGAGCCCCACCGCGGGGCTCGGACGTAACATTGGAGCCGATCCCTTGCCTGGGATCGCTCCCACAGCGACCATCGCGGAACCAACACCAAGGGCTCGCAGTTGGGTGAGGCTAGTCGGGAGCTCCAACGTCGCAGAAGGTTCAACCAGCCCCGACGTGAGGTTCGATCGCCCGCCGCGGGGGAGCTGACATTCCCCTGATGCAGGAGCTGAACGCCTCGACGCGGAGGGCCCGAACGCCGCCGGCTACGGGAGTCAAGATCATCCCGTCAACGGGGGCTCGAGGCCCACGACCGAGGAAGAACAAAAGGAAGAGACTTGAACTTTATTTCGCCTTCCATCACAGTGAGGAATGTGTAGGAGTCACTGTGGTGGATGTTCATGTTAAAATGTGGTTTTTTTTAGTGATCTGTTGCTATTAATTGTATGACTGACCTGGCCAATGAAATTCCTCGTATGTTGCAAAACATACTTGGCAAATAAAGTGTGATTCTGATTTGCTGATGATTAGTTTTGTTTATTAATTTTGTCATGTGTACTGAGGTACAGTGCAGAGATTGTTGCGTGCTATCCAGTCGGCAAAACAACTATACATGATTACAATCCAGCTGTCCACAGTGTATAGATATAATATGCAATGCAAGATAAAGTCTAATAAAGTCTGATTAAAGATAGTCTAAGGGTCCACAATGAAATAGATGGGAGGTCAGGACCACTCTAGCTGGTGAGAGGATGGTTCAGTTGCCTGATGACAGCTGGGAAGAAACTGTAGACAGACACAAAATGCTGGAGTAAATCAGCAGGACAGGCAGCATCTCTGGAGAGAAGGAATAGGTGACGTTCTGGGTCGAGACCCTTCTTCTGACGACTGAGTCAGGGGAGAGGGAGACTAGAGACATGGAAGAGAAAGGTGTGAAAACGACAGATCAAAGTTCATTGTTGGCTGAGGGGAAAGTGACAATGAGGCATACAATCAGTAAAATTAATCAGGAGGACAGTAAAATTAGTTGGAGGACCAGGGTGGGGGAGGGATGGAGAGAGAGGGAAAGCAAGGGTTACTTGAGGTTGGAGAAATCAATGTTCATACCGCTGGGGTGTAAGCTGCCCAAGTGAATTATGAGGTGCTGCTCCTCCAATTTGCACTGGGCCTCACTCTGACAGTGGAGGAGGCCCAGGACAGAAAGGTCAATATGGGATTGGGAGGGGGGGTGTTTAAGTGTTGAGCAACCGGGAGAACAGGTAAGTTCAGATGGATTGAGCGGAGATGTTCAGCAAAACACTCGCTGAGCCTGCGCTTGGTCTCGCCAATATTTATAGGAGTCTACACCTGGAACAGCGGATGCAGTAGATGAGATTGAAGGAGGTGCAAGTGAACCTTTGCCTCACCAAGGCTGTCGGGATCCTTGGGCAGAGTTGATGGAGGAGATATAGAGACAGGTGTTGCATCTCCTGCGGTTGTAGGGGAAAGTACGGGGAGCAAGTCATTTGGGTGGAAAGGGGCGAGTTAACCAAGGAGTTGCGGAGGGAATGGTCTCTGCAGAAAGTGGAAACTGGTGGAGATGGGAAGATGTGGCTAGAGGTGGAATCTGGAGAGAAGAGGGAATGACTGGGATGAGAACGGTACTTGATTATGTTGATGGCCTTGTCGAGGCAGCTTATTTCTGGACTGAAAAAGAACTTACCAACTGAAGGAAAAAAAGTCCAAAATACAGCAATCCTCAAGCAGTGCTGTTGAATTGATGCAAGCATAGCAAACAGGAGTGAGAAACCGTTGGGGAAAAACAATACCCACGGTTGAGCTTATTCTATTATTTTACATGATTTCACACCGTATTAAATGAAATAATGAAAATGAAGCTAGGCCTACATGCTATTAAATAACTAAAGTTGGGGAAACAGTATTTAACTTGTCAAGAGTGTTTTACTGTCATACGTCTCAGATTGAACAATTAAATTCTTACTTGCAGAAGCACAACTGAATATATTTGATTTTTATAATTAAATACGTACTAGTTTTGGGGAAAAAACTGAATTTAAGCACAGACAAATATTGCGATGTCGAATCCCTAGCTGTGATTTAAACAACAGGACGAAGCATTAGTGCCAGTCCATAATTGCCACTACATATCCAAAGGGCACAAAGTGCTGGAGTAACTCAGCAGGTCAGGCAGCAGCTGTGGAGAATATGGACATGAGACGTTTTCTATTAAAAGGTGGTGCTTCATGTGTTCAAGGACAAAAGTACACCTCAGGTACAGCTGGGGTCGCCAACGTTCTCACTCCCAAATAAGGGACAGAAGGTCAAAATAAGGGACAAATTCCACACGGCAATTCGTTGACCGACTGGGCCGTGGCTGGGTGAATGACGAGTTGGCCCGGGTGCTGGACTGCACACAAAGCGCGGCCGGCGGGCCAGCTGAGGAGTTTGGCCCAGGCCGCGCGATGTCGTGCGCAAAGTCCAGCACCCATCCAACTCATGAACCGATGATCGGCCATGAGAAGGAGGGGTGGTGGTGTCGGCGGTAAGCGAAGGTCCGAAGGTCGGACAGCTGGCCGGGCTGCCGACCGACGGGGCCACGGGCGAGGCGCTGCTGCTGCACTCCATGGGCTGCACTACGTCGGGACGGGTGAGGCAGGGGCGGACGTGGCGCTCCGACCCGACAGCCTCCTCGATCCGAGTAGTAGCAGTCAAATATGGGACAAGGGTGGTCCCGTACTGGACAAACCAATGCAGCCCAATATACGGGATGTCCCGGCTAATACGGGACAGTTGGCAACCTAGGTACAGCATTTTAATCTATAACATCCTAAGAAGATGAAAGTACTTTTGCCCTTCAGCCCCTTGGTCCGTCATACAGCACAGAAACAGGCCCTTCAGCCCAACTCGTCCATGCTGACCAGAATGACCCATCTAAGCTAGTCCCATTGTCTTTGCCAGACCTATATCCCTCTAAACCTTACATTATAAAAAGGTGACTAGGCGAGTGATGGAAATAGATTTAATAGTAGCCTTCAGGAGGGAACTGAATACTTGGAATAAAATGCAAATATGAGGAAAGACCAAAGAAACAGGGGGGGGACTAGATTGTTCAAAATATAGATAATCATCTTTTGTGCCACCCTATTCTACATTCTGAAGTGAATATCCTGCAGATATAAATATACAAATGATAAATATATGAGGAATAGCATCTCATATTTCGCTTGGGCAGCTTACAGCTCAGTGGTATGAATATTGATTTCTCTCACTTCAGGTAACCCCAGCATTCCCTCTCTCTATCCCTCTTCCACCCAAATCGCACTAGCTTCTCATTTTCACCCTACAGCCCGTTTCCTTTATCATCGTTACTTTTTTTACATATCTTTCATTCATTGTTCTTTATCTCTCTACATCACCGTCTATATCTCTCGTTTCCCTTACCCCTAACCAGTCTGAAGAAGGGTCTCGACCCGAAACGTCACCCATTCCTTCTCTCCAGAGATGATGCCTGTCCCGCTGAGTTACTCCAGCTTTTTGTGTCGCTCTAAATATAACAACTGTTCCTTGACTCTCCTGGATGAATGAGTCATCTTTTCCCGATAGGAACTACAACAACCAGGTATGGCCAAGTTGGTTAGCTCAAGTTAGACAGTGGCATTCTCATCCGATTGAGGCCGAGCTTGGAATCCCACTGCATGTTTTATGCAAGGCCGCTGATCCTCACCAAATGCCGCATTGGTGCAAGCCATCTACAGGATAAGATGTTAAGCAGAATACCTGTTGTGAAACACAGAGTGCTAGAGTAAGTTGGTTAACCCACTGAGTCACAGCAGCACTTTATGTTTCACTCAAGATTCCAGCATCTGCAGTTCCATGCGTCTTCAGATCTACCTATTGTACTGCAATGTGGTACTGGATAAAAGATCTCCTCGGCACCGGCGAAGGGGATGGGTGTTTTATCTGCATCTCAACCAAAACCACCAGATGCAAATTAACCAATCATAACTCCAATTTGTGGTTAGCACATTACCTTGCTGTGTGTGGTAGCTCTTCCTACCTTAATGACAGTAATTGAACCAGAAAAACAAATCCACTGGGAGGCAGACATCTTCAATACATCTTCAAATGACAGCTTTTCCCTTTCCTTTGCACCTCCTCGCGTCAACAATGATTAAAGTGTTCTTCTTTATAGTTGGACCATGAAAACAGGACAAAACGGCTCCTATGTGCTTCGGATTGTCCCACACAAGCAGAACTACATCTGATACTGGAATGACACGCTGCGGGTAGCGATTAATTGGAAGGCCATTGACAGACCAGGTTAAATAAATTCTCCACTTTGAGAATAAACCAGACAAGCTCACTTTCTTAAAATTAAAAAGTATCCAAATGGAGTTTAAAAAAAACATGCATCTTAAGCATATGACTCAACTCATTTGTTTTTATGCTCCACATCTCCCCTGGATTTGTTTTAAAGCAAGCAGTCTAATTACTTGTATATTTAATTAAAATGTTTTATTACAGAAACAGGTATGCCTTAAGCACAAGCTTCAGTGCACCCCCTCCTGCTTCCTTCCTTACCTCCTCCCGTTACGTCCAAATTCTCAGCTTAATTCTCCTGTTCCAAGACAGCTCATCTGGGGATTCATTTTCTTTGCTACACTTTGGTGCACCCTGGGTACCAACCATCTAGTGCTGGGGTTCCCAACCTTTTTCATCCCGTTTACCCCAGGCAACTTTAATAGCACATGACAATAGATAATAGACCATAGGTGCAGGAGTAGGCCATTCGGCCCTTCGAGCCAGCACCGCCATTCAATGTGATCATGGCTGATAATTCCCAATCAGTACTCCTTTCCTGCCTTCTCCCCATATCCCCCGACTCCGCTATCTTTAAGAGCCCTATCTAGCTCTCTCTTGAAAGCATCCAGAGAACCAGCCACCACTGCCCTCGGGGCAGAGAATTCCACAGACTCACACCTCTCTGTGAGAAAAAGTGCTTCCTCGTCTCCGTTCTAAATGGCTTACTCCTTTATTCTTAAACTGTGGCCCCTGGTTCTGGACTCCCCCAACATCTGGAACATTTTTCCTGCCTCTAGCATGTCCAAACCCTTAACAATCTTATATGTTTCAATGAGATCCCCTCTCATCCTTCTAAACTCCAGAGTTTACAAGCCCAGCTGCTCCAATCTCTCAGCATTGACAGTCCCGCCATCCCGGGAATTAACCTTGTAAACCTATGCTGCATTCCCTCAATAGCAAGAATGTCCTTCCTCAAATTAGGGGACCAAAACTGCACACAATACTCCAGGTGTGGTCTCACTAGGGCTCTGTACAACTGCAGGAGGAACTTTTTGCTCCTATATTCGATTCCTCTTGTTATAAAGGCAAACATGCCATTCGCTTTCTTTACTGCCTGCTGTACCTGCATGCTTACTTTCATGGACTGTTGAACAAGGAAATCATAGACAGTTAAATCTTTAAGCATAAAGCCAAAACATCTCAACCTGAAACAAAATGAAGAACTACTGATCCAAAAGTGGTTATTAGCAAATTGGCTTTAATAATTCAGCAGACAGGGATGAAACTAACTTTATAATAAGTCAATAAAACTGCACAAAAACGAATTCCCCGATTTAAAAGTACATGAATTCTAATGCAAAGGGACTAGTTGCAGTCTAAAACTCAGGAACATTCTGCTGCAGATTCCAGCATCTGCAGTCTCTTGTGCACCCAAGACACTGGAGCTGTGTTTCAAACCAAAGAAAGGCACTGTTCAATGTCAAGAAGCCCGAGCTATGCTGCCTAGCTTGTAAACACGGACAAAAACCTATTCATTCTGAAGTTGAGCCGCACAGGCTCGGCTTCTGTCGCTGCTTTGAAACAAAGCTGCACATCGAAAAATGGTCCAGTTACACACGGCTTCAGAGAAAGTGGAACCAACACAACAAGGCAGACAATGAGATCACCCCCAATTACAGGAAGTCTGGGAGGAAGGAGGAAGAAAATAAAAACACGTTCAGTTTGCTCCTTTTCTCACTTGCACCTCACTTCATGAACTTAAACTGATGAGACCTGGAGACAAGTATAGGCTACCTGACTCACTGAGTTCACATCAGAAACCAAGGAAGCAATTCCATTTATTTTCACGTTTAGACACAAAATGCTGGAGTGACTCAGCGGGACAGGCAGACAGAAGGAATGGGCAACATTTCGGATTGAGACCCTTCTTCAGACTCAACCCAAAACACCATCCATTCCTTCTCTCCAGAGATGCTGCCTCACCCGCTGAGTTACTCCAGCATTTTTGTGTCTACCTTTAAACCAGCATCTGCAGTCCTTTCTTACATATTTTCACGTTTACCTGTACTCTGGAAACGTTAACCTTCATTGTGGAGGGGATGGAGCTTAACAACAGGGAGGTTTTATTATAGCTATACAGGTTGTTGGACATGGCCACAGCTGGAATATTAGGCAGTTTTGGTTCCCTTACCTAAAAAAGGCAAGGTCTCAAGTGATAAGAGCAGAAGTCAGTGTTACCATCGAAGAAGTACTGAAAGTACTATCGTGTATGAAGGTAGACAAATCTCCAGGGCCTGATCAGATATATCCAAGGACATTGTGGGAAACTAGAGAGGAAATTGCGGGTACCCTGGTTGAAATTTACGAGTTGTCCTTAAATACAGGAGAGGTGCCGGAAGACTGGAGGGTGGCAAATGTTGTGCCTCTTTTCAAGAAGGGCTGCAGGCAAAGTATTGGAAACTATAGGCTGATGAGCTTAACATCTGTAGTCGGAAAGTTACAAGAGAGTATTCTGAGGGATGTTAGACAGGGATTTGGATGGGCGAGGGCCGATTAGGGAGTCAGCATGGTTTTGTACGTGGGAGGTCGTGTCTCACAAATCTTTTTTTTTTTTTTTAAATAATTGTATTTATTAGAAGTATTGTACAGTGATATCAACCAAAAATAACATAATACATTTCTTGTACCACTTCTTATTTTAAACTTTAAAAAGAAGAAAAATAGAAAGAGTTCGATAAGATAGCGAGTGCATGAGAGTGGTCCAGAGAAACCCGTAGGAACGTAAACCACAAGAAAGAGTTAAAAAGAAAACCAAAGAAAAAGAAAGAAAAAAAGAGAACAGAAGAAAGTAAAATAAGATAAGATAAAAGGGATGTACCTACTTCGTATCTTTACACACCCCTCACCAGGTCCTGAAACCATTTATTTTCAAAGTTATGTTGCACCCTATGCTTGTAATAAGTCGATAAATGGAGACCAAATCTTTTGGAAATGGTCTGACTTGCCTGCTAAGAGGAATCTCATGTCTTCCAGGTGTAACAGTTCGGACATATTTGAAATCCACATTTTTATCGTTGGTGTGGGAGCGTTTTTCCAGAATTTAAATATGTTTTTTTGCCATTATTAAGCCGTAATTAAGGAAGCTCTTTTGGAACGAAGTCAGCTCAAAGCTGGCTTCCATTGTTCCGAAAATAATCAGTTCTGCGTTCGGTTTCAGTTTTATTTTAAATAATTTTGTAAAAATATCAAAGATTTCATTCCAAAGTTTTTGGATTTTTATACAAAAAACAAAGGAATGTGCTATAGTTGCTTCTTGGGATAGACATTTATCACAGATGGGAGGGACATTTGGATAAAATTTACTTATTTTAGCTTTTGAGTAATATAGTCTATGTAAAGTTTTAAATTGGATTAGAATATGTCTCACATTAATCGAGCATTTGTGCACATATAGCAAGTGTTTATCCCAACTCTCTTTCGAGATTTTTATAGCTAGTTCTTGTTTCCAATCTCTTCTAATACTGTCAGATGATGGTATTTCTATATTTAGAATGATATTATACAAGTATGATATTAAATTAGTTGATTCCACCTTTATATTCATTGCATCGTCTAATAGGTCTGGAGACAAATTTTGATATTCTTGTGTATATTTTTTCAAATAGTCACGGATTTGAAAATATTTAAATTATTGATTACTTCTCAGATTGTATTTAAGTTGTAGTTGGTGAAATGATAAAAAATTTCCATTATCATACATGTCTCCAAACGTTTTAATTCCTATTCTATCCCAGTGTGTAAATGATTTATTTATAATAGATGGTTTAAACGACAGATTATTAACTATTGGTGAGAGAAGCGATAGGTTTCTTAATTTTAAGGTTAATTTATTTTTTTCCAAATTCTAATTGTACTATGAATAATTGGATTTTTACTGTATATTGTATTATTCAGTTTTGTTGGTGAGAGAAGGATCGCACCTATATTAAAAGGGGAGCAATCTTCTCTCTCCATTACTATCCAATCCACCTGCTGGACAGAGTTGTCCAACAGGCAAATCACATTTTTGACATTTGCTGCCCAATAATAATACAAAAAATTAGGGAGTGTTAATCCACCAAATTCTTTGGGTTTGCACAAATGTCTTCTTTGAATTCTATGGGATTTATAGTCCCATATAAAATTTGTGATATCGGAATCCAGTTTAAAAAAAAAACTTTTTTGGTAAGTATATTGGTATTGATTGGAATAGATATAAAATTTGTGGTAGAAAGATCATTTTTATAGCATTTATTCATCCTATTAAAGACATCGGAAGAGTTTTCCAAAAATCAGGGCATTTAATTTATTAAGTAGGGGCATATAGTTTGCATTAAATAAAGATTTATATTTTCTAGTAATTTCAATTCCCAAATATTTAAATTTTTCTGAAGCAATTTTAAAAGGGAATTTTAACAGGTGTGTTGAGTCTTGAGGTTTTATCGTCATAATTTCACTTTTATTCCAATTTATTCTATATCCTGTCTCACAAATCTGATTGAGTATTTTGAAGTCGTGACCAAAAAGGTCGATGAGGGCAGAGCTGTAGATGTTGTGTACATGGATGTCAGTAAGGCATTCGACAAGGTTCCTCATGTACGCTGCTATGGAAGGTTAGATCGTATGGGATCCAAGGAGAGATTTACCTGAATGGATTACAAATTGGCCTCATGGAAGGAAGCAGAGGGTGATGGTGAAAGGTTGCTTCTCAGACTGGAGACCTGTGACCAGTAGTGTGCCTCAGGGTTCGGTGCTGGCCCAGCATGGGGGAATCGAGGACCAGAGGACATAGGTTCAAGGTGAAGCGGAAAAGATTTAATAGAAATCTGAGGGGTAACTTTTTCACACAAAGGGTGGTGGGTGTACGAAACAAGCTGCCAGAGGAGGTAATTGAGGCTGGTACTATCCCAACATTTAAGAAACAGTTAGACAGGTACATGGATAGGACAAGTTGGGAGTGAGATGGGTCAAACACAGGCAGGTGGGTCGAGTATAGCTGGGACATGTTGGCGGGTGTGGGCAAGTTGGGCCAAAGGGCCGGTTTCCACACTGTATCACTATGACTCTAATTAGGTCATTTGGCCCATCAGTCTACTCCACCATTCAATCATGGCTGATCTATCTCTCCCTCCTGCCTTCTCCCCACAACCCCTGGATATGTTAATGGATATACAAACACTAGAGGGAGTCCATAGGAGATTCGCCAGGCTAATTCCAGGAATTAGTTTTGTCCAATCAAGAGAGACTGGATCGTTATGAGTCAAAATAAGATATTTTGACTCATAAACAAGGAGACACCGTTATTAGAGGAGTTGGTTGTTTAAAACCAAGGGGCACATAAACATCACTCAGAAGGCAGTGAATCTCTGGAATTACCTGCCCTTGAGGGTGTTTGAGGTCAGATCACGGCATAGTTAAGGTGAAGATAGATTTGTGAAACAATCGGGGAATTGAGGGCAATGGAGAAGTGACAGGAAAGACCAGCACAGATCAGTCACGATCATATTAAAGGGGGGGATGTGTTTGAGGGGGCCCAGCGACCTCCTCCTCCTGTGCACACACAGGCCCTTCACCCTCCCTTTGATTCTTTATGCCTTTGATCTGCACAAAGAGTAATTTTACTGCAGACACTTAACTTGTCAGCATCCCTTTGAGACAGAAAGAAACCTGAGCTCCCACAGTTAATGCAATCAATAGGAGGAGACAACTGCCGAGGTCAGGATGAAACCCTGCGCCCTGTGGCAACAGAACTACCTGCTGAACTGCTGGTTGCCAGATTGCTAGCTTTAACATACAGCAAAGCTGTATGTTACTCTGTATGCATACAGTTTAGCAATTATCTTGTCCAATGGCAGAGGAGGGAGAGGAGCCCAAGGACACGATCCTTTTCCTTGTGTAGGAAGGAACTGCAGATGCTGGTTTAAATGCTGCAGTAACTCAACAGGACAGGCAGCATCCCTGGAGAGAAGGAAAGGGTGATGTTTCGGGTCGAGACCCTTCTTCAGACTGAAAGTCAGGGGAGAGGGGGACGAGCGATATGGAAGGGTAAGGTGCAAAAACGACAGATCAAAGTAGACGTTGATCAAGTAAATGTAGAACGGTTCATTGTTGGCTGAGGGGAAAGTGACAACGAGACACTTATATTCCCTTATGTTCACTGTCATAAATAAAATGCTTTTTATAGTCTGCACCTTTCTAAAGTCATCAAATCATTCCTCAAGAATTCTGTCCTGGCATAGATTCAATCACTGTTGCTAGTGAAGAGATTTGTATAATTTCAGGCTGAATTATTGTAAGCATATTGCAAGATATCTGCATGAAGATGGTGTAGAGATCGGAAATCTGACTTCTGAACAACCATCTTTGCGTGCAAACAATTTGCAACATTGATTTTTTTATTTTATTTTTAATACTTGTGTTCATTTATTCTATTGTACTTCATATTCCATAACCACTTAACACTTTCCATTTTGTAGTGGATTCTGATGGAACAGCCTGAGCATCTAAAATGAATGCAATTTAGAATTTTAGTTGAATTGGTTTATGTAACTATAAACATTTGATGAGACTATTTAAGGGTCCAGCCTTTAAACTTAATAACTCTATTTGGCAAATTCAGTGAATAAAGTGAACGTTGGTCTTAACTCTTAAAGCATGGGTACAAAAATGCAATTAGCAAGTGCAGAGGTAAGACTTACAGAAAATTTTCACAATCTCACACTGCTGGCAAGTGGGAGCCATGTTACATTTACTGAACATTCAACATTTTGAGCTCTGCATTGAACTGTATTCAGTGAGCTGTCTAATCTAAAAATTCACGGCCAAGGAGAGAACCAAGCAAGTTATTCAGACCGGACGAGCAGGATTCTTTGTTTTCACGCAGTGGGGAGTGGTTGTACAGTTCAATTTATTTATATTATTGTCTACTCGTTCTGAACCTACGTGGTAGATGTATGGCAGCATCGACGACTAATTCATTTGCCTTCCTTTCGTATAGATGCTAAATCTGACCTTGATATCAACTCTTAACCGTGTGCCTGGAAGGATGTGCTAAAGACCCATTCTTGGGAAAGCGAGCCCAAAATGTCACCCACGTGACCAGATGTCATCACAGTGGTGCATTAAAACATTCTTGTCACGGATTAATCTTATTCATTGCTATTTTCCTACCAACAGAACTACAATGCATATCTGCTAAAGATATGAACATTCTAGCTTTTTAAAATTCACAGAGAAGAAAGCGCTTCCGTGCGATGTCACACACGTGACCAGTCGTGCGTGACCTCTGACCTGAAAAACATTGTCAGCCAAATATAAGGGGGGGGGGGGGGGAAATCACTTGATAAATCGGAAAAAAATACAAATCATGTACACAGCACAAAACAATGTACCTGTAATGCTTTCAGAATTAGAAGAGATGTATTCCACAGTTTTTCATCTTTTGGGTCACACACGTGACTAAGAATGAGGGGCCTAATGACAAACCAAAGTTGCTCTCGAGACCAAGAACAACTTCTTTGAGCACGGTAAGCATAAACTGAAACTTCATGGGCCTCGACTGCCCACAATTTGGTTTCTTGAGCCTGACAGTTCCTCTCAGGCCTTCATCAAAATTTTCAATTTTGGTTCTGATGATATCATTTGATTGTTCATATGAGTATTTTGGTGAGTTCGAATTGCTTTTGCAAAAGAGCATCTTAAAACAAGGTTGTGGGGTCAAGAGATAAATGGCTAGCTGTTAAATCCAAACCACTTTATGGATACAAAGGCCGACATTATTTTCAATCATTCTTAAGGCCCTTTTTTCAAATGTTTGACGCTCAATTGTGCGCTGAAAAGGCCTACCCAACTCCTTAGTTGCACCATTGTTGCCATATTCAAACAGACAAAGGACAAATCAGACAGAACACCCAGCATTGATCTGTGCGCTTGATATGGATGCAGCTCAATTGTCCCAACTTCAGCCAACCTTGCAGAGCCCTTCACACAAATTCCCAGAGACGCATGTCTCAATAAGGAGAGCTGCCCCTCAGACAAGCTGATCAACAACCTGACAAAACATGGATGGGGGCAGTTGCAGGCAAACAGGACCAGCTTGATCAACATGGACCAGTCGGGTCAAAGGGCCCATTTCCCTAACATATGACTATTGAGTTTTGGAAGCTGATAACCAGATTTCACAAAGACAAATAAATGCCAGCTTTTCCACTTCTCTTATAATCTATGTTTGGGCTACGGTTCCGGTTAGATCTTTGTGTCTTAATAGTATGTACATTGGTCGCACAAAATGCACTTCCCAATCTTCCCCCAGACAAACGGTGGTGCAGCGGTAGAGTTGCTGCCTTATAGCAAATACAGCACCGGAGACCCGGGTTTGATCCCGACTACGGGAGCTGTCTGTACGGAGTTTGTACTTTCTCCCCGTGACCTGCGTGGGTTTTCTCTGAGATCTTCGGTTTCCTCCCACACTCCAAAGACGTACAGGTTTGTAGGTTCAATGCCTTGGTAAATGTAAAAATTGTCCCTGATATGTGCAGGATAGTGCGGGGATTGCTAGTCAGCGTGGACCCGATGGGCCTGTTTCCACGCTGTATCTCTAAACTAAACTAAACTGGCCCTCATATCTCCATAGCTTCTTTCGCTCAGATTGAAGTGCAATTTTAAATCCGAATGAAAAAGATTTAACTGTGATGGCACAACTTTATAATATTTTGAATATTTGAAAAGAGTTCTTGTCAATCAACTTCTGAAGATTTAATGGTAATGGCAACAGATTTGACAACACATTAATTGTCTAAATCACTTATGCAGTTTGTTGGATGTCTATATTCAATACTCCAAAAGCAATATCGCATTTAGTTATAGAATCACAGGCTCTTTGACCCAACTCGTGTTCCATCGCTGACCAAGGTGTTCCATCTAAACTATTTCCATTTGCCCGCATTTGGCCCATATCCCTCTTAAACCTTTCCAATCCATGTACCTGTCCAAATGTATTTTAAGTGTATTTTTACCAGTGTCAACTTCTCCCACTGGCACAGCTCATTCCATACACCCACCACCCTCAGAAAAAAGTTGCCCCTCAGGTTCCTATTAAATCTTTCCCCTCTCACCTTAAACCTATGATCTCCATTTCTCAATTCCCCTACCCTGGGTAAAAGATTTTATGCATTCAAAATACTATACTATCAGGTCCTTACCTCCAGATTCAGGGACAGTTTCTTTCTTGCTGTGATCAGAAAACGGACCCATCCTAACACCAACTAGAGAGCGGTCCTGAACCGCCACCTAACTCATCAGACTATCCTTAATTGGATTTTACTGACATTTATCATGCACTAAACTTTAGTCCCTTTATCATGTATCTAATCTGTATGCTGTGGGCAGCTGGATTGTTATCATGGACAGTTTTTCCGCTGACAGGATAGCTTGCAATAAAACGTTTTTCACCTCTGTACACGCAACATTAAAAAACGAAACTTGATCCAAACCACACAATCGTCACAGTACCTTGACAACAGAACACTACTGACTACCTCTTGCACAACCATGGACTTGTTTTATTTTAAATTGTGGTATGCACTAATGTCTTTTTTTTTTTTTAATGAAGTATTTTCACCATCTTGCAGAATTGTGGGTTGCTCGAGTCTATCAGCTTGTGATGCTGCTGTAAACAAGGTTTATTACACCTGTACATCACTGTACTTGTGCATGTGACAATAAACTCAACTTGACTAGTATAAAATCCCAACATTTATTTTTAACCCAGGCTGCAATGACTAAGTGCATTAGTATAATTATTTTCTCAGGCATCTGAGATGTTTCAGCATGCCCATGAGGATTCGCTTGATTAACTAGGGTGGGGGAAGTTCTCCGACTAGTTCTACTGTCCTCCTGAGTAAATTTTACTGATTGGATGCCTCGTCGTCCACTCAGCTAACGATGAACCACTCTACATTTACCTTGATCTGCCGTTTTCACACCTTACCCTTCCATATCTCCCTCTCCCCTTGCTCTCAATCTGAAGAAGGGTCTCGACCCGAAACGTCACCCATTCCTACTCTCCAGAGGTGCTGCCTGTCCCGCTGAGTTACTCCAGCACTGTGTCCATCTTCGGCGGAAACCAGCACCTGCAGTTCCTTCCGACACATTCCATTAACGCTGTTATTTTTTTCAACTTTGGCCTGAACTACAATCTACGCACCATTCTGCTGCTTGACTTTGTTGTTGTATCTATCATTACCATGCAGAGTTTACCCAGAGGTGAGCTTCACACAGACATGGATTCTCATTGCATCCTGGTGAATCATTCCGTGGACTTGTTTTCTAATTGTGGTTTGCACTAATGTCTTGTTCCCTTTTTGCATTCTTTTTCATTTCACTGCCATGCAAAACGTGTTTCATTCACATATGTTTCTCCATATGTGTAGGAAAGAACTGCAGATGCTGGTTTAAATCGAAGGTAGACACAAAATGCTGGAGTAACTCAGCGGGGACAGGCAGCATCGATATTCTCCACATTGTCTGCAAGATTCTCATTATACCCATACATCACTGTACTTGTGATAATAAATTCAACTTGTATATGACAATAAACTAATCTGAAGTGGGTACATTAGAAGAAAATTACAAATTTCAATAAATATGAAAAATAAATTTCCCTTTGCCACTACATGCTGACAACACGAATGCTTTTATTTTACATCCTGACTGTTGAGGTTTCTTGAACTATTAAATCAATGGAACCTCTCTTTGCTAAGCATTCTTGAAACGCAGATTCAGACAAGCTATTTATGACTTCACAGTACAGAGAGCCGACCTTTTTCATCATAATAAAGCTGAACAGGCCTGCATGAAATATTTATCCCTTGAAATCCGTTAATGTGGAGTATTCATTGAGATAAAGTAAATCAAACTCAAAATGTTAACAGTCCAGTTTTCTTGAAGACAATGCAGTAACAATAAGCAGCTGTATCTTTCTCAGAGTAATTCTCCACTCAACCAGCAATGTAAATATCAAAAGAACTGCAGACATTAATAATTAACGACTTGCTGCCTTTTGTTGAACTAAGCAAACCTTCCCTTTCATATATGACTGATGTCATATATTGTTACATAAATCATGGAGAGGTCAGCATTTTAACATGCTGCTTAAAACTAAAGACAGAAAACTCCTGGTTTCGTTTATTCTTCTAAATTTTTAAAAATCAACGTTTTTTTAAATTCATTTGCAAAGACACGAGTACAGATTGAGTGAGTTAAACTGGAAGTAGCCAGCATCGCCCGTTGCAATTCTGCGATCTCTTATTTTCACCATCTACATGAACCATTTGTGTTTAAGTCAACGTGAGAAATTTTAAAGTATTGAAATAGGTATTAGCTGATTCTTCAGAAGACCAAAAGGAAGGTACACAATGTTCAGGGTAAAGTGAGAATTGTAGGGCGGCTGGAGGTGAAAGCAGCAAACAACTTCACCTTGGATTTGTCTTACTATTTACCTAGTATCCAGTTACAGATGTGTAAGATGGAACTGCAGATGCTGGTTTAAACCGAAGACAGGCACAAAAAGCTGGAGTAACTCAGCGGCTCAGACAGCATCTCTGGAGAAAAGGAATAGGTGACGTTTTGGGTCGAGACCGTTCTTCAGAGTCTCGACCCGAAACATCACCTATTCCTTTTCTCCGGAGATGCTGTCTGACCCGCTGAGTTACTCCAGCTTTTTGTGTCTACCCTGTTACAGATGTTGTAAGCAGGTCCATGTATACAATCAACTTCATCAATTGTGGTGGAATGGGGGAGAAAGCTGGGAAGGAAAAGGGACAGGACAAAGCCAGGCAAGTTATAGGAGTTACATCTGCCCAGCAAAAAAACCTTCACCTGTATCCCCCTACACACCTTCATCCACCTATAACTCGCCAGGCTTTGTCCTCCCCCGGATCGACACAAAAAGCTGGAGGTACTCAACAGGTCAGCAGGCATCTCTGGGAAAAAGGAATAGGTGACATTGTGTTGAGATTTATCTTCCCTTTTCCTCTCCCTTCTCCTTTCCAACTTTCATCACCTCTCCCCGACTAGTCAGTCTGAAGAAGGGTCCCGACCAGCAAAGTCACCTCTCAATGTTCTCCAGAAATGTGCCTGACTCACTGCGGTACTCAACATTTTGTGTCCTTTTTCCCCCCCGGCAAGTGTACAAAAAGGATAAACCATTATGTTTGAATCGTATTCATGTTTGTCAAATTTATAATTACCTGGTTCCAACTTGATAATTTTCACTGCAGCCAACTCTCCAGTCTGCAAATTTCTTGCCTGAAAATGAAAACAAGATGGCTTTTTTTTTAAAAAGGGAAAAATATCTCACTTCATAATTCTGAAACAACAGTCACCAAGTCAGATGTGTGTCACGTATTCTGAAATTGCTTTCATTTGTACAGTTTGTTTTAACTTTGAGTAGCCAACTTATAAAGAAACAAAAAGCAATGCAAATTTAATAGTAAACAAAATGTGTATCTGACAAATTTGGTCTTTGAGGGGGGGCAGGGGTGGAAGAAAGGAGGGGCATGAAAAATAAAGTGGTGTTCCAATGATCTATTGAGACCACTTGTGGTCTCGACGGTGAAACTCTCATGTCACGATGAACAAGGGTAAAGTGACCCGGCTGGTTATTTATTCCTCAAAGCAACATTGCAAGATTATCTGGTTAATGTCACATTGCTCTGTGCTAATACCCAAACAAAGTCGGAGACAACCAGACACACTGAAAGGACACTCTCTCTCTCTGTCTGTCCCCCTCTCCGTCCCCCTCTCCGTCCCCCTCTCCGTCCCCCTCTCCGTCCCCCTCTCCGTCCCCCTCTCCGTCCCCCTCTCCGTCCCCCTCTCCGTCTCCCTCTCCGTCTCCCTCTCCGTCTCCCTCTCCCTCTCCCTCTCCGTCTCCCTCTCCGTCTCCCTCTCCGTCTCCCTCTCCGTCTCCCTCTCCGTCTCCCTCTCTATCTCTCTGTGATGTCGCAATTACCAAGGCAACCTTGAAATGCTATAATCCACCTTTTGTGTTTTGGCTTCCAGCTGATTTCAGAATCCAAAACTAACATCACTTCATAAATCCAACCACAAACACAATGCTCAGGAAAAATGTCACCTGCTTCAGTCCTTAGACAGGGGAAAAGCTTCAGATAATTTTGGCTTCAAGTAAGCAATTCTACATGAAGATCTATTAAACAGTTGCCAAATATTTACAATTATCTACATTAAATTTTATTATATCACCTTGTTAACTTCCACTAATCTTCCAAATTTAAGGGAATACAAGCCAAATTTACTTAATCTGAAATGAAAATGTTAAATGTGTAAAAGAGCATCGAAATGAGTTGATGTTTTGAGTGAATACCTTTCATTGGAAACAGTTCTCATGCATAAATCTCTTAACCCCCAGAATCATCCCGGTGAATCTTAAAAACAAAATCCAGTAGATTTGTTGAAGATATAACTGGTATAGGCAAGGCAGTACCAGTAAACATTGTACATGTGGACCATGAAGGCATGTGAACATGGATTGAGCATTTGTTGACACACAGGAAACAGTGCACAAACAGAGACAAGAGTTTTTAACTAAGCAGATGGTTGGACAAAGGCCAGAGATGAAAAGACTAGAGGTGTGAGATAAGGATAGGAGAGTTGTGAAATGTGAAGGAAGGAACTGCAGATGCTGGTTTACAAGATAGACACAAAATATTGGAGTAACTCAGCGGGACAGGCAGCAGAGTCTGAAGAAGGGTCTCGACCCGAAACGTCACCCATTCCTTCTTTCGAGATGCTGCCTGTCCCCGATGAGTTACTCCAACATTTCAGCATTTTGTGTCTATCTTCTGCGAAATGTGAAGCCAGAGGGAGTAACGTCGGTGGAGGGGGAGGGGAGAATGGGTATAAGTCTAGATGGGCACAAGGGGGGGGGGGGGGAGAAGCAGAAGAAATGGAAGGGGCTGGACAAGTGGGGGATAGGATGGAATCATGGTTTCTGGAGATGAGCCTTGGGGCAGGAGCAGGCAGAAACAATAGGTTTACCAGTGCAGTCCTGTATGTCGACTCGGGGAGGAGTCGGAAGTGGGCAGTGCAGGCTGGTGGACAAAATGATAATGTTGGGGGCAGTGAAGGGGAGATGACCAGAGGTGACGAGATCAGCAAACAACCCAAGAGATGATGGCCTGGTGTTCGTCTGTGGGTCATGGACAAGGGTAATTGCTATTGTTAATCTTGGCCCGAGAACAAAGTAAATGTTATTGGACGTGGGGGAAGTGCACCGAAGGTTTGGCAGAATACCAAAAGAAAGAACAAATAGAAAGAAATTATTCCTACTGGAAAGCACACCTTAGTTCCTCAAAAGATTAAGGAAATTCAGCGTCTCCAATGACTCTTACCAATATCTAGGGAAGCTTTCTATGGTGCATCTGTAAAGTCTTGGTGTCGTAAGATTATTTTTTGTAAGGTGGTGAAATGGCTTGTTTTTTGGCAAATTGTAATCCTCTTCTAAAGAAGACATTTTAAGTGCAATCTCTCATTATTCACCCTATCAAGACTCTAGCTCATTTTAACAGAAGATCTTGCATGATGAACAATGGCATGTTTAGACAAGAGTGCTGTATTCTGGTTCACTGTCTTAATCAATAAAACAGGCAGTCCTAAATCAGGGACGTACGTAATAAAATTCCCTCTCCAAAAAAACCCCTGAAATATAACAGCACAAGTATAATTTGTTCTTGGCAAGTGTTAGTACAGCATTCATATCTTTGATATTCAAAACTGAAGATTAAATAAAATGTGTTGCAGCAAGTTTACTTTTCATTTCTACAGAATCTGCAGCTGTCACTCGTTCATTTTAATAATATCATAAACCTTTATTCTCTTCAGCCCTGACATATTGTTCCATGTTACAGCTTATATTTGTGAGGTAAAGCAGTACAAAGTTGTCATGACTCGTTATTTGCACTGTGGAACTATTTTTAAGGACTTGATTTACAAGAGGTTCTTGTACAATTGCCCAGCAGACCATGATTGATGGGGTTCGGGTGGTAGAGACAAAAACTGTGCATGGAAAATGCAGAAAGCAAACCAATGCCATGCAGTCACCACATTGATTCCTATAAGTACCCAAAAAGGCAGGGATTACTGGTCTTAATGGCTACAGGCCTGTCACACTGACCTCTGTAGTCATGAAGACCCTTGAAAGGCTTGGGCTGGCCAAGCTGAAACATATCACGAACCCCCTGCTGGACCCTCTGCAGTTTGCATAACGGGCCAATAGATCTGTAGATGACGCAGTCAACCTGGGCCTGCACTTCATCCTCCAGCACCTAGACCGTCGGGGGACCTAAGCGAGGATTTTGTTTGTTGATTTTAGCTCTGCATTCAACACCATTGTGCCAGAGCTACTACAAACTTTCCAAGTTGACCCCTCGGTCGGTGGATCACCAGCTTCCTGACAGACAGGAAGCAGCATGTGAAGCTGGGAAAGCACATCTCGAACCCGCAGACCCTCAGCATAGGAGCACCGCAAGGCTGCGTACTCTCTCCTCTCCTCCAACGACTGCACCTCCACCAACTCCTCTGTCAAGCTTCTCAAGTTTGCAGACGACACAACCCTGATTGGACTGATCCAGGATGGGCAGGAATCTGCCTACAAACAGGAAGTGACACAGCTGGCGTCCTGGTGCCATCGCAACAACCTGGAGCTCAATGCTCTTAAGACAGTGGAATTGGTTGTAGACTTTAGGAGAGCTCCCCCTCCCCCCACTCACCATCAATAACACCAGTCACATCTGTGGAGCATTTTAAGTTCCTGGGAACCATCATCTCCAAGGACCTTAAATGGGGGGCTACCATCGACTCCACAGTCTAAAAGGCATAACAAAGGATGTACTTCCTGCAGCAGCTGAGGAAGCCCAATCTGCCACAGGCAATGATGGTCCAATTCTACACGACCATCGTAGAGTCTGTCCTCACCTTCTCCATCATGGTCTGGTTTGGCTCAGCCACCAAGCACGACATCCGGAGGCTGCAGCGAATCGTCTGATCAGCAGAGAAGGTTATTGGCTGCAATCTTACCTCCATTGACGAACTGTACACTGCAAGGGCCAGGAAGCGAGCGGGTAAGATCATCTCTGACCCCTCTCACCTTGGCCACAAACTCTTTGAATCACTGCCCTCTGGAAGGCGACTCGTCACAGCCAGATATTATGACAGCTTTTTTTCCACGAGCAGTAGCTCTACTCACTAACCAACAATCTGTGGCCTCCTTTTGCTCTGGTATTTTATTTAATTCACATGTTTATTGCATTCGCATGTTTAATCGATAATGTTTTATTATTAATGTTTTATGTGTCATTCCTAACTGTCACTGTATGTCATGTTGTCACTTGCGGGCGGAGCACCAAGGCAAATTCCTTGTTTAGATAGATCCATAGAAAATAGGTGCAGGAGTAGGCCATTCGGCCCTTCGAGCCTGCACCGCCATTCAATATGATCATGGCTGATCATCCAACTCAGTATCCCGTACCTGCCTTCTCTCCATACCCCCTGATCCCCTTCACCACATCTAACTCCCTCTTAAATATAGCCAATGAACTGGCCTCAACTACCCTCTGTGGCAGAGAGTTCCAGAGATTCACCACTCTCTGTGTGAAAAAGTTTTTCCTCATCTCGGTCTTAAAGGATTTCCCCCTTATCCTTAAGCTGTGACCCCTTGTCCTGGACTTCCCCAACATCGGGAACAATCTTCCTGCATCTAGCCTGTCCAACCCCATAAGAATTTTGTACGTTTCTATAAGATCCCCTCTCAATCTCCTAAATTCTAGCAAGTATAAGCCAAGTCTATCCAGTCTTTCTTCATAAGAAAGTCCTGACATCCCAGGAATCAGTCTGGTGAACCTTCTCTGCACTCCCTCTATGGCTATAATGTCCTACCTCAGATTTGGAGACCACGCAATACTCCAGGTGTGGTCTCACCAAGACCCTGTACAACTGCAGTAGAACCTCCCTGCTCCTATACTCAAATCCTTTTGCTATGAAAGCTAACATACCATTCGCTTTCTTCACTGCCTGCTGCACCTGCATGCCTACTTTCAATGACTGGTGTACCATGACACCCAGGTCTCGCTGCATCTCCCCATTTCCTAATCGGCCACCACAAGTGAGTGTGGCGGCGCGGATTACTGCAGCGGCCCCTACAGCCCATCTGTCTTTTTTTTATTTTTGTCTAGTTAAATGTAGTTGTTTGTGTTTTGTTTTTTTTGTACTGTTTTAATTGTGTATATGTGGGGGGCGGGGGGGGAGGGGGAAACTTTGAAAAAATCTATTCCCTGCACGGGAGACCCGACCTTTTCCCTGTCGGGTCTCCGTTGTTGTTGGGGCCTAGCTCCGTGGAGCGGCCTCTGACCGGGACGACCTGGGGGCTCCAGTCGCGGAGCCTGTGGAGCTGCGGACTTACCATCTTGGGACTGGCCGTCCTCGGAGCGCGGGGAGCGGTGGTGACTCGTTGCTGCTCACTCCGGAGCTCCAGCTGCAGCTGCAGACCCGTGGACTGGGACATCTGGAGCTCGCGGGTCCGGGTGAGAGACCGCTTTCCGGAGCTCCCGCAACGCAACTTGTCCAGCTCGAGTCGCGGGGTTGGAACGACCCGGAGCGGGGCCGTAAATCGCCCGGCGCGGCTTTAATGTTAAAGCCGCGGGACATTCCAGCGCCCGCCGGGGCTCCAACTTTGTGACTTTTGGGCCCGGAGCGAGGCTGTACACCGCCCGGCGCGGCCTCAACGGCCGCGGGACTTAACATTGCCCGCCTGGGGCTTCAACATCGGGAGAAAAATGGTGCAGGGGAGAGAAATGACTTTGCCTTCCATCACAGTGAGGAGGAGATTCACTGTGATGGATGTTTTTCTGTAAATTGAATTGTTTGTGTGTCGTGTAAGAATTGTTTTGTTTGTATGGCTGTGGAAACGGAGTTTCATTTGAGCCTCTTTGAGGTTCAAATGACAAGAAATAAAATCAAATCAAATCAAGTTTAGATAATAGTCTGCTTTCCTGTTTTTGCCACCAAAGTGGATAACCTCACATTTATCCACATTATACTGCATCTGCCAAACATTTGCCCACTCACCCAGCCTATCCAAGTCACCTTGCAGTCTCCTAGCATCCTCCTCACAGCTAACACTGCCCCCCAGCTTAGTGTCATCCGCAAACTTGGAGATGTTGCCTTCAATTCCCTCATCCAGTTCATTAATATAAATTGTAAATAGCTGGGGTCCCAGCACTGAGCCTTGCGGTACCCCACTAGTCACTGCCTGCCATTGTGAAAAGGACCCGTTTACTCCTACTCTTTGCTTCCTGTTTGCCAGCCAGTGCTCTATCCACATCAATACTGAACCCCCAATACCGTGTGCTTTAAGTTTGTATACTAATCTCTTATGTGGTACCTTGTCGAAAGCCTTCTGAAAGTCCAGATACAACACATCCACTGGTTCTCCCCTATCCACTCTACTAGTTACATCCTCGAAAAATTCTATAAGATTCGTCAGACATGATTTACCTTTCGTAAATCCATGCTGACTTTGTCCAATGATTTCACCACTTTCCAAATGTGCTGCTATCCCATCTTTAATAAGTGACTCTAGCAGTTTCCCCACTACCGATGTTAGACTAACTGGTCTGTAATTCCCCGTTTTCTCTCTCCCTCCCTTCTTAAAAAGTGGGGTTACGTTTGCTACCCTCCAATCCTCAGGAACTACTCCAGAATCTAAAGAGTTTTGAAAAATTATCACTAATGCATCCACTATTTCTGGAGCTACTTCCTTAAGTACTCTGGGATGCAGCCTATCTGGCCCTGGTGATTTATCGGCCTTTAATCCATTCAATTTACCCAACACTACTTCCCGACTAACCTGGATTTCACTCAGTTCCTCCATCTCCTTTGACCCGCGGCTCCCTGCTATTTCCGGCAGATTATTTATGTCTTCCTTAGTGAAGACGGAACCAAAGTAGTTATTCAATTGGTCTGCCATATCCTTGTTCCCCATGATCAATTCACCTGTTTCTGACTGCAAGGGACCTACATTTGTTTTAACTAATCTCTTTCTCTTCACTTATCTATAAAAACATTTGCAGTCAGTTTTTATGTTCCCTGCCAGTTTCCTTTCATAATCTATTTTCCCTTTCCTAATTAAGCCCTTTGTCCTCCTCTGCTGGTCTCTGAATTTCTCCCAGTCCTCTGGTATGCTGTATGTGAATACTTCGCCAATAAACTTATTCATTCACTCATAAGTTAACAGGTTTTGCACTTAGAAATCTGGATTATTTGCTCAATATAATTAATTCAAATCATTGGCCCACTGGGTTTTCAGCAATGTAAACAAATGCAGCTGAACACACAATTTTGACAAAGGGATAAGCAGCAACAGGAGGCACTGGTTTAGAAGCACATTTGTTTTTATCTTGCAATGCATTTTACAAAGAAAAAAATCATTTCCTTTACCACAATCAATGGTCTAACAGATTTGTCTCCACACATCTCAGCATGGTTTCTGACAAACACTACAAAAATAGAATGCAAAAATCATAATATCTAACCACCTTGTTCCTTTTCCCAGTTAGCATTAAACTCGATGCAAAATGAAAAATATGGGCTGCGTAATAGAGGTGCAAGTTAAACGATTTAAATTTGTGACATTTTGCATTTCTACACCAGCAAGATTCCCAAAATGCATTGCAGAACTTGTTTTTAAATGAAATTTGGCTAAAATACAGAAGGTATGAGGAAAGATGACCCGTAACGGCTTTGAAGTAGAACATTACAATTTCAAAGCTGACAGTCTAAGTAGCTGAAGGCACACCATCAATGGTCATGGAATAATCTTAAATAAAAAAATGGGACATTATTCAAGGCAGCAAATGGAACAAGAAGTTCAGGAGTAATTGATGAAAGGAATGGTGGGAATGAAAGCTTCAAGCCAGGCATTTGCGGAGAGATTGCCAAGAGTAGACGACAGACTGTTTCAGCAGTAGATGGGCTGAAATATACCAGGTGTTAGGGAATAAGAGGTCATCTAAACAAAGGAATAGTTTACTTCTCCCCTCTTCACGCAAGAGCCTGACTATTGTCCAAACAATCAAGTGCTTGAAGTGCTCGTTTTCCCTTTGAAGATGAAAGCCGTCAATGCCCCACAGCTCTGATGCCTGCTGGCAGACAGAATTAGATCTCATGCCAGGTACAGTAATAAGTGCCCAGCTCACAAAGGTCAAGCAAAATCCAATCTCGCCAATTATGGCCCACTCGCTCTGCTGTCAAACCTCAGTGGTCAAAGTGTACATCCTCACCAATGCAGTGCCTAATTTGGGTTTCAGCACAATCACTTGGCTAACCTCCTCATCAGTCCATTGATCCAAATACTCCACCAATCACTTTAAACATTCATGTCTGTCACCAGCAGCAAGTAGCGGTATTAGTGCTCACTAAAAAGGCCAGCTGTGTGGGAGTAGCTCCACCAAGGGGGCACTCACTACCGCCTTCTCAAGGCCAATGATGGAAGTGCAATAAACACCAGGCTGGTCGGAGGGATATGAGTAAATGAACAAAAAAGAGCAAAATGGCATTCCCCCTTAATATTACAGAACAGGGACGGCACGGTGGCACAGCAGTGGAGTTGCTTCCTTACAGCGCCAGAGACTCGGGTTCAATCCTTACTACAGGTGCTGTCTGTACAGAGTTCGTCTGTTTTCCCCGCGACATGTGTGGGGTTTCTCCAGTTGCCTCCCACACTCCAAAGACGCACGGGTTTGTATAATTGTAAATTGATCCTAGTGTGTCGGATAGTGTTAGTGTGCGGGGATCGCTGGTCGGCGCGGACTCGGCGGGCTGAAGGGCCGGATTCCGCTCTGTATCTCAAAAGATCTCGAGGTTCAGAATGATTGTACTGCTTGGTGTGGTGAAGAATCATGAAAAGCAGGACAGTTGCCAGCTCGACCACACCTAACGATGAGGCTGGCCAACTATCCAGTCTCACGAAGGGCAGGTGAACACTCATCCAGGGAGATGTCAACACATATATCGGGCTTACAGCAAACCGGGGCAGAAAGTTGTGTGGGAGAGGTTTGGGGATAATGAAAGACTCCAGGGTACTCTCCAATGTAAAATCGTTTTTCAACAGGGTACTGTGTTTAAAAACAGGTGAAAAAATAACTCCTGCTCCAATGGTAAATTGTTAATGCAACAGAAAAAGATCAAGATCACAGATTGGGTAACCAAACTTGTAAAATTAAAATACTATTATTGAGCCATTAAATAATTAAAAACTGTGGCGAGTTTAAAATCTCATTTTCTACATACATATTAAGTTGATTTTATCTACATTTTGAGTAAGGATCACTAAAACTAAAGTATTGAAAGTTCACTAAATATTAACAATTACTGTTCACTAATAAAACTAGTAATGACAACTATTGGGTTACTTCTGCTAATATGCTACCCAAATAAATAATCAGTCCTCTGCATATTAGACTGGAAAAACACTGGACAGACATCTGTCCAAGGATAACACTTGCATGGCAAGTGATTTGAACAAAAAGGTATTATATGCTCCTGTAGAGAGTGATGTCAATTGTAGATGCATAAGGAACAAAAAAAAGCAGCAAAAACATTGTAAACTGTTCCACACAGATAAAATCTGCCCTTCACCCTAGTCTACTACAATCTGCCTCTTCTTCCTGTGAGAAGATGCAAACATGTCACCGCTCAAATCTGCAGCGACATTGGTCACAATGTCTCAAATCAGGTTGCCTCCTCAAAGCCAAGCCAGAAGCATGCTATGGTAAAGCATTCTTCTCCCCGTGGGTAGAAACATAGAAAATAGGTGCAGGAGTAGGCCATTCGGCCCTTCGAGCCTGCACCGCCATTTGATATGATTATGGCTGATCATCCAACTCAGTATCCCATCCCTGCCTTCTCTCCATACCCCCTGATCCCTTTAGCCACAAGGGCCACATCTAACTCCCTCTTAAATATAGCCAATGAACTGGCCTCAACTACCTTCTGTGGCAGAGAATTCCACAGATTCACCACTCTCTGTGTAAAAAATGATTTCCTCATCACGGTCCTAAAAGTCTTCCCTCTTATCCTTAAACTGTGACCCCTAGTTCTGGACTTCCCCAACATCGGGAATAATCTTCCTGCATCTAGCCTGTCCAACCCCTTAAGAATTTTGTAAGTTTCTATAAGATCCCCTCTCAGTCTTCTGAATTCCAACGTGTACAAGCCGAGTCTATCCAGTCTTTCCTCATATGAACGTCCTGCCATCCCAGGAATCAGTCTGGTGAACCTTCTCTGTACTCCCTCTATGGCAAGAATGTCTTTCCTCAGATTAGGAGACCAAAACTGTACGCAATACTCCAGGTGTGGTCTCACCAAGACGCTGTACAACTGCAGTAGAACCTCCCTGCTCTTATACTCAAATCCTTTTGCTATGAATGCTAACATACCATTTGCTTTCTTCACTGCCTGCTGCACCTGCATTCCTACTTTCAATGACTGTTGTACCATGACACCCAGGTCTCGTTGCATCTCCCCTTTTCCTAATCGGCCACCATTCAGATAATAGTCTACTTTCCTGTTTTTGCCACCAAAGTGGATAACCTCACATTTATCCACATTATACTGCATCTGCCATGCCTTTGCCCACTCACCCAACCTATCCAAGTCACCTTGCAGCCTCCTAGCATCCTCCTCACAGCTAACACTGCCCCCCAGCTTCGTGTCATCCGCAAACTTGGAGATGTTGCATTCAATTCTCTCATCCAGTTCATTAATATATATTGTAAATAGCTGGGGTCCCAGCACTGAGCCTTGCGGTACACCCCACTAGTCACTGCCTGCCATTGTGAAAAGGACCCGTTTACTCCTACTCTTTATTTCCTGTCTGCCAGCCAGTTCTCTATCCACATCAATACTGAACCCCCAATACCATGTGCTTTAAGTTTGTATGCTAATCTCTTATGTGGGACCTTGTCGAAAGCCTTCTGAAAGTCCAGATATAACACATCCACTGGTTCTCCCTTATCCACTCTACTAGTTACATCCTCGAAAAATTCTATAAGATTCGTCAGACATGATTTACCTTTCATAAATCCATGCTGACTTTGTCCAATGAACTCACCACTTTCCAAATGTGCTGCTATCCCATCTTTAATAACTGACTCCAGAATTTTCCCCACCACCGATGTTAGACTAACTGGTCTGTAATTCCCCGTTTTCTCTCTCCCTCCCTT
Source organism: Malacoraja senta (assembly GCA_038087875.1). NCBI lineage: Eukaryota > Metazoa > Chordata > Chondrichthyes > Rajiformes > Rajidae > Malacoraja > Malacoraja senta. The sequence goes on from CM075978.1 coordinate 65,154,051, forward strand.
TTTAAAAAGTGGGGTTACATTAGCTACCCTCCAGTCCTCAGGAACTACCCCAGAATCCAAAGAGTTTTGAAAAATTATCACTAATGCATCCACTATTTCTGCAGCCACTTCCTTAAGTACTCTGGGATGCAACTTATCCGGCCCTGGGGATTTATCGGCCTTTAATCCATTCAATTTACCTAACACCACTTCCCGGCTAACCTGGATTTCACTCAGTTCCTCCATCTCATTTAACCCCCCGGTCCCTTGCTATTTCCGGCAGATTATTTATGTCTTCCTTAGTGAAGACAGACCCAAAGTAATTATTCAATTGGTCTGCCATGTCCTTGTTCCCCATGATCAATTTGCCTGTTTCTGACTGCAAGGGACCTACATTTGTTTTAACTAATCTTTTCCTCTTGACATATCTATGGGTACACATGGGTACACAAAAATGCTGGAGAAACTCAGCAGGTGTAGCAGCATCTATGGAGCGAAGGAGAGAGGCAGCGTTTTGGGCCGAAACCCTTCTTCTCCCCGTGGCATTTATACAGTTGACAAAACCCTAACCTGGAGCCCAGGAACCGTGACCAACAGGTTCAGGAGCAGCTTCTTCCCAGCAACCATCAGGCTCTTGAACACCACACAACACTGACCTCAGTGACCATGATCTTCCATGGACGGTGTCTTCAATTGCACTGTGGACTTTACACCATTACGGTGACCCAGTAACCTGCCTGCTAAACTGCAACAAGTAAGAATTTCATTGTTCTGTTGAGAACCAAACACTCGCCTTCCCTCGCTCCGTAGATGCCGCCTTACCCGCTGAGTTTCTCCAGCATTTTTGTGTACATTCGCCTTGACTATGTGCTGGGGCCTTCCTTGGTTTTGCTTTAGGACGGAACTGCAGATGCTGGAAAATCGAAGGAAGACAAAAATGCTGGAGTAATTCAGCGGGTGTGGCGGCATCTACGGAGCGAGGGAAATAGGCAACCTTTCGTGCCGAAACCCTTCTTCAGTCTGAAGAAGGGTTTCGGCCCGAAACGTTGCCCATTTCCTTCGCTCCTTCGCTGAATTTCTCCAGCATTTTTGTCTACCTTCGGTTTTTGCTTTACCCATCCACTCATAACAATAGCAGCTGCAGCAATGGGTGTGCATCTCATTGTTGCACTGTCCTCAATCCTCTCCGCATCTACATACACCTGGGTGACATCAGCAGCAAACACCTTCGGTCTGTGCATTCACTTGTGCAACTGGTTCCTGCTACCTGTTTGACCTCACCTGACAATCAGGCTCAGACAGACCACAACTCCCTCCAGTTATTTACTGAGACCAAGCCATCATTTGTAGACCAACCACGAAAATATGAAGTCTTGGCAACCAATTCTGTGACAACGTGACTGGGTAATTAAACCAGTATTGCATGAAACTAGAAACTAGTTATTCCACCTCTGTTGACGTTTAGTCAATTTTAGAAAAAACATCCTTATTTAATCTTTCTAAAGGCTCCAACATACTTCACTATCAGTAAGTGCACTTGTAGTTCAGTCACTGCTGTAATGTCGAAAACCCAGCAGCCAATTTACATCCCACAAATAATATGAAAATGACTGCATTTTGTGCAGTGGGCAGAGAGAGATAAACACTGGTGAGACATCAGTGATAACGACAAAATTAAGTCACGTGAACTCTTACTTCAGCCTTCAGATACATCTAACGCTCTCTCAAAAAGACAGAACAAAATTCAATACCAATAGGAAAAGCCAAGCTGTGCCCCAGCACAGAAGTAACCATTTAGTTTTTGTTTTTTTTAAATCTGATCATCTGCCAAGTTTTTAACGATGTACAGGCCAGGCACAAGACAAGATTGTTGTCCTCAATAGACAGAGCATCTACTCCAATCATTTGCTAAAAGAACAAAACAATTCCAGAAGCAAACAGTGGTCGAATGCGATTTTCTTTGAAAATGTTCTCTGCCAAAACATCAGCGCTCCCGATCAAAATATTCTGCACCCAGCAACGTAAAACCAGCAGCAGAATATCATCACACACAAAACATGGCACAAAATACCTGTCGTGGTTACAACCAGCAACAAGCTTGGGGAGAGAACGAGGGTGAGTGGGTGTGCAGGATCACCAAGATTACTCTGCATGTATCAGGTTGATTATTTTTATTCCACATCCTCGTTCCTAGAGCTATCACGTCCCTAATGCAAACACTTGTACACAACAACTTGCCTTTAGATGTATCATTAACTTTCTGACAATACTCATTGGCCTGGGATAAGAGCAAGCTCACTTAGTACAGGGCACACCAGCTGTCTGAAGGGTCTCAGCCCAAAATGTCACCTATTCCTTTCCTCCAGAGACGCTGTCTGACTCGCCAAGTTACTCTAGCTTTTTGTGGCCTATCTTTGGTTTAAACCAACATCTGCAGTTCCTTACAACACTGAAGAATTGTTGGTTTCTTCGAATAAATCCTTAAGAACTGGACATTCATGACAGTGCCAGCACATAGTGTGGATGGTACAATGGGACATGACAAGCAGATGCGTACAGTTTATGATATCTCCACTGCCCCGAGAATGGCACCGAGGCAGATACCATCTCCCATCTCTCTCCCTCCTCGACATGGTCCAGAACAGACACTTTCCCCTTGCTCTCTCTCCCCCCCCCCCCCCCAACCCCATTATGAGCCAGACCCTGAGCCACACACACACACCACCCTGGACTCAAACCCACATCAACACTGAGTGATACACACACTCACACAATCTCCCCAGGCCTAGAATAACACACAGACCTAGACTCTCACTGACACACACCACCCCCTCCCAACGTTCACTGACCCAGAGTGACACACAACTTGACCCAGACCCTCAGTGACCTAGAGCTAGACTCAGGGTGACAGCACACACACAGAGACAGACGTGGATCCAGTCTCTCTCACTCACACATACTTCGACTCACACCGACCCAGAGTGACCCAGACCCTGAGTAACTCTCAAACACACGCTGAAGATAGACACAAAATGCTGGAGTAACTCAGCGGGACAGGCAGCATCTGTGGAGAGAAGGAATGGGTCTCGAACCGAAACGTCGTCCATTCCCTCAGAGATGCTGCCTGTCCCGCTGAGTTACTCCAGCTTTTTGTGTGTGTGTGTCTTCGGTGTGAGCCGTCATCTACAGCTCCTTCCTCCACACACACACACACACACACAATGACCCAGACCCTGGGCAACTCTCTCACACACACACCATGACCCAGACCCTGGGCAACTCTCACTCACACACACACACACCATGACCCAGACCCTGGGCAACTCTCACTCACACACACACACACACACACACAATGACCCAGACCCTGGGCAACTCACACACACACACACACACACCATGACCCAGACCCTGGGCAACTCTCTCACACACACACGCCCCGACTGACTGAGCCAGACCCAGCCCCACCTTGTAGACGTCTCCATAGGTGCCGCTGCCCACCCTCTGGATCAGCTCGAAGTCCAGCTGCGGGTTCTTCCTCAGGATGTCCCCGCTGGCGGTGGCCCGGCCCTGCGGGTTCATGGCTGCCCGGGGTCGGGGTCAGGGTCGGCTCCCTGTCCACTAACCCCGATGCCTGGTGCTGCGGCTGCCTCTGTCTCTCTCTCTCTCTCTCCCCGGCCTGTCCCCTCTGTCTCTGTCTCTGTCTCTGTCTCTGTCTCCGCTCCTCCTCCCCCCGCCGCCGTCGCCGCTCCACCAACTGCGCGCTGACTCCAAATATGGCGCCCGCGCCATTTCCTGCGCCGCCGCGCCTGCGCGTCCCTGCTGCTGCGACGAGCGCGTGTCCGCGGCGGCCACGTTCACTCGCTCCCCCTGCACGCGCTCACTCACTCACTCCCCCTGCACCCACTCACTCACTCACTCACTCACTCCCCCTGCACCCACTCACTCCCCCTGCACCCACTCACTGCCCCTGCACCCACTCACTGCCCCTGCACCCACTCACTCCCCCTGCACCCACTCACTCCCCCTGCACCCACTCACTCCCCCTGCACCCACTCACTCCCCCTGCACCCACTCACTCCCCCTGCACCGCTCACCCCCTGCACCCACTCACTCCCCCTGCACCCACTCACTCACTCCCCCTGCACCCACTCACTCACTCCGCCTGCACCCACTCACTGCCCCTGCACCCACTCACTCCCCCTGCACCCACTCACTCCGCCTGCACCCACTCACTGCCCCTGCACCCACTCACTCCCCCTGCACCCACTCACTCACTCCGCCTGCACCCACTCACTCACTCCGCCTGCACCCACTCACTGCCCCTGCACCCACTCACTGCCCCTGCACCCACTCACTCCCCCTGCACCCACTCACTCACTCCGCCTGCACCCACTCACTGCCCCTGCACCCACTCACTCCCCCTGCACCCACTCACTGCCCCTGCACCCACTCACTCACTCCGCCTGCACCCACTCACTGCCCCTGCACCCACTCACTCCCCTGCACCCACTCACTCCCCCTGCACTCACTCACTCCCCCTGCATGCGCTCACTCACTCAGTCCCCCTGCACGCGCTCACTCACTCACTCCCCCTGCACCTGCACCCACTCACTGCCCCTGCACCCACTCACTCCCCCTACACCCACTCACTGCCCCTGCACCCACTCACTGCCCCTGCACCCACTCACTGCCCCTGCACCCACTCACTCCCCCTGCACCCACTCACTGCCCCTGCACCAACTCACTGCCCCTGCACCCACTCACTGCCCCTGCACCCACTCACTCCCTCTACACCCACTCACTGCCCCTACACCCGCTCACTGCCCCTGCACCAACTCACTGCCCCTGCACCCACTCACTGCCCCTGCACCCACTCACTCACTCTGCACCCACTCACTCACTCACTCCCCCTGCACCGGCACCCACTCACTCCCCCTGCACCCACTCACTCCCCCTGCACCCACTCACTGCCCCTGCACCCACTCACTCCCCCTGCCCCCACTCACTCCCCCTGCACCCACTCACTGCCCCTGCACCCACTCACTCCCCCTGCACCCACTCACTCGCTCCGCCTGCACCCACTCGCTCCCCCTGCACCCACTCACTGCCCCTGCACCCACTCACTCCCCCTGCACCCACTCACTCACGCTGCACCCACTCACTCACCCTGCACCCACTCATTCACTCCCCCTGCACCCACTCACTCACTCAGCACCCGCTCACTCACTCCCCCTGCACCCACCCACTCCCCCTGCACCCACTCACTCACTCCCCTGCAGCCACTCACTCCCCCTGCACCCACTCACTCACTCCCCCTGCACCCACTCACTCCCCCTGCACCCACTCACTCCCCCTGCACCCACTCACTCACTCCCCCTACACCCACTCACTCACTCCCCCTGCACCCACCCACTCCCCCTGCACTCACTCCCCTGCACCCACTCACTCCCCCTGCACCCACTCACTCACTCCCCCTGCACCCACTCACTCACTCCCCCTGCACCCACTCACTCACTCCCCCTACACCCACTCACTCACTCCCCCTGCACCCACCCACTCCCCCTGCACCCACTCACTCACTCCCCCTGCACTCTCCCCCTGCACCCACTCACTCCCCCTGCACCATAAAGCGCCCGACCCTGCACTCACTCCCCTGTACCCACCCACTCACTCCCCCTGCACCCTGCACTCACTCCATCTGCCGTCCTGCACCTTTGTTCACGGACCTTGCACAAGGATGCACCCTCTGCCTTGACTCCGTTTGCAAGTTGTCCATTTTCTGCTTAAATGTATGAACAATGCATGAAATTCTATATACAATACATTAAATGTACGAACAACGCACTGATAATACATTAAATTATATAAATAAATATATTCAATTATGAGCAATACACTAAATGCATAAATTTATGAACAATCCGTTAAATATTATAATAAGTATGTACTGTATATAATATATTCAGTATTAAATGTACAAGAGTGCTTTGAATGTATGTACAATGCTTTAAATGTATGAACGATATTTTAAATGGAGGAACGATACATTGAATGTATGATCAATACACTAAACGTATGAATAATATGTTTAATGCAAAAACAATGCATTGAATGTATAAATGCTGCCAACACACACCTCGATCTAGATTTCACATGTATCCCTGGGCGGGTTAGCACAGCCATGTGATTGTTGCGTGTCCAGCGGTGACCCATATGTCACTTCCCTCTGTTGACAATTTAAACGACAGCGGTTTCTACGCGGACAATGATTCATTTATTTCAGTAAATGAGGATGCCAGATTTCCTGCTCCACTGCCCCGAAACGTCCGTCCCTCTTTCTGCAGTCACTCCCCGGCCTGTTCAATATCTCCACCAGTTCTTGTTCAATTCTTTCCGCCGGCGTACATTTGTTTGTCAACCAAGCTAGACACATAATGCTGGAGTAACTCAGCGGACAGGCAGCAGCATCTCTGGAGAGAAGGAATGGGCGAAGTTTCGGGTCGAGACCCTTCTCCAGACCTGTGTCTCGACCCAAAACGTCATTTATTCCTTCTCTCCAGAGATGCTGCCTGTCCCGCTGAGTTACTCCATCTTGCATTTTGTGTCTATCTTCGGTTTAAACCAGCACCTGCAGTTCCTCCCTACACATTGTGTTTGCCAGCGCTATCATATTTGAAATAATATTTACTCCATCATTTACTGTTTAAAACCATATTTATTCCGGTTTTTACAAAATTAGTGCACTCCGCAAGAAATTCGGAATCAGTATAAATTGATTTAGTGAAGAATTAAGCGATGATAGCCACTGGTTTGTTGTGCGTTTTGTGAATGTTGCCACCCGGCGCCATTACCTGGAATTACAGATGCAGTCTGTAAACAAGATGACGATGAAACTGCCCGTCTCATCTCAGTATTGCCAGAAAAATCTTCCCACTTCAAGGTGGGCGCGGGCAATTGATAATGTCCTTTGTTCTATGTTTCTATGTTATATTCTGCCAACGTCCCATAGATACAATTTCATATTTATATCCCTGTACAAGCTTTCACCGCGTAACAAGCGACGGTGGATATTTGCTTCCTGTCGTGTTTATATTAAATGAGATTGTGTACCCTGTCAACACCGTTCTTTACGGAGAAAAATAATATTTTCCCTTACAACATAACTGTGCAGAGAAAATGCAAAACTGGAGGCAGAATGACGGAGGAATTTTAAACGGTAGAAAGTGAATATTTTGCTGGTTACATAATCATAGTTTAAAGATAGCAGCATCCCTTGCAGTGGTACAGAGTCGCCACAAATATTAGTACCTGTGGGTGTTAATGACCACGTCATGTCCAGAGATGTTTACATGAAAGTTAGGGTGTTGTGACATTTTTATTTTCCTTTGAGTATAACATCTCCATTGTGTGGTTTTTTTTAAATTCAGTTTTGGGGAACCAAAATAAAGAAAGGAGAACCAGTTTCACCCTAGATTTAACGCAGCCTCAATCCCTGCTTATGCTCTGTTAGTTTTTTGTTTAAATGATAGCAGAGTTGTTTCAATCCAACTTGGAACGATTTGGGAATCATAGAACGTACAGCACAGAAACAGGCCCATTAGCCCACAAAATATGTAGGAAGGAACTGCAGATGCTGGTTTAAATCAAAGAGAGACACAAAACTCCCAAGTTCCCGCTGCACCAGCTTCTCATTCTCACCTAGCAAGCAGCCAACAATGGCCTGTTTCCTCCAGGATGGTTACTTTTTTGTGTATCTTTCATCCATTTGTTCTATATCTCTCCCCTTCACCATCTATATCTCTCGTTTTCCATTCCCCTGATTAGCCTGAAGGAGGGTCTCGACCTGAAATGTCGCCCATTTCTTCCCTCCAGAGATGCTGCCTGAGTTACTCCAGCACTTTCTGTCTACCTTTGGCCCACAGAGTCTGTGCCGAACATGATGCCAAGTTAAAGTAATCCCCTTTATTTGCATGTGACCCTAATCCCCCCATTCCCTGCATATGTATGCGCCTAAATGTCTCTTCAACGCCATTATCATCGCTGCCTCAACCTCCACCAACAAACATTCCAGGTACCCACCACTCTGTATAAAAAAATACCCCATACATCTAAATTAAACTTTGCCCCTCTTACCTTAAAGCAATGCCCTCTAATCGTTGACATGCCTACCACTGTCTACATTATAATAGTGTTTATAATAGTATTTATAATTTATAAACTGCCTTCTATAATTTTATATATTTGCATCAGGTCTCCCCTCAACCTTGGGCATTCCAGAGAAAACAATCTAGGTTTGTCCTTACAGTTAACACCCTCCATTCCAGGCAGCATTGTGGTAAACCTCTTCTGCACCCTCTCCACATGCTTCCTGTAATGGGGCCACCAGAACCAAAGATCCTATAGCGGAACAAGATAGAGCACTCCTGCTAAATGCAATGGGCTACACAATGGGCTGACGTGTAGTACGCAACGTGGACCTTTTTTCATCCATTTCAATAACCCGACCTGACCCGACTCGCAGTGTAATCAACGTTGCGGGGGAACAGTTTGTGTTAATAAATTATAATTCTGAAAATGAGAAGATTTTTCCCAAATAACTTTTATTTTTACGAGGATGTTTCCATAACCGGCTTCCGTCTCCGCACTAGTATCCTACGGGATCTTTGGGGCGGAGACGGAAGCCGGTTACGGAAATGGGGCCGAAAATTACCCATGAATCTGCCCATGACCGTACTATGTCTTTTTCGTCGAGTGATCTATCTTGCTTGCGATAGGATCTTTGACCAGAATTGTACACAATACTCCAAATGGCTCTTGTACTCAATGCCCCGACCAATGAAGGCAAGCAGACCGTATGCCTTCTTTATCACTCTGTCTACTTGTGTTACCACTGTCAGGGAGTTGTGGACCTGGACCCCAAGATCCCTCTCTTGATATCACTCTGTACAGAAAGGAAACAATATTTTGTCAAACACTAATGGTGGATTACAGTATTTTTCATGTTTTCTGTGCCTTTGTTGGTGATATTTTGTGTGTGTCCAGTAGAACAAGTGACAGCTGCCGAGATCTGTAGCCTGTCTGTGCAGATTGCTTTTGTCCAATTCCTCTATGTTTTAGATAGAACACAAAGTGCTGGAGTGCGTCAGGGAGCATCTGTGGAGAACATGGATAGGTGACGTTTCACAAAGTGCTGGAGTAACTCAGCGGGTCAGGCAGCATCTGTGGAGAACATGGATAGGTGACATTTCACAGAGTGCTGGAGTGACTCAGTGCTTCAGGCAGCATCTGTGGAGAACATGGATAGGTGACGTTTCACAGAGTGCTGGAGTAATTCAGCGGGTCAGGCAGCATCTGTGGAGAACATGGATAGGTGACGTTTCACAGAGTGCTGGAGTGACTCAGTGGGTCAGGCAGCATCTCTGGAGGACCTGAATTGGGGACATTTCAGGTCGGAACCTTTCCTCAGAATGGGTTCTTCACCGGACAGACACAAAAATCTGGCGTAACTCAGCGGGACAGGCAGCATCTCTGGAGAGAAGGAACGGGTGACGTTTCGGCTCAAGACTCTTCTTCAGACTGACCCAAAACATCGCCCATTTCTTCTCTCCAGTGATGCTGCCTGTCCCGCTGAGTTACTCCAGCATTTTGTGCCTATCTTCAGTTTAAACCGGCATCTGCAGCTCCTCCCTGTACGGGGTCTTCACCATGTTTGTCTTCCTCTGATGACAGCGTGGTGAACGGGGGCCGTGGGCATCAGGGTCTTCTGTTGAGGAGTGAGATTGATGGAGAGGCCAGCTGAGGAGGACCAGGGGGAGGCTGAGCTGCTGGAGGGACTGTGCAGTGGTGCTCAATGCTGTTACTGGTCCAGTGAGCTAACAAGCGAGAGGAGTGAGTGGTCTGACCACATGGTGGTTCCCTCACTGTCGGCCTGAGTCAGTGTCACATCCACCCCACCCTCGCCCATGCAGACCACACGGGACGCAAGGCAGGTAGAGCTGTGGGAGACCCGGGTTCCATCCTGGCCTCAGTCGCTGCTGTGCCGCGTTTGCACGTTCTCCTTGCGACCGCGTGGGTTTTCTCCGGGAGCTCCGGTTTCCTCCCACATCACAAAGAGGTGCAGGTTTGCCGGCTAACTGGCCCTCTGTGAATTGCCCCTGGTGCGTAGGGAGTGGATGAGAAAGTGGGATAATGCAGAAGCCATGGTGGCGCAGCGGTAGAGTTGCTGCCTCACAGCGAATGCAGCGCTGGAGGCCCCGGTTCGATCCCGACTACGGGCGCTGTCTGTACGGAGTTTGTACGTTCTCCCCGTGACCCGCGTGGGTTTTTTTCCGAGATCTTCGGTTTCCTCCCACACTCCAAACATATACAGGTTTGTAGACTAATTGGCTTGGTAAATGCGTTAATGTGCGGGGATCGCTGGTCGGCGTGGACCCGGAGGGCCGGAGGACCTGTTTCCGTGCTGTATCTCTAAACTAAAAATGTTTTAAACATTTGTGACAGGTGTATGGATAGAGAAATGGCCAAGCAAGGGCAGATGGGACCATCTTAGATGCGGGATCTTAGTGGGTATGGACGGGTTGGGCCGAAGGGCCTGTTTGCATGCTGTGTGACTCTCTTATGATTCATATTAAGAAGGAGCAAGGTCCTTACGTCCTCCAACACGTAAAACACACTGACAGCCCCAGGGAGGCAAAGGAGATGGACGTGAATGAATTGTGGGCAGGTTGCAGCAATGAGCACCACCTGAAACCTCGTCTGTCCATTCCCTCCACAGATGCTGCCTGATTCCCTGGGTTCCTCCAGCACTATGTGTTGTTGTCTGTAAACCAGTATCTGCAGTTCCCAGCGTCTGGAGTAAATGAGTAATCAGTAATGTAGTAATACATAACAGCGCAAGTCCATAGTGCATCCAAGGACACAGTCCGTTGTAGATCATAGTTGCTCAGATCATTCTTGCTATTGAGGGAGTGCAGCGTAGGTTTACCAGGTTAATTCCCGGGATGGCGGGACTGTCATATGCTGAGAGAATGGAGCAGCTGGGCTTGTACACTCTGGAGTTTAGAAGGATGAGAGGGAATCTCATTGAAACATATAAGATTGTTAAGGGTTTGGACATGCTAGAGGCAGGAAACATGTTCCCGATGTTGGGGGAGTCCAGAACCAGGGGCCACAGTTTAAGAATAAGGAGTAAGCCATTTAGAACAGAGACGAGGAAACACTTTTTCACACAGAGAGTGGTGAGTCTGTGGAATTCTCTGCCCCAGAGGGCGGTGGAGGCAGGTTCTCTGGATGCTTTCAAGAGAGAGCTAGATAGGGCTCTTAAAAATAGCGGAGTCAGGGGATATGGGGAGAAGGCAGGAATGGGGTACTGATTGGGGATGATCAGCCATGATCACATTGAATGGCGGTGCTGGCTCGAAGGGCCGAATGGCCTACTCCTGCACCTATGGTCTATTGTCTGTTGTTAGTGTTGTACACTGGTTAGGAGCCTGATGGTTGCTGGGAAGAAGCTGCTCTTGAACCTGGAGGTCACGGTTTTCAGGCTCCTGTACCTTCTTCCCGATGGTAGCAGCGAGATGAGAGCGTGGCCAGGGTGGTGTGGGTCAATAATGATGCCGGCTGCCTTTCTGAGGCAGCGCCTCCTTGAGATCCCTTTGATGATGGGGAAGGTCAGTACCGAAGATGGACCGGGCAGTATGGTGGTGAGGTCCAAGAACCCGTGACGGACCAAGCAGTGTCCACCACTCTCTGCACTCTGCATTGTTCCTGGTCTTTGAGGGCTGCAGGCATGGGGAGGTGATGTCGTCACATCATGTGTTGACTGCGTTGAGAAGCTCTGCTTGTGTGGGTGGATGTGCTGGTGTGCCTGGCAGAGTGTAGAGGGAGCAGAGAGTGGGTGGATCCCACCACAGGATGTGGGCCAAGCAGCAGATGGCCACGTCAAGTCAGTAATGTCACTATTTTTTTTTGGCATCATACAAGACACACCAAGTAGAAACTGGAGCTTAAGCCCGTCTAATGTGACAGCTTTCCCCAACCTGTGTCCATTTGCCCACTCTCCATGTCCACTCATCGCCCATCCACTGATGTTCAAGCGTGCAGGAAGGAACTGCAGATGCTGGATTAAACCGAGATAGACACAAAATGCTGGAGTGGCTCAGCGGGACAGGCAGCATCTCTGTTGAGAAGGAATGGGTGACGTTTTGGGTCGAGTCCCTTCTTCAGACTGATTCAAAGACTGACGGATGGCAGCCTGGAATTTGTCCCATTACCGACCACCACAAGCCACTTGGGTCGAGAGCCACAAACGTGAAGCAATCTGCCGATTGAAGATGTTTCTTCTCGACAAAAAACACCACGGGTGCGAGCAATCCAAACTATAAATGTTGCAAGTACTCAACAGGCCAGGCAGCATCTGTGACGAGAGGAGGGAGGAAAGATTGTACTCAACTTGAGGCATTAATCCTACTTCCCTCAAAAAGATTGCAACATGCTGGAGTAATGGATGATCAGCCATGATCACATTGAATGGCTCGAAGGGCCGAATGGCCTACTCCTGCACCTATTGTCTATTGTCTATAACTCAGCAGGTCACCTCTGGAAACATAGAAACATAGACAATAGGTGCAGGAGGAGGCCATTCGGCCCTTCGAGCCAGCACCGCCATTCATTGTGATCATGGCTAATCGTCCCCTATCAATAACCCGTGCCTGCCTTCTCCCCATATCCCTTGATTCCACTAGCCCCTAGAGCTCTATCTAACTCTCTCTTAAATCCATCCAGTGACTTGGCCTCCACTGCCCTCTGTGGCAGGGAATTCCATAAATTCACAACTCTCTGGGTGAAAAAGTTTTTTCTCACCTCAGTCTTAAATGACCTCCCCTTTATTCTAAGACTGTGGCCCCTGGTTCTGGACTCGCCCAACATTGGGAACATTTTTCCTGCGTCTAGCTTGTCCAGTCCTTTTATAATTTTATTATAAAATAAAACAAATAAAAGGAGAACAAGGATAGATGACGTTTCGGGTTGGGACCCTTCTTCACTGCAATCTATGTCCGTTTCCAATATTGCGTCACAATCCTGATTTCCAGATCTATTATCCTGAGATTGTGCCTCCACAGTTCTCGATTTTCCAGCTGGAGACTATTTGCCTGTCAATACCTTCAGAGGCTCCTCCCAAACAGTTCACTCCTCATCTTTCCGAACTCTGGTATGTACAGGCCAATCTCACTCAGTCCATAATATCAGGATACACTCTACTGAATCCATACTCTGATGCTGTCAGATTATCACAGAGTTTAGAATCATGGTGATTTACAGCACAGAGCAGGCTCAACACCCCATGCTGACCAAGATGCCCCGATCTACAGTAATTTAGTTCCATTTACACACGTTTGACCCATATCCCTCTACTAAGCCATTCGTATCCATGTAACTGTCCAAGTGTCTTTTAAATGTTTTGGAAGGAACTGCAGATGCTGGTTTAAACTGAAGCTAGACACAAAATGCTGGAGTAACTCAGCAGGTCAGGCAGCATCTCTGGAGAGAAGGAATGGGTGACGTTTCGCATCGAGACCCTTCTTCAGTCTGGGAAGGGCCTCGACCCAAAACATCACCCATTCCTTCTCTCCAGAGATGCTGCCTGTCCCACTGAGTTACTCCAGCTATTTGTGTCTAGCTTCTCAAGTCAAGTCAAGTCACTTTTATTTCTATAGCATATTTAAAAAACAACTCTCGTTGACCAAAGTGCTTTACATTGGTGGAGGTACTAATGTTATACAACAGTGGTTCATAGATTAAGTACATACATAAATACATACATATAGCCCTCCCTCAGAGGACGTCAAGAAAGGCTTGAGAGTAAAGATGAGTTTTAAGTCTAGACTTAAAGGAGTCGATGGAGGGAGCAGTTCTGATGGGAAGAGGGATGCTGTTCCACAGTCTAGGAGCTGCAACCGCAAAGGCGCGGTCGCCCCTGAGCTTATGCCTAGACCGCAGGATGTTCAGTAACCCCCTCGGATGTTCTGGCTGCTCTTGAAAAGGAGGCGCAGTCCTCTTTCTTACAGTTTGGCTTTCTTCCCAACGAATTGTTCAAGCACTTTTGATTGCAACATGCGCCTTACTTTAGTTCAACAAAGAAACTGACAAGTTACTAAAGAACCTTTAGAACGTTGAGCACAATCACTTCCGACCCTCCACAGCCTCCAACCTTATCGTTCCCCAGCCCCGCACAGCCGGTTTTATCTTCTCCCCAAACTCCACAAACACAACTGTTTCTGCTTGTTCCTGGCCCACTGAATTAGTTTCCACGTACCTCGACTCCATCCTATCCCCACTGGTCCAATCCCTCCCTACCGATTTCCAAGACATCCCACACACCCTTTGTCTCTTCAATGACTTCCGTTTTCCAGGCCCCCTCTCCCTCATCTTCACTATGGATGTTCAGTCACTCTACACCTCCATCTCCCACCAGGAAGGTCTTTAAAGTTCTTCCTCGAACTCCAAACCAACCAGTTTCCCTCTACCAACACTCTCCTCTGCCTAGCAGAACTGGTCCTTACCCTCAACAACTTCTCCTTCGATTCTCCCCACTTCCACCAAATCCATGGGCCCCAGCTATGCCTGCCTCTTTGTAGGGTACGTCGAACAATCCTTGTTCGAGACGTACCGTGGCCCTATCCCCGAACTCTACCTCCGCTACATTGACGACTGCATCGGTGCTACCTCCTGCACCCATGCAGTACTGACTGACTTCATCCATTTCACCCCAACTTCCATCCGGCACTCAAATTCACCTGGACCATCTCCGACATCTCCCTACTGTTTCTTGATCTCACCGTCTCCATCACAGGAAACAGACTATTGACTGAGATCTATGACAAACCCACTGACTCCCATAGCTATCGAGACTACACTTCTTCCACCCTGCTTCCTGTAAGGACTCTATCCCCTACTCCCAATTCCTCCGTCTACGCCGCATCTGCGCCCAGGTTTTCCATACCAGTACATCCAAGATGTCTTCATTCTTTGGGGAACAGGGATTCCCCTCTTCCATCATAGATGAGGCCCTCACTAGGGTCTCCTCGATATCCTGCTGCTCCGCTCTTGCTCCCCCTCCCCCCAGAGGGACACAGTCCCCCTTTTCCTCACCTTCCACCCCATCAGCTGTCGCATACCACACATAATCTTCCCGACATTTTTGCCATCTCCAACAGGATCCCACCACTTTCCATCTCCATCACCAACATCTTCCCATCTCCACCCCTTTCCGCTTTCCGCAGAGACCGTTCCCTCCCGCAACTCCCTGGTCAACTTGTCCCTTCCCACCCAAAACAACCGCTTCCCAGGTACTTTCCCCTGCAACCGCAGAAGATGCAACACCTATCACTACCTCCCCCCTCGATTCTGTCCAAGGACCCTGACAGTCTTTTCAGGCGAGGCAGAGGTTCACTTGCACCTCCTCCAAACCTCATCTACTGTATCCGCTTGTTCCAGACGTGGACTCCTGTATATCAGCGAGGCCAAGCGCAGGCTCAGCGATCATTTCGCTGAACATCTCCGCTCAGTCCGCCTGAACCTACCTGATCTCCCGGTTGCTGGACACTTTAACTCCCCCTCCTATTTCCACACTGACCTTTCTGTCCTGGGCCTCCTCCATTGTCAGAGTGAGGCCCAGCACAAATTGGAAGTACAGCACCTCATATTTCGCTTGGGCAGCTTACACCCCAGCAGTATGAACATTGACTTCTCTAACTTCAAGTATCCCTTGCTTTCCCCCTCTCTCCATCCCTCCCCCTTCCCAGTTCTCCGACCAGTCTTACTGCCCCCGTCTACATTTTATCTCTGTTAGCTTTGTTGTTACCTTCTCCCAGCTAACAATGATCTATTCTAAATTTTACTTGATCTCCATTCCCTTTGCCCTGTTTTCACACCTTCACACTTCCTTATCTCTCTATCTCCCTCCCCTCTGACATCAATCTGAAGAAGGGTCTCTACCCAAAACGTTACCCATTCCTTCTCTCCAGAGATGCTGCCTGTCCCTCTGAGTTACCCCAGCATTTTGTGTCTATCTTCGGTTTAACCCAGCATCTGCAGTTCCTTGCTACACCATTCTGTCTTTTAAATGTTGTTGTGGTGCCTCCCTCAGCTACCTCCTCCGGCAGCTCATTCCATATACCCACCTCGGATAAAGAGTCCAAACGTCTACAAAATATATTTTGTGTGGTCTTACCAAAATTCTAAAAGCAGTGAGAATTTCCTATTCCAGCGGCACTGGATACGGTTGCAATAAAGGCCAACAAATCGAACAAAGTAATCCCAAGAATCGCAACCTCATTCCATTCGATACATTGTAGTCATTGAGAATCAATTACGTTTGATTTAGTTTAGAGACGGGCCCTTTGGCCCATCGAGTCCGTGATGACCAGCGATCCCCGCACACGAGGGACAATTTACATTTATACCAAGCTAATTAACCTACAAACCTGTACGCCTTTGGAATGTGGGAGGAAATCAGAGATCCCGGAGAAACTCCCACGCAGGTCACGGGAGAACGTACAAACTCTGCACAGGCACCGGTGGTCAGGACCGAACCCGTGTCTCTGGCGCTGTAAAGCAGCAACTCTACCGCTGCGCCACCGTGCCGCACATTCAATAATTTAGACAACCTGCCCATGCTACTCGTGTCAGATCTGGCTAGATGTGGAGTTGTGGAGCTGAACGGCACAGAAACAGGACTTGTCGCCTATCCTGTCCATGTCAACCAGGTTGGCAATACTGGGCTAGTCCCACTTGCCAGCATCTGGCCCATATCCCTCTTAACCCTTCCTATCCACATCTCTGTGCAAATGTATTTGCACAGAGATTGATCCCTGGGATGGCGGGACTGTCATATGAGGAAAGATTGAAAAGACAAGGCTTGTATTCACTGGTGTTTAGAAGGATGAGGGGGAATCTTATGGAAACATATAAAATTATAAAAGGACTGGACAAGCTAGATGCAGGAAAAATGTTGGGCGAGTCCAGAACCAGGGTCCACAGTCTTAGAATAAAGGGGAGGCCATTTAAGACTGAGGTGAGAAAATACTTTTTCACCCAGAGAGTTGTGAATTTATGGAATTCCCTGCCAAAGAGGGCAGTGGAGGCCAAGTCACTGGATGGATTTAAGAGAGAGTTAGATAGAGCTCTAGGGGCTAGTGGAGTCAAGGGATATGGGGAGAAGGCAGGTACGGGTTATTGATAGGGGACGATCAGCCATGATCACAATGAATGGCGGTGCTGGCTCGAAGGGCCGAATGGCCTCCTCCTGCACCTATTTTCTATGTTTCTATCTATGTTTCTATTTTAATTGTATCCAATTCTATAGGTTCCTCTGGCACTCGTTCCAGACACGGACTACCCTCTGAGTGAAAACAAAGAAAGAAGTCTCAGCGTATCCAATCTCTCCCTGTGACTCAAGTCCACAGGCCATGGTTTAGTTTAGAGATACAGCGCGGAAACAGGCCCTTCGGCCCACCGGGTCCGCGCCGACCAGCGATCCCCGCACGTTAACACTATCCTACACACACTGGGGACAATTTTTACATTTATACCAAGCCAGTTAACCACAAACCTGCACGTCATTGGAGTGTGGGAGGAAACCGAAGATCTCGGAGAAAACCCACGCGGTCACGAGAGAACGTACAAACTCCGTACGGACAGCACCCGTAGTCGGGATCGATTCCGACGCTGCATTCGCTGTAAGGCAGCAACTCTACCGCTGCGCCACCGTGACACCCCTAGGTAACATCCTGGAGAATCTCTTCCGCACTCTTTCCAACTTAATGCCATCCTTCCCGTAGCTGGGCACCAGTTTCCCTCTCCCCACAGATGCTGTGATCTGTAGAAGCTGGGAATTCCCCTTTGCTTCACATTTCAGTAAATTCCGTGTCTGGTGCCTTACACTCCTCCCAGCATGTTTTTTTTTAAAGTTTTCCTTGAACTGCCTTCACTCATGTATGCTCTAAATGACCCCAGAAACATTCCATCAGCTGCCAAAAAATTGACATTTTTCTCCCCACATCTCTGGCGTGGAACACACAAAAGGACACAAAGTCCTGGAGCAACTCAGCGGGTCAGGCAGCATCTCTAAAGAACATGGATAGGTGACGTTTCAGGTCTGGAGCCTTGTTCAGACTTTTGACTCAGTCCGCCTGGCTGGACCTACCTGATCTCCTGGTTGCTAAACACTTAAAACTCCCCCTCCCATTCCCACACTGACCTTTCTGTCCTGGGCCTCCTCCATTGTCAGAGTGAGGCCCAGTGCAAATTGGAGGAACGGCACCTCATGTTTTGCATAGTGGTATGAATATTAATTTCTGCAACTTCAAGTAACCCTTGCATCTGTCTCTTCTGTCCCTCCCACACCCAAATCATACCAGCTTCAAAGTCCTCTTGTTGAGTCTCATTGAAAAGACTGCAAAAAAGAGCGGACAAGATTGCAAAAGTTGTGACCACTGCCCAGTCCATCATCGGCTCTGACCTCCCTGCCATCAAGGGGATCTATCGCAGTCGCTGCCTCAAAAAGGCTGGCAGCATCATCAAGGACCCACACCATCCTGGCCACACACTCATCTCCCGCTGCCTTCAGGTAGAAGGTACAGGAGCCTGAAATCTACAACATCCAGGTTCAGGAATAACTACTTCCCCACAGCCATCAGACTATTAAACTCAACTCAAACAAAAATCTGAACTTTAATAGCCCATTGCACTTTATCTGCTTATTTATGTGTGTATATATTTATATAATGGTATATGGACACACTGATCTGTTCTGTAGTCATGCCTACTATATTCTGTTGTGCTAAAGCAAAGCAAGAATTTCATTGTCCTATTTGGGACACATGACAATAAACTCTCTTGAATCTTGAATCTGTAGCATATTTTCACCTAACAAACTGCTAACAATGGCCTGTTTCGTTCATCATCGTTACTTTTTTGCATATCTTTTATTCATTCGTTCTCTATCTCTCTACCTCATTGTCCATATCCCTCGTTTCTCTTTCCCCGACTCTCAGCCTGAAGAAGAGTCTCGACCCGAAACATCACCACTTCCTTTTCTCCAGAGATGCTGCCTGCCCCGCTGAGTTTTTTGTGTCTATCTTCTGACTTTCCCAGTTCTGTTGGAGAGATATTTGATTTGAGATGATTGAGCATCATTTCACCTGCTCAGGTGAATTTACGCTGTACCTTTTATCACACGATACAGCAATCCGACACCGTAACGCAAGGCACCGACCTGACCTGACCCGACCATACGACACAGAGCTATCATAAATGCTGCTGTTTCCTTGCTGCAACCTGTGGTGGAACTAAATAAAGTCATAGTTACACAGCATGGAAACAGGCCCTTCAGCCCAAATCATCCATGCTACACCATCTACACCAGTCCCACCTGCCCATATCCCATCCATGTACCTGTTACAGTACCTGCCTCAACTACCTCCTCTGTTCTATATGCACCCACCACCCCCTTGCGTGAAGATGTTGCCCATCAGGTTCCTATTAAATCTTTCCACTCTCACCTTAAAACTGTGTCGCCCTTAATAACCATCAATACCTACCTACAATACCACCCACATTGGTGTCATCTGCAAATTTACCTATCATGCCTGCCTGATACATTCTCATCCAAGTCGTTGAGATAAACAAGGATGTGTTGCACACCTTCAGACACAGCTTGTCCCCTGGGTGGGGGCTCTGTGTGTACACACACCCGGACACAGCTTGTCCCCTGGGTGGGGTCTGTGTACACACACCCGGACACAGCTTGTCCCCTGGGTGGGGCTCTGTGTGTCTACACACACCCGGACACAGCTTGTCCCCTGGGTGGGGGCTGTGTACACACACCCGGACACAGCTTGTCCCCTGGGTGGGGGCTCTGTGTGTACACACACCTGGACACAGCTTGTCCCCTGGGTGGGGGCTCTGTGTGTCTACACACACCCGGACACAGCTTGTCCCCTGGGTGGGGGCTCTGTGTGTACACACACCCGGACAATGCCTCCCCCCTCCCCCCCTCTGTCACCCTTTATGTCTCTGTCGCTGCCGGGGCCAATCCTGGGCCGGACGTGTGCGCGTCCCCGACAGTCGCGGGCCTGACGTGTGCGCGCCCGCCAGCCCGTGTCGGGAGCGAGTGCGAGAGCGAGTGCGCGCTCCCGCCGCTGACAGCCGGGCGGGTCTCGGGGCCGGGAAAGGCGGAGACAAGCTGCGGCCTCTCGTCCGTCACCCGCGCCGCCCGGGACCAGGGACCAGGGACAGTCCCGCACCTTCACCCCCACACCCTGTCCCACACCCTGTCCCACACTGCCGACACAATGGCCCACACACGACCCGCCAGCAACATCAGCGACAGGAACAGCTGGGGTGAGTGAGTGAGGGCGGGGGGCGGTGACAAAGGATGAGGGTCCCTCTCCTCCTGGGGACAGGGACATACATACAGAGCGTGGGGTGGAGGGAGAGGGAGAGGTGGTGGGAGAGGGAGAGGGATGAAGGGAGGGAGGAGAGAGGGAGGAGAGAGGGAGAGGTGAGAGGGTGAGGTGAGAGGGGGAGAGGAGAGAGAGAGGGGGAGGAGTGAGGGTGGGATGAAGGGAGAGGGGAGGAGAGAGAGAGAGGGGGAGGGGGAGAGAAAGGAGAGAGGGAGAGAAAGGGGAGGGTGGGATGAAGGGAGAGAGAGAGGAGAGAGGGAAGGAGAGGGGAGAGAGAGGAAGAGAGAGAGGAAGAGAGAGAGGGAGAGGGAGAGGGTGGAATGAAGGGAGAGAGGGAGGTTCTTGGTTTTTTTGGTTCTCCAAAATATTCCAAATTGAATTTAAACTGGAGGTGGTGGAGGGAGGACTTAAACCAGAAAGGGAGAGGAGAGAGGGGAGGGGAGGGAGGGAGGGAGGGAGGGGGGATGGAGGTGAGGGGCAAGGGGGGGATGGAGAGAGGGAGGGTGAGAGCAAAGATGATGGAG
>CM075978.1:65175221-65276678 GCA_038087875.1 Malacoraja senta
GGTGAGAGCAAAGATGATGAGCGGGATCTTTGGGTTGAGAGGGATGGGAGGGATGAAAGGAGAGGAGGGAGGAGAGGGTGGGATGAAGGGAGAGGACAAGGAGAAGGTGGAGAGCAGGGGTGGGGTGGGCGAGAGAGGGAGGGGACACAGGATGGTGAGGGGAGGGAGGGAGGGGTGAGGAGGGCACGGGCCGGGAGGGAGGGAGGAGGGTGGTGGAGGTGGCGAGCCGCGGTCAGCATCACATTGTGTGGCGGGGCAACGGGACTGGCCCAAGGGGAGTGACCCTCGCCTGTTTACTCAGGCGGGGCCCTACACAGCTCGGCCCGGGGTAGGGATCGGCCTCCCCTCCCAGCCTCTAGCACCGGGACACCCACTCTCACAGGCAGATTCCCTCTCCCCTCCCTCCCGCTGCTCTCTCCCACCTCCCCCTCTCTCCCCCCCTCCTGCCCTCTCCCCCCCCCCTCCTGCCCTCTCTCACCCCCCCTCACCTCCCTTCCCCCCTCCACCTCTCACCCCCCTCCATCTCTCCCCCTCCTGCCCTCCCCCTGCTCTCCCCTCATGCCCCTCCCACTCCCCCCCCCTCCTGCCCTTCCCCCCCCTCCTGCCCTCTCCTGCCCTCCCTCTCCCCCTCCTGCCCTCTCCACATCTCTCCCCCTCCTGCCCTCTCTCCCCCTCCCCCCTGCTCTCCCCCTCTCCCACTCTTCCCCCCCCCTCTCCTGCCCTCTCTCCCCCTCCCCCTCTCTCCTGCCCTCTCCCACTCTTCCCCCCCCCTCTCCTGCCCTCTCACCCCTCCCTGCCCTCTCTACCCCAGCCCTGCCCACAAAAACACCACAGGCCAGGCTCACAGCCTAAACCCATCATAAAGATGTTTAGTTCTCCCAACCAAGCCAGTTAATGGAAGGCCATCATTGCACTATTTATCTTGTAATTGACATTGCTAAATTATTATGAGGGCATCTTCCAGAGTGACACATAGATGATAGGATAGCAGGGGGGATGTCTGTGCCGGACATGATGGCAAGTTTAACTGATCTCATCTGCCTTACGTGATCCATATCCCTCCATTCCCCGCACTTCCATGTGCCTATCTAAAAGCCTCTTAAACACCACTATTATATCTGCCTCCACCACGATCCCAGGCAGCGTGTTCCAGGCCCCAACCACCACTCTGTGTGAAAATACTTGCCCCGCACATCCCTTTAAACCTTTGCCCCTCTCACCTTCAAGCTATGCCCTCTGGCATTTGAATGTTCATCATGGGATAAAAGTTCATATTGCCTACCCTATTTCTGCTTCATAATTTTCTACTTCAGAGAAACCAATTCAAGTACGCCCGACGTCTCCCTGTAGCTAATACTGTGTAATCCAGGCTGCACCCTGGTAAATCTCCTCTGCACCCCTTTCCAAAGTCTCCACATCCTTCCTGTAATGGGGTGACCAGAACTGCACACATCCCACCGTGTAATTGTGTGCATACAGACTGATAAGGTATTGGCCACTTTGGCTTACACTAGGACATTTTGGTGTTGTCACCCCAAGTGCCTCTCTATGACACTGCATGATGTGACCGTCAAAATATGAATTCCTTCTGCAGTTGTACAGAGCCCTAGTGAGACCACACCTGGAGTATTGTGCGCAGTTTTGGTCCCCTAATTTGAGG
Organism: Malacoraja senta; assembly: GCA_038087875.1. Taxonomy (NCBI): domain Eukaryota; kingdom Metazoa; phylum Chordata; class Chondrichthyes; order Rajiformes; family Rajidae; genus Malacoraja; species Malacoraja senta. Next base: position 65,176,882 of record CM075978.1, read on the forward strand.
AAGGACATTCTTGCTATTGAGGGGGTGCAGCGTAGGTTTACAAGGTTAATTCCCGGGATGGCGGGACTGTCATATGCTGAGAGAATGGAGCGGCTGGGCTTGTACACTCTGGAGTTTAGAAGGATGAGAGAGGGGATCTCATTGAAACATATAAGATTGTTAAGGGTTTGGACACGCTAGAGGCAGGAAACATGTTCCCGATGTTGGGGGAGTCCAGAACCAGGGGCCACAGTTTAAGAATAAGGAGTAAGCCATTTAGAACGGAGACGAGGAAACACTTTTTCTCACAGAGAGTTGTGAGTCTGGAATTCTCTGCCTCAGAGGGCGGTGGAGGCTGGTTCTCTGGATGCTTTCAAGAGAGAGCTAGATAGGGCTCTTAAAAATAGTGGAGTCAGGGGGTATGGGGAGAAGGCAGGAACGGGGTACTGATTGGGGATGATCAGCCATGATCACATTGAATGGAAGGGCCGAATGCCCTACTCCTGCACCTATTGTCTATTGTGTATTGTAATGGCTCCAGGTACCAGAGGACCTCATGGCCACTTCCTCCCTGGACTCCTTGAGGCTGGAGAGAGTGAGGAGAGGATTCGCCAGGATGTCTGGCAGGGCTCGAGGTACTGAGTGACGGGGAGAGGTTGGGCAGGCAAGGCTTTCTACTGTCGACACAAGGAACTGCAGATGCTGGTTTCCAAAAAAAGACACAGTCTGAAGAAGATAGACACAAAGTGCTGGAGTAACTCAGCGGGACAGGCAGCATCCCTGGAGAGAATTTTGGTGACGTTTTGGGTTGAGACCCTTCTTCAGACCTCCCATCCCTTCTCTCCAGAGATGCTGCCTGTCCCGCTGAGTTACTCCAGCATTTTGTGTCTATCTTCGGTGTAAACCAGCATCTGCAGTTCCTTCCTACACAGTCTAAAGAAGGGTCCCGACTCAAAACTTCACCTTTCCAGAGCTGCTGCCTGACCCACTTAAGTTCGTTCCTCCAGCACTTTGTGTTTCGCTCAATATTCCAGCATCTGCAGTTCCTTCTGTCTCGACCAACTAGCTGGTTGCTTCATGGTCATGTTGCAGTTACTGTCTATTTATTCCAGATTATTTAATGAATTTTAATTTCCCCATTGCTCAGTGGGAGCAGAGTCCTGACGTGTAGGAATGAATGGTACTTTATCATCAGATCATTAGGTTGGGCCTTATTTACTAATCCAGTGTAACAATTTCCCATGTGTAAGAAGGAAACTGCAGATGCTGGTTTAAACCGAAGACAGACACAAAATGCTGGAGTAACTCAGCGGGGACAGGCAGCATCACTGGAGGGAAGGAATGGGTGACGTTTCAGGTCGAGACCCTTCTTCAGACTGTGAGGGTGGGCAGGGAGAGGAAAGCTGGAAAAAGGGAAGAAACGGGACATAGAATGGCAGATAAAAAAAGTCAACAAGGGGTGAGGGAGTTTCTGATCGGCAGATGGTTGCAGCAAAGTACAGAGATAAGAACAGAAGGTGTGCGTCAGGTTTGCAGAGGTGTGGATTGTGAAGCCAGTGGGAGGAATGTAGCAGGAGGGGGTGGGGGTTGGAGGGGAGATTCTCATGCTAGCTTAGACATAGAAGACATAGAAACATAGAAAATAGGTGCAGGAGGAGGCCATTTGGCCCTTCGAGCCAGCACCGCCATTCATTGTGATCATGGCTGTTCATCCACAATCAGTAACCCGTGCCTGCCTTCCCTCCATATCCCTTGATTCCGCTAGCCCCCGAGCTCTATCTAACTCTCTTTTAAATTCACCCAGTGAATTGGCCTCTACTGCCTTCTGAGGCAGAGAATTCCACAAATTCACAACTTTCTGGGTAAAAAAGTTTGTTCTCATCTCAGTTCTAAATGTCCTCCCCTTTATTCTTAAACCATGGCCCCTGGTTCTGGACTCCCCCATCAATGGGAACATTTTGTCCTGCATCTATCTTGCCCAGTCCTTTTATAATTTTATACGTTTCTATGGTCTTTTTATAATTTTATACGTTCCCATGCTAGCTTCTGACCTATGTTTCTTGCACAGAAAGACCGTGTGTTTATGTGCCCAGATCCTCTGGGCTAACTCTCCACCGATGTACACTCACTAAGTACAGTGCTGAGGTCACGTCCATTGGAGGTTAAAGGTCACGTTCACCTCCGATAATGCAGGAGGTTGCCGTGGTAACTAGGATATGAATGCTCCCTCTCTGTATGCACTAAAAACACATTAGGTTTGTGGAACCTGCTTGTGCAGAACACCAGCCAATTATGCCTCAGCTATACAGTCTTTGAACTTCTAAATACTTTGAAGTATTAGTTGTCATTAAGTTGGGAAGGGTGCAATAGGGATTCACCAGGATGTTACCTGGGCCTGGGTTACAGGGAGAGGTTGGATAGGCTGGGACTTCTTTCATTGGAGTGTAGGAGGCCGAGGGGTGACCTTATTGTGCTGCCAGAGAACGTGGTTGTGGCAGGGAGATTATCAACATTTAAAAGACATTCGGACGGGGTACAGGTTTGAGGAGAGGTTTGGAGGGGGTGGGCCCCAATGCGGGCAAATGGAACTGGTTTTGATGGGGCACCTTGGTCAGCACGGATGAGTTGGGCTGAAGGGCTTGTGTCCGTGCTGTGTGACTCTGTGACTAAATGGCGATATTGCTTTGGGATGGATCAACCTGGTTAGCATGCAACAAAAGCTTTTCACTGTCCCTACCGACGGTACACTTGACAATAAACCGAACGGAAAGATTCGAAATAGTTTCTCCTGAAGTACATGTGGTAGGTCAGCAGTTTTAAAATGTTAAAGCATTTGACATCAGTCTGAAGAAGGGACCCATCCTGAAACGTCACCTATCCATGTTCTCCACTCACCCGCTGAGTTACTCCAGCACTTTGTGTCTTTTTTTTGTTAGCCAGCATCTGCAGTTCCTTGTGCCTACATTTCCACCCACTTTTGTGTTGATGATAATTCAATAAGGACCGTTGGAAAACATCAGGAAACGCTGGTTAGAACTAGTCAATAAACCTGTGGGTGGAGACCTTTCCTCTCTGGGAAGTGTTTGTACCAGAGACATATTCCCAGTGAAGGTCCCAGACACTGGATCCCAGTGAAGGTCCCAGACACTGGATCCCAGTGAAGGTCCCAGACACTGGATCCCAGTGAAGGTCCCAGCCACTGGATCCCAGTGAAGGTCCCAGTGAAGATCCCAGTGAAGGTCCCAGCCACTGGATCCCAGTGAAGGTCCCAGACACTGGATCCCAGTGAAGGTCCCAGACACTGGATCCCAGAGATGGTCCCAGGCACTGGATCCCAGTGAAGGTCCCAGCCACTGGATCCCAGTGAAGGTCCCAGACACTGGATCCCAGTGAAGGTCCCAGACACTGGATCCCAGTGAAGGTCCCAGCGATGGTCCCAGACACTGGATCCCAGTGAAGGTCCCAGACACTGGATCCCAGTGAAGGTCCCAGAGATGGTCCCAGACACTGGATCCCAGTGAAGGTCCCAGACACTGGATCCCAGTGAAGGTCCCAGAGATGGTCCCAGACACTGGATCCCAGTGAAGGTCCCAGCGATGGTCCCAGACACTGGATCCCAGTGAAGGTCCCAGCCACTGGATCCCAGTGAAGGTCCCAGCGATGGTCCCAGCCACTGGATCCCAGTGAAGGTCCCAGCCACTGGATCCCAGTGAAGGTCCCAGAGTCTGGGACCATCCCAGAGATGGTCCCAGACACTGGATCCCAGAGATGGTCCAAGTCATCTGATCCCAGCTGCTGCTGTGAGCTGCATCTGGATAGCTTTTAACAAGTCACCAATGGAAGCTATTGAAGATTCAAAACGTAAATATATTTCTCTTTCGAAATTAATCCTTTTATATTCCTGTTTCACGCCAACTTTGAATTATTTGTGCAGGCAGGTGAGATGACATTAACTTGGCATCATGTTGGGCACAGACATTGTGGGCCGAAGGGCCTGTTCCTGCTCTGAATCTTCCGCTCAGATAGGAGGGCACTTGCTGGTCAGAACAGATTATCCACCCAAACATCAGCTGGAGGTGGTTGGCCATGGTCAGTGATGCCGAGCGGTCAATACAAGGTCAGCTGAAGGGTCAGGAACATCTAGTGCCCCTCCCCCCCCCCCTCCCCTCACCCAGGGGACTGGTGGCCTCAGCCTCCCCAGAAGGAATGTTGTTTGAACTGTTGTTCTCCATGGGTTTTCCTCTACTCATCTACTGGGCAATGTGTCCCCCATGTCCCATCTCCAAATCGTCAGCCTGGTCCCACCCTCCATAGACGGCCATCCCTGCTTTGTCATCTTCTCTCCAAAGACTCCTCCAACTTCGAGCCTCTCTCCATCTCAGTCCCCACCACGGCTGGCGATCTGAGGAAAGACAATAGACAATAGGTGCAGGAGTAGGCCATTCGGCCCTTCGAGCCAGCACCGCCATTCAATGTGATCATGGCTGATCATCCCCAATCAGTACCCCGTTCCTGCCTTCTCCCCATATCCCCTGACTCTGCTATCTTTAAGAGCCCTATCCAGCTCAAGACAAAACGCTGGACTCAGCGGGACAGGCAGCATCTGTGGAGAGAAGGAGAGGGTGACGTTTCGGGTCGAGAACTTTCTTCAGACTGAGAGTCAGAGGAGAGGGAAGTATAGAGAGAGGTATGGAAGGGTCTGGCGTGAAAATGAGAGATCAAAGCAGAAAATGCTCAAAGAAGTGTAGATGGTTCATTGTTGGCTGAGGGGAAGGTGACAACGAGGCATACAATCAGTAAAATTAATTAGGAGGACAGTGAAACTCCTTAGGGTGGGGGAGGGAGAGAGAGGGAAAGCAAGGGCTACTTGAAGTTAGAGAAGTCAATGTTCATACTGCTGGGGTGTAAGCTGCCCAAGCGAAATATGAGGTGCTGTTCTTCCAATTTGTGCTGGGCCTCACTCTGACAATGGAGGAGGCCCAGGACAGAAAGGTCAGTGTGGGAATGGGAGGGGGAGTTAAAGTGTTGAGCAACCGGGAGATCAGGTAGGTTCGGGCGGACTGAGCGGAGATGTTCAGCAAAATGATCGCCGAGCCTGCGCTTGGCCTCGCTGATATACAGGAGTCCACGTCTGGAACAAGCGGATACAGTAGATGAGGTTGGAGGAGGTGTGAGTGATGAGGGGAAAGGCTGGGTTGATGTATTGAGGCGTGGCTCGCTCTGACTGCTGGCACACAAGCCTGCAGTGAGACCGGCCTTGGGTTAATGTTTGGACAGCTTTGTTTTAATATAAATATCTGGAGTTAGGGCACAGACTTGCCTTCAAAAGGCAGGAACACTTTGTAAGGAATTAGGAAACTGGGGAAGAGGTGGTCAGGCATCTAATGAAGAATGTTCCGGCAGGTCTCCCTGCCTCATCTCTGTAACTCATGGTCTATTAGATTGCCGACAATCTTAAAAACAACTAATGGCTCTCCTCTTAGTGAAGACGTTACTCTGACCTCCAAATGCCCCACCGCTCTGACTGTGCTCCCTGAGTCCTGGACTCTTAGGGTCATTGGGTCACACAGTACAGAAACAGGCCCTTCGGCCCCACTCGTCCATGCTACCTAGATTCCCCATCTACACCAGTCCCACCTGCCTGCGTTTGGCCTCTATCCCTCCAAACCTTTTCTATGCGTGTCTTGTTTAGTTTATTGTCACGTGTACCGAGGTTCAGTGACAAGCTTTTGTTGCGTGCTATCCAGTCAGCAGAAAGACAAAAAAACACATGGTTACAATCGTGCAGATAGATACATGATAAGGGAATAACGTTTAGTGCAAGATAAAGCCAGTGAAGTCCAATGAAAGAAAGTCCTGAGGTAGATAGTAGTTCAGCACTGCTCTCTATTTGCAATAGAATGGTTCAGTTGCCTGATAACAGCTGGGAAGAAACTGTCCCTGAATCTGGAGGTGTGCGTTTTCACACTTCTGTACCTTTTGTCCGAGGGGAGAAGAGGGAGTGGCCAGGGAGCGACTCGTCCTTGATTATGCTGCTGGCCTTGCCGAGGCAGCGTGAGGAAGGGAGGTTGGTTTGTGTGATGGTCTGGGCTGCGTCCACAATTCGCTGCAATTTCTTGTGGTCTTGGATGGAGCTGTTCCCAAACCAAGCCGTGATGCGTCCCGATAAAATGCTTTCTACGGCGCATCTGTAGAAGTTGGTGAGAGTTGTTGGGGACATGAAGGAAATGGAGGCGTGGTGTGGTAAGACAATAAACCCACGAGTCTTGGGGAGAACGTACAAACTCCGTAAAGATGTTTTTGCAATAGACTTGCTGTAATTGTTTCCCAGAATTAACGGTGAGTTTCCAATAGACAATAGGTGCAGGAGGAGGCCATTCGGCCCTTCAGCACCACCATTCATTGTGACCATGGTACTGACTGTGAGTGAGCTGTGATTTCCGTCTGTTAACCGGGTGAGCCTGTGACTGATGTGTGGCATGGTTGGTCCCAGGGGGATTCTCGGAGGGCAGCTTCAACTGGACGCCGGATGACGAGACTGACCAGCGGCCCAGGCCGGTGCAGATCCTCCTCATCAACGATGACCACAGCTTCCAGCTGGACGAAGAGGCTCTGAACAGAATCCTCCTCTCCGAGGAGGTGCGGGACCGAGAGGTGGTGGCCCTGTCTGTGGCCGGGGCCTTCCGCAAAGGGAAATCGTTTCTCATGGACTTCATGCTGAGATACATGTACAGCAAGGTAACGCAAGAGGGACGGAGGTCTCATTAATCTGTTGCCTTTCATGCCGTAGGGCTGCAATGCACGGGAACAGGCCCTTTGGCCCACCTTGCCCATGCTGACCAAGTTGGCACACTAGGATGGTCCCATTTGCCTGCATTTGGCCCGTAACCCTCTAAACCAGGGGTGGGGAACCTTTTCATGTCGGAAGGCCGCATTAACTTAGCTGTAATCTAATAAGGCCGCATCCAAGAAACTTCAATTAGATATACTTCACGACATTTATCTTGAAAGTTGTTGAAGAAATCTATTCCTCGTTTTCTACCCGTAAGATTGCCCAAAGCGAGTAACTCTTCATGGCAATAAAATAGCCCTCATGACTTACTAATGTTTTAATTGTGGCCGTCAGTCGGGGAGGATTATTTCGTTGAATCTTCTTTTACTCTTTGGTATTTTAAATACGTTCATTTCAAGATTAAAATAAAAATAATAAAAGACAAACAAAAACATATTAATAAAAATAAAAGGATTTGTTCTACACAATTTGGATTCATTCAAAAGGCCCCAATTCATGGCCTAGAAGGCCGCATGAGGCCTTAAGGCCGCAGGTTCCCCACCCCTGCCCTAAACCTTCCTATCCATATATTTATCCAAATGTCTTTTGAAAGTCATAATCTTATCTCCTTCCCTAGCTTCCTCTGGCGGTTCATTCCAGATACACTCTACCCTCTGAGTGGAAAAAGTTGCCTCTGAGGTCCCTCTAAATCTCTCCTCTTCCCACCTTAAGTCTGTGCCCTCAGAATTCTCTACCCCGGGGAATAGACTGTGAGCGTTCACTTTATCCATGTCCCTCAAGATCTTGTGCACCTCAATAAGGCCACCCCTCGGCCTCCTACACTCTAAAGGAAACAGTCCCAGCCTACCTAACCTCTCCCTGTAACTCAAGCCTGCAAGCCCGGGTAACCTCCTGGTGAATCCCTTCTGCACCGCTGCCAACGTGCTTGGGGTGAGTTGCTGCCTTTGAGTCTAGTGTGATACCCTGCACTCGTCTGTGTAAGTTCTCCACCGGGATCGCAGGGCACACATTCCCCAGTTGATCCGTAACCCTCGTGGGTTTGGGAGGATTCCATCTGAGGAACTAAAGCTAACCTCCCGGTGTTTTGTTTAGTTTAGAGATGCAGCGCAGAAACAGGCCCTTCGGCCCACCTGGTCCGTGCCGACCAGCGATCCCCGCATATTAACACTCTCCTACACACACACACACACACACATACACGAGGGACAAATTTTACATTTACCAAGCCAATTAGCCGACAAACCTGTACGTCTTTGGAGTGTGGGAGGAAACCGAAGATCTCGGAGAAAACCCACGCAGGTCACGGGGAGAACGTACAAATTCCGTACAGAGAGCACCCGTAGTCAGGATTGAACCCGGGTCTCTGGCGCTGCATTCGCTGTAAGGTAGCAACTCTACCGCTGCGCCACTGTGTCCGCCGTGACACTGCCGTTTATTCCTGCAGTGACCAGAGGTTCAGCAGAGCAGGGCGGCACGGTGGCGCAGCGGTAGAGTTGCTGCCTTACAGCGCCAGAGACCCAGGTTCAATCCTGACTATGGGTGCTTGTCTCTGTGGAGTTTGTACGTTCTCCCCGTGACCTGCGTGAGTTTTCTCCGAGACCTTCGGTTTCCTCCGACACTCCAAAAGCGTACAGGTTTGTAGGATAATTGACTTGGTGTAAATGTAAAATTGTCCCTAGTGTGTGTAGGATAGTGTCAGTGTGCGGGGATCGCTGGTCGGCGCGGACTCGGTGGGCTGAAGGGCCTGTCTCCGCGCTGTATCTCTAAAACTAGACTGAGGACTAAAAACTGAACACAGAGGAAAGATTAATGTAAGAAATGTAATCAAACATTTCAAAAACATTCCACAAGAGTTCTAGCAATGCAAGGCATGTACTTTGAACGCAGAACAAAGAGAAGTTAGCAGCACGGTGCCCCTTAATTTTTATGATTCGAGACCAAGAATCTTAACTATGAAAAAAATGCAAACCATTTTACCAACAAGTTGCTGAGTGCAGTCTGTGCCTGAACCACAGACTTTGTCCCTTTGAAATGTACTTTGGATCGTCGGTGAGATAATGTCTATTAATTCCTTCCCCTGCATTTACTGTGTTATTTTTGTCAAGTCATGTCTCAGATTCTGGTCTTTTGGCCAAGATGATGCACTGATTTTGCTTGAATTATTCATAAGACGTGGACTTTTATCCAGAACCGACGACTCTTGCTGGGATGAGCTTCTATGGTTTTTATTGTCACAAGTAGGTCGGCTCAGTGGTGCAGTAGGTAGAGTTGCTGCCTCACAGCGCCAGAGACCCGGGTTCGATCCTGACTGCGGGTGCTGACTGTACGGAGTTTGTACGTTCTCCCCGTGACCTGCGTGGGTTTTCTCCGGGTGCTCCGGTTTCCTCCCACATTCCAAAGACGTACAGATTTCTAGGTTAATTGGCTTCAGTAAAATTATATATTGTCCCAGGTGTTTAGGATATTGGTGGTGTACCAAATGATCACTGGTTGGCTGAAGGGCCTGTTTCCCCTGCTGTATCTAAAGTGTACCAAGCTAAAGTGCAAAGCTTTTTATTGCATACTCTCCAAACAGACCAGATATACTCTGCACAGATACAATCAGTTCAAACTTAAGTCCAATAGATAGAGCAAAGGGGAAACATAGGTGCAGGAGGAGGCAATTCGGCCCTTCCAGCCAGCACTGCCATCCAATATCATGGCTGATCATCTGGAATTAGTACCCTGTTCCTGCTTTTTCCCATATCCCCTGATTCCGTTAGCCCTAAGAGCTAAATCTAACTCTCTCTTGAAAACATCCAGTGAATTGGCCTCCACTGCCTTTTGTGGCAGAGAATTCCACAGATTCACAACTCTCAGGGTACAGAAGTTTTTCTTCATCTCAGTCCTAAATGGCCTACCCCTTATTCTTAAACTGCGACCCCTGGTTCTGGACTCCCCCATCATCTCTGCGGGAACATTTTTCCTGCATCTAGCCTGTCCAATAGTTTAGTTTAGTTTAGTTTAGAGATACAGCGCGGAAACAGGCCCTTCGGCCCATCGGGTCCGCGCCTTCCAGCGATCCCCACACATTAACACTATCCTACACCCACTTGGGACAATTTTTACATTTGCCGAGCCAATTAACCTACAAACCTGTACGTCTTTGGAGTGTGGGAGGAAACCGAAGATCTCGGAGAAAACTCATGCAGGTCACGGGGAGACGTACAAACTCCGTACAGACAGCGCCCGTAGTCGGGATCGAACCCAGGTCTCCGACGCTGCACTCGCTGTAAGGCAGCAACTCTACCGCTGCGCCATCGTGACTTTAAGAATTTTATATGTTTCTATAAGATCCCCTCTCATCCATCTAAATTCCAGTGAATACAATGTCAGTCGACCCATTCTTTCATCATATGTCAGTCCTGCCATCCCGGGATTAACCTGGTGAACCTACGCTGCACTCCCTCAATAGCAAGAATGTCCTTCCTCAAATTAGGAGACCAAAATTGCACACTATACTCCAGGCCTCCTTCTTCTTGCGTATGGTGTGCACAGCCTAAAGTTGTGGGACAACTTGCTCCGTTTGATCTTATTTGATTGTGCACACCAGGTTGATTGCATTCGTCGAAACAGGGCGGACCACGTGAAGGTTGCAATCTCCCACACAATACTCCAGGTGCGGTCTCACCGGGGCCCTGTACAACTGCAGTAGGACCTGCTTGCTCCTAAACTCAAATCCTCTCGCAATGAAGGCCAACATGCAATTCGCTTTCTTCACTGCCTGCTGTACCTGCATGTTTACCTTCACTGATGTAAATAGGGCGGCATGGTGGCGCAGCAGTAGAGTTGCTGCCTTACAGCGAATGCAGCGCCGGAGACCCGGGTTCGATCCTGACCACGGGTGCTGTCTGTACGGAGTTTGTACGTTCTCCCCGTGACCTGCATGGGTTTTCTCCGAGATCTTCGGTTTCCTCCCACACTCCAAAGACGTACAGGTATGTAGGTTAATTGGCTTGGTAAATGTTTAAAAAATTCCCTAGAGGCTATAGGATTGGGTTATTGTGTGGGGATCGCTGGTCGGCGCAGACCCGGTGGGCCGAAGGGCCTGTTTCTGTGCTGTATCTCTAAACTAAACTAAACCCAGGTCTCGTTGCACCTCCCCTTTTCCTAATCTGACATCATTCAGATACAGAGTGCAGAATATAGTTCTCAGCATTGTAGCGCATCAGTTCCACAGACAAAGTCCAATGTCCGCAGTGGGGTAGAGGTGAATCGGACAGTACTCTAGCTTATAGAAGAACCGCTCAGAAGCCTGAGAACAGATGGGAAGAAGTTGTCCCTGCGTCTGGTGGTGCGCGCTTTCAAGCTTCTGTACCTTCCGCCTGATGGAAATGGGGAGAAGCAGGATTGACCGGGGTGGGTCAAGCCTTTGATTCTGTTGGCTGCTTTCCTGAGGCAGTGTGAAGTGTAGATGGAGGGGATGGTGGGGAGAGTGTGTGGTGGACTGGGCTACTCTGTGATCTCTGGTGCTGTGGAGCAGCTGTGGGCATCTTGCCCAATTCTGATCCCCTGCATCTATCTTGTCACTGTGCTGCTGCAGGTAGACCCACTCACTGAGATGGTGGCCGGCTGGACAGATGTACTTGCTGTTGGAGGCTCAAGACAGCAGCCACCACCAGATATGTTATCTTCATCTTCTTCTTCCCTTCAGCTACTCAGCCACATAGTAGTGTCTGTGCACTGACCAGACAATAGGGACGTGGAACCTGTCCCCACGCCAGTCGCTCCCTACCCTCTCACTGCACGGGCTATCATCAAATTAATTATTTCTAGATGGATTTGTACGAAAAACTAGTTCCTTTGGAGCAAGAGGCCTGGGCGGAAGGTTGAACGCAAGGCAATGAGCAGGGTTGTGTAATCTTGGTATTTGAAGCCTTTGAACACAGTTGCTTACCTCCACGTTCCATTTAGAAGACAGTTCCTGAACCAGTAAACTAAGGGGGTGTGAGAGTCACAGAGCTGGACAGCATGGAAACAGGCCCTTCGGCCCACCTTGTCAGTGCCGTCCACGTTGGCAAATTGGACTGATCCCACCTGCCTACATACTAATAATACATAGATTAGTAATAATACATACTAATAATACATACATTAGTACTAATACATAAATTAGTAATAATACATACTAATAATACATACATTAGTACTAATACATACTAATAATACATACATTAGTACTAATATATACTAATAATACATAAATTAGTAATAATACATACTAATAATACATTAATTAGTAATAATACACACAAATAATACATACATTAGTACTAATACATACATTAGTAATAATACATACTAATAATACATACATTAGTACTAATACATACTAATAATACATACATTAGTACTAATATATACTAATAATACATAAATTAGTAATAATACATACTAATAATACATACATTAGTACTAATACATACTAATACATAAATTAGTAATAATACATACTAATACATAAATTTGTAATAATACATACTAATAATACATTCTAGCTAGTGTGACAGTTGGTGTTGTTTTTCGCATTAATTTTCACGTGTTTTTCAATTAGTTTTCTGCATTTCCCAGATCCCTCGCATGCCCCGGGACTGGCTGCAGTTCCCACATCAGCTCGCGTCCCATGGGACTGGCTGCAGTTCCCAGGTCGCAAAAATTCCCAGGTCGCTGATTTCGGGTCAGGGGCCGGATCTGGCCCGTGGGCCGCAGGTTGCTGATCCCTGCTCTAAATCTTCGATAGACACAAAAAGCTGGAATGACTCCGAGGATCAGACAGCATCTCTGGAGAAAAGGAATAGATGACGTTTCAGGTCGAGACCCTTCTTCGGACTGAGCGTCAGGGGAAACTAAAACCAGAGATATAGACCAAACGAATGAAAATACGGAACAAAAGGGACGATGATAAAGGAAACCCTTCCTATCCATATATCTGTCCAAATGTCTTCTAAAAGTCATCATTATATCCGCTTCTATATCTTCCTCTGGCAGCTCATTCCTGATACTGACTGCCCTCTGAGTGGAAATGTTGCCCCTGAGGTCCCTCTTAAATCTCACCCCTCTCACCTTAAGACTGTGGCCTCTAGTTTTAGACTCCTCTACCCTAAGGAAAAGACTGTGAGCGTTGACTTTATCCATTTCCCTTGTGATCTTGTGCACCTTAATAAGGTCACCCCTCAGCCTCCTACACTCCCAGTCTGTCCAGCCTCGCCCTGTAACTCAAGTCCACAAAGCCAGGTAACACCCTGGTGAATCCCTTCAGCACCCCGTCCCAATTTAATGACCATCCACAGTGGGATGTGGTTGTTTGGGCTTTAGAGATACAGCACGGAAACAGGCTCTTTGGCCCGCCCAGTCTGTGCCGATCACCCCGTACATTAGCGCTATCCTACACACAAGGGACAATTTACAACTATTAACTGAAATTAATTCACCTGCAAGCCGGTACGTCTTTGTGTGTGGGAGGAATCTGGGGCACCCAGGGAAAAATAACCCATGCGGTCACAGGGGGAACGCACAAACTCCGCACAGGCAGCACCCATTTCTCAAAGAGTGTGTCGCAGTCTACTGAGGCAGGAAGTAACAAAATCACACATTTGTAACTTGACTTGAGATTAGACGTGGGTGCAATTTGAGTGAAACCTGCTGGGACACCATTATGTCAAGTTGATACTGTGTGGAGGTTTGACATTTTGTCCTCAAAATCTCTGAACAAAACAAAACAAGATAGTGATAAGAAAGTAAAAATCAATGATTTGGATCCCTTTAGTACATTAGCTCATTCGCTACAATTGTAACTCTGCTTTAAGAACAAACTCCATGCTTTTTGCCTTCATGGGTTGGGCCTCGTTGGGCCTAAGGGCCGGTTTCCGTGCTGTAAGACTCTATTGTCCAGCCAGCTAATGAATACAAATCCTCAGTCTATGGGTAAAGGTTTACTTTTTATTAATTGACACCTGTGACCTCTGATCTCACATTTATGATTTGTAGATTTTAACATAAAAATCTAAGTGTCATTCATTTTTATTTCATTGTTTCGTCGATGTTGATGAAACCCTTGGTGGTGGCAACATCCTCCTAGATCTTCCCTGACCAAAACTGATCTTCCCTGGCCTCACTATTGCCTTGCAAACTTGCACGTTGCTTTGCAAATTGCCTAGTTTTTCTTTTTTTACTTTTAGGTCATGGTGTTTGTCATAATATTCTCTGCTCAGTTTCCTAAATTATCAGAAGCACATTGGGGATTCAGCTCCAAATTAACCTTGCGTTGTTTCATCTGCCGCACTAAATCTGGTCTCTATGTGAGGGAGCCCACTTATCATCTGTTTTGACCTAGAATTATCCAGTGTCAGTCGTAGAGAAAGTCGTACAGCACGGAAACAGGTCCTTCGGCCTACTCATTATTTATGTTTCTAGGACTCATAGAAACATAGAAAATAGGTGCAGGAGTAGGCCATTCGGCCCTTCGAGCCTGCACCGCCATTCAATACGATCATGGCTGATCATCCAACTCAGTATCCTGTACTCTCCATACCCCCTGATCCCTCTAGCCACAAGGGCCACATCTAAAAGGCCTGTCTTACGAGTCTGCGGTCATTGGCGGCGAAACGGGAAGAATCTGCCGCCATAGACCGCGCACTCGTGAGAACGCACAATTCCGGGGCCGTGCGGCGGTGTTCCCAACACCTCATGGTGCTAAAATAAAACTTACACTGTTGAAAACTATATTCTTACCGCACAACCTCCACCAGTGATGCACGAGTGCGGCACGGCCGCCCGCACGGGCCGCCGCCAGTGTGGCTCGAGCGCCGTGCGTCAAACTTCCACTGCCACAGCCTCCGCCAGTGAGGCACGTGTGCGGCACGGCCGCAGGCACAGCCACCGCTACAGCGCCGCGATCAGGACGGCCGCCGCCACAGCCGCCGCTAGTGAGTCACGTGCGGCGGGCCGACGTCATCGCAGTCGGCCCGCCCTTTTTTTTAACTTACCGCAAGCACATGAGACCAGCCGTATTTGAATCACTCGGCCCCCGCGCAGCATCCGTGCGGCGCTCCCGTGAATAGGCTCAGCGCTCTCGCCGTAGCCGTGCGGTCCACTCTACAGGCGAAGCCGCGCTTCACCGCCGATGACCGCAAACAGGTAAGGCAGAGCCTTAACTCTCTCTTAAATATAGCCAATGAACTGGCCTCAACTACATTCTGTGGCAGAGAATTCCACAGATTCACCACTATCTGTGTGAAAAATGTTTTTCTCATCTCGGTCCTAAAAGACTTCCCCCTTATCCTTAAACTGTGACCCCTTGTTCTGGACTTCCCCAACATCGGGAACAATCTTCCTGCATCTAGCCTGTCCAACCTCTTAAGAATTTAGTAAGTTTCTATAATATCCCCCCTCAATCTTCTAAATTCTAGCGAGTACAAACCGAGTCTATCCAGTCTTTCTTCATATGAAAGTCCTGACATCCCAGGAATCAGTCTGGTGAACCTTCTCTGTACTCCCTCTATGGCAAGAATATCCTTCCTCAGATTAGGGGACCAAAACTACGCAATACTCCAGGTGTGGTCTCACCAAGGCCCTGTACAACTGCAGTAGAACCTCCCTGCTCCTATACTCAAATCCTTTTGCTATGACTCAAGGGTCTAGAGCTATAGGGAGAGGTTGAGCAGGCTGGGACTCTATTCCTTGGTGCACAAGAGAATGAGGGGTGATCTTATAGAGGTGTATAAAATCATGAGAGGAATAGATCAGGTAAAGGCACAGTCTCTCATGCCCAGAGTAGGGGAATCGAGAACCAGGGGACTTAGGTTTAAGGCGAGGGGGGGGGGGAAGATTTAATAGGAATCTGAGGGGTAACTTTTTCAAACAAAGGGTAGTAGGTGTACGGAACAAGCTGCCAGAAGAGGTAGTTGAGGCAGGGACTATCCTGACGTTTAAAAAACATTTAGACAGGTACATGGATAGGACAGGTTTAGAGGGCTATGGACCAAGTGCAGGCAGGTGGGACGAGTAGCTGGGACATGTTGGCTGGTGTGGGCGAGTTGGGCTGAAGGGCCTGTTTCCACACTGTGTCACTCTAAGACTCATCCTTGCCGACCAAGATGCCCCACCTACACACGCCCCACCGGCCCTTGTTTGGCTCGTATCCCTCTAAACCTATCCTATCCATGTACCTGTCCAAATGTCTTTTAAATGTTTAAGAAGGAACTGCGGATGCTGGAAAATCCCAGGTACACAAAAATGCTGGAGAAACTCAGCGGGTGCAGCAGCATCTATGGAGCGAAAGAAATAGGCAACGTAGGGTTTCGGGCTGAAACATTGCCTATTTCCTTCGCTCCATAGATGCTGCTGCACCCGCTGAGTTTCTCCAGCATTTTTGTGTACCTGTCTTTTAAATGTTGTTATAGTCCCTGCCTCAACTACCTCCTCTGGCATCTCGTTCCATACACCCATACACCTTATGTGCAAGTTGCCCCTTAGATTCCTTTAAATTTTCCCCCTCTCACCTTAAACCTATGTTCTCTGGTTCTTGATTCCCCTACTCTGGGGAATATGACTCGATGACTCTGAATCCATCAGTAAGCTATATGAGAGCTGATGTTTAGAATTTGTACTAGAAATACTTAGCTGCCATTTTTAGTTTTGCAGCAGGGATTCATTGCTCCAGAGGCCTGGGTATTTTTTGCAATCTAATGGCCTTTTCCTAAGCAGGGGTGGCACTGAGTTTGAAGCTGACAGGGTGAGATGGTAAGAAGCCAAGGACTCTTGTACCAAGGATAAAGTCTCGGTTGAGCACATGGTCAAAGTGCTCCTCATTTGAGGGAGTGCAGCGTAGGTTTACAAGGTTAATTCCCGGGATGGCAGGACTGTCATATGCTGAGAGAATGGAGCAGCTGGGCTTGTACACTCTGGAGTTTAGAAGGATGAGAGGGAATCTTATTGAAACATATAAGATTGTTAAGGGTTTGGACACGCTAGAGGCAGAAAACATGTTCCCGATGTTGGGGGAGTCCAGAACCAGGGGCCACAGTTTAAGAATAAGGGGTAAGCCATTTGGAACGGAGACGAGGAAACACTTTTTCTCACAGAGAGTTGTGAGTCTGTGGAATTCTCTGCTTCAGAGGGCGGTGGAGGCAGGTTCTCTGGATACTTTCAAGAGAGAGCTGGATAGGGCTCTTAAAAATAGCGGAGTCAGGGGATATGGGGAGAAGGCAGGAACGGGGTACTGATTGGGGATGATCAGCCATGATCACATTGAATGGCGGTGCTGGCTCAAAGGGCCGAATGGCCTACTCCTGCACCTATTGTCTATTGTCTATTTGGATGAGCTGCTGGCTTCACTGTCCCTGCTGTTTGGCAGAGTGGGGCTTGTGCCCAACTGGAAGGAGATCAGTCCAGTAAAGGTGCAGGAAGGAACGGCAGATGCTGCTTTAACCCGAAGGTAGACACAAAAAGCTGGAGTAACTCAGCGGGACAGGCAGCGTCTCTGGAGAAAAGGAATGGGTGATGTTTCAGGTCGAGACCCTTCTTCAGACTGAGAGTCAGGGGAAATGGAAACGAGAGATATAGACGGTGATGTAGGGAGATAGAGAATAAATTAATGAAAGATATGCAAAAAAGTAACAATGAGAAAGGAAACAGGCCATTGTTAGCTGTGGTACACAAAAATGCTGGAGAAACTCAGCGGGTGGTGCAGCATCTATGGAGCGAAGGAAATAGGCAACGTTTCGGGCCGAAACCCTTCTTCATTGTTAGCTGTGGGCCAGGTGAGAATGAGTTACTGACAATGGGACTCAACAAGACGACTTTGAAGCTGGTACATCTTGGGTGGGGGAGGGTTGGAGAGAGAGGGAATGCAAGGGGTTACTTGAAGTTAGAGAAATCAAAATTCATACCGCTGGATTGTAAGCTGCCCAAGCGAAATATATGATGCTGTTGGATGTGTAATTGTCAGCAGCATCCCTGGACAATGTGGGTGGGTGACGTTTCCATTCAGGACACTTCTTCAGGCTTAATGTGGAGGTGGGGGAGATTGAAAGCTGAGAGAGGAGGGGCCGGACAAAGCCTGGTGTGTCTAGCTATGACCTGCCTCTCTACCATTCCAGCATTCTCCCCCCACCCCCATAATCAGTCTGCAGAAGGGTCCCGACCAGAAACATCACCTATCCATGTTCTGCAGAGATGCTGCCTGACCCGCAGAGTTACTCCAGCACTTTGTGTCTCTCTTTGTTTCACCAGTATCTGCAGTTCCTTGTTTAATTGTCATATGTAAAGGCAATGGAATTATGACATTTTTACCTGCTACAGGTTATCAGGCCCATAAACGCATAATATAAATATATAATAATCAATAATTCAATCACTCAGTAATCAGTAGTGCTTAAGTAACCATAACAGCGCAAAACCAAAGTCAATGGTGTGATCAAAGATAGACAAAAATGCTGGAGAAACTCAGCGGGTGCGGCAGCATCTATGGGGCGAAGGAAATGGGCAACGTTTCGGGCCGAAACCCTTCTTCAGACCAAAGACACAGTCCATAGAAGGTCATAGTTGCTGAGGTCATGTGTTGTGCAGTGTTCAAGAGCCTGATCTGCTGCTTCTTGTGTATGGCGTGCACAGCCTAAAGTAGCAGGACAACTTGTTCTATTTGATCGTGTTTGATTGTGCACGCCGGGTTGATTGCATTCGTCGAAACAGGGCGGACCACGTGAAGGTTGCAATCTCCCACCCCAAGAGCCTGATAGTTGCTGGGAAGAAGTTGCTGCTGAACCTGGATGTCACGGTTTTCAGACCTGGGTACCTTGCCCTGCGAACTATTCGAAGAATTGAGGCCTGAATTAGGAACTATGAACTTTTAGTCAAAACAACATTTTAAGACACTGCCGACATACATTTCAAGAATAATGGATTGGCCAAATCAATTCACTACATTACAATACAATAATACTTTATTAACCAAGTATGTTTTGCAACATACGAGGAATTTCATTTGCCAAGTGAGTCATACAAATAAAAAGCAACAGAACACACAAAATACATTTTAGCATAAACATCCACCACAGTGACCCCTCCACATTCCTCACTAGTTTCCTTTGAAGGGAAAATGATTGGATCGTTATCTTGTCCAGAGTCCTTCTGCTTATAATATTATATACTGCTTTTGTAAATTGCCCCTGGTGTGTGTAGGGAAGAACTAATGTACGGGTGATTGCGGGTCGGTGCAGACTCGGTGGGCCAAAGGGCCTATTTCCATGCTGTATCTCTAAACTAAACGGTGTTTGCTTCCTTCTCTCCTGTTGGTCTGACCATCCATTGATGCAGGACAAGTTGTTTCAGATCAAGACTGAAGATGGGTCTCGGCCCGAAATGTCACCTATTCTTTTTCTCCAGAGATGTTGCCTGACCTGCTGAGTTACTCCAGCATTTTGTGCCCTTCAGTTTAAACCAAAGATCCTACAGCGGAGCAAGATAGACCACTCCTGCTAAATGCAATGGGCTGACATGTAGTACACAACGGAGCGGAACGTGGGCCTTTTTTTCATCCATTTCAGTAACCCGACCCGACCTGACTCACAGTGTAATCAACTTTGCGGGGGAACAGTTTGTGTTAATAAATTATAATTCTGAAAATGAGGAGAAGATTTTTACCAAAGAACTTTTATTTTTACGAGGTTGTTTCTGTAACTGGCTTCCGTCTCCGCACTAGTTATCTTTGCTCCGCTATGGGATCTTTGGTGGGGAGACGGAAGCCGGTTACGGAAATGGGGCCGAAAATTACCCATGAATCTGCCCATGACCATACTACGTCTTTTTCGTCGAGTGGCCTATCTTGCTTGCTAGAGGATCTTTGGTTTAAACCAGCATCTGCAGTTCCTTTCTACACATTTCTCACCCTGTTGATGAGCTGGGTTTCCAGATGAGGTCGGTGTTTGGTTAGCAGAGGCAGGACCTGACGGTTTACGCACGCCCTCATCCCCCCTCCCGCCCCCCACGACACCTGTGAACCAAGCAAACTTGTTTGTGCAACAGGATTCCCAAGAAGATCCACATTTCTCACAAGCCCTTTGGCAAATTATTCATCGTATTCAATCTCTCGCTTAAAGTTCTGGATCAAAAACCAAGGCAATGATGTGAAGCGTTTACCTGTCAGGGGAGAGGTCGTGGTCAGGAGGCCATTCTCTCATGACGAGCCTACCCCCTTGCCCCTGCCCCGTCCCCAAACACGGGAAACCCCATTGTAAGATTTGTCGCCATGGGCAACAGTTTATAGCACGTCATTCCTTGGAGCGCAGGAGGCTGAGGGGTGATCTGAAGAGGTGTATAAAATCATGAGGGGAATAGATCGGGTGGACGCACAGTCTCTTGCCCAGAGTAGTGGAATCGAGAACCAGAGGGCACAGGTTTAAGGTGAGGGGCAACTGTTTCACACAAAGGTATTAAGCGAGCTAACAGAGGAGGTAGTTGAGGCAAGGTCTATCCCAACGTTTAAGAAACGTTTGGACATGGATAGGACAGGTTTAGAGGGATATGGGCCAAACATCGGCAGGTGGGACTAGTGTAGATGGGGCAAGTTGGGCCGAAGGGCCTGTTACTGTATTTTATGATTCTAGTGGTAAAAATTAATGAATTTTTTAAATTGTTTATAATATTATATATTACCTGTGTGTGATTGCATTCACAGGCTTGTTGAGTTGTAAGAAGTAAGAATTTCATGGTTCCGTGTGGGTACATAGGACAATTAAACGCCCGTGACGAAAATACCGCTGACAATGTATTTGAAGGAAAGGAATTACTCATCAGGCAGCTTAGTGTTGATGACTTTCTGCTGTCGTGCCTTTTCATTCTTTGCGTGCATCTTAGATTTATGAACCTATTTATAAAATGATGATCTGTGGACGCCCAGTACCCAGGTGAATTCACTGCACCAACGCACTCCGCCTTTAAAACGTACTGCATTTTACAAAACACCTTTGTAAATTGTGGACTTTTAGTTTAGTTTAGAGATACAACGCGGAAACAGGCCCTTCGGCCCACCGAGTCCGCGCCGACCAGCGATCCCCGCACAATTTAACTCTATCCTACACACACTTGGGACAATTTACACCTACACCGAGCCAATTAACCTACAAACCTGTACCTCTTTGGAGTGTGGGAGGAAACCGAAGATCTCGGAGAAAATCCAAGCATTGTCACGGGGACAAGGTCTAATTCTCCCTGAAGATAGACACCAAATCCTCAGCAGGACAGGCAGCATCTCAGGATAGCAGGAATGGGTGACGTTTCGGGCCGAGACCCTTCTTCACCCTTTCTCACAGAGAGTGGTGAGTCTGGAATTCTCTGCCTCAGAAGGCGGTGGAGGCCGGTTCTCTGGATACTTTCAAGAGAGAGCTGGATAGGGCTCTTAAAGATAGCGGAGTCAGGGGATATGGGGAGAAGGCAGGAACGGGGTACTGATTGGGGATGATCAGCCATGATCACATTGAATGGCGGTGCTGGCGCGAAGGGCCGAATGGCCTACTCCTGCACCTATTGTCTATTGCCTATTGTCTATTCAAACTAATTCTCACTGGCACGACCAATTCTAGAACATTCCTGCTCTTACTGTGTTGTCGAAGTCATGAATAATTCTGTCATTCAGCATTCAAACATGAGCATTGACTTCAGAGTTGGAACATTAATGTTACATTAAACCTCCAGGATCAAAATGGCAGGCAGGCAAAAGTGTGAGAATAATTTAGCCACAGTTTATCACACATAGCACCGTGTGAAATGGAAGTTAGTTTAACTTTAGTTTATTGTCACGTGTACCGAGATACAATGACAAGTTATTTAAACCTGTTTTAGCCTTGAAAGGTTTCTTCTGTATTTATTTCTCTGCAGAAACTCATTCTTGTCCTCATTCTTTTGGACTACCAACTCATAGTTTTGGAGGATGGAGGGAGATGTTTTGATAAATAAGTGGTTTAATTGCCTGATTGGTTTGATTAGTTCTTTGACTAATTAAGAGCAGGTGCAAAAAACAGGGCCACATCATGTTTTGTTCAAACAACCTCTCTGCAGGTCACAACATGCAAGAGTGGAGTGGTTACACCAGCCTGACGCAGATTATAATGGAGTGGTGAAAGTGTCTCCCCAACCCTTCCCCTGTGTTTTGTTTCGTTCAGTTTAGAGGTACAGGCCACGCCGAGTCCGCGCCGACCAGCGATCCCCGCACACTAACGCTGCCCTACACACACTAGGGACAGTTTACATTTATACCAAGCCAATTAACCTACAAACCTGTACGTCTTTAGAGTGTGGGAGGAAACCTTCTTCTTGTCCAGTCCACACACTAGATTAGAAGTTGTTCAGCCCGGAGCTGAACACGCTGCTCGGCATATGCATACAATGATGTCTTTCTTGTGCGTGGTGGGGGGAAGATTGGTGGAAACAGGGCCGCGACGTGACCCCTGGGAGGAAACCGAAGGTCTTGGAGATCGCATTGTACCGAATTCTATCTTCCATATTAATCCCGGCAATCCCTTCAAATTCACCCATTCGCACTAGTTCTATGTCATCCTACTTTTGCATTCACTCCCCTACTCATGAGGATGCAATTTACTGCAGCCAATTAACCCACAAACCCGCACATCTTTAGTTTAGTTTATTATTGTCATGTGTATTGAGGTACAATGAAAACAACTTTTGTTTGCGTGCTATCCAGTCAAAGAAAAGACTATACATTGTTTGGGATGTGGGAGGAACCGGGGCACCCGGAGGAAACCCACGTGGTCACAGGGAGAACGTGCAAACTTCACACAGACAGCGCCCGAGGTTAGGATCGAACCAGGGTTTCTGGCGCTGTGAGGCAGCAGCTCTACCAGTGCAATACTGTACCACCCTGAATGACTTGGTGAAAGACCGTTCAGAAGCCTGAAAACAGATGGGAAGAAGCTGTGCCTGAGTCTTTCAAGCAGGAATGACAGGGATGGGACAAGACTTTGATTATGTTGGCTCCTTTTCTGAGGCAGGTCAAGACGTCAACAAATAAATGAGGGCGACTGGAGGAAGAAAATGTTCTCACTGAAGGTAGACAAAAATGCTGGAGGCAGCATCTATGGAGAGAAGGAATTGGCGACGTTTCGGGTCGAGACCCTTCTTCAGACCCGTTGAGTTTCTCCAGCATTTTTTGTCTACCTTCGATTTTTTCCAGCATTTGCAGTTCATTCTTACTCGTTCTCACTGAGACTGATTGTGCTCTTGATGCCGAACGACTTGGTTATTGGTAATTTACCTGGTATATCAGCAATGCCAATACTCTACCTAGGTTCCTGCACTAGAAATAGAAGTCACACACTGTTTGTGGTGGGTGAGGTTGTCACGTGTTATAAGGTCATAGGTGATAGGAGAAGAATTAGGCCATTCAGCCCATCAAGTCTACTCCGCCATTCAATCATGGCTGATCTATCTCTCCCTCCTAACCCCATTCTCCTGCCTTCTCCCCGTAGCCCCTGACACCCGTACTAATCAAGAATCTATCTATCTCTGCCTTAAAAATATCCATTGACTTGGCCTCCACAGCTTTTTGTGGCAAAGAATTCCACAGATTCACCACCTTCTGACTACAGAAATTCCTCCTCATCTCCTTCCTAAAGGAACGTCCTTAAATTCTGAAGCTATAGCCTCTAGTCCCAGACTCCCCCACTAGTGGAAACATCCTCTGCACATCCACTCTATCCAAGCCTTTCACTATTCGATATACGTTACAATGAGGTCCCCCCTCATCTTTCTAAACTCCAGCGAGTACAGGCCCAGTGCCGACAAACGCTCATCGTATATTAACCCACTCATTCCTAGAATCATTCCTGTAAACCTCCTCTGGACCCTCTCCAGAGCCTGCACATCCTTCCTCAGATATGGGGCCCAAAATTGCTCACAATATTCCAAATGTGGCCTGACCAGCGCCTTATACAGCCCCAGCGTTACATCCCTGTTTTAATATTCTAGTCCTCTTGAAATAAATGCTAGGCACTGTGTTTGCCTTCCTTACTACCGATTCGACTTGCAGATTGACTTTTTGGGAATCCTGCACCACCAATCCCAAGTCCCTTTGCCCTTCTGATTTCTGGATTCTCTCATTTAGAAAACAGACTGCATAGTCTAAATGGTTTGAGTTGTTTAGAATGGTTGTGGTGCCCATGGTGACCAAGCCTCTGTGTCTCCTCCCTGCCCAGGATCGCAGTGAGTGGCTGGGCCACACTGAAGAGCCGCTGACGGGATTCTCCTGGCGTGGTGGGTCAGAGCGGGAGACCACCGGGATCCAGATCTGGAGCGAGGTGTTCCTGGTGGACAAACCGGACGGGCAGAAGGTGAGAAACCACGGGAAGAGGCGCCCGCACGCACACCGCTTCACGCCAGGCCACGGAAGCCTAGCGGCCGAGATTTTGTAGATGGTCTCCAAGTGGACAAGATAGGCACAATGCTGGAGTAACTCAGCTGGTCAGACAGCAGCTGTGGAGGACTGGTGACGTTTTGGGTCGGAACCCTTCCTCAGACATGGCCGGCATCTGCAGTTCCTTTCTGCACAAGTGAACAAGAGTTTATGTTTTTATGAATAGTAGGCGATTGAAAGGTGCTGGTGGTCAGGGGCAACTGGGTACATCAATCCCAGCAAGCCATCTTGCAGGCGCAGATGAAGGTGAAGGGTTTGTTGGCCTGCACGCTAGGAGGATTTGAATGGAAGGTTAAAAGCAGCATTCCTGCAGCTTACGTGATAGCAAAAGGATTTGAGTATAGGAGCAGGGAGGTTCTACTGCAGTTGTACAGGGTCTTGGTGAGACCACACCTGGAGTATTGCGTACAGTTTTGGTCTCCAAATCTGAGGAAGGACATTATTGCCATAGAGGGAGTGCAGAGAAGGTTCACCAGACTGATTCCTGGGATGTCAGGACTTTCATATGAAGAAAGACTGGATAGACTCGGCTTGTACTCGCTAGAATTTAGGAGATTGAGGGGGGATCTTATAGAAACTTACAAAATTCTCAAGGGGTTGGACAGGTTAGATGCAGGAAGATTGTTCCCGATGTTGGGGAAGTCCAGGACAAGGGGTCACAGCTTAAGGATAGAGGGGAAATCCTTTAGGACCGAGATGAGAAAAACTTTTTTCACACAGAGAGTGGTGAATCTCTGGAACTCTCTGCCACAGAGGGTAGTTGAGGCCAGTTCATTGGCTATATTTAAGAGGGAGTTGGATGTGGCCCTTGTGGCTAAAGGGATCAGGGGGTATGGAGAGAAGGCAGGTACAGGATACTGAGTTGGATGATCAGCCATGATCATATTGAATGGCGGTGCAGGCTCGAAGGGCCGAATGGCCTACTCCTGCACCTATTTTCTATGTTTCTATGTTTCTAAGTGGTGAGATTGTAGCTGGAATATTGTGCTCCGTCTGGTCTCCGCAGCAAAGGAATGGCATAACGGAGAAAGCAGGAACTGCAGATGCTGGTTCACAGCACAAGATAACTATGGATAGAGAAGTCGTCGGCAATGGATAGAGAAGTGGTTGGCAGACAGGAAACAAAGAGTAGGGATTAACGGGTCCCTTTCAGAATGGCAGGCAGTGACTAGTGGGGTACCGCAAGGCTCGGTGCTGGGACCGCAGCTATTTACAATATACATCAATGATTTGGATGAAGGGATTCAAATTAACATTAGCAAATTTGCAGATGACACAAAGCTGGGTGGCAGTGTGAACTGTGAGGAGGATGCTATGAGAATGCAGGGTGACTTGGACAGGTTGGGGGAGTGGGCAGATGCATGGCAGATGAGGTTTAATGCGGATAAATGTGAGGTTATCCACTTTGGTAGCAAAAACAGGAAGGCAGATTACTATCTAAATGGCATCAAGTTGGGAAAAGGGGAAGTACAACGGGATCTGGGGGTCCTTGTACATCAGTCTATGAAAGTAAGCATGCAGGTACAGCAGGCAGTGAAGAAAGCGAATGGCATGTTGGCCTTTGTAACAAGAGGAATCGAATATAGGAGCAAAGAGGTCCTTCTGCAGTTGTACAGAGCCCTAGTGAGACCACACCTGGAGTATTGTGCGCAGTTTTGATCCCCTAATTTGAGGAAGGACATTCTTGCTATTGAGGGAGTGCAGCGTAGGTTTACAAGGTTAATTCCCAGGATGGCGGGACTGTCATATGTTGCGAGAATGGAGCAGCTGGGCTTGTACACTCTGGAGTTTAGAAAGATGAGAGGGAATCTCATTGAAACATATAAGATTGTTAAGGGTTTGGCCACGCTAGAGGCAGGAAACATGTTCCCGATGTTGGGGGTGTCCAGAACCAGGGGCCACAGTTTAAGAATAAGGAGTAAGCCATTTAGAATGGAGATGAGGAAACACTTTTTCACACAGTGAGTGGTGAGTCTGTGGGATTCTTTGCCTCAGAGGGCGGTGGAGGCAGGTTCTCTGGATGCTTTCAAGAGAGAGCTAGATAGGGCTCTTAAAGATAGCGGAGTCAGGGGATATGGGGAGAAGGCAGGAACGGGGTACTGATTGGGGATGATCAGCCATGATCACATTGAATGCCGGTGCTGGCTCGAAGGCACCTATTGTCTATTGTCTAAGACACAATTGGGCAACCTTGGACCAACCTGCATCTCGAACCGAAACATTCCTTGTCCCTGTTCACCAGAGATACTGCCTGGCCTTACAGGTCAGGTCGGGGGGAGTCCCCCCCCCCCCCCCCCCCCCCGCCACAGGCACCATGTAATCCCGTGCTACCTGCTCCATGGTCGGATAGTCGGCGACTAAACCATCTCCCCCACCTGGTTTGCCAGGTGAGGAGGGGGCTGTGGACCCCCAGCAGGACCAAAACACAAGACCTGTCAAAATGGCGGATGGGCTCCTAGCGAGCCAACGGCCATCCACACTTCAGTAGAAGTTGCGATCATTGTCGTACACAGCGTTGTAAGGCACCGTGCCCATTGATGTTTGCAACGGTGATGATGATACTGAGTTACTCCAGCATCTTGTGTCCTGCTTTGGAGATGTTTGCCAGATGAATTCTTGGATGTGCTGGGATGATAGTTGGACTTACTGTCGATGGAGTTTGGAAGAATGAGCGGTGAGCTCCCGGAACGAGCTCAGGGCTGATGGAGTCACAGGGATGACCGACAGACAGATGAATCCTTGCATCCCCCCCTCTCTCTCCGTCCTCCCCCACCCTAGTTGTTGTACTAGTTTCACTGTCTGCAACTTGTTTTCACCCAGCCCACAGCCAACAGTGGCCTGTTTCCTTTATCATTGTCACTTTTTAACATATCCTTCATTCATTTGTTCTATATCTCTCTACATCACCGTCTATATCTCTCGTTTCCCTTTCCCCTGACTCTCAGTGTGAGGAAGGGTGTCAACCCGAAATGTCACCTATTCCTTCCCTCCAGGGATGCTGTCTGACCCGCTGAGTTGCTCCAGCTTTTTGTGTCTATCTTCAATCATTTGAACACATTGCTACTTGTTCCTCAATCATGCTGGAATGTGGAACAAAACACAAAGTGCTGGAGGAACTCAGCGGGTTGGGCAGCATCTGTGGAGGGCATGGTCAGACAGCGTTTTTGGTCCGGGCCCTTCCTTAGACTGGAGAAGGCTCCCAATCCTAAACGTCGTCTGTCCATTCCCTCCATCGAGGCTGCCCCGATCCACTGAGTTCCTCCAGCATTGGGGCTTTATCCCTTTGAGACTGACTCGATCAGTAATGACCAAGGTGCGATGACCTTTTTGCTGAGTTTTATACCTCAGTCAGTAATGGTCAAGGTCATAGAGTGATACAGCATGGAAACAGGCCCTTCGGCCCAACTCGCCCTCACCTGCCAACAATGGCCCTGCTACACTAATCCCACTTGCCTCTGCTTGGTCCATAACCCTCCAAACCTGTCCTATCCATGTACCTGTCTAACTGTTTCTTAAACGATGGGATAGTCCCAACCTCAACTACCTCCTCTGGCAGCTTGTTCCATACACCCACTGTTACCCCTCGGAAAAAGTTACCCCTCGGATTTCTATAAAATCTTTTCCCCTTCACCTTGAACCCATGTCCTCTGGTCCTTGATTCCCCTACTCTGGGTAAAAGACTCTGTGCATCTACCCGATCTAGTCCTCTCGTGGTTTTGTAAATCAAGGTGTGATGAGTCTTTCTCTACCTCGGTCAGTAATGGTCAAGGAGTGACAAGGCTTTGCTAAGTGCTCTATCTTGTTCAGTTATGGTCAAGGAGTGATGAGTCTTTATCTGACTCGGTCAGGAATGGTCAAGGTGTCACGGCCCTTTACAAATCGGTCTATCTCGGTCAGGAATGGCCAAGGCGTGACGACCCCTTTGCTGAGATCTCTGTTTGTCCGCAGGTGGCCGTGTTGCTGATGGACACCCAGGGAACATTCGACAGCCAGTCAACTCTCCGAGACTCTGCCACCGTGTTTGCCCTGAGCACCATGATCAGCTCCATGCAGGTACCACCCTCCCCTCCCCTACCCTCTCTCCTCCCCTCCCCTCCCCACCCCTGACCCTCCCCTAACCCTCCCCCTCCCCTCCCCTGAAGCTCAAATACAACACCGAACATGGGAAACGATAGCAGGCTGTTTGTTGTAAGTTCGTATTACTGCAGTCAGCAAGACAACTAACACAAGGCTCCAAATATCTCCATCAGTCAGAGTATTGAGTATAGAAGGTAGACAAAAATGCTGGAGAAACTCACCGGGTGCAGCAGCATCTATGGAGCGAAGGAAATAGGCAACGTTTCGGGCTGAAACCCTTCTTCACATTGAGTATAGACGTTGGGAGGTCATGTTGCAGTTGTACAAAACGTTGGTGAGGCCGCATTTAGAGTATTGTGTTCAGTTTTGGGCACCGTGTTGTAGGGAATGTGTTGTCAAGCTGGAAATGGTGCAGAGAAGATTTACGAGGGTGTTGCCAGGATTTGTTGAGGAGGCTGAGACTATTTCTTGGAGCGCAGGAGGATGAGGGATGGTCTTATAGAGATGTATAAAATTATGAGAGGAATAGATCGGGTAGACGCACAGTCATTTGCCCAGAGTAAGGGAATCGAAAACCGGAGGACATAGGATTAAGGTGAGGGGGAAAGATTTAATAGAAACTTTCGAGGTGACTATTTGACCCAATGGGGGTGTGGGTGTATGGAACAAGCTGCCAGACAAGGTAGTTGAGGCAGGGACTATCGTAACGTTTAACAAGCATTTAGACAGATGCATGGATTGGACAGGTTTGGAGGGATATGGGCCAAACACAGGCGGGTAGGATTAGTGTAGATGGGGCACGATGGTTGGCATGGGCAAGTTGGGCTGAAGGGCCTGTCCCTGTACAGTATGACTCTGTGACTCAATCTTGGATCAATTTAGCTGCACATCACTTGAAGTGTGAACAAACCTGTTCTTTAACTCTTTACACCCCCGTAACTCTGACGTTCCCAGGGTAGAGGAATGTATTGCATGCTGTCCACACAGATCAGATATATTGTACAATCAGTTCAAACTGAACCTCAGGGCAACTTTTCCACTCGGAGGGTTAGTCCATAGCTGGAATGAGCTGCCAGAGGAAGCTATAGAAGTGGATACAATTATGACTATTAATGGATATATGGATAGGAAGATAGGGTGTGAAGAAGGGTCTCGACCCGAAACGTCATCCATTCCTCCTACCCAGAGATGCTGCCTGTCCCGTTGAGTTACTCCAGCATTTTGTGTCTGTCTTTTATGGATAGGAAGGGTTAAGATTCAGGCAGTTGTGTTTAAGAAGGAACTGCAGATGCTGGAAAATTGATATGGTTAAGATACAGGCAAATGGGGCTAGCCCACTCTGCCAACCTGGGCAGCATGGGCAGGATGGGCGGAAGGGCCTGTTTCCATGCTGTACGGCTCGGTGAGTCTGCCTGAGGCGCTGAGTCCCTGCGGCACGTTGTTGCGAGGTGGTGGCTCCCAGAGGTCACACAGCCGCCTCCCCTGCTCGCAGGGAGAGAGAGCAAACAAGCAGAGTCAATATCCCAGCCTGTCGCCGGCAACAGACAGACAGAGCGATGCGAGCGAGCGGTGACCTTCCCCGCGCTGTTGGGGCCCCGGTGTCCAGTCCAGGGGCCGCAGCGAGCACAGTGAAGCCCAGGTATCCCCGCGCTGCTGCCGCGGCATCTCCTGATGGTCACAGCTTTGTCCAACGCCGAGCCAGCCAGCTCACACCCCTGTAGCTGTCACCTGTCTGACGTACAGTGTGTCCCAATGTGGGTCAGACACAGTGCTGACCATGTCAGATGCAGAGCATGGCTGTCACTGTGTGAGACACAGTGTATCAGTGACAGTGCCCAGTCCATGTCCCTGTGTACACTCTATCTCGGGCAAACGTCTGGTCATTGATTCACTCCACATGTCTCTGGTGCTGACACATAATGTAGGTTGATGTTCATCTCATCAACCTTCTTCAATCATTTCCACAGTCATCATTTTTATCATGCCCGTACACAGTGTGGAGTTGTTACAGTGTGCAGAAGGCCAGTTGGCCCATCAAGTCTGTGCTGGGTTTAGTTTATGGTCACGTGTACCGAGGTACAGTGAAAAGCTTTTGTTGCGTGCTAACCAGTCTGGGGAAAGACAATACGTGATTAAGTGGAGGAAATCCTGGCAGCTCGTTCCACAGAGTCCTTTAATTGCACCTCTCTCCATCCAAGTCTGGTACAATAGTCTAGTTTAGTTTTTAGTTTAGAGATACAGCGCGGAAACGGGCCCTTCGCCCACCGAGTCCACACCGAGCAGCGATCCCCGCACACTAACACTATCCGACACACACTAGGACAATTTACACTTATACCAAGCCAATTAACCTACAGACCTGTACGTCTTTGGAGTGTGGGAGGGAACCGGAGATCTCAGAGAAAACCCACGTGGTCACAGGGAGAATGTACAAACTCCGTACAGACAGCGCCCGTGGTTAGGATCGAACCTGGGTCTCTGGCGCTGTAAGGCAGCAACTCTACCGCTGCGTCACCGTGCCAAAGCCCAATGGAATATGGACCGTGTTTTCCGTCCCTCCCATATTCTCCCATGTGCATCATTCCCAGTCCTCTCGTGATGTTATTCCTTGCCTTTTCCAATGTGCTGGTCACGGTTTTGCTTTTATCTCAACTGCCTGTCCTCCGTTTTCTGTCCTTTTCTCAACGGCCAGTCCAACCCCACAAGCTGACGATACTGTGTTCTGGCAACCTGGATTAGAAGTAGTGGAAAGGAGAGGACACTGTCACGAGATGTTGGCAATGAGCAGAAGGATGTTTATCAAAGGTCGTTAGTGTACACCAGGGACTGACTTTGAGAAGCTCCGTATATCACAATATGATGAAGTAACATTGCAGATTGTGACCAATTGTCATTGTGGAAAGATACTGTGTGCTTATGTAACCTCCACTCTGAAGGGATACCATGGAAGTCATGGATTCTAGGCTACAGTCCGATTCACTTCTACCCCATTGCGGACATTAGACTTTGTTAAGTTGAAGTTTAGCTTAGAGATACAGCGCCCTAACAGCCGCTTTGGTCCACCATGTCCGCACCGACCAGCGATCCCCGCACACTAACACTACCCTACACACACTGGGGACAATTTAACACTTATACCAAGCCAGTGAACCTACAAACCTGCACGTCTTTGGAGTGTGGGAGGAAACCGAAGTTCTCGGTGGAAACCCACGCAGGTCACGGGGAGAACGGGCAAACTCCGTACAGACAGCACCCGAAGTCAGGATCGTATCCGGGTCTCTATCGCTGTAAGGCAGCAACTCTACCGCTACGCCCTTGTAACGCCCACCGTATCTCTGGAACTGATGCGCTGCAATACTTAGGACTATATTCTGCACTCTGTATTGTCCCCTTTGCTCTACCTATTGTCCTTGAGTTAGCCTTGATCTGTTTGGATAGCATGCGAAACAAAGCTTTTCACTGTACCTCGGTAAACCTAAACTTTGTAGTGTGTTAAATGTAACAGTTTGCCTTCACTTTCCCCAGGTGTACAACTTGTCTCAAAATATCCAGGAAGATGACCTGCAAGCATTTACAGGTAAATGGAGCTGTGTTTTATACCCACCAGACCCGGAGTCAGCTGATTCCAGGGTCGATCAGAGATAGACACAAAATGCTGGAGTAACTCAGTCTGAGGAAGGGTCTCGACCAGGGTCGCCATCTTCCTCACTCCCAAATAAGGTCAAAATACAGGACAAATTCCCGACGGCAATTCATTGACCGACTGGGCCGTGGCTGGGTGAATGATGAGTTGGCCCGGGTGCTGGACTGCACACAAAGCCCAGCCGGCGGGCCAGCTGAGGAGTTTTGTCCTGGCACCCCATCCAACTCATGAACCGATGATCGGCCGCGAGAAGGAGGGGTGGTGGTGGTGTTGGCGGTAAGCAAAGGTCCGAAGGTCGGACAGCTGGCCGGGCTGCCGACCGACGGGGCCACGGGCGAGGCGCTGCTGCTGCTGCACTCCATGGGCTGCACTACGTCGGGACAGGTGAGGCGGGGGCCGGAAGCGGCGCTCCGACCCGACAGTCCCCTCGACCCGAGTACTAGCAGTCAAATATGGGACAAGGGCGATCCCGTACGGGACAAACAAATTTAGCCCAATATACGGGATGTCCCGGCTAATACGGGACAGTTGGCAACCCTAGTCTCGACCCGTAACGTCACCCGTCCCTTCTCTGCAGAGATGCTGCCTGTCCCGCTGAGTTACTCCAGCTTTTTGGGTCTACGGTGTAAACCAGCATCTGCAGTTCCTCCCCACACACCAGGGTCAATCATTTACCCGCTCTCCTTGTTCCATCCGCAGCTTTTCACTGAATATGGACGCCTTGCAATGGAAGAAACGTCTCAGAAACCCTTTCAGGTGAGCAACACTCAGTGCCTTCCACCACAAAGTGAAAGGTAATCCGTTGAATTAGACGGTGATGTGCAGGCCATTTCAAGTTACGTAGTGCATTGGCTGTTGTGCTATTTTGTATTTTTACTTTCTTGCGCACTTAACGCCAGGCAGCTGCTGCGAGATTGTTTTTGTGTCAGTTTGTTGAAGCCACAACTGTAGAAGAGTACAGCACAAGAACAGGCCCTTCGGCCCACAGTGTCTGTGCCCGAGACCAACTCTTACCTGCTTGTTATCCATACCCCATCATTCCTGCATATCCATGCGCCTAGCCCAAAAGATTCTTAAACGCCACGATCGTATCTGTCCACCATCCCTGGCAGCACGTTCCAGGCACCCACCACTCTGGTTGGTGAGTCGGCGGAACTCTTTACCACAGAGGGCTGTGGAGGCCGCGTCAGTGGATATATTTAAGGCAGAGACAGATAGATTGTTGATTAGTACGGATGTCAGAGGTTAAGGGGGGAAGGCTGGAGAATGGGGTTGGAGGGAGAGGTAGATCAGCCATGATTGAATGGCGGCGTAGACTTGATGGGCTGAATGGCCTAATTCTGCTCCTATCCCTTATGAGCTTATCACCTCTTTGTGTAAAAAAAACGTGCCCCATACGTCTCCATTAAACTTTCCCCCTCTCATCTTAAAAGCCCTGTCCCACGGTACGAGTTCATTCCAAGAGCTCTCCCGAGTTTAAAAAAAAATCAAACTCGTGGTAAGCACGGAGAATGTACGTAGCGGGTACGTCGGAGCTCGGGGACGTCTCTTATCGCTAACGGCAGGTACTCGGGAAGACTCGCTAAAGGCAGGTAAGCACGGGAAGACTCGTGAAGATTTCTCAATATGATGAAAAATGTCCACGAGAGCCCCGAGTACCGATGAGTGGCCATTACCGTAAATCTCCGAGTTCGAATCAGGGCAAACTCGGGGAGAACTCTTGGAATGAACTCGTACCGTGGGACTGGGGTTTAAAGCTATTCGCTCTGGTGTTGGACATTTCCATCCTGGGACAAAGGCTCTGACTGTCCACCCTATCTTTGCCTCTCAGAATTCCATGTACTTCCATCCAGTTTCCCCTCAACCTCTGGCGCTCCAGAGAAAACAATCCCAGTCTGTTCAACCTCCCCCTGTAGCTAACACCCGCCAATCCAGGCATTATTCTGGAAAAGCAAAAAGACACAAAGTGCTGGAGTAACTCGGCATTGAAATCTGAAGAAGGGTCCCGACCCAAAACGTCACCTATCCATGTTCTCCAGGGATGCTGCCTGACCTGCTGTGTTACTCCAGCACTTTGCCTTTATTTTGTGAAAGCAGCATCTGCAGTTCCTTGTGCGTCATTCTGGTAAACCTCCTCTGCACCTGTTTCAAAGCCTCCATATCATTCTTGTAATGGGGCGACCCGAACTGACAATAGACAATAGACAATAGGTGCAGGAGTAGGCCATTTGGCCCTTCGAGCCAGCACCGTCATTCAATGTGATCGTGGCTGATCATCCCCAATCAGTAACCCGTTCCTGCCTTCTCCCCATATCCACTGACTCCGCTATTTTTAAGAGCCCTATCTAGCTCTCTCTAGAAAGCATCCAGAGAACCGGCCTCCACTGCCCTCTGAGGCAGAGAATTCCACAGACTCACCACTCTCTGTGAGAAAAAGTGTTTCCTCGTCTCCATTCTAAATGGCTTACTCCTTATTCTTAAACTGTGGCCCCTGGTTCTGGAGTCTGCACACAACACTCCAAATGCAGTCTAAGCCAAGTCCCATGAAGCAATACGTACGTACACACCTGTCACGTGGCCACTGCAGTTGTGTGTTCCCTGGGCAGACACAGACTCCAACCCCGTCACTTGGGATGCTGCTTGATCTGCAACCAGTTATTGAGTCACAGAGTGATACAGCATGGAAACATGCCCTTCGACTCAACTTGCCCACGCCGGCCGACATGTCCCTGCAACACTAGTCCCACCTGCCCGCGTTTGGTCCATATCCCTCCAAACGTGTCCCATCCATGTACCTGTCGAACTGTTTCTTAAACGTCGGGATAGTCCCAGCCTCAACTACCTCCTCTGGCAGCTTGTTCCATACACCCACCACCATTTGTGTGAAAAAGTTACCCCTCAGATTACTATTAAATGTTTTTCCCTTCACCTTAAACCTATGTCCTCTGGTCCTCGATTTCCCCACTCTGGGCAAGAGACTCTATGCATCTCCCCGATCTATTCCTCTCATGATTTTATACACCTCTATAAGATTACCCCTCATCCTCCTGCGCTCCATGGAATAGAGTCCCAGCCTACTCAACCTCTCCCTATAGCTCACACCCTCTAGTCCTGGCAACATCCTCGTAAATCGTCTCTGTACCCTTAAAGCCTGAAGAAGGGTCTCGACCCGAAACGTCACACACTCCTTCTCTCCAGAGATGCTGCCCGTCCCGCTGAGTTACTCTAGCATTTGTGTCTACCTTCTCTGTACTCTTTCCAGCTTGACAACATCTTTCCTATAACACGATGCCCAGAACTGAACACGATACTCTAAATGCAGCCTCACCAACGTCTTATACAATTGCAACATGATCTCCCAACTTCTATACTCAATACTCTGACTGACGAAGGCCAAAGTGCCAAAAGCCTTTTTAACCACGTTATCTACCCACGTTACTGTGCAGTAATTGCAGTTATTGTAACTTATTGTAAAACTGGGAAAAAGTGAGTGCAGCCAAAATAAACAGGTATCACCAAGCACTGGTCACCAATTGTAAGATTCCCGTAAAATGGATAGGGTAGACAGGATGGAAAAATAGGGCATAGCTTTAAGATGAGAGTGAAGTCAAGTCAAATAGCACATTTAAAAACAACTCTCGTTGACCAAAGTGCTTTACATCAGTGTAGGTACTAACATGCTACATACAATGGTACACAGATCTAACAATACATACATAAATACAGCGCTCCCTCAGAGGACCTCAAGATACACTTGTGAGTAGAAATAGGTTTTAAGTCTAGACTTAAAGGAGTTGATGGAGGGAGCAGTTCTGATGGGAATGGGGATGCTGTTCCACAGTCTAGGTGCTGCAACCGCAAAAGCGCGGTCGCCCCTGAGCTTATGCCTAGACCGCGGGATAGTCAGTAACCCCAAGTCGGCCAACCTGAGGGGCCTGGAGGTAGAATGGTGGGTTAGCAGATTTTTGATATAGGTGGGGGAAGCCCGTTAAGGGCCTTGTATACATATAGGAGGAGCTTGAAGTTGATTCTGTACCGTACTAGAGGGGCAAGGTTTAATGTGTGGGGCAACTTTTTTTAAACATAGAGGATGGTGGGGGCCTGGAATGCGCTGCTGGGGGTGGTGGAGGCAGATACAATGCCGGTGTTTTGCATAGGCAGATGGATATGCAGGGTATGGACAATAGGTGCAGGAGTAGGCAATTCGACCCTTCGAGCCAGCAATTCAATGTGATCATGGCTGATCATCCCCAATCAGTACCCCGTTCCTGCCTTCTCCCCATATCCCCTGACTCCGCTATCTTTAAGAGCCCTATCTAGCTCTCTCTTGAAAGCAGGAGAGTTTGTTTGAAGGCCTGGGCTGTTTGTGTGAAGGCCTGGGCTTGAAACATATGGATTGTTAAGGGTTTGGACAAGCTAGAGGCAGGAAACATGTTCCCAATGTTGGGGGAGTCCAGAACCAGGGGCCACAGTTTAAGAATAAGGAGTAAGCCATTTAGAACGGAGACGAGGAAACACTTTTTCTCACAGAGAGTGGTGAGTCTGTGGAATTCTCTGCCTCAGAGGGCGGTGGAGGCCGGTTGTCTGGATGCTTTCAAGAGAGAACTAGATAGGGCTCTTAAAGATAGCGGAGTCAGGGGATATGGGGAGAAGGCAGGAACGGCGTACTGATTGGGGATGATCAGCCATGATCAAATTGAATGGCGGTGCTGGCTCGAAGGGCCTACTCCTGCACCTATTGTTTATTGTCTATTGTCTATTGTCTATTGTTCACAATGGCCTGCACGTTCATGCGATGTCGGATGGAGCTGCCCCCCAAACCATGCTGTGATGCATCCCGATAAAATGCTTTGGGGACACATGAAACTTCCTTCTACAGAAGTCGAGGGGTTGTTTGGTGTGCTTTCATGGCCATGGCTTCAATGTGGGTGGTCCAGGATAGGTCCTATGAATATGAAGCTTTCCGCGCCGTCAATGCAACCTGGGGTCTGGGCACCACTTTTCCACCAGCTCAACCTGAAGACCAACCACTGTTGAATCTTCATATCTGAGCTCCGAGCCGCTCCCTTGGAGGGATATGGATTATGTGGAGGCAGATAAGAGATGGTGAAGGGTCCCGACCCCGAAATGTCCCCTATTCCTTTTCTCCAGACATGCTGCCGGACCCGCTGAGTTACTCCAGTCTTATCTTCGGTTTATA
Organism: Malacoraja senta; assembly: GCA_038087875.1. NCBI lineage: Eukaryota > Metazoa > Chordata > Chondrichthyes > Rajiformes > Rajidae > Malacoraja > Malacoraja senta. The sequence goes on from CM075978.1 coordinate 65,214,038, forward strand.
CCAGCATCTGCAGTTCCTTCCTGCACAGAGAAGAGATGGCCTTGGCATTATGTTTGGCACCAACATCGTGGGCTGAAGGGTCTGTTCCTGCTCTGTACTGTTGTGTATTCTGTGTACATCAACTACCAGTGTGTTTTTAAAATTAAAACTCTTCCCCCCCAATGTGGCTGGTTGACTAAAGATGCTTTTCTCTTCTTTTACCTTGCAGTCTCTGATATTTCTCGTCCGTGATTGGAGTTTCCCGTATGAGTTCAACTACGGCCTCGACGGAGGTTTCAAGTTCCTGGAGAAACGTCTGAAGGTTTGTGTGGATCGGTTCCAGTTAATTGTGAATAACTCCAAGGCTGCTACAGTTCTGGGTGCATCAGCTAAAAGTAGGCACAAAGATATTGGAGAGTGTGTGAAGAAGGGTCTCGACCCAAAACGTCACCTATTCTTCCTTTTCTCCAGAGATGCTGTCTGACCCGCTAAGTTACTCCAGCTTTTTGTGTCCACCTGCAGATACTGGATTCTGGATGCTGGAGGAACTCACGGAGTCAGGCAGCATCTGTGGAGGGAATGGACAGAAGACGTTTCAGGTCCGACAGAGGGAAACATCACCTGTCCATTCCCTCCACGGATGCTGCCTGGCCTGTTGAGTTCCTCCAGCACTTTGTGTTTTACCAAAAGCTAATGGCACCTGGTGCTCAGGTGTGGTCATGATGGTGTTAATGACCACAGGTGAAGGTCTGGTGGCTAATGTGCTATTATTTGACAAGAACAGAGAATTACAGCCTAGTGAGCCTGATGTCAAGGGTGGGAGAGTTGTTGGCGGGGATTCTGAGGGACAAGAACAAGCCAGTCTGACCCAAAACGTGGCCTATTCCTTTGTTCCATAGATGCTGCCTCACCCGCTGAGTTTCTCCAGCATTTTTGTCTACCAGTATTTGCATCGGCATGGACTGATGAGGACCTTTCAGCATGGCTTTGTGAACCACTTTCGTTTTAGTTTAGTCAAAAATGCTGGAGAAACTCAGCGTTTATCCAGGGTCGCCAACTTACTCCCAAATAAGGGACAAAGGGTCAAAATACGGGACAAATTCCCGACGGCAATTCCTCGACCGACTGGGCCGTGTCTGGGTGAATGACGAGTTGGCCCGGGTGCTGGACTGCACACAAAGCCCAGCCGGCGGGCCAGCTGAGGAGTTTTGGCCCGGGCCGCGCGCAAAGTCCAGCACCCCATCCAACTCATGAACCAATGATCGGCCGTGAGAAGGAGGGGTGGTGGTGTCGGCGGTAAGCGAAATTCCGAAGGTCGGACAGCTGGCCGGGCTGCCGACTGACGGGGCCACGGGCGAGGCGCTGCTGCTGCTGCACTCCATGGGCTGCACTAGGTCGGGACGGGTGAGGCGGGGGCCGGACGCGGCACTCCGACCCGACAGTCCCCTCGACCCGAGTAGTAGCAGTCAAATACGGGACAAGGGCGGTCCCATATGGGACAAACCAATTTAGCCCAATATATACGGGATGTCCCGGCTAATACGCGACAGTTGGCAACCCTAGGTTTAATCCACACCCCTTGACAAGGCCCGGGCATTGTGTGGAATTGTTGATGCTGTCAAGGTGCTGTGTGCTACATCTGATTTTCTCTCCCCCCCCCCCCACCCCATCCTACCCTTTCCAAATGCCTTGCAGATCTCAGAAAACCAGCATGAAGAGCTACAGAACGTCAGGAAGCACATTTATTCCTGTTTCACAAACATATCCTGCTTCCTGATGCCTCACCCGGGCTTGAAAGTGGCCACTAATCCCAACTTCGACGGGCGGCTGAAAGGTAACGATTCGGCAGCAACTGCAACAGTGCAGGGTTTTAAAATAGTTATTCAATTATTTACAATGCGATTTACAATACTAAACAATTCAAAACAAACCCACCGTCATAATACAACTAAAATAAATATTCTTCAATAACTATTTCCCCATCCTTATTAAGGATGCATTCCACCTCCCGCGGTGCCCAGCGGTCCCGGAAACCCCCCAGGGTGCCCGTGGACAGTGCATAGCCCCTCTCTAGTGTCACCCGGGCGCGGACGTAACCCCGGAAAAGGGGCAGGCAGCCGGCTCGGGCAGAGCCCTCTTCCGCCTGGCGCCGTGACTCACGGATGGCCAGCTTGGCCAGGCCCAGGCAACAGTGCAGGGATGTGTTTCAGCAACAATGCAGGGATGTGTTTCAGCAACAATGCAGGGATGTGTTTCAGCAACAATGCAGGGATGTGTTTCAGCAACAATGCAGGGATGTGTTTCAGCAACAATGCAGGGATGTGTTTCAGCAACAATGCAGGGATGTGTTTCAGCAACAATGCAGGGATGTGTTTCAGCAACAATGCATGGATGCGTTTCAGCAACAGTGCAGGGATGTGTTTCAGCAACAACTTAGGGATGTGTTTCAGCAACAGTGCAGGGATGTGTTTCAGCAACAGTGCAGGGATGTGTTTCAGCAAGTGCAGGGATGTGTTTCAGCAACAGTGCATGGATGTGTTTCAGCTACAGTGCAGGGATGTGTTTCAGACACTTGGACTTCACTGACGTTTAAACAATCTGTAAATGTTTTAGTCGACTGGATTACACATCAGTGGAAATGTACTTTGTGGAAGCAGGAAACTGAACTGAAATGCTATGTTGTGTGTTGCCAGAGATCGATGATGAGTTTGTAAAATACCTGAAGGTTCTGGTCTGCTGGCTTCTCAGCCCCGAAAACCTGGAGTTGAAAGAAATTAATGGAAATAACATCACTGGTCGTGGACTTGTGGAATATTTCAAGGTAACTTTCCAAACGATGTCCTGCTTTAAACTGGTAACACCATGAAAATGCTCCTGGTGTCTGAATCATAGTTCTCTCAACCTCCCATCAATAATGATTTATTTTAGTTTTGTTTAGAGATACAGCGCGGAAACGGGCCCTTCGGCCCATCGAGTCAGTGCAGACCAGCGATCCCCGCACATTAACACTACCCTACACGCACTAGGGACAATTTACACTTATACCAAGAATACAGAACCAAGCCAATTCACCTACAAGCCCGTACATCTTTGGAATGTGGCAGGAAACTGAAGATCCTGGAGAAACCCACGCAGGTCACGGGTAGAACGTACAAACTCCGTTCAGACAGCACCCGTAGTCAGGATCGAACCGGGACTCTGGCACTGTGAGGCAGCAACTCTACCGCTGCGCCTCCGTGCTGCCCTTCATCTTTACTTTCTTGCATAACTTTCATTCATATATGTTCATATATTTTCTACATCTCTTTACATCACCGTCTATATCTCTTGTTTCCCCCCTCCCCTGACTCTCACTGAACAAGGGTCTCGACCCGAAACATCACCCATTCCTTCTCTCCAGAGATGCTGCCTCACTCACTGAGTTACTCCAGCATTTAGTGTTTGTCTTCATTGTAAACCAGCATCTGCAGTTCCCTCGTACACCTCCCATCCATATATCTGTCCAAATAGCTTTACAAAAATGGCCATTGTATCCGTTTCCAAAGCTTCCTCTGGCTTCTCTCTGAAGGTGGTGCCTGCTCATGTTTTGTTTATTGTTCGTTGAGTTAACCATATAACCATTACAGCGTGGAAACAGGCCATGTCGGCCCTTCAAGTCCGTGCCGAACACTTTAAATTTTTTTAAAAAATCTTTATTTATTTATTTATTTATTTATTTATTTATTTATTTCACCTTCTTTCTTCCCCCTAGTCCCATCTACCTGCACTCAGACCATAACCCACCATTCCTTTCCCGTCCATATACCCATCCAATCTATTTTTAAAGGATAAAATCGGACCTGCCTACACCACTTCCACTGGAAGCTCATTCCACACAGCTACCACTCTCTGAGTAAAGAAGTTCCCCCTAATGTCACCCCTAAACTTCTGTCCCTTAATTCTCAAGTCATGTCCCCTTGTTTGAATCTTCCCTACTCTAAATGGGAAAAGCTTATCCACGTCAACTCTGTCTAACCCGCTCATCATTTTAAAGACCTCTATCAAGTCCCCCCTTAACCTTCTGCGCTCCAAAGAATAAAGACCTAACTTGTTCAACCTTTCTCTGTAACTTAGTTGCTGAAACCCAGGCAACATTCTAATAAATCTCCTCTGTACTCTCTCTATTTTGTTGACATCCTTCCTATAATTAGGCGACCAAAATTGTACTCCATACTCCAGAATTGGCCTCACCAATGCCTTGTACAATTTTAACATTACATCCCAACTTCTATACTCAATGCTCTGATTTATAAAGGCCAGCACACCAAAAGCTTTCTTTACCACCCTATCTACATGAGATTCCACCTTCAGGGAACTATGCACAGTTATTCCTAGATCCCTCTGTTCAACTGCATTCCTCAATTCGCTACCATTTACCATGTACTTCCTATTTTGATTTGTCCTGCCGAGATGTAGCACCTCACATTTATCAGCATTAAACTCCATCTGCCATCTTTCAGCCCACTCTTCCAAATGGCCTAAATCTCTCTGTAGACTTTGAAAATCTACTTCATTATCCACAACACCACCTATCTTAGTATCATCTGCATACTTACTATTCCAATTTTCCCACCATCATCCAGATCATTGATGTATATGACAAACAACAGTGGACCCAACACAGACCCCTGAGGCACCCCACTAGTCACCGGCCTCCAACCTGACAAACAGCCATCCACCATTACTCTCTGGCATCTCCCATTCAGCCACTGTTGAATCCATCTTGCTACTCCACCATTAATACCCAACAATTTAATCTTCTTAACCAACCTTCCATGAGGAACCTTGTCAAAGGCCTTACTGAAGTCCATATAGACAATATCCACTGCTTTACCCTCATCAATTTCCTTAGTAACCTCTTCAAAAAATTCTAGAAGATTAGTCAAACATGACCTTCCAGGCACAAATCCATGTTGACTGTTCCTAATCAGACCCTGCTTATCCAGATGCTTGTGAAGTAAACCCACGTGTGAATGTCGTGCGGGAACACTGGAGATGTTCTAAGTTATATGTGGAATGCTAAGTGAGAGGCACAGTGGCGCAGCAGTAGAGTTGCTGCCTCACAGCGCCAGAGACCCGGGTTCAATCCCGACTACGGGTGCTGTCTGTACGGAGTTTGTACGTTCTCCCCGTGACCTGCGTAGGTTTTTCTCCGAGATCTTCGGTTTCCTCCCACACTCCAAAGGCGTACAGGTTTGTAGGTTAATTGGCTTGGTGTAAATATAAATTGTTCCTAGTGTGTGTAGGATGGTGTTAATGTGCGGGGATCGCTGATCGGCACGGACTCGGTGGGCCGAAGGGCCTGTTTCCACACTGTATCTCTAAGCTAAACTAAAACTAAATCTGCAAGATGAAACCTGGACCATAATGTCATGACCTTTAACTGTGAGCTGGTGTGGGACTTGTGTCTATTATGTTAAGGAACTTGTGCATCTATTATGTTTGAATAGATTTGATTACAATTAAAACACAAAGTATACACTTGTGCTATAACACCAGGATAAGCGCTCAACCTAGAAAGCCAAGCCCAAAGTAGTATCTAAACTGTGTAGGAAGGAACTGCAGATGCTGGCTTACACTGATAGACACAGAATGCTGGAGTAACCCAGCGGGTCAGGCAGCATCTCTAGAGGGAAGGAATGGGTGACGTTTTGGGTTGAGATCGTCTCAACCCGAAACATCACCCATTCCTTCTCCAGAGATGCTGTCTGTCCCGCTGAGTTTCTCCAGCATTCTGTGTAGTATCTAAACTCTTCATACACACTTATGCTAAGGACAATAACTAAGTCCATATGCAATAATAAGCTATCTACATATTATCAAGCACGTAAAAACTGATTGTGTAGATGCAAGTATATCATTGGGGTTTACTGGGGTCCTGCAGTGTACAGAGCCCTAGTGAGACCACACCTGGAGTATTGTGTGTAGTTTTGGTCCCCTAATTTGAGGAAGGACATTCTTGCTATTGAGGGAGTGCAGCGTAGGTTTACAAGGTTAATTCCCGGGATGGCGGGACTGTCATATGCTGAGAGAATGGAGCAGCTGGGCTTGTACACTCTGGAGTTTAGAAGGATGAGAGGGTATCTCATTGGAACATATAAGATTGTTAAGGGTTTGGACACGCTAGAGGCAGGAAACATGTTCCCGATGTTGGGGGAGTCCAGAACCAGGGGCCACAGTTTAAGAATAAGGAGTAAGCCATTTAGAACGGAGACGAGGAAACACTTTTTCTCAGAGAGTGGTGAGTGTGGAATTCTCTGCCTCAGAGGGCGGTGGAGGTCGGTTCTCTGGATGCTTTCAAGAGAGAGCTAGATAGGGCTCTTAAAGATAGCGGAGTCAGGGGATATGAGGAGAAGGCAGGAACGGGGTACTGATTGGGGACGATCAGCCATGATCACATTGAATGGCGGTGCTGGCTCGAAGGGCCGAATGGCCCACTCCTGCACCTATTGTCTATTGTCCATTGTTATCAAGTGGGGACCTCCCTTCACTGGTGTCTGGTTGAGTTAGGCCCACTACACCTCAGGAAGGCTCAACAGTTAATTCTGGTGTCCCAGAACCAACCCCCTCAGTACCTGCCCTCACCACCAATGCTACCAATATCTACTAAATAAAATAAACTACAGACGATTAATTGACTCAAACAAATGCCACACACTCGCATCCTGTTTTACACTTACCCTAACCCATCATTAAACAGTCGTAGCGGCACAAATATCCCCCTGCTGTAAGAGGGTAACATTGCTGAGTGGTTACTTGGAGACGCTCCCAAGATCACAGGTGTTCAGGGTGATCACTCACCTGTCTGCACCGCATCCGTGGAAATTAGTCATAAGGTCACAAGTTCATAAGTGATAGGAGTAGAATTAGGCCATTCGGCCCATCAAGTCTACTCCCCCATTCAATCATGGCTGATCTATCTCTCCCTCCCAACCCCATTCTCCTGCCTTCTCCCCATAACCCCCGACACCCACACTAATCAAGAATCTGTCTATCCTTGCCTTAAAAATATCCACTGACTTGGCCTCCACGACCTTCTGTGGCAAAGAATTCCACAGATTCACCACCCTCTGACTAAAGAAATTCCTCCTCATCTCCTTCCTAAAGGAACGCCCTTTAATTCTGAGGCTACGACCTCTAGTCTTAGACTCTCCCACTAGTGGAAACATCCTCTCCACACCCACTCTATCCAGGCCTTTCACTATTCGATACATTTCAATGAGGTCCCCCCTCAACCTTCCAAACTCCAGCGAGTACAGGCCCAGTGCTGTCAAACGCTCATCATATGTTAACCCACTCATTCCTGGGATCATTCTTGTAAACCTCCTTTGGACTCTTTCCAGAGCCAGCACATCCTTCCTCAGATATGGTGCCCAAAATTACTTACAATGCTCCAAATGCAGCCTGACCAGCGCCTTATAGACACTCAGCCCTGTTGGAACTCGTGAAAAGCCCTTAACGGATGTTGCGGAGAAATTAGTTTGAGGATAGTGAATGTGTGGGTTATGGGTTTTAGCAATGATTATTGGTTGTTATTTTGGAGATGCTGAACAAAAATGGGACTTAGTGAAAGAGGGGAAGCTGGCTGTGACTGATGCCATTGTGTAAACAATACATTGGGAGGATGCCATTAAGTTGGACGGGGTGCAGAAGAGATTCTCCAGGATGTTACCTGGGCTTACGGCCTGACTTACAGGGAGAGGTTGGGTAGGCTGCGACGTTTATCTTTGGCGTGTAGGAGGCTGAGGGGTGACCTTATTGAGGTGCACAAGATCACGGGGGGCATGGATAAAGTCAACACTCACCAGGGGGCAAGCGCTGGGGTTTAAGAGGGACCTCAGGGGCAACGATTTCACTCAGAGGGTTAGTCCGTATCTGGAACGAGCTGCCAGAGGGAGCTATTGACGCAGATACAATGATGGCAGGTGCCTGGACAACTGAAGGCTCAGAGGCCTATGGGCCACACATGGACAAAAGGGACCGGCACTGTGGTTGCCTTTTGATATTTGTTTGTGATGTTATCTATTGAGGACAGGCCTGTTGTGCTGCCACAAGTTAAAACGTCATTCGGCAAGTTGGGCCGAAGGGCCAGTGCCATGTGTCTCCACTTGTCATTATCCTCGAGTCATAGAGTGATACAGCGTGGGAACAGGCCCTTCAGCCCAACTTGCCCACACCGGCCAACAATGTCCCAGCTACACTAGTCCCATCTTGGTCCATATCCCTCCAAACTGTCCTATGCATGTACCTGTCTAACTGTTTCTTTGAGGATCATGTCAGAAGCCTCCTCGTGGCGATCCCCGGAAACGACGACACGATGGACTCTGTGACGTGTCGGGTGACCAATTCTGTCAACATGTTGGACGGCGACAGAAGCCGACAGCAAGCTACACGTCGTCTGACACACGAGCGAACGAACTGTTTCTTAAACGATGGGATAGTCCCAGCCTCAACTACCTCCTCTGGCAGCTTGTTCCATTCACCCACCACCCTTTGTGTGAAAACAAATAACAAGAGGAATCATATATAGGAGCAAAGAGGTCCTTCTGCAGTTGTACAGAGCCCTAGTGAGACCACACCTGGAGTATTGTGTACAGTTTTGGTTCCCTAATTTGAGGAAGGACATTGTTGCTATTGAGGGAGCGCAGCGTAGGTTTACAAGGTTAAGTCCCGGGATGGCACGACTGTCATATGCTGAGAGAATGGAGCAGCTGGGTTTGTATACTCTGGAGTTTAGAAGGATGAGAGGGAATCTCATTGAAACATATAAGATTGTTAAGGGTTTGGACACGCTAGAGGCAGGAAACATGTTCCCGATATTGGGGGAGTCCAGAACCAGGGGCCACAGATTAAGAATAAGGAGTAAGCCATTTAGAACGGAGACGAGGAAACACTTTTTCTCACAGTGAGTGGTGAGTCTGTGGAATTCTCTGCCTCAGAGGGTGGTAGAGGCAGGTTCTCTGGATGCTTTCAAGAGAGAGCTAGATAGGGCTCTTAAAAATAGTGGAGTCAGGGGATATGGGGAGAAGGCAGGAATGGGGTACTGATTGGGGATGATCATCCATGATCACATTGAATGGCGGTGCTGGCTCGAAGGGCCGAATGGCCTACTCCTGCACCTATTGTCTATTGTAAAAAAAGTTACCCCTCAGGTTCCTATTAAATCTTTTCCCCTTCACCTTAAACCTATGTCCTCTGGTCCCCGATTCACCTGTTCTGTGCACGAAACTGTGCAATTCCCCGATCTATTCCTCTCATGATTTGATACACCTCTATCAGGTCAGAGTCATAACACTTAGTTTGGAACGGTCGTGTACTCATGCTGAACTTGACATTTTGTTTACTTGATATCACAGGCCTACATCAAGATCTACCAAGGGGAGGAGCTGCCACATCCCAAGTCAATGTTGCAGGTAGAGTCACTTGTTACTGTCATTCTCTCTCCATATTATCCGTGCCTGAGTCAAATAAAGACATTTCACTCTGTCGTTCTGCATACCGACGGCCTACAGCTCCAGAATACATTCAAATGCCTTGTAGCCCTTGAATAAGGAACTCATCGTGGAGCTGAGGTCTGTGTGGCCGAGATGCAAGGTTCAACATTCCCACTGGTTGAAAAGGTGCAGGTTCAATCACGGGACCTAGTGCTCCAGAGAGTACCAGAGGGAAGGGCCAGCATTGCGTAGTCGGAGGGGCGGAGCGGTCTCTGAGATCAGGTGGCCCAGAGACACAGACTCCACCTCCACCCTCCTCCTCCACCAGTGGTGCAAGGGTCACGGGTGAACAGGGGAAAGGCTGGAGTGAAGCGACCTGCAGCTGGGATTATGTGCTTGACTAGAACGAGGAGAGGTTTGCCATCTACATGTGATTTCAGTGCAGAATCTTGGGCAGCATAGTGGCACGGCGCCAGAGACCCGGGTTCGATCCTGTCTACGGGGGCTGTCTATGTGGAGTTTGTACATTCTCCCTGTGACCTGCGTGGGTTTTCACCGGTGCTCTGGTTTCCTTCCACACTCCAAAGACGTACAGGTTTGTAGGTTAATTGGCTTCTGTAAATTGTAAAATGTCCCTAGTGTGTGTAGGGTTGCCAACTGTCCCGTATTAGCCGGGACATCCCGTATATTGGGCTAAATTGGTTTGTCCCGTACGGGATCGCCCTTGTCCCGTATTTGACTGCTACTACTCGGGTCGAGGGGACTGTCAGGTCGGAGCGCCGCGTCCGGCCCCGCCTCACCGGTCCCGACGTAGTGCAGCCCGTGGAGTGCAGCAGCAGCAGCGCCTCGCCCGTGGCCCCGTCGGTCGGCAGCCCAGCCAGCTGTCCGACCTTCGGACCTTTGCTTACCGCCGACACCACCACCACCCCTCCTTCTCGCGGCCGATCATCGGTTCATGAGTTGGATGGGGTGCCGGGACAAAACTCCTCAGCTGGCCCGCCGGCTGGGCTTTGTGTGCAGTCCAGCACCCGGGACAACTCATCATTCACCCAGCCACGGCCCAGTCGGTCAACGAATTGCCGTCGGGAATTTGTCCCTTATTTTGACCTTTTGTCCCTTATCTGGGAGTGGGAAAGTTGGCAACCCTACTAACATGTGTAGGACAGTGTTAGTGTGCGGGGATCACTGGTCGGTACGGACTCGGTGGGCCGAAGGGCCTGTTTCCATGCTGTAAGTCTAATGTTTGAACAAATTAATAGAATTTGAGACATTTAATGAACTGACGAAAGGAGGTATTTTTCCTCTTGGTTTGGGGAAGGTCTGCAGTGTCCTGTGGTCACTGTGGTTTAGTCCACACTGTGTATCTCCCAGAGTCAGATACCATCAGTGGGCGTGAAGCGTGGCTTGAATCTGGACACTGCCCTCACCTACACAGTATCACAACAAGTGGCTGTTTGATACATCATCTTACATTATTCAATGTTGAATTCCATTACATTGGCTGCAACTGTAGAAAACAAATGTGTAGATATCGCAATTATAAACTGTAGTTTTAGTGATACAGCGCGGAAAGAGGCCCTTCGGCCCGCATAGTCCGCACCAACCCTATCCAACACACAGTAGGGAACAATTTTACATTTATAACCAAACCGATTAAGCTACAAACCTGCACGTCTTTGGAGTGCGGGAGGAAAACAAAGATCCCGGAGAAAACCCACGCAGGTCACGGGGAGAACGTACAAACTCCGTACAGGCTGCACCCGTAGTCAGGATCGAACCCGGGTCTCTGGCGCTGTGAGGCATCAACCCTACCGCTGCGCCACCGTGTGGTCCAAAAGTGAACTGTTTGTTAGACCAACGGTTTAGCGACAGGCACGGCAGCCATGTTGGAGGACCACGTCTAGATTTGACCAAAAGTGGTTTTCCCAGCCCTGCTGCTTGGATAGCTGGGAAACAGGTTCTGTGTAGCTGATGGTGAATCTGGGGATGAGGGGATGGGTAACTCCCGCTGATTGTACTCGCCCACTCTGCCTCTGATCCACGACTAGTCCTCCACTGGGAGTTTAACGACACATGCGGTCCAGTCTCACAGTGTCCATCACCCTCTCACTCTCTGCTAGGCCCTGGCATTGTGATGGGCCGACATAGCAAAACTGATGGGATTCACACTTTTTTTTTTAAACAAATACTTTATTCCAAAAACAAAATCAACATACAAAGTAGTATAGCGTTGGTATCAAAAGCTGCCTGTATCGGCAGTTTACAAACAAGATAAAAATTCAAATTAAAATCCCGCCATCTTTGTCTATAATACGATCGACCTCCCGCGGCGACCAGCGTTGCCGGAAGGCCTCTAGCGTCCCCGTGGACACCGCGTGCGTGCTCCCTCTCCAGGGACACGCGGGCACGGACGTAACCCCGGTGTGGCCATCGACTGCCCGCTGCCAGGACCCGCGAATGGCCATCTTGGCCAGGCCCAGGAGCAGACCGACAGGGAGATTCCCCCCCCCCCCCTCCTCCCTCCCCCTTCCCTCTCTGTACCGGGTGCCCAAAAATCTTGAGCTAAAATGGAGCCAAAACTTGAGGAGCAGCCCCTTCAGATACGCGAACGGGGGCTGCAACCTCCGATTCACACCGGGCACGAGAGAGACTCAGACCCAAGTAGAACATGGTAATGGTTCCCACAGATCAGGGTATTAGCTGCATGAAAGAATGATACTTCAGGGTCACATGTACCTTGGTACAGTGAAGGGTTTTGTGTTGCACACAGCCGAGGCAGTACACAGGTGATGCCACGTTTTGGCGTCGGCATTGTTATAAGAGTACCGAACAGTCCTATCTAGTGCCTGTTGCTGCACGCGGCAGCAGTCCCCGTCCACCCCCCCCCCACCACCACCACACACCAGGTCCCTCTTTGTTCTTGGCTGCCCCCTCAGTAACAGCATTGAGTACCGTACAGGCGCAGCGGTAGAGTTGCTGCCTTGCAGCGCCGGAGACCCGGGTTCGATCCCAACTACGGGTGCTTATCTGTACGGAGTTTGTACTTTCTCCCCGTGACCAGCGTGGGTTTTCTCCAAGAACTTCGGTTTCCTCCCACTCTCCAAAGACGTGCAGGTTTGTAGGTTAATTGGCTTGGTAAATGTTTTAAAAAAAAATTGTTCCCAGTGTGTGCACTGGGAACAATTAGTGTCAATGTGCGGGGATCGCTGGTCGGCGCGGACCCGGTGGGCCGAAGGGCCTGTTGCTGCACTGTATCTCTAAACTAAACTACAGTAACATCATCGAGGCAGTAAAACAGAAAAATCCCGATTTCTGTTTGTATTGTACAGCACTGGTTAATTGTAGCCGAGCTTGTTCACAGGGCATGTGTATGTCATCCCAAGGGATTTCAACCAACTTAATTCTTGATTTCATAAGACCTTTATTCACCCATGCCATCTATAATCCGGTACACATTATCAAACCTTTGTTATTTGACCTAACCAGTCTTTCTATCTTTTCATACTGTGAAGGCCACAGCGGAGGCCAACAACTTAGCAGCGGTGGCGGCAGCCAAGGATCTGTACGGTAGAAAGATGGAGGAGGTGAGGAAGCTATGTTACTCTCATGGGAATGCAGTCTATTTGTGTCCTTCAAACGCTGAAGCTGTGATCAGAGTGCAGAGGTTCAGAGAAAGCATCTGAATGTATCTGAAGAAGGGTCTTGACCCGAAACTTTCGTGTTCGTATTCTGGGTCTGCACAAGTACTTGAGAGTCCTCAAGGTACAACAATAGTCTTTCCTACATTACTTCAATGCTGGCAGCAAGACAACTCAAACATGGCTGCACACACAGAATCTGACTGCACACATTCACTGACAGGATAAACTATATACAAAACATCTCCCTTTGTCCTGTGCAGCGCCACCTGCTGCACGGGAGGAGCAACGGGTCCTCCCACCCCACACAGTCCACCAAACATCACAGAAACGTTACCCCTTTCCTTCGCTCCAGAGATGCCGGCTGTCCTGCTGAGTTACTCCAGCATTTTGTGCCTGTCTTGAATGCTTGTGGATCTAGTTAACTTGATGTGCTTGGATGGTATCCCAAATTCCCATCAAAGCCCGATCGCTGATGCTCAGCTGAAGCTTGGATGAACCTGTGGGCATTTCTAGTGTGTAACTAATCAGCTGCTTTCCCTCCACTCCTGGTCTGAATCATTAAATTCCATGGATTCAATCCTGAAACCCGGCGGTGAATCTGTGGAACTCATTGCCACAGACGGCTGTGGAGGCCAAGTCTTTGGATGCCTTTAAGGTGGAGATTGACGGCGGGTTCCTGATTAGTGTGGGTGTCAGGGGTTGCGGGGAGAAGGCAGAAGAATGGGGTTGAGAGGGAGAGATAGATCAGCCATGATTGAATGGTGGGGTAGACGTGATGGGCCGAATGCCTGCCCTCCACTGACCAAATTGTTTCAATAGACAATAGACAATAGGTGCAGGAGTAGGCCATTCGGCCCTTCGAGCCAGCACCGCCATTCAATGTGATCATGGCTGATCATCCCCAATGAGTACCCCGTTCCTGCCTTCTCCCCATATCCCCTGACTCCGCTATTTTTAAGAGCCCTATCTAGCTCTCTCTTGAAAGCATCCAGAGAACCTGCCTCCACCGCCCTCTGAGGCAGAGAATTTCACCGACTCACCACTGTGAGAAGAAGTGTTTCCTCGTCTCCGTTCTAAATGGCTTACCCCTTATTTTTAAACTGTGGCCCCTGGTTCTGGACTCCCCCAACATCGGGAACATGTTTCCTGCCTCTAGCGTGTCCAAACCCTTAACAATCTTAAGAGCTAGATGAAAACTAGAATTTCAATGGTTGGAGGGTTCTATGGATATTCGTTGTCCCATACATATGCAATGAAACATTATGTAGCAAAATTCATTTTGCATACAATGCCCATGCTGTGTTTGGCTTCATTTTATCGTTCCAAAGTCCGGGTTCCAGCGTGCTCATTCCACCAGAGCGGCTCCCGACCACCTCCGTCACCCACGACCAGCTCGGACCGCGAACCCTCGTCCCTCTCCTCTCATCTCCCCTTCCGCCCACCTTGTGTCCCGGGGGCAGCCTCCTGCAGACTACCTGCAGAATCTGTGGCTTACTTTGGCAGCAAGGGAAACACAGAGTGCTGGAGTAACTCAGCAGGTCAGGCAGCATCTCTGGAGAACATGGATAGGTGACGTTTCAGGTCGGGACCCATCTTCAGACAGCAGGAATTCTCGCTATTGAGGGAGTGCAGCGTAGGTTCACCAGGTTAATTCCCGGGATGGCGGGGCTGTCATATGCTGATAGAATGGAGCGATTGGGCTTGTATACTCTGTAATTTAGAAGGATGAGAGGGAATCTTATTGAAACATATAAGATTATTAAGGGATTGGACATGCTAGAGGCAGGAAACATGTTCCCGATGTTGGGGGAGTCCAGAACCAGGGGCCACAATTAAAGAATAAGGGGAAGGCCATTTAGAATGGAGATGAGGAAAAACCTTTTCACCCAGAGAGTGGTGAGTCTGTGGAATTCTCTGCTTTCAAGAGAGAGTTAGATAGAGCTCTTAAAGATAGCGGAGTCAAGGCATATGCAGAGAAGGCAGGAACTGATTGTGGATGACAGCCATGTTCACAGTGAATGGCGGTGCTGGCTCGAAGGGCCGAATGGCCTACTGCTGAACCTATTGTCTATTGTCTATTGACATGCTGGGCTTATCTTGAGATGAGCACAGGTGAGGTTGTGGGAATGGGAGAGAGCATTCCTTGTCCACTGCTCCTGTCGTACCCACAGAACGCCCTCCCCTGGCCCACTGTTATCTGGATGATCTTCTCCCGGGCCTCTGTGGTCTCTGATCTCTGCTTCCCTTGGACAAGGCCATGAAGAAACATCATCATTCTCCACAGTGCAGCAAGGGTAGTCTGCCGCCGCTCACCGGCGCCACCTCTCGCTGCCACTCCGCCACTGCAGACCAGCACAGCAGCCACAGAAATCTGTCACAGCCCACTGTCACTCAGCCCACCGAGACCTACTTGATCTCCCGGTTGCTGGACACTTTAACTCCCCCTCCCATTCCCACACTGGCCTTTCTGTCCTGGGCCTCCTCCATTGTCAGAGTGAGGCCCAGCACAAATTGGAGGAACAGCATCTCATATTTCGCTTGGGCAGCTTACACCCCAGCGGTATGAACATTGACTTCTCTAACTTCAAGTAGCCCTTGCTTTCCCTCTCTCTCCATCCCTGCCCTACCCCAGTTCTCCAACCAGTCTGACATTCTTCTTAATTACATTTTATCTTTGTATGCTTAGTTGTCACCTTCCCCTAGCTAACAATGGTCTATTCTACATTTTCCTTGTTCCTTCATCTTCTTTGATGTGTTGTTTTCACACCTTACCCTTCCATATTTCTGTGTCTTCCTCTCCCCTGACTCTCAGTCTGAAGGAGGGTCTCGACCCGAAAAGTCACCCATTCCTTCTCTCCAGAGATGCTGCCTGTCCTGCTGAGTTACTCCAGCGTTTTGTGTCTGTCTTCGATGTTACGAGCAAGCCAGCAGCTCTAGCCCTCGTCGCCTGCTAATCCCACGCTATCAATACCAGTGTTCTCCTTCACAGCTGCACAGCTAGTGGAATCAAGGGATATGGGGAGAAGGCAGGCACGGGTTATTGATTGGGGACGATCAGCCATGACCACAATGAATGGCGGTGCTCGCTCGAAGAGCTGAATGGCCTCCTCCTGCACCTAGTTTCTATGTTCCTGATACTCAACCAGATCCTGCTATTTCTCACACCAGGCTGTGTTTTAAATGAACTTGAGGAATGGGGAAAGATTTGATCTGAGATAGACACAAGGAACTGTGCAGATGCTGGAATCTTGAGCAGAACACTGACCTGAAACGTTGTCTGTCCACTCCCTCCACAGACGCTGTCTGACTCGCTGAGTTCCTCCAACACTTTGCATTTTGCTCACGTTTAATAGGGAGCTGAGGGGAGGCATTTTCACACAGAGGGTGGTGGGTATATGGAGCAGGTTGCCAGAGAAGATAGGTGAGGCAGGGACTATAACTGCATTTGGCCAAATACATGGATAGGAAGGTTTAGAGCAGGGGTGGAGAACCTGCGGCCTTAAGGCCTCATGTGGCCTTCTAGGCCATTAAGTACGGCCTTTTGAATGAATCCAAATTTTGTAGAACAAATCCTTTTATTTTTATTAATATGTTTTTGTTCATCTTTTATTATTTTTAATTTAATCTTTAAATAACCATATAACCATATAACAATTCCAGCACGGAAACTGGCCATCTCGGCCCTTCTAGTCCGTGCCGAACACTTACTCTCCCCTAGTCCCATCTTCCTGCACTCAGACCATAACCCTCCATTCCTTTCCCGTCCATATACCTATCCAATTTATTTTTAAAGGATAAAATCGAACCTGCCTCCACCACTTCCACTGGAAGCTCATTCCACACAGCTACCACTCTCTGAGTAAAGAAGTTCCCCCTCATGTTACCCCTAAACTTTTGTTCCTTAATTCTCATATCATGTCCTCTTGTTTGAATCTTCCCTACTCTCAATGGAAAAAGCATCCACGTCAACTCTGTCTATCCCTCTCATCATTTTAAATACCTCTATCAAGTACCCCCTTAACCTTCTGCGCTCCAAAGAATAAAGACCTAACTTGTTCAACCTTTCACTGTAACTTAGTTGCTGAAACACAGGCAACATTCCAGTAAATCTCCTCTGTACTCTCTCTATTTTGTTGACATCTTTCTTATAATTTGGCGACCAAAATTGTACACCATACTCCAGAATTGACCTCACCAATGCCTTGTATAATTTTAACATTACATCCCAACTTCTATACTCAATGCTCTGATTTATAAAGGCCAGCAAACCAAAAGCTTTCTTTACCACCCTATCTACATGAGATTCCACCTTCAGGGAACTATGCACAGTTATTCCTAGATCCCTCTGTTCAACTGCATTCCTCAATTCGCTACCATTTACCATGTACGTCCTATTTTGATTTGTCCTGCCGAGATGTAGTACCTCACACTTATCAGCATTAAACTCCATCTGCCATCTTTCAGCCCACTCTTCCAAATGGCCTAAATCTCTCTGTAGACTTTGAAAATCTACTTCATTATCCACAACACCACCTATCTTAGTATCATCTGCATACTTACTAATCCAATTGTCCACACCATCATCCAGATCATTGATGTATATGACAAACAACAGTGGACCCAACACAGATCCCTGAGGCACCCCACTAGTCACCAGCCTCCAACAGTTAACCACCATTACTCTCTGGTATCTCCCATTCAGCCACTGTTGAATCCATCTTGCTACTCCACTATTAATATCCAACAATTGAACCTTCTTAACCAACCTTCCATGTGGAACCTTGTCAAAGGCCTTACTGGTCCATATAGTCAACATCCACCGCTTTACCCTCATCAATTTCCCTTCAAAAATTCAAAATGAACGTATTTAAAATACCAAAGAGTAAAAGAAGATCCTACAAAATAATCCTATATCTAATTCTTGGATGCGGCCTCATTAGATTACAGCTAACTTAATGCGGCCTTCCAACATGAAAAGGTTCCACACCCCCTGGTCTAGAGGAATATTTAGAGGGCCAAACGCAGGCAGATGGGACTAGTGTGGATGGGAATTCGTGGTTGGCATGGGTGCGTTGGTTCTGCAGGGCCTGTTTCCGTGCTGTATGACTGAGTCTTGCTCTCACTCCCCGGGTCTCTGCTCCCGCTGCTATTTAATTCTTGTGCCCATCTGCGCTGCAGGTTTGTGGAGGAGACAAGCCATTTCTGGCCCCCAGTGACCTCCAGAACAAACACTCTGAGCTTCGCGAGGAATCGGTCAAGCTGTTCCGCGGGGTGAAGAAGATGGGCGGAGAGGAGTTCAGTCGCCGCTACCTGCAGCAGCTGGAGGGCGAGATGGACGAGTTGTACGTCAACTACATCAAACACAACGACAGTAAAAACATCTTCCACGCCGCGCGCACCCCGGCCACCCTGTTTGTGGTGATATTCATCATGTACGTGACGGCTGGAGTGACGGGCTTTATCGGCGTCGACGTTTGTCGCCAGTCTGTGCAACATGATCATGGGCTTGTCCCTGATCACCCTGTGCACGTGGGCTTACATCCGCTACACCGGGGAGTACAGGGAGCTCGGAGCCGTCATCGACCAGGTGGCCGGAGCCTTGTGGGACCAGGTAGGTGCGATGGCCGCACTCCTCCCCCCCCCCCCCTCTCCTCCCCTCTCCAGCCGATGGTGCAGGCTGTAGCACGGACACAGGCCCTTCAGCCCACCGGGTCCAGGCCCGAACCGACCGATCTGCGTAATCGCACTTTCACATTCACGCCCTACACACTAGGAGCAATGAACCGACAAACGCTGGCCTGGACTCGCTTACAAGGACTAGGGCAGTGGTTCTTAAACTTTTTTAGGCATACGTACGCAAACAAAATACTGTATGTGGTACGTACCTTTGTTAGGTTCCTAAAAATGGGCTCAACAAATGGATATGTTATTTATGACCCCTTCATAGCCCCAAACAACCCCCCCTCCTTCTCCCCATGGGGGTACCGACCCACGGGTTAAGAACACTGGATTAGGGGGACCTCAATGAAACTTACCGAATAGTGAAAGGCCTGGATAGAGTGGATGTGGAGAGGATGTTTCCACTAGTGGGAGAGTCTAGGACCAGAGGCCATAGCCTCAGAATGAAAGGACGTACCTCTAGAAAGGAGATGAGGAGGAATATCTTTAGTCAGAGGGTGGTGAATCTGTGGAATTCATTGCCACAGAAGGCTGTGGAGGCCACGTCAATGGATATTGTAAGGCAGAGATAGATTCTTGATTAGTACGAGTGTCAAAGGTTATGGGGAGAAAGCGGGAGAATGGGGTTAGAGGGAGAGATAGATCAGCCATGATTGAATGGCAGAGTGGACATGATGGGCCGAATGGCCTAATTCTGCTCCTAGAACTTATAAACCCGCACGTCTTTGGGATGTGGGAGGAAACCCGCGCGGTCACAGGGAGAACGTGCAAACTCCACACTGAAAGCACCCGAGGTCAGAATCGAACCCTGGTCTCTGTGAACTTACAAAGTTAGGAACACTAGTCCCACCTCAGCCAGTGCAGTGTCCCACACTCCCACCACCACCACTGCGACTGTGCGTTTACCACAAGCAACAGGACATGATGTTCTGGGGCCTCGAGGGTTCTTGCCTGGAACACAAAGTGCTGGAGAAACTCAGCGGGTCAGGCAGCATCTGTGGAGGACACAGACAAGCGACATTTCTTCAGTTGCTTGGTTATTTTACTGTCACGTGTACCGAGGTACGGTGAAACCTTTTCTTGCGTGCTATCCAGTCAGCGGAAAGACAATTCTAGTTTAGAATCGAGCCATCCACAGTGTGCAGATACGTGATAAAGGGAATAACGTTTAGTGCAAGGTAAAGCTAGTCAAGTCCAATCCAAGATAGTCCGAGGGTCACCAATGAGGTAGATAGTCGCTCAGTACTGCTCTCTGCTTGTGATGGGATGGTTCAGTTGCCTGATAACAGCTGGGACGTGAATCTGGAGGTGTGCGTTTTCACACTTCCCATGTCACGTTCCCACCCATACACATCGCCTTCATAGCTGCACGTGTGGTTATCTTTATAGAACTGCTAATGCAGAAGTACATTTCAATCCATTAATCGATAAATTGCGGTGGTATACTTTAACAAATGTCGTTTTGGATTCCTACCCAAATAAGCAGTGAATTTTTATATGTAGTCCATCACACCAATGTGTTAAGAAAGGTTTTTCCTCATTGATTTCCACTAATGGTTCCACTAATGGGGGATAAACCCAACAACCAGTCTGTTACTGGCGATGAACATCTCATTACAGACAACACACTTGCTTCAAACTAAGTGATACCCCTCGGTAACTGCAATAGCTACCAAGTTTGCTGTTTTTCCTCGAGCTGTTTTTAAAGTTGTTCCTCGATTAGCTCTGTCTTTACAACATTTTTCTTTCCTTTCCGCTTTTGCATAGGGAAATACTAATGAGGTAAGATCTTGTGTTCCCGCAGGTCGCTCTGTATTGTGTGGCTCCATTCCCCCATTTGTTTTTATATGGTCATCTTCACAGAATGTGCTTTAGCAGATTTGCTTTAGGACAATAACTTATTATGTAAAACATTGACCAAAACACACAGTGCTGGAGGAACTCATCACCTGTGGAGGGAATGGACAGGTGATGTTTCAGCTCAGGGCTCTTTAGTTTAGTTTAGAGATACAGCGCGGAAACAGGCCCCTCGGCTCACCGGGTCCACGCCGACCAGCGATCCCCCACACGTTAACACTATCCTACACACGCACGCACACGCACACGCACAAACAATTTACAATTTTACCTAGCCAATTAACCTACAAACCTGTACGTCTTTGGAGTGTGGGAGGAAACCGAAGATCTCGGAGAAAACCCACACAGGTCACGGGGAGACAATAGACAATAGGTGCAGGATTAGGCCATTTGGCCCTTCGAGCCAGCACCGCCATTCAATATGATCATGGCTGATCATCCCCAATCAGTACCCCGTTCCTGCCTTCTCCCCATATCCCCTGACTCCATTATCTTTAAGAGCCCTATCTAGCTCTGTCTTGAAAGTATCCAGAGAACCGGCCTCCACCGCCCTCTGAGGCAGAGAATTCCACAGACTCACAACTCTCTGTGTGAAAAAGTGTTTCCTGATCTCCGTTCTAAATGGCTTACTCCTTATTCTTAAACTGTGGCCCCTGGTTCTGGACTCCCCCAACATCGGGAACATGTTTCCTGCCTCTAGCGCGTCCAAACCCTTAACAATCTTATTTGTTTCAATAAGATTGCCTCTCATCCTTCTAAACTCCAGAGTGTACAAGCCCAGCCGCCGTACAGAGAACATACAAACTCCGTACAGACAGAACCCGTAGTCGGGATGGAACCCGGGTCTCCGGCGCTGTGAGGCAGCAACTCTACCGCTGCGCCACCGTGACCCTCCTTGATCGGACTTTTTTGGGTCAAGAAGGATCCCGACCCAAAACATCACCAAAGATAGACAAAATGCTGGAGTAACTTAGCGGGACAGGCAGCATCTCTGGAGAGAAGGGATGGGTGGCGATTCAGGTCGAGACCCTTCTTCAGACTGAGAGTCTGGGGCAAGGGAGACACGGAGATGTGCAAGGGTAAGGTGTGAAAACGAGAGATCAAAGGGAACGAAGTTGAAGTAAAATGTAGCATTGTTAGCTTGAGGAAGTTGACAACGAAGCATGCAGAAATAAAAATTACTCAGGAGGACAGTCTGACTGGTCGAAGAACTAGGATGGGGGTTGGATGCAGAGAGAGGGAAAGCAAGGGCTACTTGAAGTTAGAGAAGTCAATGTTGATACCGCTGGGGTGTAAGCTGCCCAAGCGATATAGGAGGTGGTGCTCCTAAACCATCACCTGTCCATTCCCTCCACAGATGCTGCCTGACCCCCTGAGTTCCTCCAGCACTGTGTGTTTTGCTCAAGATGCCAGCATCTGCAGTCAGTTTTGTCTCTATTGTAAAAGTTAGGTCATTTTTGAATTTTTAAGCAGCATTGAAATTGAATTTTCATCTTTTGCTAATTACTTTTGCAAACAATTTGTAAAATATTCATCCGAAAATTTCCTGTGTGTCTTGGGCAATGCAGCAAACAGCCCTTATTGATTACATTCTGGATTTCAGAGTCGTTTGGCAGGGAAACGCCCTTTGGCCCAACTTGTCCAAGCCCACCAAGATGCCCCATCTAAGCCTGTCGCATTTGTCCCTTATCCCTCTAAAGCTTTTCTACCTATGAAGCTGTCTGATTGTCTTTTAAATGTTATAATACGTGCCTCGACTACCTCCTCTGGCAGCTCATTCCATACACCCTCCACCTGTGTGAAAAAGTTGCCCCTCTGGTTCCTATTAAATAGAATAAAAGGATGTTCCTTTAGGAAGGAAATGAGGAGGAATTTCTTTAGTCAGAGGGAGGTGATTCTGTGGACTTCATTGCCACAGAAGGTTGTGGAAGCCAAGTCAATGGAGATAGATAGATTCTTGATTAGTACGGGTGTCAGGGGTTGTGGGGAGAAGGCAGGAGAATGGGGTTAGGAGGGGGAGATAGATCAGCCATGATTGAATGACGGAGTAGACTTGATGGGCCGAATGGCCTAACTCTGCTCCAATCACTTATGAGAAATCTTTGCCCTCTCCCCTAGTTCTTGATTCTCCAACTCTGGGTAAAAGACTCTGTGTGTTCACCCTATCTATACCCCTCATGATTTTGTACACCTCTGTAAGATCACCCCTTATCCAAGGAATCCAACTTGCCCAACTTCTCCCTATAGCTCAGGCCCACGAGTCCTGGCAACATCCTTGTAAATTCCTCAATTTTACGTAAAAACAATCACTTGCCCAGATGGTTCAGACATTCTATTATTCCCCCTTCTTTCCAAGTTTATCTCTTATTACCAGTCATAGTTTTGGGAGTTGGAGTAAATTTGATTCTAAACTAACACTGCATTTCAATAGTGGTAGTTTTAATCACTAAATCAGGGCAATTAAATTTAAACCCACCCGATGAAAGAATTGCACAATTAAAGGCATTTAAAAATGTCATTTCAACTTGCGTTCCACGAAGGCACTGCAGTGATGCAGGTACCTCATGAGAAGCAGCATTGCTGTGACTAGGCTTTAGAGATACAGACCTTAGTGTAGTCCTTCAGCCCACACTATCATTGATCATGTGTCCATCATCAGATTACCGTATCTCTACAAGTTAAAGCAGGCAATTTGCACAAAAGCCCAAGACTGCATAAATGATACAGTGTGGAAACAGGCCCTTCGGCCCAACTCGCCCACACCGGCCAACAATGTCCCAGCTACCCTAGTCCCACTTGCCTGCGCTTGGTCCATATCCCTCCAAACCTGTCCTATCCATGTACCTGTCCAACTGTTTCTTAAACGATGGGATAGTCCCAGCCTCAACTACCTCCAATGGCAGCTCGTTCCAAACACCCACCACCCTCTGTGTGAAAAAGTTACCCCTCGGATTCCTATTAAATGTTTTCCTCTTCACCTTGAACCCATGTCCTCTGGTCCTTGATTCCCCTACTCTGGGTAAAAGACTCTGTGCATCTACCCGATCTATTCCTCTCATGATTTTGTAAAAATCTTATACCCATAGTGTTGCCCCTTTTCATTCTGCCATTCCTAAAAGTGAATTCCAGAATGCTTGAAGCTCCCATCTCGTTGACCTGATCACTGCCTGGTGATTTCATCAACATTGATTTATTTATTTTATTTTTATTTTATTTATTTATTCCGAACAAGTAAAGACATTAAAGACATTGATATTAACAAAATCGAAATTATCAAACAATTGAACATTGCAATCAACATTTACAATTGAGAAGAACAAAATCAAGGTTCCAATGTCCAACTCAGAGTCTGTACAAGCTCGAAAAGGAGAAGAAGAATAACTTATTAAATCTCACCCCTTTTCCCACACTTCTATCGTATTTAAAAATCAATTCCTTACTAATAATAGTACTGCCCTAGGCAATTTCCCATAATACATACAGACACTTATATACATTCAACTATTATGTACATACAATCTTCATATTTGAAGTACCCAACATCAGTGAACAATAGTAAACAAGATAAACATCAACAATAGTAACAAGATAAACATCAACGATTGTAAACAAGATAAACATCAACCCCCACTTGTCAACCATCCCCTCCATCCCTGTACCCCTTGAACATTATTTTTTTATATATCATTTTAAAATGATTCATGTTTGTGCATTGCTTCAATTCCCCGTTCAATTTATTCCACACTCCTACTCCACAAACCGAAATACAAAAGGATTTTCTAGTCGTACGGACTTGTTGTTTCTTAAAGTTAAATATTCCTCTTAAATTGTAACCCCCCACACGCTCGTTAAATAATTTTTGAATGTTTCCAGGTAAATTTTTATTTTTGGCCCTAAACATTATCTGAGCTGTTTTGAATGTGACCAAATCTTCTAATTTTAATAATTTTGACTCTAAAAATAATGGATTCGTATGACCCAGATACTTAGCATTATGGATAATACGAATTGCTCTTTTTTGCATCATGGTTAATGAGTGTATCGAATTTTTATAATTATTTCCCCAGACTTTTCATCAGTTAAAGGGGCTGTCCCACTGTACGAGCTAATTCAAGAGCTCTCCCGAGTTTAAAAAAAAATCAAACTCGTGGTAAGCACGTAGAATGTACGTAGCGGGTACGTCGGAGCTCGGGACGTCTCTTAGCGGCTCGTAACGCTAACGGCAGGTAAGCTCGGGAAGATTTTTCAACATGTTGAAAAATGTCCACGAGAGCCATGAGTACCTACGAGCGGCCATTACCGTAATTCTCCGAGTTCGAATCAGGGAAACTCGGGAGAACTCTTGAATTAGCTCGTACAGTGGGACAGGCCCTTAAGGGTTTTCGTGGCTCAGTAAAATACTGCAGTTATTGTTTTAAACATTTGTTCCAATTAATTTATCCTTATCTATCTATAAACTGTCGCGCCCTTAAAAACAGTGTTTAATTTACAGAAGATCACGTGTCTATCGTCCAGTTGGCTGTGCCAAACAACTTAGAACAGAAGTGGAATGGGTAACAGGAATGGATTTAGCTAAAGCCATATACTAATTTTTTAAACATTTTTCCAAGTGTTTAATTGACGTATGTATGAGGAATAGAACAATACTTACAGACTGAAGCTTCACAGCCCCCTAAACACAATGACACACAAATAAATAGAAAATAATCAGTAATACAATAAATTAACAGTTTTCACATCTTACCCTTCCATATCTCTGTGTCTCCCTCTCCCCTGAAGAAGGGTCTCGACCTGCAACGTCACCCATTCCTTCTCTCCCGAGATGCTGCTTGTCCCGCTGAGTTACTCCAGCGTGTTACGATACAATAGATCTTTTCCCAGGAGGGAAATGACAATACAATACAATACGGCTTTATTCGTCACATTGCACATGAAGTGCAAGTGAAATGAATTTGATCTGCCAACAGTCATAAAACACAAGATACATGAAACATGAAATTAAAGTGACGAGTGGAAAGGATTGGGGAGGAAGTCAGTCTCAGTCTACCCCTTGACAGAAAGGGGGAGGAGTTGTACAGTTTGATAGCCACAGGGAAGAAGGATCTCCTGTGGCGTTCTGTGCTGCATCTTGGTGGAACCAGTCTGTTGCTGAAGGTGCTCCTCAGGTTGACCAATGTGTCATGGAGGGGATGAGCTGTATTGTCCAAGATGCTCTGCAGTTTTGAGGAGCATCCTCCCCTCCAAGACCAACCTCCCATGAATCCAACTCCGCCCCCAGGATGGAGCCAGCCTTCCTGATGAGTTTGTTGATCCGATTGTGTCCGCGGCCTTCGCCCTGTTGCCCCAGCACACGGCAGTGAAGAAGATGGCACTGGCTACCACCGATTGGTAGAACATCTGCAGCATCTCACTGCAGATGTTGAAGGAGCGGAGCCTTCTCACAGAGTACAGGCAGCTCTGTCCCTTCTTGTACAGGGCCTCGACGTTCCTGGACCAGTCCAGTTTACTATCCAGGCACACTCCCAGGTATTTGTACTCCCTGGTAAACTGCACATCCACACCATTGATGGAGACAGGGGTGTTCCTCTCCTCCTAAAGTCCACCACTAACTCCTTAGTCTTGTTGAGCTGCAGGTGATTTGGCCCACAACACTCAACAAAGTCGCTGACTACACCTCTGTATTCAGCTCCCCTCCCCTCACTGATGCAGCCCATAATTGCAAAGTGATATCAAAACTTCTGCAGGTGGCAGGATTCCGAGTTATATCTGAAGTCCAAGTTATATCTGAAGTCCGAGGTGTAGATGGTGAACAGGAAGGGCGAGAGGAACGTCCCCTGTGGGGCCCCTGTGTTGCTCACCACCATGTCCAAGACACAGTTCTGTAACCTGACATATTGTAGTCGTCCAGTCAGGTAGTTGGTGATCCAGGACACCAATGGATCATCCACCCGCATCTTCATCAGTTTGCTCCCTAGCAGTGCAGGCCGGATGGTGTTCAAAGCACTGGAGAAGTCAAAAAACACGCCTCTCACAGTGCTACCCGGCTTATCCAGGTGAGCATAGAAACGATGGAGAAGGTGGATGATGTCGTCCTCAACCCCCATCTTTGTTTGGTAAGCGAACTGTAGGGGGTCCAGGTAGGGTTTAACCAGGGGTCGCAGGTGAGTGAGCGCCAGCCTCTCCAGGGACTTCATGATGTGTGAAGTCAGCGCCACCCATCTGTAGTCATTGGAGGAGCTGGGACTTGTCCTCTTTGGTACAGGAACCAGGCAGGATGTCTTCCACATCACAGGAACCCTCTCCAGGCTCAGGGTGAAGAGATGCTGGAGTACTGCGCACAACTGGCTGGCAACACGCACGCCTTGAGGGCTGGCACCATCAGGACCTGTGGCTCTGCCCGGGCCAAGTCTGCTCAGCTCACTCCTCACCGGCTCAGTCTGAAGAAGGGTCTCCACCCGAAACGTCACCTATTTCCTTCGCTCCATAGATGCTGCCTCACCCGCTGAGTTTCTCCAGCATTTTTGTCTACCTTTGATTTTTCCAGCTCTGTGCAGTTCTTTCTTACACTGCTCAGCCTTGATGGACAGGGGGATTGAAGGGGAGAGTCTGTTTTGGGGGGGGATGGGGGGGGGGGCAGAGGCCCCACTATCAAATCTTTTTTTTTTTTTTAAACAGGTTTAGCTTGTTGGCTCTGTCCTGATTACTTTCCCTCCCCAGGCCACTGGTCTTGTAGCCTGTAATGCTCCACACATCCCTCATGTTCTGCTGACGTTTCTTGTCGTCGACCTTGCCCTGTCGCAGTCTCACCTTCAGCTCTTTCTGCACCCGTTTCACCTCCTCACTATCACCCTTCCTGAAGGCCTTCTTCTTCTGGTCGAGCAGGGCCTTGCTCTTCCACTGGTGACCCAGGGCTTGTTGTTGGGGAAACAGTCTCCTCATGGACAAGGTTACCCACACAGAACGTTATGTAGCTGGTAAGTCCATCAACGTCCTCTCCATGGAGTGGACATCCCAGTCGGTCAACTTAAAACAGCCCCATAGAGTGTCACAGGCCTCCATTGACCAGCTCCTCACTGACCTGGTGGCCACTGGACCAGTGGCTTCTACCTGGGTAGGAGGTGAACCAGGTTGTGGTTGGATCTTCCCAGTGGCGGAAGGGCTATGGAGCTGTACGCCTCTTTAACATTGGCATACAGCAGGCCCAGTGTTTTCATACCCCTGGTGGGACAGCCAACACACTGAGTGAAAGTGGGTAGGGTAGTGTCCAAAGTCACGTGGTTGAAATCCCCCGAGACTCGGGTGTTGCGTCTGGAGTCTCACGGTGACTGGATAACGTCACACACACGCAGAGGCTTAGCGGACGGAGGAATGTAAACAGTCACCACAATGGCGTGTGAGAGTTCCCTGGGCATTCAGTATGGACAGAGACCCACAGCCATCAGTTCAATGTCCGGGCTACACACACATGCTCCTTAACCGTGATGTGACCAGGGTTTTACCATTTGTTGTTAACGAGAATAGCAAGTCCCCCACCTTTACACTTGCCATTCTCTCTCTGTAGTCCCTGTCCCCCCCCCCCCCCCCCCCCCGAACAGTCTGAAAGCCATCCACACTCGTGTTGGATGTTCTCATGGAACCATGTCTCTGTGAAACACATCACACTGCTATGACAGTACTCCCTCTGGGGCCTCATTAGTGCAGCTAGCTCGTCCGTCTTGGTAGCCAGTGATCTCAGGTTGCCGTTGTGCTGGAAGGCAAGTCTGGCTTGTACTCCTTTTCTCCCGCCCGGCGTTTTACTCCCGCCCGGCGTCCGCTGTATTTCCTCCTCAGTTCCTTGGGGATTTCTGATGTAACCCGGGAGATGCCAGCCTGTCGGGGCAGTCGGAGCTCCAGCAGCTGATCCCTGGTGTGGACAACAAAGAGACCAGCACCTCGTTGTTGCAGCCACAGTGCAGAGACAGCGACACGGTGAAAAACTATCTCCCCGACGAGGAAAGAGATGAAAAGCTTCCCCCACCACAAACTAACTAACCAACTAACTAACTAACCAACTAGGCTAGACAAAAGTGCTGGAGAAACTCAGTGGGTGAGGCAGCATCTATGGAACGAAGGAAATAGGCGACGTTTCAGGCCGAAACCCTTCTTCAGACTGATGTGACCAGATCTAACCAACCAACTAACTAACTAACCAAAGATAGACACAAAATGCTGGAGTAACTCAGCGGGACAGGCAGCATCTCTGGAGAGAAGGAATGGGTGACGTTTCGGGTCGAGACCCTTCTTCAGACCTGTCTATCTTCGGTATGATACTGGGTAGCCAGACTGTAAGTGCAAATATGCAGCCTGTAGATGCAAGGAAATATCTACACGTATGGCAGCTTACATTTGTCAGCAGTCTTTGTGTTAAAATATCATTGAAGTATATTCTATACACCTGCAAATTAATCGCCCAACGCACCACAGTCTCCTAAAAACAATGTGTTTACATGGAAAATAGGTGCAGGAGGAGGCCATTCGGCCCTTCGAGCCAGGACCGCCATTCATTGTGATCATGGCTGATCGTCCCCAATCAGTACCCTGTTCCTGCCTTCTCCCCATATCCTCTGACTCCCCTATCTTTAAGAGCCCTTAACAATCATATATGTTTCAATGAGATCCCCTCTCATTCTTCTAAACTCCAGAGTGTACAAGCCCAGCTGCTCCATTCTCTCAGCATATCCCGGGAATTAACCTTGTAAACCTACGCTGCACCCGGTCAATAGCAAGAATTTTCAATCTTTTGGTTCAATGTGTTTGACAGCTTGTGGTGGGATCAATCCACAGATATCAGTGAATTAAAATGGCCACATGGTACCCAGTCACAGCACAGGATTATTGAATAAATGGGTTTAATAAATAACTAAAAGATAGACACAACAAGCTGGAGTTTCTCAGCGGGAAAGGCAGCATCTCCGAAGAGACGGAATGGATGACGTTTCGGGTCGAGACCCTTCTTCAGACTGAGAATCAGGGGAGAGGGAGATATAGGACAAATGAATGAAAGATATGCTGCAGATTCCGTTTCTAAACAGTGGTTCCCCAAGTAATGTAGGTTTGACCCATGTGGTGTAATAGTCACAGAGTCATACAGCCCTTTGGTCCAACTCATCCAATCATGCCCCATCTAGGCTTGCCCCACCTACCTGTGTTTGTCCCGTATCCTTCTAAACCGTTCCTATCTGTGTACCTGTCCAATTGTCCAATCGTACCTGCCTCAACTCCCCTGTGTGGCAGCTCGTTCCATGTAGCCGCCACCCTCTGTGAAAAAGGTAACACTGTTGTCAAGGTTCCTGTGAGCATGACGAGGGCTATTTTTGTGTTTATACAGGCACTATTCAAGCTGTACGACGCGGCCACAAGCCACAGGCACATATACCACCACACCTTCCCCGCAGCACAACCAGAAAGCAGTGCGGACACCAGGAAGAAAAAATGACTTGCCCTGATTCCTCAGCGTACAATCACAAGGGATAAACGTTGTTGTTCTTGTGCATTCACATGCCACTAAATCCGAGAAGTGCTACATAAACGGAAAGCCAACTATAGCTTCAATCTAAATGAAATGGTACTTCAACACTTGGACACTGTGCAGGCTGTCACTTGGTTCTGTTGCAAATTGTTGTGTGGGGATGTGCGTTTGCATGAGTGTGTTAACTGTTGATGAATCGAATGTTCTTCCATTAAGAATAATCAATCATTTTGAAAAACA
This sequence comes from Malacoraja senta, assembly GCA_038087875.1. Taxonomy (NCBI): domain Eukaryota; kingdom Metazoa; phylum Chordata; class Chondrichthyes; order Rajiformes; family Rajidae; genus Malacoraja; species Malacoraja senta. Next base: position 65,244,415 of record CM075978.1, read on the forward strand.
TTTCAAAGAACAATCTACATTTTCAGTCAGCAGAATATTTGTCTTCCGTTGTTCCTTTTCTAATTCAGCATTGCACATTGATTGAATGTTTGTCCAAACACAACTTCAAGTTGCTTGTTTCCTTTACAGTCTTAACAGAGTGTGCAATGGCAATGTACTTAAAAAAATATATCATTTCTGTTTACGGAGACAAACATTTGAACAAATGTATGATGAATTTGTTTCGTTACTTTAGGATAGCTGTGGATGTCACAATATATAAAAAATGTTAATTGCAAAATACATGTGCTTCGATTCACGGCCATCGCTGGCAGTCAACATATTGATAAGCTAGTGCTGCTTCTGGAGCAGAGCACAAATACACTATGTAGAAAATTCACCTGGTAGCTGCACCCTGCTGAACAGTTAGAGTCGGAGAGTCACACAGCACGGAAACAGGCCCTTCGGCCCAACTTGTCCATGCCGACCAAGATACCCCATCCTATTTGTCCACATTTGGCCCATATCCCTCCAAGCCTTTCCTCTCCAGTGCGTCCAAGTGTCTTATCAATGTTGTTCTAGTCCCTGCCCCAACTACTTCCTCTGGCAGCTCATTCCATGCACCCGCCACCCTCTGTGTGGAAAAAGTTGCCCCTCAGGTCCCTATTAAATCTTTTCCCCTCTCAGCTTGAGGATATGCCCTCTGGTTCTTGATTCCCGTGCCCTGAGAGAACGGCTCTGTGCTTTGATTCCTTTGATTCTGCAGTGTAGCGTCCATAAAGGAAGCCCTGAGCTGGCAGAGAGAAAAGTACAAAATCATCGTATCATCTGCAGTCAAAGGAAAACGATTTCATAAAACTGGTTGTACATGATGTAGTAAGGCTGTCTGAACTACTTGTTGCTGTTATAACGTTCACACCCAGGGCCATTTTATCAGACAACCTTAAAGGTTCGGCACAAACACACTATCAAAATTAAAGAACAATCTCCAGGTAAAAAAATTCTGTAGCCCTGCGCTGTTTATTTGCTGGTCTGTTCGTTGACACCAAAAATCTTTGTGGAGTTTAACTTATTCAATTTTTTTTTTAACTGCTGGAGGAACTCAGCGGGCCAGGCAGCATCTGTGGACGGAATGGACAGGTCAGGGTCTCTCACTCAATCTGAAGTAGAGTCCTCGTGTCCATTCCCTACCACAGAGGCTGGCTGACCCACTGAGTTCCTCCGGAGCTCAAGATTCCAGCATTGGCAGAAATCACATTCTTAATGAAGTGATTTCTAGTGATAGTTAGACCACACTCAAAACTAACATCTACACTTACCCATCCGAAGCACAAATAAGGAGGAAGTATTTTTATAACACAAACAACTATTCACCATTAAAAGTTTCTTTCGCATCTTGTTTGTGCAGTGCTTGCTTTATGAGATGTTAAACTGGGCTCGGCCACATGTTTGACGGGGGAATAACATGGTCGACGTAACAGTCCGATTCTTCCCTTTGAAACTTTTATATTCAATATGCATAAATTACATGCAGAAAAATCGATAAACCAAACTTGAAAAGATGATCAATTCACAGTCCGGAAACTTGTCCATGCCGAGCAAGTTGACATACAGGGCTAGTCCCACTTGCCTGGATTTTACCCACATCCCTCTAAACCCTTCCTATTCTGCTCCCACATTACGTCCACTTTCTGGGTGATCATCATAGCAGCTACAACCTGCTCAATGAAGTAAAGGGCCTGTCCCACTGCACGAGGTAATTCAAGAGTTCTCCCGAGTTTTCCCCTGATTCGAACTCGTAGCGGGTCCGTAGGAGTTCGTGGATGTCTCGTAGCGGCTCGTACGAGTAAAAAGTAACTATCTTTTTCATCACGAGTATTTTTTTACTCGTGGACATTTTTCACAGTGTTGAAAAAACGTCACAAGTTTACCGGATTTCCCCGAGTACCTACCGTTACGCGTAAGAGCCGCTACGAGACATCCACGAACTCCTACGGACCCGCTACGTACATTCTCCGAGTTCGAATCGGGAAAACTCGGGAGAACTCTTGAATTACCTCGTACAGTGGGACAGGCCCTTAAGTTGCACTAGAAGCCACAGGGAGATGGAGGTAGCCGCCGTTTTATTCAGAATCAGAGTAGAAGTCCTGGAAATAGGTTGTGTTATGTGCGATTTTCACTGTTTATTGAATGTGAAAACTCATTTTAAGTGTTAAACACTGACTTAACAATTAAAAATTAAAGTTTTGTCCAAGCTTCATAGATTTAAACTATTTGACATTGCATATAATACCTGTTTAAAATTATTGTGCTGTTCATTTTATCTATTATGTTACATTAATTTATGGCTACAGGCCTGACTCTGAATACCACATCAGTTATTTTTAGTCTTTTATCCCTATATAAACGGTGGCGCAGCAGTAGAGCTGCTGCCTTACAGCGCCAGAGACCCCGATTCGATCCTGGCTACAGGTGCCGTCTGTAGGGAGTTTGTACGTTCTCCCCGTGACCGCGTGGATTTTCTCCGAGATCTCCGGTTTCCTCCCAAACCTCAAAGACGTGCAGGTTTGTGGGTTAATTGGCTTGGTATCAATGTAAATTGTCTGTCGCGCGTGTAGGGTAGTGTTAATGTACGGGGATCGCTGGTCAGTACGGGCTCCGTGGGCCATAGGGCAGGTTTCCGTGCTGGATACTCTAAAAAAAAAATGGATTCAAACTTGGAAATAATTGTGCCCGATCATTGATAAAATAGATTTATAAAGAATATGAACTACTTGCATTCTGATTATGACAACTTTTATGACAGCAGAAAGTGATCAAAACCCGAAGCGATGATGGAAGTTGCACCACGCCCTTCTCCAGTCAGGTATCAGCCAGGTATCGAGGGGTCCAGAAAAAACAAATGTGTCCTGAAGCCTCCTAACTCAGAGATAAGGGCCCAACACTGCTCCACTCATGCAACTTCAAGGATCATCTCACTGCAACAATACCCTACTTCAAGGCTGTTCAGTAAATTAAACCAGCACAGGCTTCTGTACTTGGAGCTATCCAAGTGGCATTTAAAATTTGTATCTGTTTATAGCGTGTAATGTCATTCTTTGCACTTTTTAAAAATTCCGTTTAAAATAAAGCTGAAGCGCAGTTAAATATTGTTATATTACAGAAAAAACAATTTGTTCTTGCCTTATTGTAATTGCTTAAACCCTTTGATAAATAAATAGAGCTACAGTGATCATTCTTGCTTCACCAGATGGTTTAAGACAAATATATATTTTCATCATGCAGACCGTTGAATCAATTTTCTCTCAATTTTACAATGTAATCATGGCAGCATGGTGGCGAGTTGCTGCCTCACAGCGCCAGAGACCTGGGTTCGATCCTGACTACGGGTGCTGTCTGTACGGAGTTTGTACGTTCACCCCGTGACCTGCGTGGGTTTTCTCCGAGATCTTCGGTTTCCTCCCACACTCCAAAGACGTACAGGTTTGTAGGTTAATTAGTTTGGTATGAATGTAAATTGTCCCTAGTGTGTGTAGGATAGTGTTAGTGTGCGGGGATCGCTGGTCGGTGCGGACTCGGTGGGCCAAAGGGCCTGTTTCTGCGCTGAATCTCTAAACTAAACTAAACATGAGTTAGTCATCTGGCGTAGCCACTCCCTGCCTCAACAACATACTTCAGTCCCTCTGGTAGAAGCAGTTATTGTCGTTTTGTCAAATAAACTGATCATCTCATTTGGTAGACAAAAATGCTGGAGAAACTCGGCGGGTGAGGCAGCATCTATGGAGCGAAGGAATAGGTGACGTTTCGGGTCGAGACCCTTCTTCAGACAATTTCATATCATTTGCAACTCGATGCAGGAAATAAGCAATGGACCAGAACGTTTTAACATTGATAAAATTATGAGGGGCATAGATAGGGTAGACAGTCAGAACCTTTTTCCCAGAATGGAAAAAAAACAAATACTCGAAGGTATTGCTTTAAGGTGAGAGGGGCAAAGGTTAATGGAGATGTGTTAGGCAAGTTTTCGTTTACAGAGGGTGGTTGGGGCCTGGAACACACTGCCAGGGGTGGTGGTGGAGGCAGATATGATAGTGGTGTTTAAGAGGCTTTTGGATAGGCACCTGGATATGGAGGGGTATGGATTATCTGCAGGCAGATAAATATTCGGCATGGACATTCAGGGCCGAAGGGCCTGTTCCTGAGATGCACATGATTTTCCTTGATTGGACAGAATGCTGTAAACTTGCCAAGAGGTTGCCTGGATCTATTCTGTACAGTGTCACACACAGGTTGGTGAACATGCTTCCCCCCTTATACTGGCTGGCAGCCCCCTCACATGTTGCATTCGTTTGGAACACACATGGACCCAACTCCACAGCACAGCGGAAAAACACCAGCCAACCAGTTTGAGACGTTCATAAGTAATAGGATCAGAATTAGGCCATTCGGCTCTGCCATTCAACCCCATTCTCATTCTTTCTCCCCATAACCCCTGACACCCTTACCAATCAATAATCTGTCAATCTACACCTTTAAAATATCCATTGACTTGGCCTCCACAGCCTTCTGTGGCAAAGAAGTCCACAGATTCGCCACACTTTGACTGAAGAAATTCCTCCTCATCTCTTTTCTAAAGGTATGTTCTTTAATTCTGAGGCTGTGACCTCTGGTCCTAGACTCTCCCACTGGTGGAAACATCCTCTCCACATCCACTCTATCCAAGCCTTTCACTATTCGGTAAATTTCAGTGAGGTTCTCCGCCCACATCCTTCAAAACGTACTTCAGTGAGTACAGGCCCAGAGCCTTCAAACACTCATCATGTGTTAACATAATCATTCCTGGGATTATTCTCGTAAATCTCCTCTGGACCCTCTCCAGAGCCAGCACATCCTTCCTCAGATACGGGGCCCAAAACTGCTTGTGCTTTGTCCATGTTGCTGACACAAACTAGATGAAATGTCAACAGTTAGTCATAGAGTCGGAAACAGGCCCTTGGGCATAATTCGTCCACGACAACCAAGATTTCCCAGCTATACTAGCCCCATTTCCACACATTTGCCCATAATCCTCTAAACCTTTCCTGTCCAAATGTAACTTAAACATTAGTAGAGCCAATAGGACTTGATGTTTCAATCACTGCAATGTCGGCACTCTTGCTATTTGCAGTGGGATTGGAGTGGTGAAGGGGAAGGTAGGTATGTCATCATGGTCATCAGGTGGGGCACCCTCCTTCTTTGACGTTTCATTGCTAAGCCCACAACATCTCCAGAGGGCTCAACGGTGGTACCTGGCGTCCCAGTTACACCCCCCTCAATTCCATACCCTCCAGTCTTCATCTTGCAGCCCAATTGTTGTCTCTCCTTTTGATCCAAATCCAATTGCTGCTTTTTTCTGCAGAATTTGATAATGACTTGATTGCTTGTTGGAGGGAACGACCCCTCACCCCCATTTTATTTAATAGCCTGGTCATAGATGTAGCAACAAATCCCCTGCATCCCACTTCGACTGGGAAAATCTTGGTCTTCCAGCCATTCTGGGAAGCTTCAGTTGCCAGTTCAGAGTACTTGGTCTTTTTCCTCTCATAAGCTTCTTCAACACCATCTTCCCATGGTTCTGTCAATTCCACAACGTATGCCAACTTGGCTGTTGTGGACCACAGGACCATGTCTGGCCGGAGTGTGGTAGCCACAATGATCTTGCCTTCTCTGTTAAGAAGGTTTATTTGCCGAAACTGTTCGATGGTGGACACATTTTTTTTCTTTTGGGATCCTCCCGCTCTTTGCCAGGCTTTGGGGATGACTTGCTTTTCCCACACAACCCTCATGTTCCTCCAGAGGAATTTCAGAATAGCCGGGGCATTTTTGTAGACACGATACGGAACACCATTAGGGCCCGGTGCAGAGGCCGTTCTTGCCTTCCTCACTATTACTTTTACCTCACTCAGCTTGGGAGGGCTGATGTCAAATTGATGTTGTGAGGGTGAGATTGGTGGGATGTCAGCAGGGACAAAATTCAATTCATATTTCCTGCCTCAATTACCTCCTGTGGCAGCTCGTTCCATATACCAACCAGCCTGTGTGTGACAAAGTTGCCCCTCAGGTTCCTATTAAGACTTTCCCCTCTCACCGTAAACTTACAGTGCCCTCCATAATGTTTGGAACAAAGACCCATCATTTATTTATTTGCCTCTGTTCTCCACAATTTGAGATTTGTAATAGAAAAAATCACATGTGGTTAAAGTGCACATTGTCAGATTTTAATAAAGGCCATTTTATACATTTTAGTTTCACCATGTAGAAATTACAGCTGTGTTTATACATAGTCCCCCCATTTCAGGGCACCATAATGTTTGGGACACAGCAATGTCATGTAAATGAAAGTAGTCATGTTTAGTATTTTGTTGCATATCCTTTGCATGCAATGACTGCTTGAAGTCTGCGATTCATGGACATCACCAGTTGCTGGGTGTCTTCTCTGGTGATGCTCTGCCAGGCCTGTATTGCAGCCATCTTTAGCTTATGCTTGTTTTGGGGGCTAGTCCCCTTCAGTTTTCTCTTCAGCATATAAAATGCATACTCAATTGGGTTCAGATCGGGTGATTAACTTGGCCACTCAAGAATTGACCATTTTTTAAGCTTTGAAAAACTCCTTTGTTGCTTTAGCGGTATGTTTGGGATCATTGTCTTGCTGCAGAATGAACTGCTGGCCAATGAGTTTTGCGGCATTTGTTTGAACTTGAGCAGATAGGATGTGTCTATACACTTCAGAATTCATTTTTCTATTACAAATCTCAAACTGTGGAGTACAGAGTCAAATAAATAAATGACAGGTCTTTGTCCCAAACATTATGGAGGGCACTGTATATCTGTTACTTCTTGATTCCCCTACCCCGGGTAAAAGACTGTGCATTCACCCCATTCCTCTCATTATGTTATTACTAGACTAAGTGGGACCCATTGGGTCCCTGTCACACGGGAGGCCTGGTCCCCCAACACAATATTCCACCACTCACCCATAGCCCCCAACTGCGCAGACACGGCTCATTTCCCCTCATCCCCCAGCACTCCCTCCTCTTCACCCTCCCTCTTCTTTCCCCTCTCCTCCTCCTCCTCTCCCACCTCTCCTTTCCCCTACCCTCGGTCACTCCCTCCCTCCATCCCTAAAAAGCAGTTCCTTCCTCCACAGGTCATTCATTGTTAGCTGTGGTTTAAATCCTGTTGACTTGACGATTAGACCAGTTTGCATTGTGTGTGTGTGTGTGTGTGTGTTACTCAAATTCCACGCAAACTGCTCGGCCACCCTGCAACCCAACTCTCCCTCCCTCTGCCTACTCCAGCTCAGCCGCCGCTCGGCCCGTCCTGTCCAACCACCCGCCCCTGCCACTCGGCCTGTCCCCACCCTGCCTGCTCGTTATCGCTGTTGGGCTGGGGGGGAGGGGGGTGTGGGGGAGGGGGAGGGAAGTGGGGTAGGGGGAGAATGTGGGGAGGGGGGGATGTGGAGGAGGGAAGTGGGGGAGGGTGTGTGTGGGGGAGGGGGAGGGTGTGGGGGAGGGGGTGTGGGGGAGAGAAGTGGGGGAAGGGGTCGTGTAGGGGGGTCGTGTAAGGGAGGGGGTGTAAGGGAGGGGGTGTAGGGGAGGGGGGGTGTAGGGGAGGGGGGTGTAGGGGAGGAGGGGGTGTAGGGGAGGGGGAGGGTATAGGGGAGGAGGGGGTGTAGGGGAAGGGGTGTCTGGGCTCACCGGTTCCCGGCCCTGGCTCCAACCACACACCTGGCTCCAGGACCCGGCTCCGGACTCACTCAGCTGCTCCCGGCCCCAGCGCCTGTCGCGCTCACAGCCCCGCCTGTGAACAAAGCACATACTCCGCTTCTTCAGCTTTATTCTCGGCGGCTTCTGGACGGGCGGCTGGTTTCTGGACGTGCTCACAGACTCAGCCCGGCCTCCGGGGCTTTATTCTCCAGCGGGTGCTGGAAGGGGCGTTACATTCATGGTGAATGAGAGGCGAGAAGACCAATCTGCTGATCTCACGATTCTTTAAACCTTCATAACTTTTGTAATCTTCCACCGATCGGAACAAAACTTGGTGCGCGTGGAGCAGAGGGGAACGGTGAGTAAGGTGGCGAGTAATCCTAGCGATATAGGGTAGCGTTTTTGTGCAAATTTAAATACAACGCAGACCAGAAGTGATCAAGATGAGTTTTAGTAATAGTATAGATAGATAGAAGATAGATACATCTCTATAAGATCACCCCTCAGCCTCCAGCGCTCCAAGGAATAAAGTCCTAGCCAGCCCAACCTCTAGCCAGCTCAGGCTCTCGAGTCCTGCCAATATCCTAGTAAATCTCAGCATCAAAATAACTTCACAAATAAGCTAAATGATTCAGCAATTTCAGTTTTGAACCAATTCTGCCTCCGAATAAGTGGGGTATAGTTTAGTTTAGAGATTCAGCGGGAAAACAGGCCCTTCGGCCCACCAGGTCCATGCCGACCAGCGACCCCCGCGCACTAACACTATCCTACACACATTAGGGACAATTTACATTTGTACCAAGCCAATTAACCTACAAATCTATACGTCTTTGGAGTGTGGGAGGAAACCAAAGATCTCGGAGTCAACCCACACAGGTCACGGGGAGAACGTACAAACTTCATACCGACAGCACCCGTACTCGGGATCAAACCGGGGTCTCTGGTGCTGTAAGGTAGTAGCTCTACCACCGTGCCACCCACATCTTCTCACCAGACATGCTGCCTGTCCCGCTGAGTTACTCCAGCTTTTTCTATCTTACCTGTAAATACTGTCCGTTTGTACCTTCTCCCCTGCGTGACCTGTGTGGGTTTTCTCCGAGATCTTCAGTTTCCTCCCACACTCCAAGGACGTACAGGTTTGTAGGTTAATTGGCTTCCGCGCTGTATCTCTAAATTAAACTAAATAAGACTGACCTCCAACCTCATCTACTGTATCCGCTGTTCCAGGTGTCAACTTCCCTACATCGGCGAGACCAAGCGCATGCTCGGCGATCGTTTCGCTGAACACCTCCGCTCAGTCCATCGTAACCTACCTGATCTCCCGGTTGCTCAGCACTTCAACTGCCCCTTCCAATCCCAATCTGACATTTCTGTCCTGGGCCTCTTCCACTGTCAGATTGAGGCCCAGCACAAATTGGAGGAACAGCACCTCATATTTTGCTTGGGTAGTTTACACCCCAGCGGTATGAACATTGACTTCTCTAACTTCAGATAGCCCTTGCTTTCTCTCTCCATCCCCTTCGCTTCCCAGTTCTCCCTCTAGTCTCACTCTCTCCACCTACATTCTATATTTACCCCACCCCCTCCCCTGACATCAATCTGAAGAAGGGTCTCGACCCGAAACGTCACCCATTCCTTCTCTCCAGAGATGCTGCCTGTCCCGCTGAGTTACTCCAGCATTTTGTGTCTACCTTCGATTTATACCAGCTTCTGCAGTTCTTTCTTACATAAATAAGACCACTATTGCCTCCATAGCTTTTCAATCGTAAGACTAATAATGAATAGTATTTTATCAAAAGTAGAATTGTCTAAAAAAAACTTACTTGCCTTGAACTTGGCGTGGACACAAAATGCTGTAGTAACTCAGCAGGACAGGCAGCATCTCTGGAGAGAAGGAATGGGTGACGATTCGGATCGAGACCACGTCATCTGCAAATTTGCTAATGTTACTTTTAATCCCTTCATCTAAATCATTAATATATATTGTAAATAGCTGCGGTCCCAGCACCGAGCCTTGTGGTAACCCACTAGTCACTGCCTGCCATTCTAAAAGGGACCCGTTAATCCCTACTCTTTGTTTCCTGTCTGCCAACCAATTTTCTATCCATGTCAGCACCCTATCCCCAATACCATGTGCCCTAATTTTGCCCACTAATCTCCTATGAAAGTCCACGTACACTACATCCACTGGCTCTCCCATGTCCATTTTCCTAGTTACATCCTCAAAAAATTCCAGGTTAGTCAAGCATGATTTCCCCATTGTAAATCCATGCTGACTCGGACCGATCCTGTTACTGCTATCCAAAAGTGCCGCTATTTCATCTTTTATAATTGACCAGCATCTTCCCCACCACCGATGTCAGGCTAACTGGTCTATAATTCCGTTTTCTCTCTCCCGCCTTTCTTAAAAAGTGGAATAACATTTGATCTCCAATTCACAGGAACTGCTCCTGCATCTATAGAACATTGGAAAATGATCACCAATGCGTCCACGATTTCTAGAGCCACTTCCTTAAGTACCCTGGGATGCAGACCATCAGGCCTTGGGGATTTATCAGCCTTCAGTCCCATCAGTCTACCCAACACCATTTCCTGCCTAATGTGGATCAGTTCCTCCGTCACCTCTGACACCACTGTGGTTGGACGAATCACAGATGGGGACGAGTCAGAGTATAGAAGTGAGATCGACCGACTGACCAAATGGTGCCAGCACAACAACCTGGCTCTCAACATCAGTAAGACCAAGGAACTGATTGTGGACTTTGGTAGGGGAAGGATGAGGACCCACAATCTTGTTCACATCAATGGGACGATGGTGGAGAGGGTCAAAAACTTCAAATTCCTGGACGTTCATATTTCCGAAGATCTTTCCTGGACCCAGCACACCGATGCAATTATAAAGAAGGCACATCAGCGACTCTACTTCCTGAGAAGATTACAGAGATTCAGCATGTCGAAGAGGATTCTCCTAAACATCGACAGGTGCATGGTAGAGAGCATTCTGACTGGTTGCATCGTGGCCTGGTTCGGTAACTTGAACGTCCAGGAGTGAAAAAGACTACGAAAAGTTGTGACCACTGCCCAGTCCATCACCGGCTTTGACCTCCCCACCGTCGAAGGGATCTATCATGGTCGCTGCCTCAAAAAGGCAGCCAAAATCATCAAGGACCCACACCATCCTGGCCACACACTTATCTCACCATTGCCATCAGGAAGAAGGTACAGGAGCCTGAAGACTGTAACGTCCAGGTTCAGGAACAGCTTCTTCCCTACAGCCATCAGGCTATTAAACACAACGAATAATCTATGAGCTCTGAACTGCAAAATACTATTATTATTTGTTATTTGCACTATATTTGTTATTTATTGAACTTTTTCTTTTTTCCCCCGTTATATACAATGTTTACATATTCACATATTCTGTTGTGTTGCATCAAGAATTTCATTGTCCCGTCCGGGACATATGACAATAAAACACTCTTGACCCTAGATCCTCTGGCCACTAGTACATCAGGAAGATTGTTTGTGTCCTCCTTAGTGAAGACTGATCCAAAGTACCTGTTCAACTAATCTGCCATTTCCTTGTTCCCCATAATAAATTCACCTTTTTCAGTCTTCAAGGGTCCAATTTTGGTCTTAACTAATTTTTTCCTCTTCACATACCTAAAGAAGCTTTTACTATACTCCTTTATATTCTTGGCTAGCTTACATCCGTACCTCATCTTTTCTCCCCGCATTGTCTTTTTAGTAATCTTCTGTTGCTCTTTAAAAGTTACCCAATCCTCTGGCTTCCTGCTCATCTTTGCTACGTTGTACTTCTCTTTTATTTTTTTTACTGTCCCTAACTTCCCTTGTCAGCCACGGTTGCCCCTTACTCCCCTTGGAATCTTTCTTCCTCTTTGGAATGAACTGATCCTGCACCTTCTGTATTATTCCCAGGAATACCTGCCATTGTTCCACTGTCATCCCTGCTAGGATCTCTTTCCAGTCAATTTTGGCCAGCTCCTCCCTCATGGCTCCATAGTCCCCTTTGTTCAACTGTAATACTGACACTTCCGATTTTCCCTTCTCCCTCTCAAATTGTAGATTAAAACTTATCATATTATGGTCACTACCTCCTAATGGCTCCTTTACCTCGAGTTCCCTTATCAAATCCGGTTCATTACACAACACTAAATCCAGAATTGCCTTCTCCCTAGTAGGCTCCAGTTCAAGCTGCTCTGAGAATCCATCACGGAGGCACTCCACAAATTCCCTTTCTTGGGGTCCAGTACCAACCTGATTTTCCCAGTCTACCTGCATGTTGAAATCTCCCATAACCACCGTAGCATTACCTTTACGACATGCCAATTTTAACTCTTGATTCAACTTGCGCCCTATACCCAGGCTACTGTTTGGGGTACAGTAGACTCAATGGGCCGAATGGCCTAATTCTCCTCCTAGAACTTGTGAACCTGTGACTCTGCCGGCCCTGCAGCAACAGACTGCAATGAACAGAGTAGTGCCACCGGTAGCTCAGTAACCCGAGGATCTCATCGTGTGCACAAATTCTGCTGCAGCCAAACTCTACTTGGACCAGCTCGAGAAGCTGGCGAGCCCCCGGTCTCGGCTGTGCACCAAGTAACCAAGACCAGTTACCCAAACCAAACCAAGTGCTGGAGGAACTCAGCAACTCCGGCAGCATCTGTGGAGGGAATGGACAGGTGACGTTCCGGGTCGGGATCCTTCTTCAGACCAGATCCCAGATTGTTTTGCGAATTCCTACAGCAACAATCAGAGATAGTTCGGTACTTAGATTGAAATTAGGAGCGGTCTTTGCCAAAGAAAACACTGGAACTTGGAATTACAGTAAAACTGCAAGAATAACACAATTTTTAATTAAAAGAATTTACAACTCCATTCGCCACAAAGTATTACAGTAACAGAATATATATTTTTTCCCTTGGTTTTGCATAAGACAATAAGCAAGTAATAATCAAAAAATGATGGAAAAATTCTCAATTATGAGGAATGAACCGATGAATAATATTGAATCATTTATAAAAAGTTTATTGGAATTTATGCAAGTTTATACATATTATTGCACTAAAATAATTAATAAATAGCAATCTTTATACTGCTGAAATGCTGAACCATATATACAGTGTGAAGTTTCAATGTTCTATGGAAAGCCTGGCATCTATGAACATACAGGCTTGCTAATCAGTCTGTAATTGTACAAAACATTACAACTTGTACAAAATGCTTCAGTTCATGAGTAAAAAGAGTCCAAATAAGCTTTCTCGTTTCCCTGATTTACTTGCAAGAGAATGCTGAAGTAATGCGTGTCTAGTCAGTTAAATAAACCGCTTGCTAAACAAGCCAAATGAAAGTGTCACATAACACCCAGGCTACAAAGTGTTCTCACTGGATGCAATATGTGGAGCTAAAGAAAAATTAAAAAAAAAAAGCCCATGGGAGCACAGTGTAATGCCAAACCAGTTGTAGTTTTAAAAATGTGACACTGACCATTAAAATCGGCATATAACCATGCCATGATATCAAATGTTGCTTCCAATGTTCACCACAAAACCCTCGAGCGTTTGGCTTCATCTGTAAACATGTTAGTGTTCTCGTTTGGAGTTATAGTGTTGGATGCCTTAGCTTATTTAACCAAACTCTCCACGCTCCACGTTTAAAGCTATGCGGGCGCTCCTAGATGCCTGCCGCAGTGTGTACGTGTCTAGAACCTGGAGAGAGGAAGTCCAACATATACAGAAACAAACTACACACTTGGTCAAAGGGGCTGAAATGTAGAGGCCATTATCTCCAAGCCAATGGCATCTTCACTGCAAACACAGCAAGAGTCTGATAAGTAGCAGGAAGGTCAAGTGACAGTCACACAGTCAGACGTTTGGGGGGAAGTTCTTGTTATGATGCTGTGCATACCACTGCTGCCTCTGCTTACGGTTGTCAAGCTCTGTCAGGAGAGCTTGTCTGTACGCCTCGTAGGACTTGACAATCCTTTCCAGTTCCTTCATGAACAGCAGTTTGAGCAAGCCTTGGTAAGTGTCCAGATCCGCCAGCTGGAAGAGCTCCCACTTCAGAATGTGATCGTATCTGCAGTGGCGGCACCAAACGCCAATGGAGTTAGAGTTGATCAAATCACACTTCTAAAAGGAACACTCACATGATTCGAGCCAGAACATACATACACGTTCTATATTTAAACATAGCTTGCATTTCAGATGCACGAGTGGAGTATAACTGGACAGGTAGGAGGAGGATTGAAGAAGGGTCTCTGGAGAAAAGGAATAGGTGACGTTTCATGTTGTGACCCTTCTTCAGACAGAGTCAGGGTAAAGGGAAACAAGAGATATTGACGGTGATATAGAGAGATAGAATATGATATAGAGAGATATATGAATGAAAAATATGTAAAAAAGTAAGACAATGAGACTCCACAAGACGAGTTTGAAGCTCGGACAATGAGACTCATCAATGGCCTGTGTCCTTTATCATCGGTACTTTTTTGCATATCTCTCATTCATTTGTTCTATATCTCTCTACATCACCATCTATATCTCTCGTTTCCCTTTCCCCTGAGGGTGTGAGGAAGGGTCTCGACCTGAAATGTCACCCATTCCTATTCTCCAGAGATGCTTCCTGTCCTGCTGAGTTACTCCAGCTTTTTGTGTCTGTCTTTGTGTGCCCAGCATGTCTGGAACAGTGAACAGGGTGAGTGAGAGTGCATCATATCTCTGGGTGACAGGTAGGCATGGCAGATGGAATACAGGACACACAAGGAATCTTGAGCAAAACACAAAGTGCTGGAGGAACTCAGCGGGTCAGGCAGCATCTGTGGAGGGAATGGACAGATGGCGTTTCAAGTCGGGACCGTTCTTCCAGCATCTGTAGTTCCTTTTATCTCCACTTTACTGTTCCACTGTGAAATCTCAAGGTATGTCTACTTTGCAGAAGTTCTCCACTCACTGCTGTGAGTTCTGTGAGACCCTCTCTCATTGCCCCCCTTCTGGGATTCCTGCTGCTCTTTGACTATGTCCTGATGCAGACTCGCGACCACAGATGGTTTGTAGATGAACAGACACTGCCGAATGACTTGAAATATATAAGATTGTTAAGGGCTTGGACACACTACATGTTCCCGATGTTGGGGGAGTCCAGAACCAGGGGCCGCAGTTTAAGAATAAGGAGTAAGCCATTTAGAACGGAGACGAGGAAACACTTTTTCTCACAGAGAGTGGTGAGTCTGTGGAATTCTCTGCAGGTTCTCTGGATGCTTTCAAGAATGGCCTACTCTTGCACCTATTGTCTAATGACTTCCAGAACACTGTGCATTTGAAACAAGGAGGTGGGGGAGGGTACCCAGACTGGATAAATCAAATTTCACACTTTATCAATATCAAAATATTGAACAAGGGTTTCTGTGTGAACTCAGGATTTCCCTCCATTTAATATCCAACCCAACGACAGAGTTTTTCCTCCACCAAAGGAAGTATTTTCATAAGCATTTGAGTCATACAACACAAAGCAGGGGACTTGTCCCACCCTGTCCATACTGACGACCAAGAAGTCATTCACACTCACTCATCCCATTCTCTTCTCCTCGTGTTTCCATCAGATGCCCACATTTACCTCCACACTTGCAGTGCTTTAGTGGCTAATTAATCTGCCAGCCAGCTGGAGAGAGTGCAGACGAGTTTTACGAGGAGGTTGCCACTATTCGAGGGACAGGGAGAGGTTGAGCAAGGTGGGACTTGATTCATTGGAGCGCAGGAGGCTGAAGGGTGATCTTATAAAAGGTGTATAAAATCATATGAAGGGAAATGCACAGAATCTTTTACCCAGAGTCGGGGGAATCAAGAACCAGAGGACTTAGGTTCAGGATGAGGGGGAAAGATTTAATAGGAACCCGAGGGGTGACCTTTTCCCACACAGAGGGTGGTGGGTATATGGAACCAGCTGCCAGAGGAGGTAGTTGAGGCAGGGACTATAACAACATTTAAAAGACATTAGGACGGGTAATTCATAAGTTGTAGGAGTAAAACTAGGCCATTCTGCCCATCAATTCTACTCCGCCATTCAATCGTGGCTGATCTATTTTTCCCTCTCAACCCTAGTCTCCTGCCTTCTTCCCATATCCCTGACACATATCATGGATATTAAAAGTTGGAGGGAAATGGGACAAACGCGGGAGAATGGGACTAGCTAAGATGGGGCATCTTGGTGGGCATGGACAAGTTGGCCTGTTTCTGTGCTGTGTGACTATGACCTACATTCATGGGGTAAACATGCAAACTCCACCCAGAGAGCAGGAGTGATCCTTGGTCACTGGTGCTGAGGGAGCATTGCCGCCCGCCGGCTGTTCCACTGTGGAGCCCCTCAGTGTTGAAGGTGCGGCCTCACACAAGTACTATAGAGCTGCACCTAGTCCGCCCTGCACTTGTCCTCTGTGCCCAGGTTATTGAAGGCAAACATGCCTTCTCCATCACCCCCTACCCTATCTACCAGAGCTGCCACATCTACAGATCTGTGCACTTGGACAGAAAGACCCTTCATTCCCCAAGACCCGATGAGTTGTAAAGGGACTTGGGAGTGCTGGTGCAGGATTCCCAAAAAGTTAACCTTTAAGTCTAAATCGGTAGCAAGGAAGGCAAACTCAACGCTGGCATATTTCAAGAGGGCTAGAATAGAAAAACAGGGATGTAATGCTGAGTATCGTGAGCAATTTTGGGCCCCATATCCCAGGAAGTATGTGCCGGCTGTGGAGAGGGTCCAGAGGAGGTTGACGAGAATGATCCCAGGAATGAGTGTGTTAACATATGATGAGCCTTTGAAGGCACTGGGCCTGTACTCACTGGAGTTTAGAAGGATGATGGGGGACCTCATTGAAATTTACTGAATATTGAATAAATGGATGCAAAGAGGATGCTTCAATGAGTCTCAGTGGGTGTGTCTAGGACCAGAGGGCATCGACTCAGAATTAAAGGACGTTCCTTGAGGAAGGCGATGAGGAGGAATTTCTGTAGTCAGAGGGTGGTGAATCTGTGGAATTCCTTGCCACAGAAGGCTGCGGAGGCCAAGTCAATGGATATTTTTAAGGCGTAGGTAGATAAGAATTTTGATTGGTACGGGTGTCAGGGGAGAAGACAGGAGAATGGGGTTGAGAGGGTGGGATAGATCAGCCATGATTGAATGGGCTTGATGGGCTGAATGGACTAATTCTGCTCCTAGCACTTCTGACCCTATCATTCATGTCCAGTGCTGGCAGTGAAAGTTGAAACATTCATCACTCCAGTGTGCTGGGGATGTGACACCATTTGTTCACCATGATAAATATACATTGGACAGGGTTCTGATTCAAGGATGTCATCCAAACTTTTCACGTATAAAGAAATAAAGCTTCTGCATGGTTAAAACTGACAACAATCAGAAATCGGTACAGGAAATGTCGCTGTAAGATTAAATGTTACAGAGAAGGCCGCTTCTCATGAATACTCACTTGACCGGAGCCCTGGCGTAGACCTTCAGCCAGTCTGGGATTTCTGCCGTGTGGTAGGGGTTGGCGGGCACCAGCTGGTTGCGCTGGGTCTGCCGCGGTTGGTAGGTGACGGGTGGGAGGAGGGCTGGAGGCTGGTCGTACCGGGGGACGCTGCAACAAGAGGATTCAGCACCGTCAATGTGTGGACACAACAGAGGCATCCGATAACATAGATAGAAACATAGAAAATAGGTGCAGGGAGCCAGCACCGCCATTCATTGCGATCATGGCTGATCGTCCCCTATCAATAACCCGTGCCTGCCTTCTCCCCAGATCCCTTGACTCCACTAGCCCCTAGAGCTCTATCTAACTCTCTCTTAAATCCATCCAGTGACTTGGCCTCCACTGCCCTCTGTGGCAGGGAATTCCATAAATTCACAACTCTCTGGATGAAAAAGTTTTTTCTCACCTCAGTCTTAAATGACCTCTCCTTTATTCGAAGGCTGTGGCCCCTGGTTCTGGACTCGCCCCACATTGGGAACATTTTTCCTGCATCTAGCATGTCCAGTCCTTTTATATGTTTCTGTAAGATCCCCCCTCATCCTTCTAAACTCCAGTGAATACAAGCCTAGTGTTTTCAATCTTTCCTCATATGACAGTCCCGCCATCCCAGGGATCAATCTCGTGAACCTACGCTGCACTGCCTCAATCACAAGGATGTCCTGCCTCAATCACAAGGATGTCCTTCCTCAAATTAGATTAGGGTAGAGGGAGAGGTGGTGGCGTCTGCCTCGTGGCCAACTCCTCGTGGTGCTCACATGCCGTGGTCCCTGTTCATCTCTTGCTCTCCGCACCTGGCAGCACCAGAGGACCAAACACCCTTGGCCACAACTATTCCCCTATCAAAGATGCCTATCGCTCCATCCCTCGCCCTCACTGCCTGGCTATGCTCCTGCTTCCTATGTACAGGCAGCGACTGAAGAGCACAGGTCCAGTGGTGAGGACTGCACAGAGCTGGTCAGGGGAGGCAGAGGAACGACTCTGGGATTGTTTGGAATTAGTAGATAGGGTGATGAGGTTCAAAGAATTTGCAACGGACCTGAAACCAATATGCCATGGTTGTTACTGACTTCATAAGGAAATGTGTGGAGGAGTGTGTTCCCACCAAAATCAAACCCAGCACATTTATGCAATCGTAGAGAAAGCCATCAACGCCTCTACTTCCTCAGAAGAATGCGGAGATTCAGTATGTCGACCAATAGTTTCTTGAACTTCCACAGGTGTACAATAGAGGGCATATTGACTGGTTGCAATCACGGCTTGGCTTGGCAACTCGAATGCCCAGGGGCGAAGAAGACTGTAGAAAGTGGTGAACACCAAAGATCCTATAGCGAGCAAGATAGATCACTCGACAAAAAAGCCGTAGTACGGTCATGGGCAGATTCATGGGTAATTTTCGGCCCCATTTCCGTAACCGGCTTCCGTCACCGCACCAAACATCCCATAGATAACTAGTGCGGAGACGGAAGCCGGTTACGGAAACATCCTCGTAAAAATAAAAGTTCTTTGGTAAAAATCTTCTCCTCATTTTCAGAATGATACTTTATTAACACAAACTGTTCCCCCGCAACGTTGATTACACTTTGAGTCGGGTCGGGTTACTGAAATGGATGAAAAAAAGGCCCACGTTCCGCTCCGTTGCATATTAATGACCTGGATGAGGGAATTGAAGGCAATATCTCCAAGTTTGCGGATGACACTAAGCTGGGGGGCAGTGTTAGTTGTGAGGAGGATGCTAGGAGACTGCAAGGTGACTTGGATAGGCTGGGTGAGTGGGCAAATGTTTGGCAGATGCAGTATAATGTGGATAAATGTGAGGTTATCCATTTTGGTGGCAAAAACAGGAAAGCAGACTATTTTCTAAATGGTGGCCGACTAGGAAAAGGGGAGATGCAGCGAGACCTGGGTGTCATGGTACACCAGTCATTTAAAGTAGGCATGCAGGTGCAGCAGGCAGTGAAGAAAGCGAATGGTATGTTAGCTTTCATAGCAAAAGGATTTGAGTATAGGAGCAGGGAGGTTCTACTGCAGTTGTACAGGGTCTTGGTGAGACCACACCTGGAGTATTGCGTACAGTTTTGGTCTCCAAATCTGAGGAAGGACATTATTGCCATAGAGGGAGTGCAGAGAAGGTTCACCAGACTGATTCCTGGGATGTCAGGACTGTCTTATGAAGAAAGACTGGATAGACTTGGTTTATACTCTCTAGAATTTAGGAGATTGAGAGGGGATCTTATAGAAACTTACAAAATTCTTAAGGGGTTGGACAGGCTAGATGCAGGAAGATTGCTCCCGATGTTGGGGAAGTCCAGGACAAGGGGTCACAGCTTAAGGATAAGGGGGAAATCCTTTAAAACCGAGATGAGAAGAACTTTTTTCACACAGAGAGTGGTGAATCTCTGGAACTCTCTGCCACAGAGGGTAGTCGAGGCCAGTTCATTGGCTATATTTAAGAGGGAGCTAGATGTGGCCCTTGTGGCTAAAGGGATCAGAGGGTATGGAGAGAAGGCAGGTACGGGATACTGAGTTGGATGATCAGCCATGATCATATTGAATGGCGGTGCAGGCTCGAAGGGCCGAATGGCCTACTCCTGCACCTAATTTCTATGTTTCTATGTTTCTATGTACTACACGTCAGCCCATTGCATTTAGAAGGAACACTGCCCAGTCCATCTGACCTCCCCACCACTGAAGGCACCTACAAGAGTCGCTGCCTCAAGAAGGCAGCCAGCATCAGAGACCCAAACCACCCTGGCCATGCTCTCATTTCACTTCTGTTATTGGGAAGAAGGTACAGGAGCCTAGAAAGTGTAATGTCCAGGTTCAGGAGCAGCTTCTTCCCTACAAACCACCAGGCTATTAAACAGCGCAACCTCCAAATAGGCTCCGAAATCTGTAGACTTGGAGACATTGTTATATATATTAAAAACATTGTTTTTGTTGTTTATTATGGGTTTTGCGGAGTGCTATGTGTTACATATGTGTTGTGCTGCTGCAAGTAGTTCTATTTGGGGACATATGACAATAAAACACTCTTGCCGGTACCTGGGAGCACAGGGATGCCTGTACTGGGCCCGTTTGTTGATATGATCCACGTAGTAAACACCAAACTCTGGTGATTCCACGCGCTCCCAGCCAGGCGGCAATCCCTCCCGTTCCAGCGGGTGGCTCCAGTGCGTGGTGTTGGTGTTGTGGTCGATGTAGTATTTCCTGCCGCGGATGGTCCAGTCGGCCGACCAGCCCAGGGGGAGCGGCAGCTCGTCCGCGGCGTGGCTCGTCACGTTCCCCGCCGATGTCGACGCAACTCGCCCGATACCTGAAACGCACACAACATTCACGTCATCGCACTGATGTAGAAATGGATCTTTCCGAAACCGAATCTTCTTGGAGGTTTATCCTGCAGGAAATCCTCCATTACAACTACAGGTAATGAAATCTGAAGAAGGGTCACCACCCGAAACGCCACCTATTCCTTTTCTTCAGAGATGCTGTCTGACCCGCTGAGTTACTCCAGCTTTGTGTGTCTGTTTTCGTAATGAAATCAAACACTCTTTATGTCAAGAGCAAAGTCCAGGCAACATGCCAGTGAACCTCTTCCACACTCTCTCCAAAGCCTCCTTGTCGTTCCTAAAATCAAATCCAGGTTGGATTTAGACAAAAGTGCTGGAGAAACTCAGCGGATGCAGCAGCATCCATGGAGCAAAGGAAATAGACAACGTTTCGGGCCGTTTGAAGAAGGGTTTTGGCCTGAAACGTTGCCTATTTCCTTCGCTCCATAGATGCTGCTGCACCCGCTGAGTTTCTCCAGCACTTTTGTCTACCTTCGATTTTCCAGCATCTGCAGTTCCTTCTTGAACTCCAGGTTGGATTTGTCCTACTTTTAGTAGACACAACACAAGTGAATAATGTTCTCCATCGTCAGTAGATGCTGGCATGATAACACTACTTGGTCTGCTTCACTGAAGAAGGTTCTGCTAGTTTTGATTGATACAGCGTGGAAACAGGCCCTTTGGCCCACCGAGTCCATTCCATCCATCGATCACCCTTTCACACTTGTTCTATGTTATCCCACTTTCACGTTCACTCCCTACACTAGGGGGAATTTACAGAGGCCAATTAACCTACACATAAACCCACACGTCTTTGGGATGTGGGAAGAAACCGGAGCACCCGGAAGAAACCCAGGCGATCGCAGGGAGAATGTACAAATTTCACACAGCAGCAGCCGAGGTCAGGACGGAACCCGGGTCTCTGGCGCTGTGAGGCAGTGACTTCACCAACGGTGCCACCTAAATTCCCCAAGTGAACAGAGGGCAAAGCACGAAGTTGGAGGAACTCAGCGGGTCAGGCAACATCGGTGGAGGGAATGGAGAGGTGACAATATTGGGTCTGGTGTGCAGGGTGTGTTGGTTATTAACCTATAGATATTGCCCCGAGGGTGTAGGGAATGCATGTGAAAGCAGGACAACATAGAACTAGTATGAATGGGTGATTGATGGTTGCCATGGACTCGGTGGGCCGAAGGGCCTGTTTCCATGCTGTATCCGTCACCCCAGATCATTTCCTGTGACTTCCTGCAGTTCCTGGTATTATGTGGACTGAATCAAATCGACAGTAAAATAGAATAACGCTGGGTATAACTAGAACTTTCCAAAGTGAGGACACTGCTGGGTAAATGGATTCTACTTTCTCCACACAGTAACTGCAGATTTTAGCAGAATAAGGGATGGCCTCATTGAAAGGCAAGGCTCAGAGGTTTTCATTAGACAAAAGCTGAACAGGTCAGACAACATTTGTGCAAAGAGAAGGTGGAAAGACCCTCTCGACCCGAAACGTCACCTATTCCTTCGCTCCATAGATGCTGCCTCACCTGCTGAGTTTCTCCAGCATTTTTGTGTACCTTCGATTTTCCAGCATCTGCAGTTCCTTCTTTAACACAGGATAGAGACTGACTGCTTCAAGACTGGAATAGCTAAACAAAGCATTGAAAACAAACCTGCTGTCTGGGGCAGTGCGGGGAGGAGCTATTAAACGCTTATTCAAATTGGAGGAACAGCACCTCATATTTCACTTGGGCAGCTTACAACCCAGCGGTATGAATATTGATTACTCTAACTTCAAGTAACCCCTGCATCCCCCTCTCTCCTTCCCTCCCCCATCCAAATTGTACCAGCTTCAAAGTCATCTTGTTCAGTCTCATCTCAGTAACCCGTTCTCACCTGGCCCACAGCTTACAATGGCCTGTCCTTATTCATCCTAACTTTTTTGCGTATCTTCCTATCATTTGTTCTATATCTCTCTACATCAAAGATCCTATAGCCGTCTATATCTCTCGTTCCCGACTCTCAGTCTGAATAAGAGTTTCGCCCAGAAGAGTCACCTATTCCTTCTGTCCTGAGATGCTGTCTGACCTGCTGAGTAACCGCAGCTTTTTGTGTCTATCTTCTTTTATTCAAAGCTGAGATTGATAGAGAGGGAGAGGGAGAGGGAGGGAGAGAGACGGGGAGAGAGACAGGGAGAGAGAGGGGGAGAGAGGGAGGTCAGATTGACACAAAATGCTGGAGTAACTCAACCAGTCAGGTAGCATCTCTGGAGAAAAAGAACAGGTAATGTTTCGGGTCAGAACCCTTCATCAGACCTGCTGAGTTACTCTAGCATTTTGTGTTTACCGTCGGTATAAACCAGCATTTGCAGTTCCTTCCTACACAGAGAGCTCCGACACAGGCCCTCATTACCAGTGTCCACCCATGAGGTGGCCCAGGCCGATTCTAAACAAGCCTCAGATACTTCCCTGTGGGTGACTAGTTCAGAGTTATTTTTCATAGGCTCACATTTGCCGTCAGCTTGCTGAGAACAGACTTACCAACAACAGGGGGATGAACCAGATAGATCCTTTCACAATAGCTCAAGCACTCACTCCAATGCCTCACTTCAATGCTCCTTCTCCATGTCGTCTGTCAGCCACAGGCAAGTTGGTGACTGAGCAACTTTTTGAAATGCCGCTGTTCATTTGATGAGAACACCTCCAACGCACGGTATGAGAAGGCATTCCACAGCTCAGAGTTGCAACAGAAGGGTGACGTATCTTCAAGTGGGAATGGTACGAGACTTGGGAAGGGAAGCTTGCAAATTGTGGCAGCCACACACCTGATTAGTACGGGTGTCAGGCGTTATGGGGACAAGGCAGGAGAATGGGGATGAGAGGGAGAGAGAGATCAGCCATGATTGAATGGCGGAGTAAACTTGATGGGCCGAATGGCCTCATTCTGCTCCTATCACTTCTGAACACCTACTGCCTCATTGTTACGGTAAACATGAGGTTTGAGATGGTGATCTGAGCAAGTTCTTGCGGTGTACTCTGCATTTTGTAGCTGTAGTGCACTCAGTACTGAATCAGTACACATTTACAGTGGCAGACAGTACACCAATCCTGCAGAATACTGTGGCCTAGAGCAGAGGGAGTTTCTCAAATCACCCACACTCATCCAAATCAGTAGAATCACCAGGGGTACTTGCCATAAATCATCCAGCCCCTGACTCACTCTTGTGGAAAGACGATATGCGTTACTGTCAAACTACAGGTCAGATCACAATGCAGAAACATGGAACTGCAGATGCTGGTTTAAAGATAGACACAAAGTGCTGGAGTGACTCAGCGGGTCAGGCAGTGTCTCTCTCTCTCTCGAAAAAGGGTCGGGACCCATCTTCAGACTCTGAAAAGGGACACCGAAGAAGGGTCTCGACCCGAAACGCCACCCATCCCTTCTATCCAGTGAGGCTGCCTGTCCTGCTGTGTTACTCCAGCATTTTGTGTCTACTCCCGACCGGAAATGGCACACATCCATTTTCTCCAGAGATGCTGCGTGACCCACAGGTCAGATCAAGGCTGACGGGACAGAGGATGTGGTGCCACTGATCATGGGATGGCAGAGCTGATCAGACTGTCCTGCTTGGCTTTAAAGTGGGTGGGGAGGAGGGTTTAGAGGAGGGTTTCGTTCTGCCTGTACTGTTCTATGTGATTGCTACTCGTTAAGATATAGATAGTAACTTCGTCAGCACGGTTGGACACACTATGCAGCAATAACTCTGTTATTTGGCAAAGAAATAGGAGAAACCCTACTAGTAGCTGCAAGGAGAGCAGTGCTGAACCACTATCTACCTCACTGGTGTCCCTCCTACCTCCCTTGTTCGCAGTTTGCTGGCTTTACCTTGCACGAGACGTTATTCCCTTATCATGTATCTACACACTGTAAACGGCTCGACTGTAGTCATGTATTGTCTTCCTGCTGACTGGATAGCATGCAATAAAAAGCTTTTCACTGTACCTCGGTACACGTGACAATAAACTAAACTGAACTGAACATGATGTCACTGACCAAAATAGTTGAAACAAGTCCAAAGAGAGCTAAAAATGTGTTCAAATTATAGCATTTCAAAAATCGCACAAAGGATTGCCGAAGGCTTGGCCAGGGGTGGACTGAACTGCATAATGACACTGGTTTTCAGAGTGCGCTCCTGCAATACTGCACCACAGGAAGGGCTCTTCTATCTCCCTGAACCTATATGGCAGTGCACACTTCAATGGCAAACCCCAGCGACATCACCACTGTGTTCACATCTGGCTCCACCTCACATCAAGGTCACCAACTTCCACAGATGCACCATTTTATCGAGATGCATCACAGCTTGGTTTGGGAAGAGCTCCATCCAAGACCGCAGGAAATTGTAGAGGTTCAAGTCTTGGCATCCTACGGAATGGTCACGAGGGGTGTGGCAATTACATTTAATTAAACTTGAGGCTGCAATGCCCAAAGGTTCACAAAATTAAATTTATTTTGTATGAAGTAATGAGAGATACACCATATTATAGGACCTGAAATGGTTGAGAGATTCTAGACCCTTGGTGTTAACATTACCAATGATCTGTCGTAAACCTACCACATTGATGCGACAGCCAAGAAAACACACCAACGCCTCCACTTCCTGAGGAGACTGAGGGAATTCAGCATGCCTCTAGTTACTCAACAAACCTCCACAGATGCACCATAGAAAGCATACTTTAGTTAGTTTAGGTTAGAGAGACAGCACGGAAACAGACCCTTCGGCCCACCGGGTCTGCGCCGACCAGCGATCCCCGCACATTAACACCATCCTACACCCACTAGGGACAATTGTTACATTTACCAAACCAATCAACCTACAAACATGTACGTCTTTGGAGTGTGGGAGAAAACCGAAGATATGGGAGAAAACCCACGCAGGTCACGGGGAGAACGTACAAACTCCGTACAGACAGAACCCGTGGTCGGGATCGAACCTGGGTCTCCGGCGCTGCATTCGCTGTAAGGCAGCAACTCTACCGCTGCGCCACTTGGTTTCGGTACAGCTCTGCCCAAGATTACAAGAAATTAGAGTTATGGAAGTAACCCAGTCCACAGACATCCCACCATCTACTCCATCAACACTTCACACTGGCTCATAAAAGCAGCCAACATAATCAAAGACTTGTCCCACCGTGGTCATCCTTCCTTCTCCTTGTTCCCGCCCAGCAGAAGCAGGCACGTGCAGTCAGGGTAGGCAAGGTAGGCACTGCCTACCCTGACTAAAATTATAAAATGGTAATTATTAAATACCTATATAATTAAAACTCTGATCTTGACCACTTCCTGTTGCACTGCATATTGATTTTAGAAAAAACGCTACCACTTACGGCTGTGATTTTTGGCCATCTTACTCAGTCCCCCTCCGCTGCATAGGGCAAGAGAATTTTTCCCATCGATGAAAAATAAAAGACTTATTCATGTTTAAAAAATGCTGAGATTCTCTCTCCTGTCTATCACGCCATGAAGGCCACGCCCCTTCTGGAGGGACTATAAAACCCGGAAGTGTGGAGGTGCCTCAGTTCTCTGCAAGATGGGGGAGCGAGAGGTCGCGGCTATCAGTCTGAGCTGTGAATAACACTGAACACATGTCTACTAAACTGTGAGTGGTTTTACTGACCTGTGAGGGCCCTTAATGTGGTTTGAAAATATAGTTTGAAAATGCAAAAGTGTGTTTTGGTTTGAAAATGCAAAAGTGTGTTTTGGTTTGAAAATGCAAAAGTGTGTTTTGGTTTGAAAATGCAAAAGTGTGTTTTAGTTTGAAAATGCTACAGTTGCCTTTGGTTGGGTTTGAAAATGCTATAGTTGCTTTGCCTAATTGAAGTTGCCTTGCCTAATTGAAGTTGCCTTGCCTAATTGAAGTTGCCTTGCCTAATTGAAGTTGCCTTGCCTAATTGAAGTTGCCTTGCCTAATTGGTGAAGTTGCCTTGCCTTCTATATAATTAAAAGTCTAATATGCCCACTTCCTGTTTGCGCTGTATATTGATTTTAGAAAAAACGCTACCACGTACGACTGTGATTTTGGGCCATCTTACTCAGAGTCCCCCTCCGCTCATCAGATGCCGAGGATTTTTCCCATCGATGTTGAGATTCTCTCCCCTATCAATCATTCCATGAAGGCCACGCCCCTTCTGGTGGGAGGGATTATAAAACCCGGAAGTGTGGGCGTGGCTCAGTCTCTGCAAGATGGGAGAGGGAGAGGTCACGACTCTGTCTTTAGTGGCCTTGCACCCTGCTGGAAGTAGTATGAAACTGCACTTGAATTTGGTGGCCTTGCACCCTGCTTGATGTGGTATGAAACTGCACTTGAATTTGGTGGCCTTGCATCCTGTTTGAAGTGGAATGAAACTGCACTCGAATTTGGTGGCCTTGCACCCTGGTTGAAGTGGTATGAAACTGCACTAGAATTTTGGTGGCCGTGCACCCTGCTTGAAATGGAATTTCAAGGAATAGCCGTGAATCAACTGCCAGCCCACCAGCCGTGACTGAGCCGCCAGCCCAAGAATCCATTTGGCCCACAATGTCCATACTAGCCCTCTGGAAACCAGTCCCTTCAGCCCACAACACCCATACTAGCGCTCCAGAAAGCCCCACCCCCCCTCCACTGGCCACCAATATTGGAATTGGGGGAGAGGTGGAATATTGCGCTGGGGGAACAGCCCTCCCGTGTGTAGCTGGGACCCAACGGGTCCCACTTAGTCTAGTAAATAGTAAAGGCATGGGAGAATAATGCCTACCTAAGATATCGATCTCTTAGGTAGGCATAATTCTCCGTGCCTTTCTTCCGCAGTACATGTAATATGCGACGGTCTGTGCAGCTGACGTGTTGTCGACGCTGCTTCAAGCCGTCAATTTCCAGGGTACTGAAGGCAGCCGAAATTCTACCTTTGCAGTACTGCGCATGCGCAGCGCAAGTTTCTTGGCGGGTTTTTCAAACATGGATTGCCATTCGCCAAGAGTATCTTAAGAAACAAAGAGAGAAGAATGGAGTTCATGTACAAATGATGTGGTAAGTAAATTTCTTGGTGCTATAGGTTTTTAAATACCGTATTTCCCAGCAATGAAGACGCTATTATTTACCCAAAAATAAGGCACGAAAATGTACATGCGTCTTGGAAGCTGAAGTTGGAAGGTTGTTAGCCAAGAAAGATAGACTTGGCTATCCCTCAATACAGCAACATCAAGAATGATGTTGTTGTACTGAGGGATAGCCAAGTCTATCCCTCATTGCTGGCAGCTGATGGGAAGCGGCTGTAATAGGACTGCGCTGCTGGGGAGGGGAGACTTCCTTTCACAGCGTGTGGGGAGTCTGGCCTGGGGTAAACCTGCGGGAAGAGCAGGAGCTTTGAGAAGGAGGGGGTCGGGGATCATGCCAGCAACTCGCTTGCCGCGACGCATTGTGGATGGGGGGGGGGGAGAATTAGCTCGGGTGGCTGTGAGCAGCCGCCGGGACCGGACAGCGGAACCGGCCGCGACCTCAGCTCCTTCTGCTGGCCCCCGCTCACCTCTGGCAGTGCTCTCCGTCTGAAAACCTCTCTCCTGCCATTCGCCGGCCTCACTCATGTCAGCCGCTTCTCGCAAATCCTTAAATTCCGACAGCGCAATCAAGGGACCAATTGAGGTTACTCGGCTGTCAAAATTTAAGGATTTGCGGGAAGCGGCTGACATGAGTGAAGCCGGCGAGCGGCAGGTGAGAGGTGTTCAGTCGGAGAGCATTGCCAGAGGTGAGCGGGCCGGCAGAAGGCGTTGAGGTGGCGTCCAGTTCCGCTGTCCTGTCCCGAGGCCGCTCGCAGTCACCCGAGCTGCTTCCTTCCCCGGCCACAATGCGGTGGCTCCGCGGCAGCGGTGAGTGAGTTACTGGCATAATCCCCGACCCCCTCCTTCTCAATGCTCCTGCCCTCCCCACAACTTTACCCCTGGCCAAGAAAGGAACTCTCCCCCCAATTGGTCCCTTGAACAAGTATTGTCATTCAATAAGATCACAACTGATTCAACTCGTCTCGGTGTGCTCCCGTTTTTCCCACCATCTCTCCACCTGCCGTCACCATCCACCCCCCACCCATTCAGTAATTCAGAATGATGGAGATTTGGAAGCCTTGGGCAAATTGCTTTCTTTATTTTTATTTTTTTGAGCGTGAGAAATTCTATGTCCCACCAGCCTTCTTTCAAAATTTAGCAACTCAAAATGGGGGGTGCGTTTTCGTTGCCGGGAAATACGGTACTTTATTAAGAGATTTGGCTTTTGAAGACTTTATAAAAGTCGACTGACAGCTTAAGGAGCGGAGAACAATCTGCGCATGCGCGGTTTAAGATTTCTTAAAAGCTGACTGACTGCCTACCCTGAGTAATTACTCCCAGCACGTGCCTGAGCAGAAGATACAGAATCTTGAAAGTGCACACCACCAGACTCGGGGACAGCTTCCCACCCCCTCTATTATCAGGCTTCTATACGGTCTTTTCATGCGTTACTGTCCCATACACCTCTACCCCATTGAGTTCATTGGACTTTGTGAATGGAATTGATGTTCTACAATGCTGAGAACTATATTCTGCACTCTGTATCTTCTCCTTAGCTCTATCGTAGTTTCTTAGGGTTAGTTTTAGAGATACAGCATAGGAACAGGCTCTTCGGCCTAACGAGTTTGCACCGACCATCAATCCCTGCACATTAACACTACCCTACACATACTATGGACAATTTACAAGCATACCAAGCCAATTAACCTACAAACTTGTACGTCTTTGGAGTGTGGGAGGAAACCGGAGATACCAGAGAAAACCCACGCGGTCACAGGGAGAATATACAAACTCCGGACAGACAGCATCCGCAGTCAGGATGGAACCCGGATCTCTGGCGCTGTCAGGCAGCAACTCTACCGCTGCGCCACCGACTGTATCTATGAATGGTATATCTGATCTGATTGGATGGCATTCAAGCCATGCTTTTCACTGTATCTCTCCATGATGATAATAACCCTAAGGCAAAGACGTCTTCATCTGCGTAGAGAATCTATCTGCACTCAGAAAGCTCAGAAGAAGGCTTACCTGCTGGAAATCTCCCTTGCCCCTGTGGTATCCGTGCAAAAGGATCAGGTGTGTGGTCATAGTATCGATAGTCATCGCGGAAACGCTCAGCTAAATGCCGCCGCCTCTGCCCATCTTCGTAATATAGGTCAGGATAGTAGTAATGAGCCGGCTGGCTGGCATCGCCGTTTTCAGAGGCAGCTTCAGCTAAGAAAGTCTGTGACGAGACACCATACTCTCGAGGCACCTCGGATATGTTGCGTGGGACGTAGGAAGGTCCCGGAGGTCTGTTACTCTCACGGCGGACGATCTCGTGTGCCGGCCTTTGGACGGGACCTCGCAGGAAGCTTTGGTTTCGGGAAACCACGTCAGCTGAGGCATAGGCAGATGTTCCCGACTCAACTAAAACATCAGTCCGCCTTGGAATAGTTGGCCCGTGGCGAATAAACGAAGGCATTAGATCTGTAATTACAGAGGGCAGCATTACAATTATAACTTTAAAAAGCAAGAATACTAAAGGTTTTAGACAATAGACAATAGGTGCAGGAGTAGGGCATTCGGCCCTTCAAGCCAGCACAGGCCATTCAATGTGATCCTGGATGATCATCCCCAATCAGTACCCCGTTCCTGCCTTCTCCCCATATCCCCTGACTCCGCTATCTTTAAGAGCCCTATCTAGCTCTATCTTGAAAGCATCCAGTGAACCTGCCTCCACCACCCTCTGAGGCAGAGAATTCCACAGACTCACCACTCTCTGAGGAAAAAGTGTTTCCTCGTCTCTGTTCTAAATGGCTTACTCCTTATTCTTAAGCTGTGGCCCCTGGTACTGGACTCCCCCAACATCGGGAACATGTTTCCTGCCTCTAGCATATCCAAGCCCTTAATAATCTTGTGTTTCAATAAGATCCCCTCTCATCCTTCTAAACTCCAGAGTATACAAGACCAGCCACTCCATTCTCTCAGCATATGACAGCCCCGCCATCCCGGGAATGTTTTGTGCAACATTCAACATGATTCAGCTGTTTACAGCCAGTTCAAAAATGACTTGGGGACAAGTTAAACTTGATCCAGTCAGGGCAAGACTCCAATAATCAGAATACTGGATAGTTCACTAGAGTCTGGTTTCCATGCTCCCCTTAATGCCACCCGGTTCTCTGGCACAAGTTCCCTTTAACCTTGCCATGTTTACTGGAAAATCATCCCCAAGAGTTCAGGGGAAGTTTGTCAGGGTACTAATAGGAACGACGTCTGATGTTGACCAATGGGCCAAGTGTGCTGAATTATGTTCACTCGATTTCTTCAAAACTGAGTGTCAACATGTTCTACAGAGGTCGGACAAGATAAATAATTAGATTTTTCAATTTCTCTTCCAGTAACTTTTCTTAAACAAATGGCATACATATTTACTTTAGATGGTAATCATTCCTATCAAAGAATGATTATTCACCATTACACAAACACAATTGCATAAAACATAGAATACAGCACAGAAACAGGGCCCTCGGCACACAATGTCGGTGCCGACACGATGCACGTTAAACGAATCTCCTCTGCCTCCGTGTCATCCACATCCCTCGTTGGCTGCATATCCATGTGCCTACCGAATAGCCTCTTAAATGCCACTATCGTATCTGTCTCCACCACCAATCCTAACATTGGTTTTCAGGCACCCACCGCCCTCTGTGTAAACAACTTTTTCCCGCACATCTCCTTTAAACTGGGTCCCTCTCACCTCAAAGCTATGCCCTCTATTTGACATTTCCACCCTGGAAAAGGGGATTCTGACTGTCCTATCTATGCCTCTCATTATTTTATGTATTTTAGTTTTAGTTTAATTGACAGATACGGTGCAGAAACAGGCCCTTCAGCCCACACCAACCAGCGATCCCCGTACATTAACACTATCCTACACACACTAGGGACAGTTTTACATTCATACCGAGCCAATTAACCTACAAACTAATTTAGGTTTGTGAGTGTAGGATGTGGAATGCAAACTTGGGTGATGATGTA
Organism: Malacoraja senta; assembly: GCA_038087875.1. Classification (NCBI taxonomy): domain Eukaryota; kingdom Metazoa; phylum Chordata; class Chondrichthyes; order Rajiformes; family Rajidae; genus Malacoraja; species Malacoraja senta. The sequence continues at coordinate 65,276,097 of CM075978.1, forward strand.
GAATGCAAACTGCAAGACGTTTCGAGTTGAGATCCTTCTTAAGACTGAGAGTCAGGGGAGAGGGAAACTAGAGATATGGAAGGGTAAGGTGTGAAAACGACAGATCAAAGCAGACAATGTTCAAGGAAATGTACAATGGCTCATTGTTGGCTGAGAGGAATGTTACCATGAGCTGAGCTACAGGGAGAGATTGGGCAGGCTATGACTTTATTCTTTGGAATGCAGGAGGCTGAGGGGTGATCTTATAGAGGTGTATAAAATCACGGGGAGAATAGAGAAGATGAATGCAGAGTCTTTTACCCAGTGTAGGGGAATAAAAAACAAGAGGACATATGTTTAAGGTGAAAGGAGCAACATTTAATAGGAACCTAAAAGGCAATCTTTTCACACAGAGGGTGGAGGGTGTATGGAACGAGCTGCCAGAGGAGATAGAGGAAGAGGCAGGTACTATAACAACATTTAAAAAACATATGGATAGGTGCATGCATTGGAAAGGTTTAGAGGGATATGATCCAAATGCAGGCAAATGGCACTATTAGATGGGGCATCTTGGTAAGCAGGTAAAAATGGTGAGAATGTCAG
>CM075978.1:65281878-65331878 GCA_038087875.1 Malacoraja senta
GAATGATGGGTCCCACGTTTCTCCAAAGCAACCTCAAGTCTGAGTCCATGAGGACTTGCATCTGCCTGTTCTAACTGTAGACATGGAGTGGCCTTATACATTTGAATCGTTTCGCTGAACACCTTCGCTCAGTCCGCCTAGGCCTACATCATCTCCGGTTGCTCAACACTTGAACTCCCCCTCCCATTCCCACACTGACCTTCCTGTCCTGGGCCTCCTCCATTGTCAGAGTGAGGCCCAGCGCAAATTGGAAGAACAGCACCTCATATTTCGCTTGGACAGCTTACACCCCAGCGGTATGAACATTGACTTCTCTACGTTCACTAACTGATTCTCTCTCCATCCCTCCCCCATCCTGGTTCTCCGACTAGTTTCACTGCCCTTCTGATTCATTTTACTGATTGTATGTATGCCTCATTGTCACCTTCCCCTCAGCCAACAATGAAACATTCTACATTTCCCTGATCATCGTCTGCTTTGATTTGCCGTTTTCACACCTTACCCTTCCACATATCTCTAGTCTCCATCTCCCTTGATTCTCAGTCTGAAGAAGGGTCTCGACACAAAACTGTCATATGAGGAAAGATTGAAAAGACTAGGCTTGTATTCACTGGAGTTTGGAAGGATGAGGGGGTATCTTATAGAAACATATAAAATTATAAAAGGACTGGGCAAGCTAGGTGCAGGAAAAATGTTCCCAATGTTGGGCGAGTCCAGAACCAGGGCCACAGACTTAGAATAAAGGGGAGGCCATTTAAGACTGAGGTGAGAAATAACCTTTTCACCAGAGAGTTGTGAATTTGTGGAATTCCCTGCCACAGAGGCAGTGGAGGCCAAATCACTGGATGGATTTAAGAGAGAGTTAGATAGAGCTCTAGGGGCTAGTGGAATCAAGGGATATGGGGAGAAGGCAGGCACGGGTTATTGATTGGTGGACGATCAGCCATGATCAGAATGAATGGCGGTGCTGGCTCGAAGGGCCAAATGGCCTCTTCCTGCACCTTTTTTCTATGTTTCTATGTCACCCCTTCCTTCTCTCCAGAGATGCTGCCAGGCCCGTTGAGTTACTCGTTCAAGAAGGAACTGCAGATGCTGGAAAATGGAAGGTAGACTCAAATGCTGGAGAAACTCAGCGGGTGCGGCAGCATCTATGGAGCGAAGAAATAGGCAACGTTACGGGCCGAAACGTTGCCTATTTCCTTCGCTCCATAGATGCTGCCGCACCCGCGGAGTTTCTCCAGCACTTATGTCTACCGTTGAGTTACTCCAGCAGTTTGTGTCTATGTTCGGGGTAAACCAGCATCTGCAGTTCCTTCTTACATGCATAAATGACAGTATCCGGCCCCCACCCCTCCCCATCCAACTGCTATACCTGTTCTTGCCATGTGTTCTGCTGAGCAGTCAGCCTGTGAACTTCTTGTAGTGAAGCCTGCAATTCCTCTCTCAGATGTTCCGTCTGCATCTCCACCATGTTCATTTTTGCAATCTGCGTGCAGGAATTACAGAGATACCGTTACCGATACTTATTTCCAACTAGTCTGGTCAAAAAGTACATTTATATGTTTTACCCAGAGTAGCGGAATCGAGAACCAGAGGTCGTCGGTTTAAGGTGAGGGTTTAAAGTTAGTTTAGTTTAGAGATACAGCGCGGCAACAGGCCCTTCGGCCCAACGAGTCCCCACCGACCAGCGATCCCCGCACACCAACACTATCCTACACACAGTAGGGAACAATTTTACATTTACACCAAGTCAATTAACCTACAAACCTGCACATCTTTGGAGCGTGGGAGGAAACAGGAGTTCTTGGAGAAAACCCACACAGGCCACGGGAGTACGTAGAAACTCCGTACAGACAGTCAGGAATGAACCCGTGTCCTTGATGCCTGTAAGGCAGCAACTCTACGCTGCACCACGGTGCCACCCTAATTCACCACACAAAGGGTGGTGCGTGTATGGAACGAGCTGCTGGAGGAGGTAGTTGAGGCAGGAACTATCATAACATTTCGGAGACATTTGGACAGGTACATGGCAGGATAGGTTTAGAGGGATATGGGTCAACTCATATGCAGGCAGGGTGGGACTATGTGTAGATGGGGCACGTTGGTCGGTGTGGGCAAGTTGGGTTGATGAGTCTGTTCCATGCGGTATGACTATAAATAGCTCATCAGTGCAGTGTTGTGCCATGGCAGTGACTGGCACCTCTGAAACTTTAAAAAAATAGATTTTCAAATTTTATTCAATTCAATTCAATTCAATTCAATTCAATAAGAATTTTTAATATTACAAAACATTGCTTAAGGTTAAAAAATAAAATGTATTACTCAGGCGGCACAGTGGTGCAAAGCTGCTGCCTCACAAGCAGCAGAGACCGGTTTGATCCTAATCTCGGCGCTGTCTGTGTGGAGTTTGCACGTTCTCCCTGTGATCACATGGGTTTCCTCCGTGTGCTCCGGTTTCCTCCACATCCCAAAGACGTGCGGGTTTGTAGACTAATTGGCCCACTGCAAATTGCCCCCGAGTGTGTCGGGAGTGGATGAGAAAGCGGGATGACTGAATGGGCCTGTGCATCCTGTGCCTCTAAGCAATCGCCTGAACAAATAAGGCAGTCAGGCCCTTAAGCAGCTGATGGGACGATGATGAGCGAGGTATGATCTGTGTTCCTGCACCTCCCTGTCCACAACGACAACACTGCCAAAGGGCACCCGACACTAAACATATCCCACCTTGTTTATGCATCGGTTCACCTCATCACTCAGCGACTCCCTCTCTCTCACCAAACTCCTCATTGGTGTGCCTCAGAGCAGCAACTTCTTCCCCCAGCTCGTTAAACCTGGACAACTGGAAGGAATCAGTTCAGTTTAGTTATTGTCATGTGTACCGAGATAGAGTGAAATGCTTTTGTTGCGTGCTAACCAGTCGGCGGAAAGACAATCCGTGATTACAATTGAATCATTTACAGAGTACAGATACATGATCAGGGAATAAATGTCGCGGCTGGAGGAGTAGAGATTTAAGGGTGTGGAGCGATTGTAATATGTGAGTGTAGATCTGCTTCTGTGACTCGCACACAAATAGTCGCCTGGGTTCAAGTTCATGTTACTGCTTTCGTGTTCGTCTTCTAGGTCTTGACAAGTACTTGAGAGTCTTCATGGTACAACAATAGTCTTTACTACATTACTTCAATGCTGCAACAAGACAACTCAAACATGGCTGCACACACAGAATGTGACTTCCCACACACTGACGGGATAAACTATATACAAGACATCTCCCTTTGTCCCGTGCAGCGCCACCTGCTGCACATCACATTTATTGTCACATGCACCAATTGGTACAGTGAGATTTGAGTTACCATACAGCCACACAAATAAAACACAATACTCGATAGAGTTTAACATGAACATCCCCACCACAGCGGAATCAACGTTTGCCACTGTGAGGGAAGGCACCAAAGTTCAGTCATTTTCCTCTTTGTTCACCTGTGGTCTGGGCCTTTGAGCCCTCCGCAGTCGCCGCTACGGACGTCCCGATGTTCAGGCCCTCCCGCCGGGATGATCGGAACTCTGATGTCGGACTGGATTGAACACACTCGCAGCTTGGGAGTTTCCGAATCGGCCGCTTCCTACCGGAGACCACGGATTTCGGAGTCCACAGGCCGAGCTGGACGGAGATCCAACACTGGCAATCCCCAGCAAGGGGTCCCAGACCTCCGCGATGTTAAAGTCAGCGCCGCCCGCGGCTAGAAGCTCCGCAGACCACAGCTCCACAGTGTTAATCAGCCGGCCCAGCACTTCGGAGCTCCAACTTGGCGATTCCCGGCAAGCTATCGTCCCGCTCCGCGATGGTAATTCAGTGCTGCGCCGCTGCTGAAGCTCTGGCCGGTCTACGGCAGGAAAGGCCACACCAATCCAGTGGTATGATTCTAACTTCAAAGTTTCAAGGTCAGTTTATTGTCACGTGTACCAATTAAGGTAAAGTGAAATTCGAATACAGTGAATACAGCCGTACTAGACACACTACTACATAAAAGTTAACATAAACATCCACCACAGCCGATTCCCCACATTCCTCACTGTGATGGAATGCAGTAAAGTCCAATCTCCTTCCGCTTTTATTCTCCCACGGTTGGGGCGGTCAAACCATCCACAGTCGGGCGTCGAAGCTCCTGCGGGTTTGCAGTTCCTAAGTTTATCCAGAGGCCGCGAGCACCGCGATGGTAAGTCCGCAGGCTCCCGCGGTGGAGCTCCCGAAGTCGGTCTCCGGCAAAGGCCGCCAACACCTCGATGTTAGGCCGCAGCGTGGACGAGATACGATACGGGAAAAAAATCGCATCTCCGTCGAGGTATAGTTTAGTTTTGTTTATTGCTGGTAGCTCTCTTGCCTCTGAGTTGGCCCCACACCACATCACCGTCTATATCTCTTGTTTCTCTTTCCCCTGACTCTAGTCTGAAGAAGTGTCTCGATCCAAAACGTCACCCATTCCTTCTCTCCAGAGATGCTGTCTGAGTTACTCCAGCCATTTTGTGTCTCTCTTGGTTTTATGATTACGTAAGTACCACATCTAATGGTCATTCACATCGAATCAGTCGTGTTTCTGGTGCAGTCTCTACATGGTCCTGAAAAACTAGAGTCAATACCAAGATTATGAGGAACACGGAACTGCAGATGCTGGTTGACAAAAAACAGACACAGAGTGCTGGGGTAACTCAGTGGGTCAGGCAGCACCTAACGGAGAACCTGGGTAGGTGACCATGTTTCGGAACGGGACGATTCTTCAGGTTTAATTACAGCAAGAAAGATGATGTTTTCCCTCAACTGTATCCACCCATCACATGCCAGGCTTTGTGCTGCTGCTTCTCTCTTCCAGCTTCACCCCGACACCCCCACCACAATCAGACGGAAGGGTCCCGACATGAAACGTCTCCTATCCATGTTCCCCCAGAGTTGCTGCCTGACCCGCTGAGTAGGGTTGCCAACTTCTCACTCCCAAATAAGGGATAAAAGGTCAAAATAAGGGACAAATTCCGACGGCAATTCGGTGACCGAGACTGGGCCGTGGCTGAGTGAATGATGAGTTGGCCCGGGGTGCTGGACTGCACACAAAGCCCAGCCGGCGGGCCAGCTGAGGAGTTTTGTCCCGGCACCCCATCCAACTCATGAACCGATGATCGGCCGTGAGAAGGAGGGGTGGTGGTGACGGCGGTAAGCGAAGGGTCCGAAGGTCGGACAGCTGGCCGGGCTGCCGACCGACGGGGCCACGGGCGAGGCGCTGCTGCTGCTGCACTCCATGGGCTGCACTACGTCGGGACGAGCGAGGCGGGGCCGGGCACGGCGCTCCGACCCGACAGTCCCCTCGACCCGAGTAGTAGCAGTCAAATACGGGATAAGGGCGATCCTGTACGGGACAATTTAGCCCAATATATACGGAATGTCCTGGCTAATACGGACAGTTGGCAACCCGAACGCTGAGGTACTCCAGCACTTTGTGTCTTGTTTTCAAAACAATTATATTCACTTGCCAGAGGTTTGGTTGGTCCTTACTTGGCTGCCTTCATTCCGTGCATGAAATGGTTCTTCTCTTCCTCCCACCTTCTGCCACCGCCCCCCTGCCGTTCTCTTCCTTCAGCCGGGTGAGTTGGGCCAGACCCTGCTGGAGCCGCACCACCTCCGCCTGGTGCTTGGAGTTCTTGTAGCACAGGTCCTCGTTTCAGCGTCCAACTGCTCGCTCTGCAAAGCCAGCCCCGACACCTGGTGAGGGGCAAGAACGGAGACACTAAATTATGGAGTAACTCAGCGGGACAGGCAGCATCTCTGGAGAGATGGAGGGAATGGGTGACGTTTCGGGTCGAGACCCTTCTTCAGACTCAGGGGCGATCCTGGTTACAAATTACCCCCCCGACAGGCAGGGACGCATCACGGCTTGGTTTGGGAACAGCTCCATCCAAGACCACAAGAAATTGCAGAGAATTGTGGACGCCAGCCCAGACCAGCACACAAACCACCACCCTTCAATTGACTCCATTTATACCTCACGCTGCCTCGGCAAGGCCAGCAGCATAATCAAGGATGAGTCGCACCTGGCCACTCCCTCTTCTCCCCTCAGGTAATGGTAGTGAAGTGTGAAAACGCACCCCTCCAGATTCAGGGACAGTTTCTTCCCAGCTGTTATCAGGCAACTGAACCATCCTACCACAACCAGAGAGCAGTGCTGAACTACTATCTACCTCTTTGATGACCCTCGGACTATCCTTGACCAGACTTTACTGGCTTTACCTCGCACTAAGCGTTATTCCCTTATCATGTATCTTAATACTGTCAATGGATTGATCGTAATCATGTATTGTCTTTCTGCCTGACTGGTTAGCACGCAAACAAAAAGCTTTTCACTGTACCTCGGTACATGTGACAATACAATAAACGGAACAGGCTGCTGGCCAGTGTAGAAGTTGGGATTTCAAGTACATGAACGCCATGTGTCTATGTACAGATGCGGACATGTACCAGGCACGCAGGTACATGGACATCATGTGCATATGTACCAGGCGTAGGTGTGGACCGCATGTGGAGTATTGTGTTCAGTTGTGGCCACCCTGCTATAGGAAGGATGTTGTTACGCTGGAAAGAGTGCAGAGAAGATTTACATGGATGCTGCCGGACACTCGAGGGCCTGAGCTATAGGGAAAGGTTGGGCAGACTAGGACTCTATTCCTTGGAGCGCAGGAGGATGAGGGGCAGGCACGTGCCGTCAGGGTAGGCAAGGTAGGCAGTGCCTACCCTGACTAAAATTATAAATGGTCACAAAGCCCAGCCGGCGGGCCAGCTGAGGAGTTTTGGCCCAGGCCGCTCGACATTGCACGCAAAGTCCGGCGCCCATCCAACTCATGAACCGATGATCGGCCATTAGAAGGAGGGGTGGTGGTGGTGACGGCGGTAAGCGAAGGTCCGAAGGTCGGACAGCTGGCCGGGCTGTCGACCGACGGGGCCACGGGCGAGGCGCTGCTGCTGCTGCACTCCATGGGCTGCACTAGGTCGGGACGGGTGAGGCGGGGCCGGACGTGGCGATCCGACCCGACAGTCCCCTCGACCCGAGTAGTAGCAGTCAAATACGGGACAAGGGCGGTCCCGTACGGGACAAAACAATTTAGCCCAATATACGGGATATCCCGGCTAATACGCGACAGTTGGCAACCCTGGTCCTAAAGCCCTGAAGGGAAGAATGTTCGGAAGGGGAGGGAAAGGGAAAGAGCCTGGTCACAGGAAGGGGGCAAGTAATAATAACTTGTTTTCAGTGTGGTCAATGGGGACACTGGGTTAAAAACTGTCTGTACCGTGACCCTTCAAACACTAACCAGGGACACCATCCGAATGTTTTCACTAGCGACGTAAGCCAGACCGCCCCCTTTACTGTGAGTAATTCTTTCAGGACCCAGTCAGCACCAAGGCCCGTCTATTACATGACTATGTCACCCACCTGCCACAGTGATGCCACACAGCAGTAACCGAGGTGCTGCTGAAAGATGTAGTACTGGGATTTGGCATTGCAGAGGTTATATCAAGTGACAATGGACCCCACTTTACCAGTTTAGTTGTAAAGGAACTAACGAAGGGACTTCAGTGCCAACAACATTTCTCCTGTCCATATCACCCACAATCACCAGGGGCAGTTGAAAGACACAACGGGATACTCAAGACTAAAGTGGCTAAATTATATCATGAGACAATTTTAAAGTGGCCTGAAGCCTTGCCAATAGCCCTAGTGATAATGCGATCTAGCCCTTATCAGTGTACAGGGTTACCTCCATGAGATGGTAAATGGGGAGGGCAATGAAATTACCTGTAAAGCCCCTGTCCCACTTACGTGTCCTTGGCATCTTAAATGCGTGACGGTCCCGCGCGACTTCATGCGTACGCACAGCCGTCTAGAGCACGTGACGTCATTCTAAGATGGACACAAAGCTGGAGTAACTCAGCGGGACCGGCAGCATCTCTGGAGAGAAGCAATGGGTGATGTTTCGTGTCGAGACTTCTTCAGTCTGAAAGAAGGGTCTTGACCCGAAACGTCATCCATTCCTTCTCTCCAGAGATGCTGCCGGTCCCGCTGAGTTACTCCAGCATTTTGTGTCTATCTTCAATTTTCTTGGCCCCACTCTTTTTTTTTTTTTTTTAAAACATTAACATTTTTATCTATAATATATTCAACCTCCTGCGGTGACCAGCGTTCACAGAAGACCACATTCCCCGTGGACACCGCATGTTCCCTCTCTAGGGATTGGCCCCGCTCTTTTTTTTTTTTTTTTTTTTTTTTTTTCCGTAAATGTTTTTTTATTAGATTTTTAAACAAATGTACAATTTACAAGGAAGGGTAGAAAGCTCACACAATTTTAAAAACCATTTACATATAATTATCAAATTAAAATATTAACATTTTTATCTATAATATATTCAACCTCCTGCGGTGACCAGCGTTCACAGAAGGCCTCCACAGTCCCCGTGGACACCGCGTGTTCCCTCTCTAGGGACACGCGGGCACGGACGTAACCCCGGAAAAGGGGCAGGCAGCCAACCGCTGTGCGGCCATCGACCGCCCGCTGCCTGGACCCGCGAATGGCCATCTTGGCCAGGCCCAGGAGCAGACCGACAGGGAGACCCCCTCCTCCCTCCCGACCCTCCCCCCTCTTTACCGGGTGCCCATAAATTAATAGCGTTGGACTAAAATGTAACCAAAACTTGAGGAGCAGCCCCTTCAAATACTCGAACAGGGGCTGCAACCTCTCGCACTCTATATACACGTGGAACACGGTCTCTTCCTCACCGCAGAAATGACAAGCAGGGGAAGAGTCCGTGAACCGGCTCAAGTACCTATTACAGGCCACGGCTTTGTGCAAAACTCTCCACCCCAGGTCCCCGATGTAAAGGGGGAGGACTCCCTTGTAGAGATACCTCCACTGGGGACCGCTCCCCTCGTCAGGTGGTAACACGGACCGCCAGGGTGTGTCTGGACGGAAGACGAGGGCGAGGAAGTGGAGAGTGTGCAAGAGCAGCCTGTACAGTACTCGCCTCTCCGCGCCACGGAATGGCACACTGGGCATCTCAGAAAGGCGGCTCATGTTGCATGGGGCCGGCTCTCGGGGAGGGTCCCGGGCCATGGGCCCTATGAACAATTCCGACTGAGCGGGGGTAAGCTCGTCCGGAATCGCTCCATGCACACGCCTCTCCTCGACACCCACTGTCACAGCCACGACACCCCCCTCCCCCTGAGGAGCAGGGCCCTGGCTGAAGGTGACCAAATTCCTGGCCTTCAGGACTTCACGGTAAAAGCCAGGCAACTCCCGCCTAGCGCGTCGACTCATGCCCGCTACCGGGAGCCGGGAGCCCTCCTGAAGGCACCGCCCCTGACGGAAAAAGTACGTCGCCAGCACGTGCCATTTAGGAGGGTAGTCCGAGTAGACGTACCTCCGCAGGGTCCTGAGTCGGAGAGCCGCCACCTGGGTACGAATACAGACCAGCGCCTGACCACCCTCCTCCAACGGGAGACTCAGAACCCCAGCAGAGACCCAGTGGTTCCTCTCCCCCCAGAAGAAGTTGACCAATCTCCTCTGTAACATGGTTATAAAATAAGAGGATGGGACCATAGTGGCCATCCGGTACCACAGTAGAGAGGCCACCAGCTGGTTTATAACTATAGCCCTGCCCCGGTAAGAGAGCACACCAAGTAGGCCTGACCAACGTCCCAGCCGGGCGACCACTTTCGCCTCCAGCTCCTGCCAGTTCGCCGGCCACCCCTCCTCAGCGGGACTCAGGTAGACCCCCAGATAAAGGAGGTGCGTGGTACTCCACGCAAAACCTGCCATCTCCTCCGGCAGGGAGTCCACCTGCCACCCACCCATCAAGAGACCAGAACACTTCCCCCAGTTGATCCTGGCGGAGGATGCAGCCGAGAAAACCTGCTGGCACTCACGCATCCTCCGCAGGTCAACAGGGTCGGTGAACATCAGAAGGACATCATCGGCGTAGGCCGAGAGAACCACCTCCATCCCCGGCCCCGGTAAAGCCAGGCCTGTCAACCGCCTCCGGAGAAGGCACAGGAAAGGCTCGACACAGATGGAATACAGCTGGCCGGACATGGGACATCCCTGACGAACCCCCCTCCCAAAGGGAATGGGGGCCAACAAAGAGCCGTTGACCTTAACAAGGCATTCTGCAGCAGTATATAACAGTCGGACCCAGGCCACAAAATGCGGTCCAAATCCGAACGCCTGCAGAGTCCCAAGAAGGTAGTCGTGCTCCACCCTGTCAAACGCCTTCTCCTGGTCGAGGGAGAGAAAGGCGACCGACTGACCAGCCCCCTGGGACAGATGGATCAGGTCCCGGAGCAGATGGATATTGTCCTGGATGGACCGGCCCGGGACTGTGTACGACTGGTCAGGGTGGATCACCTGGGACAGCACGGGACCCAGGCGATTCGCCAATGCCCTTGCAAAGACTTTATAGTCCGTGCTGAGGAGAGAGACCGGGCGCCAGTTCTTCAAAAGGCGAAGATCGCCCTTCTTGGGCAGCAGGACAACAACTGCCCTGCGCCAAGAGAAAGGCATCTCCCCGGTCGCCAGGCTCTCCCCCAGGACCTTCATATAGTCGCCCCCCAGGACATCCCAGAAGGCTCTAAGGTACTCCACAGTCAGCCCATCCAGCCCTGGAGACTTGCCCCTCCTAAGCTGGTGCAGGGCACCAGTCAACTCCTCCAGAGTTAGGGGATCATCCAGGTGTTCAGCCACATCATTGCACACTACGGGTAAGCCCTCCCACAGGACTTCTTGCGCCTCCCCACTCGATGTGCCAGCTGAGAACAGAGTCCTGTAGAAAGACCGAACCGAGGCACCAATGCTCTCTGGATCTGTGACAGAGGAGCCATCATCCGCAAGCAACTCTACAAGCTGCCTGCGGGCTCCTCGCCCCTTCTCCAGAGAAAAGAAAAAGGGGGAGGCGCGGTCCAGGTCGTGCAACATCTGGACCCGCGACCTCACATACGCACCCCGGGACCTCCTAAGCTGCAAGTCCCTCAGTGCTCCCTTCTTCTCCTGGTATTCCTCCCACTCACACGAAGCCCCACCAGTCTGATCCAGATGAGCCTCCGAGTCGAGCAACTCTCTCTCAAGCCGTCCGATCTCGGATTCCCGCCCCTTGGTCGACCCCCTCGCATAGTCCTGGCAAAACTGACGGACGTAGACTTTCCCCACGTCCCACCACTGCCTTAGGGAAAGGAAACGCCCCTGCCTCTCTCTCCACCTCACCCAGAACTGCCTGAATGAATCCCGGAATCGGCAATCCTCCAACAGCTGGCTATTTAAATGCCAGTACGCGGACCCTGCCCGTGTGCGCGCTGGGATAAAGTCCACTCGCACCAGGCAATGGTCCGAGCATGGCGCCGGCTGCATGGAGGCTGCCGAAACACAAGAGACATAGGCCTTGGACACGTATAAATGATCAATACGGGACCCACCACCCTCAAACCTGTACGAGAAGGCGTTAGAGTCAGGATGGAAATTCCGCCAAGCATCTACCAGCTCAAAAGAGTCCACCATCTCCCTCAAAGTCTTCACTGCTCCTGGGTCACGCTGAACGCCAGAGCGATCTCTTGTCTCAAGGGCACAATTAAAATCTCCCCCAAGGAAAACACACTCCCCACGGTCGATAGTATTCAACAACGTGGTCACTTCCCCTGTTAAGCGCGTCTGCATTGCGCCGATCTTGGGGGCGTACACATTAACGAAGTGTAATGGCACACCATCCAAGCGCACGGCCAGATACAGCAAACGGCCTGGTACAACCTCCTGCACTTTGAGGATCTCCGGCTGGAAAGACGGGGCCAACAGGAAGGCTACTCCACTCGATTTGGAGCTGAGATGACTCATATAGACCCCCCCTTCCCACTCCAGGAACCATGTGGGTTCATCACTAGCCACAGTGTGTGTTTCCTGCAGGAAGCTCACCGCATATCTCCCGTCTCTGAGCACTGAGAGATGGTGAAACCTACGGAGAGACCCCCTGCCCCCATTGATATTAAGGCTGGCTATAGTGAGCTTCATTTTGAAAGTACACTTGATCTTTTACCCGTCCCCGGTGATGGATTGGAGCCGCCCCTACCCTTCTTCCCTCTCTTTAGGGCCTTAAAAAGCTCTTGGAACTGGCGCCTCTCATTTCTTACTAGCCCCGCCTCATTCCCCTTCTTCTGAAGGATGGCATGAATGGACTGCATGGGCGCCATCAGGTCCGACCAGCGGTCGACAGCCAACTCCACCTTGTTCCTACTCCCTCTAGTGTCCTTTAAGAACTTCCGAAGTTCCCAGACTTCGACAAGTTGAGACACGGGGCCGCGGGTGGAGCAGTCCGTCAACTCATTGTCGATGGACTCCGGGTACCCCTCCTCCTCACACTCAATGTCCGAGCCCGAGTCCAGATGGTTACTACTCTCAGCCGCCTCGCTCACCCCTCCCTGTGAGGTGGGCATTCCAGCCACATCACACAGTCCCTCCTCTGTCACCATCCCACCCCCAGGATCAGTGACAGGGGCAGGTACCGGTGCCTCTGACCGCGGCAAGCTTTCTGACAGTTGGCCAGTCTCCTGCACGCTCCCATCGCCCTCTGTAACCAGATTGGGAACAGTGAACTCAGAGCAAGTCTCCGGGCCTTGCTGTAAGCGGGTCTGTCTTGAGTCCGACCTAAGGACACGATCCAAAACGATCTTGCCCTCCTCCGCACCCAGGGTATCCGCCCCTGCACCGTCACCCAGAGAGTCCCCGTCCCCCACCACCAGGTGAATCACCCCACTGTGTCCCTCAGGGGCCGATGTTACTGGAGTCTCCCCTGCTCCCTCAACCAGTGGGGCATTACACCCCTCAACTGGGCTTGTAGCCTCAACGGGGAGCTCATGTTGGGGACCCACCCCCTCACCCAATTCCCCCCCTTCAGGCTGCCCCTGGTCATCCACTAAGCTAGCAGACATGTTTTCTGGGGGAACAGCCCCCAAGAGCAATATATCGCCACTCTCAGGTGGCCCCAGACCTACAGAGGCATCCTCCCCCTCAGAGGAAACTTGCCCTGGGTACCCCACCTCAACAGGAGGGGAAGGCTCCCCTTCAGGTTGCCCCTGAACTTCAGGGCCCTTCTCTGTATCGGACGACCCATGCCTCCTCCTCTTCGAACCACTGGCGTACGGTGGTACGGTGAGCTCCATTGCAGAAGCCTCTACCTCCACATTACCTTCTATCTCAGAGGCGAGCATGAAATTATCTGCTTCCTGGGGTCCCGCTTGGAGGTGATCATCTTCTAGGGGATCAGCCTGGAGATGTTTCTTCTTTTTATTGACTTTCCTCCCCTGCTGATGCTCCCAAACCTTCCCATCCACCCTACGCACTTCTCCGGCATCCACCGCCACAGGTACGGGACACGGGGGTGGTGGGGGGATAGGGGTTGGGGGTAGGGGAGTAAAGCCTTCACGGGCCACCGTGGTAAAACCAGCAGCCCCAGATGGGCCAGTAGTGCTTTCCCGTGCCATCGTGGTGGAACTGGCAGCCCGGGTCCTGGGACAATTCTTGCGAAAATGCCCCACCTGTTTGCAACCGTGACAACGCACTTGGCCCGCATTCCAGAACACGCGATAGGAGAAATCATCCACCTCCACCTCAAAACTCCCCTCCGTGTCCATCCCCTTTGCCAACTGTATATACACGCGACGCTTGAACGTATATACATGCTGCATCTCAGGATCGTCAAACCTGTACAACAGTTTGGTGAGCCCTGACCGCACCTCCCCCAGCTTCCTTACATGTGGGAGCAGGAGCGCATCCGGAACAAAAGTGGGAACATTGGACAGAATGACCGGCAAAACGGGACCCCCCCATGGGTCCACCGCCGCGAAAATCCCCCCTGCTGTTACCCCCCTTTCCAGAGCCAGAGCCACCGCCTGTTCAGTCTTTAGTATAACCACAACCTTCCCACTGACCACCGCGCCCGAGACTATGGCTTTCTTGCCAACAGTCTCACCCAACGCATCTAGAAAGGCCTTTAAGGGCAGGTTGCTCTTCATGTACATTTTTACACCATATGTGCGCCCCATCAACTCATGGCCCTCAGTCTCTGAGACTGCCGACCGCGCGACAGCTGCATAACTCTGAGGGGCCGCCATCTTTAGGGCGTGGCACAACACACAAAGTATCAGTAGTTTATATCCAAAGCAGTCTTTCTGCTGTTGCTGCACCTCCACTCTTTTGCAGCAGTTAAATAGTCCTGTGAAGGCTTTCTTGGCAAGCAACAGAAGCAGTCTCCTCCTGATAAGATAGGAAATGTCCGTGCCAATCCTCCCCGTCGTAAAAAAATGGAGCTTCCTTATGCTTCTTCCTCAGGCCTCCGACTCCTCCCCGGCTTCAACGAAATCCAAGGCACTGTTGCCGTTCTTACCCAGCCCACCTGGACCGGGCAAGTCGGTGTAGGAGGGAGCTTTCCGATGTTACTGACCACAAACACCACTCTAGACTCAGCTCCCACTCGTTCAAGTGTAACTTGGCCTTCCGCCAGCCACTGCCGCTCCTACGACTTTACAGATACACGGACAAATCCTCCCTAATTAGAGGAATCCTTGAACAAAGAAAGTCTCTGCAGATCGACAAAGCTCTGAACTGCAAAGTCTGACTGCTTTTGTTTCTCCCCGCCAAACAAAAACCTTCTGAAAAGTTCATCAAATCCTCCCCGCCAGCAGAACAGCTCCTCACCTGGCCCTGCCCTGGGAGTAGAAGTGGGGGAGGATCCGGACCGCAACGGCCGTGAGCCCCAGGCCGAGCACGGCGATCGTTTGCCTGCTTCTGCTGCTGTTGGAGGTGAGACGTTGCATCGCGCCAGGGTCTTGGGCCTGTCCCAGATTTCGTTCGCTACCAAAATTTCGGAGCCCTGCGCGATGTCGCGCACAACTACATACCCCTCCGTGCTTCTCAGTGGGACCGGCCCCGCGTGGACACACGATGCCCGTGCACCTCAACGTGACCACAAGGTCGCGTAATTTGCGTGCCAAGGACACGTAAGTGGGACAGGGCCTTAAGTGCTCCACTGTAAACAATGGCAAGGAACATTCACAGCATGGATGAGAACATTGCCCTAACTAAATCTCTCCGAAGTTTCCATTCACAGGTGACTGAGGCACAGGAAGAATCAACGGCCACATGATGCTCTTGTAAAGACTTTCAAGTGAAATAATTGCCGACAACCACGTTGGGAAGGACCTGTTGACGTCCCACACTGCTGTGAAGCTACCGGGAAAAGTGACACGGACCCACGCCTCCCATTGCAAGCGGGCACCAGACTAACCACCGGACACTCTCTAATGTCGGTAACTATTGTGATCAGAAGCGCAACATCTTCAGACAACCACACAGCTATTCAGAACCCACAGATTCTCATGAGAGGGGGAGCACGCGTGTGTGTGTCCGAAAGAACTATACACAAAGGTGGGTGCTTAGAACTAGCTGCCAGAGGAGGTAGTTGAGCCAGGTAATATAACAACATTTAAAAGACACTTGGACAGGTACATGGATGGGAAAGGTTTCGAGAGACATGAGCCAAACACAGGCAGGTGGGACTAGCATAGATGGGGCATCTTGGTTGGCATGGATACGTTGAGCTGAAGGGCCTGATTCCGTGCTGCGTCCACAAGCAACCCATTAACCAGATTTATAAAACAATTGAATGAGAGCTTTGTCCACATTTATCTACTTTGGGAAGGAAGGAGAAGCTACCTGTTTGTTCAGAGCTTCTATCATTTTCTGAGCACTCGTTTTGTCTCCCTTCAAGATCTCCACTTGTTTCCTGTTAAAGAAAAAAACACATTAGCTGCACGTTCCATCTTAAATCAGAAAATGTGCCCGCATTTCATCACCAAAATCACCAAAGCACCTGCAGTATGACCAGTCTGGTTTTGCCCAGTCTGACAAAGGGTCTCGACCCGAAACGTCACCCATTCCTTCTTTCCAGAGATGCTGCCTGTCCTGCTGAGTTATACAGTGTGGAAACAGGCCCTTCAGCCCAACTTGCCCACATTGGCCATCATGTCCCAACTAGTCCCACCTGCCCGTGTTTGGTCCATATCCCTCCAAACCTGTCCTATCCATGTGCCTATTTAACTGTTTCTTAAATGTTGGGATAGTCCCTGCTTCAACTACCTCCTCCGGCAGCTTGTTCCATTCACCTACCACCCTTTGTGTGAAAAGGTTACCCCTCAGATCCCTATTAAATCTTTTCCCTTTCACCTGAAACCCATGTCCTCTGGTCCTCGATTCCCCTACTCTGGGCAAGAGACTCTGTGCATCTACTCGATCTATTCCTCTCATGACTTTATACACCTCTATAAGATCACCCCTCATCCTCCTGCGCTCCAAGTAATAGAGTCCCAGCCTACTCAACCTCTCCCTATAGCTCACACCCTCTAGTCCTGGCAACATCCTCGTAATCCTGGAGTTACTCCAGTATTTAGTGTATGATCAGAATCCAGAATGTTGTCAACATCTGCCCATTGATCAGCCAGCAGGGGGAGCACTCTCAGGCCCAGAGCTAGAGTAGCCTCAAACACACAGAAGAACCTGCAGAAAAAGCCACAAAGTGCTGGAGTAACTCAGTAGCATCTCTGGAGAACTTGGATAGGCGACGTTTTGGGCTGGGACCTTTCTTGAGTCTGAAGAAGGGTCCCGAGCTGAAACACTAACGATCTATGTTGTCCAGAGATGCTGCCTGACCCGCTGAGTTACTCCAGCACTCTGTGTCTACCTTCGATTTAAACCAGCACCTTCAAGAGTGGAGCAGGCCGGACACACAGGCATTTACATGGGACAACGCTTCGTGTGCAGCTGAAAGTAAAACTAATCACCAGCTAGGGACGGCTTTGTGACGTTAGCTGATCAATAATGGGGGACCTCTCACCCCACGGTGGAAATGTCCACCACTAGAGGGCGTAACTGTAGCGTGAGAGGGGAATGGTACATAGGAGATGTGTTGGCCAAGACTGAGGGTGGGGGTGGAGGCAGATACAATACTAAGAGGCTTTTGGAGAGGCAAATGGATGTGTAGGGAATGGAGGGAGGTGGATCATTTACACAGACATAAGAGATGGTCTTAGCATCATGTTCGGCACAGACATTGTGGGCCGAAGGGCCTGTTCGTGTGCTGTACTGTTCTATGTTTAGTTTAGAGATACAGCGCGTAAACAGGCCCTTCGGCCCACAGGGTCTATACCGGCCTGCGATCCCCACACATTAACACTACCCTACACACACTAGGGACAATTTACATTTATACCAAGCCAATTAACCTACAAACCTGTACGTCTTTGGAATGTGGGAGGAAACCGAAGATCTTGGGGAGAAAACTCACGCAGGTCACGGGGAGAACGTACAAGCTCCGTACAGAGAGCACCCGTAGTCGGGATCGAACCCGGGGTCTCTGTCGCTGTGAGGTAGTAGCTCTACCGCTGTGCCATCGTGCAGCCCTAATGCTCTAATGTGTTTGTTGAGACAGTATAAAGGTCCTGTCCCACGGGCATGTGACTCCATGCGGCAAGCGCGACCTAACCGCAAGCGGGAGCCGTGCGGAGGTCGAGTGATCCCCGTACAGGGCCGGTCCCACCAGCATGCGGCTGCATGCGGCAAGCGCTACCAAATTGGAAGCGGGGGCCGCGCGGAGGTGGAGTGACGTCAAGACGGTGCGTACGGCGTCGAGGCGGTGCGTCCGGTGTTGATGCGGCGCGCACGGCCTCGATGAGGCTGTGGGGCGGCAGGCCGTTGCCGCACAAAATTGTTGAACAGTGTAAGTTTTTCGGAGCCCCGCGCGATGTCGGGACCAGCTCCGCACAACTCCATACGGCTCCGGCGATCGAAGTGGGACCAGCCCGGGACCTCCGCGCGGCCCCCGCTTCCAGTTGGGTCGCGCTTGCCGCATGGACTCGCATGGCCGTGGGACAGGCCCTTTACACTTGCCCTGCCCGGGACATGCTAGCATATTGTTGGGGAATGGGTCACAGTCAACCTGATTGTTCTGACACCAAGCAAGAGATGTCCCACGTCAGACCACAGAGGGCAAAATCTCACCGCGGACGGGCCAACCTTGTGCCCAGCTGTCGACCACATTCGGGGGAGTTTTGTGCTCAAGAGAAGAGTACAAGAGGATGTTGCTGTTGGATAAAGTAGACACAAAATGCTGGAGTAACTCGGCGGGGCAGGCAGCATCTCTGGAGAGAAGGGATGGGTGATGTTTCAGGTCGAGACCCTTCTTCAGACTGTGAAGGTTGGGAGGGAGATCACGGCTGATCTATCTCTCCCTCCTAACCCCTATTCTCCCGCCTTCTCCCCCTAACCTCTGACACCCGTACTAATCAAGAATCTGCCTTAAAAATATCCATTCCTCAGGTCGAGATGCTTCTTCCCCCGAAACGTCACCCATTCCTTCTCTCCAGAGATGCTGCCTGTCCCGCTGAGTTACTCCAGCATTTTGTGTCTACCTTCGATTTAAACCAGCATCTGTAGTTCTTTCCTACACACATTGCTGTTGTATAAGAAGTTTTTAGTGCATTGTATCAGTTCTGGTTGTTCAGTGTGTGTCCACACCTGCTCATCTTGGATACCACTGATCAATTTGGATTCATCCACTATGAGATCTACTCTTAAAATACAGCCTGCTCCTATCATAGTTAAATAAAGTTCATAAAATATTTGACATTATTATTCACTGTAGGTTAAAATAGAAATATATGTTGTAATAATGTAAATAAACCCGAGTAAACAAATGTTCATGGACCACGTTACAGGAAAGAAAACCATGTTATAGGAAAGATGTTGTCAAGCTGGAAAGGGTTCAGAAAAGATTTACAAGGATGTTGCCAGGACTAGAGGGCGTGAGCTATAGGGAGAGGATGAGTAGGCTGGGTCTCTATTCCTTGCGGTGCAGGAGGATCTTATAGAGGTGTATAAAATCATGAGAGGAGTAGATCGGGTAGATGCAGAGTCTTTTACCCAGAGTAGGGGAATCAAGAACCAGAGGACATAGGTTAAAGGTGACGGGGAAAAGATTTAATCGGAATCTGAGGGGTAACTTTTACACACAAAGGATGGTGGGTGTATGGAACAAGCTGCCAGAGTTGAGGCAGGGACTATCCCAACAGTTAAGAAACATTTGGGCAGGTACATGGAGAGGACAGGTTTTCTAGGGATATGGGCCAAATGCGGGCAGGTGGGACTGGTGTAGATGGGACATGCTGGCCTGTGTGGGCAAGTTGGGCTGAAGGGCCTGTTTCCACGCTGCATCACTCTATGAGGTGAAAACATCATCCAAGATTGGGCAGTGAGATCCTGAGGTACCCGGGTACATGGTCACATGGGTCTATGTACAGATGCTGATACATAATGAACACAACACTGAAACCTCTGCTGCAGCTTACATTAACTCCCGCTGTGCTTCATTCATTGCTAGGATCTGCGAACGATATGCTCCTTCCTCCTCCCGCGTTTGTGTGGTCGTTTGGGTTTCCGGCGCGTCACTTTCATCGGCGAGTGCTTCAGATTCACTGCGAGGGGTGAAACAGGAGAGGCTGCAGTTACTCGGGCAGTGCGGTTGTGTGGAGGGGCAGGCGGGCAAAAAGGAGAGGCTGCAGTTACTCGGGCAGTGCGGTTGTGTGGAGGGGCAGGCGGGCAAAAAGGAGAGGCTGCAGTTACTCGGGCAGTGCGGTTGTGTGGAGGGGCAGGCGGGCAAAAAGGAGAGGCTGCAGTTACTCGGGCAGTGCGGTTGTGTGGAGGGGCAGGCGGGCAAAAAGAAGAGGGAGGAAGTAAAATATCTGTAACTCGCCGGTTTAAATTAAATTAAAATGATCCAATTTTAATCGTATATTCTCAGAAGGCTGCCACGGTCCTGGGAAATGGCACACAGTTCAAATTTAGTTGAACAAAGCCTTGAACTAGGTTTCTTATGGGAGGTTAGTCTGAGTATTGAGTATAGAGGTTGGGAGGTGCAGTTGCAGTTGTATAAGACGTTGGTGAGGCTGCATTTAGAGGACTGTGTTCAGTTCTGGGCATCGTGTTATAGGAAAGATGTTGTCAAGCTGGAAAGGGTGCAGAGAAGATTTACCAGGATGTTGCCTGGACTAGAGGGTGTGAGCTATAGGGAGAGGTTGAACACACTGGTAAATACCAACGCAGACTCAGGGGAAAATGGAAAAGGTAAGGTTAACACACTTGATCATTTCATAGTTTAGTTTAGAGATACAGCGCGGAAACAGGCCCTTGGGCCCACCGAGTCCGCACCGACCAGCGATCCCCGCACGTTAACACTACCCTACACACGCTAGGGACAATTTACATTTATACCAAGCCAATTAACCGACAAACCTGTACGGCTTTGGAGTGTGGGAGGAAAACAAAGATCCCGGAGAAAAACCCACGCACTCACGGGGAGAAGGTACAAACTCTGTGCAGACAGCGCCCGTAGTCAGGATCGAACCCGGGTCTCTGGCGCTGTGAGGCAGCAACTCTACCGCTTGATATGAACATGCAATGGGTGATGAGGAGTGTGCAGGGTGACCAGGCATGCGATGTTGCATTTCACCAACCGTGCAAGAAGACATCAGCATTCACCAGCCCGACAAGATGCTGCATTATAGATAGCTCAGTACCCCACCAAGCCTTACTCAAACCAAAGCAAGTTCAGACTTGGTTTGCTTTTCACTGGAACACTGAAGATTGTGGGGGTGAGCTGATACAAAAATATAAAATTACGAGAGGCGTGGATACGATAGACAGTCAGAACCTTTTCTCCAGGATTGAAAAATCAAATATTGGAGGGCACAGCCTTAAGGTGAGAGGGGCAACGTTTAACGAGGATGTGCGTGGCAGTTCTTTTTTTTTACACACAGAGGGTGGTGGGTGCCTGGAATGAGCTGCTGGGGGTGGAGGTGAGACAGATATCACAGTGATGTTGAAGGGAGGTTTGGATTGGCAGCTGCAAGTACAGGGAGTGGATTATTATAGAGGGAATGAATGGATGTGGTTTATGTGCTGGCTGGTGTGCAGGCCTGGACACAGTGGATGTGGAGAGGATGTTTCCACTAGTGGGAGAGTCGAGGATCAGAGGTCACAGCCTCAGAATTAAAGGACGTTCCTTTAGCAAGGAGATGAGGAGGAATTTCTTTAGTCAGAGGGTGGTGAATCTGTGGAATTCATTGCCACAGACGGCTGTGGAGGCCAAGTCAATGGATATTTTTAAGGCAGAGATAGATAGATTCTTGATTAGTATGGGTGTCGGTGGATATGGGTAGAAGGGCAGAATCTCCAAGAATCATTTTTTGCTTAAGTCCACCCTCCGCCACCTCCAGTTTAAATTCCATTTGGAATATTTTGGAGGACCAAGAACCAAGGCGGCAGAAGAATGGGGTTAGGAGGGTGAGATAGATCAGCCATGATTGAATGGTGGAGTAGACTTGATGGGCCGAATGGCTAGAGGGTCTGAGCTATAGGGAGGGGTTGAGTACGCTGGGACTCTATTCCTTGGAGTGCAGGAAGATGAGGGGTGATCTTATAGAGATGTACAAAATCATGAGAGGGATGGATCGGGTGGATGCACAGAGTCTCTTGTCCAGAGTGGGGGAATCGAGGACCAGAGGACATAGGTTTAAGGTGAAGGGGAAAAGATTTAATAGGAATCAGAGGGGTAACCTTTTCACACAAAGGGTGGTGGGTGTATGGAACAAGGTGGCAGAGGATGTAGTTGAGGCAGGGACGATCCCAACGTTTAAGAAACAGACAGGTACATGGACAGGACAGGTTTTCTAGGGATATGGGCCAAACGCTGGCAGATGGGACTAGTGTAGCTGGGACATTGTTGGCCGGTGTGGGCAAGTTGGGCCGATGGGCCTGTTTCCACACTGTATCACCCTATGACTCTATGATTGAAAACAAAAATTGCAATAGCCTACAACTTTTCAAACACTTTTCTAAATCATATTAATTTTCAATTCAAATTTTCATGGAGCTGTTTTTTTCTAACCATAATGTTTGAGCAATTATTAATATAATGTCTTGTGCCTACGTTGCAAACAGACTTGCAATATTGAACAAAGTTACAGGAAAATAATCGTGAAGATAATTGTGAAGATAATTCTCCAGTGCTCATGTAAGTTTGAAAGATCTGAAAGGGGCCTTTTAATTTCAAAATGGGAGTCCTATCAGTAAAAGTGTAAAACAAAATAATAAATAATATGGCACAAAATGAAATGATTTGATATCTAGATGGGGGTACTACCTACACGGCAATAATTCACTTAAGGCAACCACAGGTTGGAAATGGATAGGGTTACATCTGTTGAAAACTGAAGCACCTTAAAGCAGTGTTAGCATTGCCATGGTTTGCACATCACTACCTACACAACACAACACAACATGCCTCTAACTGAAGGGGCTGTCCTACTTGGGCGACCTAATTGGCGAGTTTAGAAGAGTTTGAAAAAAAATGTCATGTTGAAGACCTCCTTCGACCTCCTTCGACTATGTTGAAGACCAGCTTCGACTAGCTACGACTAACTTCGGGAAAATTGGACACCGAATAGTGGAGAGTGAAGACGACCTCCTTCGATCTCCTTCGACCTCCCTTCGACTATGACGAAGACTATCTACGACTACCCTCGATTACCTACGACTAACATGCCGACCTGCTTTGACCTACTACGACTAAATCCCCGAGTAAAAAAAGTATCCATTTTTTCCATGGTGACCTTTTTTTACTCGCGGGCATTTTTTAACATATTGAAAATAACCGCAGCGACCTAGCTGAGGCCTCGAGTACACGGGGACCACCCTCGAGCATGAAGGAGAGTTATGAAGACCTCCTACGACCTCGTGTCGACCATGCTGCGAGTATGAGTCGAGGGCAAACTGGCCAGAACTCGCGGATTAGGTCGCCCAAGTGGGACAGCCCCTTGAGTCACACCCCCCACTCATTCAATGGATGCAAAACCTCGCCGGCCCAGGCAAAAATTATGGGAGACAAAAATGCATTTCAATGTAATTTTAGCTACAAAAGCCGCCGCATCTTAAGCCATCATTGTGTCCAGCTTACCACATCTCCCAGACGTCAGCTGTGTCCGTGCATGGCGGGGAGGAGAAAGCATTGGAAATGTTTAACTTCGCAATTTAATCAAAGAGGCGCTTATCACAAGGACTGAGATTCACTGAAGAGAAATGGCACAATACTGCTGCCGCCGTTACCTGTTGGTCTGAGCGGGCAGCAGGCTGAGTTGCTCTTGCAGTGCGGCCACGGAGGCTTTCAATTCCGCATTCTCCCTTTGCATTTGAGAACTTCGCTCGTGGACGTCTGAAGTGGAGGCTGCCTCCTCTTCCAGGCGTTGGGTCCTGCCCTCCAGAGTTGCGGTCACGGCCTTCAGTCTCGCCACTTCCCTCTCGCACTCCTCCTTCCCTCTTTCCAGATCTGTGAGAGTCTTTGATTTGGCCCCCAGCTTCTCTTCAAGTTCTTCGCACCTCTTCTCCATCTCCACCCTCTCGTTTTTCAACATCTCAAGGGTTCCTTGTAAGATTGGGAGCGCCAGAGTTTTTTCCTCCAACGCCGCTTTATCCTCCTGCAGCCACGCATTTCGCAACCGCGCCTCTGCCAGCTCTTCCTGCCGCTCTTCACTCTCCCGTGTGAGGAGGCCCATTCGCTCCTGCAGCTCCTCAACCCTTTCTTGGAGTTCTAGCTGCCTCCTTGAGGCTCCGGTCTTTTCACTGTTTAACAGTCCGATTGTGCTCTGCAAATGGGAGGCATCCGCCGCTCTTCCTTCCAGTCCCTCGATCTTCTCTCTCAGACCGGCTTTTTCCGATCGGTGATCCTCCTCGCGGTGCTTCCACTCCGCCTCTGCGTCCCTGTGCGCGGTGACCTTGCCCTGCAGTAGCTCAACCCTCTGTTCAAGTTCAAGCCTCACCCTCATTATTTCGGCCTTCTCTCTCTCAAACATCTCCTCAGCTTGCAGTAGACTCATGCAGCCGGGCACCTCGTTTCCCACTTCCTCTGTTGGTACCTGGGGCTCAAAATGCTCGCTCCTTACCTCTGCACTTCCCTTTCCAGTTTCCCCGTGCACCATCGGTGACTGAGGCACTGGTTCTTCCTCCGCCTGAGAGAGCTCCTCATCCAAGGGGCCAGTCCCAACATCCACATCACCGCAGCGTTCAGAGCCACGTCCCTTCCTTGTAATTCCAGATCCTTCCTGCGAAATCTCCGGCCGATGAGAAGTCATCCCAAGTTTCTCTTCCAATCGGACGTCCTGCGATTTCCGCGCGGTATCTCCCCCCTCGGACGCTGCTCGCCGGGCCACGCCAGCGTCCGATCTTCCTCCCCGCCGGCTCAACGAACCGCTCTGCTCTCTTCAGCGGCTGCGATTCCTCCCTCAAGGCGATGGCTTCATTTGCCAAAATACTCTCCTTTCCAGCTACTGCGGCCGCCGCCTTCAATTCCTCCGTCTCCTTCTGCAGCTGCTGGTGTTTCACAGCCAATTGATTGAACTCTTCTTTGCACGTCTTCTCCAGGCTCCTCCGCTCCTCGGCCAGCGTCCGAGCCAACGCGGCCTTCTCCCGGGCCAGCGTCGCTCGAAGCTCCTCCATTTCCTCCTCGTGTTCCTGCAGCAGCTCCTCTTTCTCAAACTCCCACTGGCCCTTCTCCTCACGCAGCTGCCTCTCCAGACCCGCCACCGCCTGCTGGAATCTCTCTTTCACTTCGCCGGCTTGCGCGGACAGTCTAACGAGGAGCGACTGCTGCTCCTTTGCAAACTGGGCCTCCGTCTCAGCGATCTTCCGGTTAAATTCATCCTCCACACGGTTCCTACACCATAAATAATGACAAGTGTTAAAAAAAAGATCAGCCTCGGGAGGACAAACAAAGAGTGTCACTGTTTAATTCACTGTCTCGACAAAGTCAGATTTCTCAGCATGGTCCAGTTGTATCAAATGGAATTGTACGTTTGATACAACTGACTAAAATTAGAGCACATGGTATTGGGGGTAGGGTGTTGACATGGATAGAAAATTGGTTGGCAGACCGGAAGCAAAGAGTAGGAGTGAACGGGTCCTTTTCAGGATGGCAGGCAGTGGCGAGTGGAGTGCCGCAAGCCTCGGTGTTGGGGCCACAACTGTTTACCATATATATTAATGATTTGGAAGAGGGAATTAGGAGCAACACTAGCAAGTTTGCAGATGACACAAAGCTGGGTGGCAGTGTGAACTGTGAAGAGGATGTTAGGAGGTTGCAGGGTGACCTGGACAGGTTGAGTGAGTGGGCAGATGCGTGGCAGATGCAGTATAATATAGATAAATGTGAGGTTATCCACTTTGGTGGCAAAAACAAGGGGGCAGATTATTATCTCAATGGGGTTAGGTTAGGTAAGGGGGAGGTGCAGCGAGACCTGGGTGTCCTTGTACACCGGTCACTGAAAGTTGGCGTGCAGGTACAGCAGGCAGTGAAGAAAGCTAATGGAATGTTGGCCTTCATAACAAGAGGATTTCAGTATAGGAGTAAAGAGGTTCTTCTGCAGTTGTATAGGGCTCTGGTGAGACCACATCTGGAGTATTGTGTACAGTTTTGGTCTCCTAATTTGAGGAAGGACATCCTTGTGATTGAGGCAGTGCAGCGTAGGTTCACGAGATTGATCCCTGGGATGGCGGGACTGTCATATGAGGAAAGATTGAAAAGACTAGGCTTGTATTCACTAGATTTTAGAAGGATGAGGGGGTATCTTATAGAAACATATAAAATTATAAAAGGACTGGACAAGCTAGATGCAGGAAAAATGTTCCCAATGTTGGGCGAATCCAGAACCAGGGGCCACAGTCTTAGAATAAAGGGGAGGCCATTTAAGACTGAGGTGAGAAAAAACTTTTTCACCCAGAGAGTTGTGAATTTGTGGAATTCCCTGCCACAGAGGGCAGTGGAGGCCAAATCACTGGATGGATTTATGAGAGAGTTAGATAGAGCTCTAGGGGCTAGTGGAATCGAGGGATATGGGGAGAAGGCAGGCACGGGTTATTGATTGGGGACGATCAGCCATGATCACAATAAATGGCGGTGCTGGCTCGAAGGGCCGAATGGCCTCCTCATGCACCTATTTTCTATGTTTCTAATGCATTGGAACTGATTCTAGGTCTCCTAATCTGAGGAAGGACATTCTTGCTATTGAGGGAGTGCAGCGCAGGTTCACCAGATTAATTCCCGGGATGGCGGAACTGACATACGATGAAAGAATGGATTCAACTGGGCTTGTATTCCCTGGAATTTAGAAAGATGAGAGGGAATCTTATCGAAACATATAAAATTCTTAAGGGATTGGACAGGCTAGATGCAGGAAAAATGTCCCCTATGTTGGGGGAGTCCAGAACCAGGGGTCACAATTTAAGAATAAGGGGTAGGCCATTTAGGACTGAGATGCGGAAAAACTTATTCACCCAGAGAGTTGTGAATCTGCGGAATTCTCGGCCACAGAAGGCAGTGGTGGCCAATTCACTGGATGTTTTCAAGGGTGAGTTAGATTTAGCTCTTAGAGCTAACTGAATCAAGGGATATGGGGAGAAAGCAGGAATGAGGTACTGATTGTGGATGATCAGCCATGATCATATTGAATGGCGGTGCTGGCTGGAAGGGCCGAATGGCCTACTCCTACACCTATTGTCTATGTTTCTATGATTCCACTGCTACAAAACTCCAGGACTATCCTCCAGGACAACCTACATCCACAGCTACTCCAGATAGACACAAAATGCTGGAGTAACTCAGCGGGCAGGCAGCATCTCTGGAGAAAAGGGATAGGTGACGTTTTGGGTCAAGACCCGTCTTCAGACTCTTCTTGAGTTTGGACCCGACACGTCACCCATTCCTTCTCTCCAGAGATGCTGCCCCTCCCGCTGAGTTACTCCAGCTTTGGTTTGCACCAGCATCTGCAGTTCCTTCCTCAACATCACAGCATCACCTGCTGCCTGGTGCAGCAGAGACAAGCTGTCGAAATGCTCACATACCCTGGAGGACCAGGCCATAGAACATAGAACAGTGCAGCACAGGATCAGGCCCTTCGGCCCACAATGTCCGTGCCGAACATGATGCCACGTTAACCATTGGCGACTGACGTCTTTACCTTAGATATCTTCCCGGACCAGTTTTTCACCCATCCTTCCAATTCATCATGGACCTGCTGCTTCTCATCCAAAGGGCCCCTTTCCTCAGCCTGCACGCGATCTTTATCCATTCTTCTTAGGCCCCCTTCGGCCATGTCTTACCATGGGTGTCTCCAGGGTTGGAGGACACCTGTTTAACGTGGGGAGACTGGTGCACAGACAGCCACCCCACTGGGGTCCTTGACAGATCTGGGTCAGGATCCAGTGGCATGGAGTCCAAGACGACCCGAGACCCTTTTCTGCTGCAGCCTTCATCCGCCTTCCCAGCCGTTGTGACGCTCCACTAAACTCAGCCATCGTCCTCCGTCTGTTCCACCGTTGAGGTCTTGGTTGGATTGCTCTTTGTCAGAGACCTCCCCCTCGACCTTACCGCCATGGGTGGCCCTACCAGGAGCATAGCTCCAGACGGCATCGCTCTCAGGATCTCAGGACCACACAAGCTTCTCCATCACAACAAGGTGACAATCCCTCCATGGTGGTACCCCTCTATTCCCTTCATATCGGCGTGCCTATCAAAAAGCCTCTTAGACGCTATCGTATCTGCCTCCACCACTACCCTCGTCAGCTTGTTCCAGACACTCACCATCCCTTGTAGAAATAAAAAAATCCCCACACATCTCCTTTAAACGTTGGCCCTTTCGCCTTACAGTGGGCCGGGACACTCCTGGTTAGCAGGGACATTCCGCTCCTGATCTTTGGTCACCGGGTATGGAGTGGGGAGGGTCGGGAGGGAGGGCGGGTGGGTGGCATCTCCCTGTCGGTTTGCTCCTGGGCCTGGCCAAGATGGCCATGCGCGGGTCCAGGCAGCGGGCGGTCGATGGTCACGCCGGAGACGGCTGCCTGCCCCTCTTCCGGGCCTACGTCCGTGCGCGCGTCCCTGGAGAGGGAACACATACGCGGCGTCCACGGGGACTCTGGAGGCCTTCCGTGAACGCTGGTTCGAGGTGGAACGTGGGGGTTCGAGAGCATTGTAGATAAAGATGACAATACTTTAATCTGATAACTGTTTGATTGTAAACTGCCAATGGCAGTCTCATAGAAACATAGAAACATAGAAAATAGGTGCAGGAGGAGGCCATTCGGCCCTTCGAGCCAGCACCGCCATTCATTGTGATCATGGCTGATCGTCCACAATGAATAACCCGTGCCTGCCTTCTCCCCATATCCCTTGACTCCACTAGCCCCCTAGAGCTCTATCTAACTCTCTCTTAAATCCATCCAGTGACTTGGCCTCCACTGCCCTCTGTGGCAGGGAATTCCACAAATTCACAACTCTCTGGGGGGAAAAGTTTTTTCTCACCTCAGTCTTAAACGGCCTCCCCTTTATTCTATAAGATTTTTGTTACTACTCTGTATTTGTGTTTATTTGAATAAAAGCTGTTTGTTAATTTTTTTTTTTAAAGGTGAGCAGTGGGCGGGACAGGTGGGCTGAAGAATGGATGGATATTTATTAGTGACTTTGTCCGCGCCTTTGTCACGACTCTTTTGTGTACTCTGCACGCAAGAACAAATAATTTCACTGCACTTGGCTAGGTACAAGTGGCAATAAAGTATCACCATCACCACCAGGCTCCCACCTGCCCTGCTGCAGCTCGAGCTGCCTCTGATGAAGGAGGCTCCGTTGCAGCTCATCCCTCTCTTGCTGCAAGCTCTCCGTGACGTCAGCAAGCTGCCTGGAGTGAGCCTCTTCCAGCTCCACCCTCTCCTTCGCCAGTCCTTCCGCCAGCTCCTTCCTTTGGACGTGTAGCTGCGTCTCTGTGTCGCTGAGCCTCCGCAGTAGCTCCTCCCTCTGGGTGCTGGCTTCCTCAGCCTCCTGCTTCCACCTCCGCTCCAGTTGTGCTCTGTCCGCGTGAAACCTGTCCCGCAACTCCTTCTGCTCCTCGCTGTGTTTACGTTCTGCCGACTGTTGGAACGTTTTAAGGATCTCAATTTCTCCTTGAAGGTCTGAAATGTGGCTTTTGAGTTGCGTGGCCTCTTGGTGCATCGCTGCCATCTCTTTCTGGTGCATCTGGTTGAAACCCTCGCTCTCCGCTTCATATTTGACCCTCACCTCATCCAGTTGTTCCTCGTGATCATTTACCTGCAGAGGAGAAATATCAGAGACATTTGGCACACTGTACATTCAGACCCAGGTACAGGTACACGCACACATGCACACGCACGCGCACACAAACTCTCAGGCGCACATGCACGAACACACACGCACACACATACGCATGCACACACGAACGCACGCACACAATAAAGCATGCACATACGTGCACTCGAACGCATGCACACGCGCACGCACACGCTCACATACGCACACACATACATACACACGCAGACATGTACGCACATGCACACACGCGCACACACACACGCACGCAAACACACTCGCATGCACACACACGCATGCACACACACGCATGCACACACACGCATGCACGTGCTCACACGCAAACACGTACACACACACGCACATGCACACACACACACACGCACACTAGCGCACACTCTCGCACGCACACACACATTTCCAGCTCTTCCCTACCCATCCCAACTCCAGCTCCCCAAACTCTGCCTGATGCAAGTGTCAGATAGATCGGGTAGAAGAATATTGCACAATAATGAACCAGAAATGAAACAGATTGTATTCTCATCAATGTCTGTTGCACTGCGGAAAAAGTCTTAAATGGAGTCACCCAGCACGGAAACAGGCCCTTCAGCCCAAAGCATCCATGCTAACTCCACCTCCCTGCACTTGGCCCATTTCCCTCTAAACCTTTCCTATCCATGTATACATCCAAATTATTTCAAAATATTGTTATAATGCCAGCCTCAACTACCTCCTCTGGCAGCTCGTTCCATACACCCATCATGCTCTGTGTGAAAAAGTTATCCCTCAAGTTCCTATTAAATCTTTCCCATCTCTCCTTAAACCTGTGTCCTCTGCTTCTGGATTCCCCTACTCTGGGTAAAAGACACCCGATCTATTCCCCACCTGTTTTTTATACACCTCTACAAGATCGCCCCGCAGCCTCCTGCGCTCCAAGTAATAGAGTCCTATTCTGCCCAACCTCTCCCTATAGCACAGGTCCTCAAGACCTGGCAATAGCCCTGTGCATCTTCTCTGCACCCTTTCCAGCATCCTACCTGTAGCAGGGTGACCAAAACTGAACACAATACTCCATGTGCGGCCTCGCCAACTGATCTTAACCTTTACTAAGTAAACTAACATCAACCTGCCAAACCGCTAGATATCAAAGGAGGAATCTGACCCGATGAGATGTATAATTTTGCTGACATTTTTTATTGTGCCAATCTGGTTCTGGATTGTTGGCCTTTATAACAAGAGGAATCGAATATAGGAGCAAAGAGGTCCTTCTGCAGTTGTACAGGGCCGTAGTGAGACCACACCTGGAGTATTGTGTGCAGTTTTGGTCCCCTAATTTGAGGAAGGACATTCTTGCTATTGAGGGAGTGCAGCGTAGGTTTACAAGGTTAATTCCCGGGATGGCGGGACTGTCATATGCTGAGAGAATGGAGCTGCTGGGCTTGTACACTCTGGAGTTTAGAAGGATGAGAGGATATCTCATTGAAACATATAAGATTGTTAAGGGCTTGGACACGCTAGAGGCAGGTAACATGTTCCTGATGTTGGGGGAGTCCAGAACCAGGGGCCACAGTTTAAGAATAAGGGGTAGGCCATTTAGAACGGAGACGAGGAAACACTTTTTTCTCACAGAGAGTTGTGAGTCTGTGGGATTCTCTGCCTCAGAGGGCGGTGGAGGTCGGTTCTCTGGATGCTTTCAAGAGAGAGCTAGATAGGGCTCTTAAAAATAGCGGAGTCAGGGAATATGGGGAGAAGGCAGGAACGGGGTACTGATTGGGGATGATCAACCATGAATGGCGGTGCTGGCTGGAAGGGCCGAATGGCCTACTCCTGCACCTATTGTCTATTGGTCACAATGACCAGCGATTCAGCTTCCAGTTCACTTGCCTTTGCTGCAATGTCGGCTCTGAGAGTTAGGACTGCCTGATGATGCTGCTCCTTCAGCTGCTCGATGGCCATTTCTGTTTCCAGACTCAGGTTTAGTTGGTGGCATTCCTCCAGACCCAACGCTGGAACACAAGGACACAGAATCAGACACCCGAGAATGATTTTGTGTTACTGTTTGTTTCTTGTCATGGAGCCGTTCCTTCTCTCCAGAGACGCTGCCTGTCCCGCTGAGTTACTCCAGCATTCTGTATTTATCCTCGGTGTAAACCGGCATCTGTGGTTCCTTCCTACACATCCCATCAGCTCACCGTGTCCATGCCGAACAAGTTGGCATACTGGGCTGGTATATTTTGCCTGCGTTTGACCCATATCCCTTAAACCATTCGGTTCGGTTTAGTTTATTGTCACGTGTACCGAGCTACGGTGAAAAGATTTTTTTTTAAGAAGGAACTGCAGATGCTGGAAAATCGAAGGTAGACAAACGTGCTGGAGAAACTCAGCGGGTGCAGCAGCATCTATGGAGCGAAGGAAATAAGGCAACGTTTCGGGCCGAAACCCGGTGAAAAGATTTTGTTGCGTGCTAACCAGTCAGCAGAAAGACAATACATGATTACAATCGAGCCATTCACAGTGTATAAGGGAATAACGTTTAGTGCAAGGTAAAGCCAGCATAGTCCGATCAAGTCTGAGGGCCACCAATGAAGTAGATAGTTGTTCAGCACTGCTCTCTGCTTGTGGTAGGATGATTCAGTTGCCTGATAACAGCGGGGAAGAATCTGTCTCTGAAACTGGAAGTGTGAGTTTTCCATCCAAATATTGGTCCAAATGTCCTATAAAAGTCACAATTTTATCTTCTTCTACAACTTCCTTTGGCAGCTCGTTCCAGATTTTTTTTAAACTACCCTCTCAGTGAAGAGGTTGCCTCTTAAATCTCTCAACTCTTAACTTAAGTCTGTGCCCTCTAGTTTTAGAATCCTCTACCCTGAGAAAAGGACTGTGAGCATTCACTTTATGCATGTCCTGTACTAGATCGTTAAAATTAGGCTACGTTTATAGACCACGGTCCACACTGTAGATAGAGAATAACGTTTAGTGCAAGATAAAGTCCGGTAAAGTCCGATTAAAGATAGTCCGAGGGTCGATAAATTATACGTGTCTGTAGAAGGGTCCAAGCAAATGCTGGATCTCTTGCCCCAAGCCGGACGGTTCGTTACCTTCATCACCGTCTTCCGCATCGCTCTTGCTCTCCAGTTCCTCCGCCAAAGAAGGTGGTATCAACGGCTGCAGGCGTTTCCCCGGTGCCTGGTCCGCCTGTAACTGTGACTGCAGCTCGTCCACCCGGTCCTGGAGCTCCTGCATCGTGCATACAACAACGTACAGACTGAGACTCGCCGCTCGCGGATCGGTGACGGACTCACGCGAAGCGCACTGCGCTGGAGGGAGCTCGGCGGGACAGGCAGCGGCTGTGGAGGAAACGCTCAGACGGCCTTCCAGGTCGAGACCCTCCTTCAGTCTGGGGAGTTGGGGGGGGGGGGGGAAACTGGGAAAGAGAGGTGGAGGGAAACAACGACCAGCAAGTGATACGTGGAGGAAGGAACTGCAGACGCTGGTTTACACTGAAGACAGACACCAAAAAGCTGGAATCACTCAGCGGGTCAGGCAGCATCTCTGGAGAGAAGGACAAGTTGACGTTTCGGGTCACATCTGAAGAAGGGTCTCGACCCGAAACGTCACCCATTCACTTCTCTCCAGAGACGCTGCCTGTCCCGCTGAGTTACTCCAGCATTTTGTGTTCATCCCCGGCAAGTGATAGGTGGATACAGGCGAGGGGGGTGATCGTCAGATGGGTGGGGACGGTGACAGAGGGCAGGGGGGATAAAGGAGACAGAAGGAGAGAAGTGGGGGTGTGAAGTACAAAGCTGGGGGGGGGGGAGATGGGTGGAGGTTGTCAGAGGGGAGGAGTAAAGGGCCTGTCCCACTTGCGCGTCATTTGTGTGTAATTTACGCGACATCATTTACGTGATGCGTGCATGGTGCGTGGTAGCGTAGGCAGTGACGCGCGGTCGCGCGCGGCGCCCCAGGATTTGGGGATGTACAAAATCTTTGCGCGCCATCTGCCTGACGCACAAATGACGCCCAAGTGGGACAGGCCCTTAAGAGTTTCAGTTTCAGTGTAGTTTATTGTCACGCGTACCGAGGTACAGTGAAAAGCTTTCGTTGCGTGCTGACCAGCCAGCGGAAAGACAATACATTTTTACAATCGAGCCATTTAAAGGACGGTTTAAAGGGAAATGGGAGACAAGGGGATGGGAGGTGAGCCTACAGCAGAGGGGGAAGGAGCAGAGTGACTGAGGAGAGTCGGAGAGTCAGTGTGGAGAAATGGGAACGCACTGGGATGGGGGGGCAGTAGGGGAGGAAGACTTGAAATCCGAGGGTTCTGTGTTCATACCGCTGGCCAAGAAGAATAGGAGGTGCAGCTCCCCCAGTTTATGCTGGGCCTCACTCTGGCAATGGAGGAGGCCCAGGAGAGGAAAGTCAGTGCGGGAATGGGAGGGGAAGGGTCGCGACCTGGAAACGCCATCAGTCCATTCCCACACGGATGCTGCCTGACCCGCTGAGTTCCTCCAGCAGTGTCCTCGCGGGCAGTAAGATGCAGGGCAACTGATCATACCTTGGTCTATGATCCCATCCCAGGAACTGCAACCCTGACATGGCTGCATTCCTGTAGCGCCCGTTTTCCCCCCCGGAGAGAGAGTGGGACCCCATCCAAGAGGCCGAGCACGCAGAACGGACGCGGCCTGCAACGCCACAGAACGCCCGAGCTGTGATAGAACATATTGGCGCATCATCAGGCCAGGCCGACCCCTACAACTCCAACTGGGGTCGCCAACGTCCTCACTCCCAAATAAGGGACAAAAGGTCAAAATACGGGACAAATTCCCGACGGCAATTCATTGACCGACTGGGCCGTGTCTGGGTGAATGATGAGTTGGCCCGGGTGCTGGACTGCACACAAAGCCCGGCCGGCGGGCCAGCTGAGGAGTTTTGTCCCGGCACCCCATCCAACTCATGAACCGATGATCGGCCGTGAGAAGGAGGGTGGTGGTGTCGGCGGTTAGCGAAGGTCAGTTGGCCGGGCTGCCGACCGACGGGGCCACGGGCGAGGCGCTGCTGCTGCTGCACTCCATGGGCTGCACTACGTCGGGACGGGTGAGGCGGGGCGGACGCGGCGCTCCGACCCGACAGTCCCCTCGACCCGAGTAGTAGCAGTCAAATACGGGACAAGGGCGGTACCGTACGGGACAAACCAATTTAGCCCAATGTACGGGATGTCCCGGCTAATACGGACAGTTGGCAACCCTAGCTCCAACCCTGTGCCACCGCCAGAACATGCCTTTTAGGCCAAGTGAAGACTAACATTGTGTTTAAATTTGTGACTTGAAGGGTACAAGATGGCACCTGTGTACTGACTCAGTGTGGTCTGCTACCTTACACTCTTATATTTAGTATGATTGTGCCTAATGTACAGTAGAATTGTCACTGAACTGTATGCAAAAACAAAATGTCACCGTATAGAGGTCTAGGTGAACATCCCAATAACAGCACAGTATCAGTGCAGCCACATGACTGGAGTCACGGAGACTTGCAGCATGGGCATAGGCCCTTCAGCTCATCCAGTCATCCAACCATCAACCACACGTATACTAACCCATGTTCGTCCCATATATAATTCCCTCCACATCCTCATCAACTCTTCTTGAATCCTGCATTCACCTTCAGTATATAATGGCTGACACGCTCATAGTCAGCCCTTCATCCATGCCAAACCCATTGGCCTGTATTTGGCCAATATCCATCCGAACTTTTCCTATCTTTATATGGGCAGCTTACAACCCAGCGGCATGAATATTAAGTAGGAAGGAACTGCAGATGCTGGTTTAAACCGACAAAAGACACAAAATGCTGGAGTAACTCAGCGGGTCAGGCAGCATCTCTGGAGAGAAGGAATGGGTGACGTTTCGGGTCGAGACCTTTCTTCAAATTGAGAGTCAGGGGCAAAGAGATATCGACGGGGATGTTGAGAGAGAAAGAACAAATGAATGAAAGATATGCAAAAATGTGACGATGATAAAGGAAACAGGCCATTGTTAGAATCTTATAGAAACATATACAATTCTTAAGGGATTGGACAGGCTAGATGCAGGAAAAATGTTCCGATGTTGGGGGAGTCCAGAACTAGGGGTCTCAGATTAAGAATAAGGGGTATACCATTTAGGAATGAGATAAGGAAAAACTTTTTCACCCAGAGAGTTGAAAATCTGTGGAATTCTCTGCTATAGAAGGCAGTGGAGGCCAATTCAGTTTGATGTTTTTCAAGAGAGAGTTAGATTTAGCTCTTAGGGCTAAATGAATCAAGGGATATGGGAAAAAGCAGGAACGAGGTACCGATTTTAGATAATAATAATAATAATAAATTTTATTTATATAGCGCTTTTCAGGACTCAAAGTCGCTTTACAATTGAGAGTCAGGAATAAACAAAACAAAATAGAGCAGTAAGAACAGAGGGGGGGGGGGGAACATGGGACTAAGGGTATGCAGAGGTGAAGAGATGGGTCTTGAGGCGGGACTGGAAGATGGTGAGGGACTCAGAATTTCGGACCGGTTGTGGGAGGGAATTCCAGAGCCTGGGAGCTGCCCTGGAGAAGGCTCTGCCTCCAAAGGTGCAGAGGTTGATTTCGGAGTGGAGAGGAGACCAGCTGATGTGGATCTGAGGGACCTTGAGGGTTGGTAGGGGGAGAGGGAGGTCAATGAGATAAGGGGGGGCCAGGTTGTTGAGGGCTTTGTAGGTGAGGACCAGGATTTTGTAGGTGATCCGGTGGGAAATGGGAAGCCAGTGAAGTTCTTTGAGAACTGGGGTGATGTGGTGCCAGGATTTGGTGTGGGTAATGAGTCGAGCGGCTGCATTTTGGACCAGTTGGGAGTCGTTTGATGCTGCTGGAATTGATTCCGAAAAGAAGAGAGTTACAGTAGTCCAGTCGGGAGGAGATGAAGGCATGGATGAGTCTTTCAGCAGCGGGGGGTGTGAGAGACGATCTGATTTTTGCAATGTTGCGGAGGTGAAAAAATGATGTTTTGACAACATGGCGGATGTGAGGCTCAAGGGAGAGGGTTGAGTCAAGGATCACGCCAAGGTTGCGTGCCTGAGGAGATGGGGAGACAGTGGTGCCGTCGATAGTGAGAGTGGGGTTGTTAATTTTAGTGAGTGTTGATTTGGAGCCAATGAGGAGAAATTCTGTTTTGCTACTGTTTAATTTAAGGAAGTTGAGTTGCATCCAAGATTTGATGGCTGATAGGCAGGAGTTGATATGGGAGAGAGGGGGTGGTGGGGGGACTTGGGTGGGGGACCAATGGAGTGATCGGCCATGATCATATTGAATGGCGGTGCTGGCTCGAAGGGCAGAATGGCCTACCCCTGCACCTATTTTTTTATGTTTCTATGTTAGCTCTTTGCTAGGTGAGAACGAGAAGCTGGTGCGACTTGGGTGGGGACCAATGGAGTGCGAGGGAATGCAGGGGTTACTTGAAGTGAGAGAAATCAACATTATACACTGGGCTGTAAGCTGGCCAAGCGAAATAGGAGATGCTTTTCATTTTGCATTTGTTGAAACGGGCTATTGTTGAGTCCTATTACCCTAGCTTCAACGTTGTCTTGTTGAGTCTCATTGTCTGTAACCCATTTTCACCTAGAACACAGCTAACTATGGCCTGTTTCCTTTATCATCGTTACTTTTTTGCATATCCTTCATTCATTTGTTCTATATCTCTCTACATCACCGTCTATATCTCGTTTCTCTCTCCCCTGACTCTCAGTCTGAAGAACGGTCTCGACCCGAAACGTCACCCATTCCTTCTCTCCAGAGATGCTTTTCCATGCCACAGAGGGCAGCGGAGGCCAAATCACTGGATGGATTTAAGAGAGAGTTAGATAGAGCTCTAGGGGCTAGTGGAATCAAGGGATATGGGGAGAAGGCAGGCACGGGTTATTGATTGGGGATGATCAGCCAATGATCACAATGAATGGCAGTGCCGGCTCAAAGGGCCGAATGGCCTCCACCTGCAATTATTTTCTATGTTTCTATGTTTCTATGCTGCCTTCCCTGCTGAGTTACTCCAGCATTTTGTGTCTATCTTTGGTGTAAAGCAGCATCTGCAGTTCCTTCCCACACTACCTTTCCCAGGTGTGTTTGGGCACAGTTTGCAGCCCGTTGTTTCCCAGCCAGTACAATCCCGACATTACTGACCCTGAGCTGCTGTTCATACACCTCTCGCAGCCGTGACAACCTCTCCTCCTGCAGGAAGAACTGGCCTCCCGTCGGGTCCATGTCTCCAAACTGTGGACAACAAACGCAACACCTTACCTTAATACCACAACGTTAAATAGAAACCTATTTATTTCTCCACGCGCACAACTTCCACCGAATCATAGAGAACTACAGAGCACGGAAACACGCCCTTCGGCCCAACATCCATACCGACCAACATGCCGCAACTACACTAGTCCCGCGTTTGGCCCAGATCCCTCTAAACCAAGAGTTCCCAACCTGGGGTAAATTTACCCCCAGAGGGTACATTTGTTGATTCTGGATTTGTGTATATATTTGTTTCATTGACTGACTGTGTTTGGTTCTGGTTTGGATCTGTTCATCATTAGCTGTTCATAAATAAGTGAAATAACATTGTTATGTGGCTAT
The DNA here is from genome assembly GCA_038087875.1 of Malacoraja senta. Classification (NCBI taxonomy): domain Eukaryota; kingdom Metazoa; phylum Chordata; class Chondrichthyes; order Rajiformes; family Rajidae; genus Malacoraja; species Malacoraja senta. The sequence goes on from CM075978.1 coordinate 65,319,839, forward strand.
TAAAGTTGCCTGGGGTAAACGGGGCGAAAAAGGTTGGGAACCCCGGCACTAAATTTTCCTGCCCATGTAGCTGCCCAAGTGTCAGAAAGAATAAAGTTGAATGTAGTAAGAACTGACGGGAGAAAGCAGGAGGATGAAAGGGTCTGTCATTTGCCTGCCATTCATCCCTCTCCCACCCCCTCCTCCTTGCCCCTCTCCCACCCCCTCCTCCTTGCCCCTCTCCCACCCTCCCTCCCACCCCCCGCCACCCCACCCCTCCCCCTATCATCCCTCCTCTCTTCCGCCCGTCACCCCACAACCCCCACCACCCCTCCCCCACCCCCCACCCCTCTCTTCCCCCCGTCACCCCACCCCCTCCCCACCACCACCCCTCTCTTCCCCCCATCACCCCACCCCTCCCCACCACCCACCCCTCCCTTCCCCCCTGCCACCCCACCCCTCTCTTCCCCCCGCCACCCCCCACTCTCCCACCACCTCTCCTCCCTCCCCCCCGTACATAGTGGGCTGAAGGGCCTGTTCCTGTGCTCTATGTTCTATGTAAATCATATTAAACTTCTGGCAAGTCCCAAAGGAGGAGGGGGTGGGGGGGTGGGGGGTACTCGGGCAAATCTCAACGGCTGGCTACCTTCTCTTTTAAACCGCCTCCAGGTTGCCCTGCAGCTTCTTTGCCAGTCTCTCGGAGTCAAACAACCTCTCGGAGTTTTCCAGAAGCTCCTTCTCCAGCCGACAGTTTTCCTTGGAGACAAGAAGAGCCGGGTGAACAACTGGGAGCTGTAGTGAATGTCCAAACACACTCCGCAAAGAACACTTTAACGCAAGGGTGAACGATGCAGGACAGGACAGGACATTGGCTTGAGACATTGCGCGTTTACATTCAAAACTTGATCATTGTGAAAAGCAGGGAGTTGAGGGATTACCATGGTAACCCCTGATGTGTGTGGTCAGGGATTTATTGATTCAGGAACTTTATTGATTGAATGAGAATGGATTGAAAGATAAGAATTTGTGCGTTCTCCCTGTGACCTCATGGGTTTCCTCTCGAGTTCCAAAGACCTGCAGTTTGTAGGTGAACTGGCTTTGTTAAAAATTGTAAATTGTAAACAGGAAGGCAGATTACTATCTAAATGGCATCAAGTTGGGAAAAGGGGAAGTACAACGGGATAATAGGGTCCTTGTACATCAGTTTATGAAAGTAAGCATGCAGGTACAGCAGGCAGTGAAGAAAGCGAATGGCATGTTGGTCTTTATAACAAGAGGAATCGAATATAGGAGCAAAGAGGTCCTTCTGCAGTTGTACATGGCCCTAGTGAGACCATACCCGGAGTATTGTGCGCAGTTTTGGTCCCCTAATTTGAGGAATGACATTCTTGCTATTGAGGGTTTACAAGGTTAATTCCCGGGATGGCGGGACTGTCATATGCTGAGAGAATGGAGCAGCTGGGCTTGTACACTCTGGAGTTTAGAAGGATGAGAGGATATCTCATTGAAACATATAACATAGAACGGAGACGAGGAAACACTTTTTCTCACAGAGTTGTGAGTCTGTGGAATTCTCTGCCTCAGAGGGCGGTGGAGACAGGTTCTCTGGATGCTTTCAAGAGAGAGCTAGATAGGGCTCTTAAAAATAGTGGAGTCAGGAGATATGGGGAGAAGGCAGGAACGGGGTACTGATTGGGGATGATCAGCCATGATCACATTGAATGGCGGTGCTGGCTTAGGGCCGAATGGCCTCCTCCTGCACCTATTGTCTATTGTCTATTTATGTCCCTAGTGTGACAATAAACAATGGACAATAGGTGCAGTAGGCCATTCGGCCCTTCAAACCAGTACCGCCATTCATTGTGATAATGGCTGATCATCCACGATCAGTACCCCGTTCCTGCCTTCTCCCCATATCCCTTGACTCCGCTATCTTTAAGAGCTCTATCTAACTCTCTCTTGAAAGCATCCGGAGAATTGGCCTCCACTGCCCTCTGAGGCGGTGATCGCTGGTCAGCGTGGACCCGGTTGGGCTGAAAGGCCTGTTTCCATGCTGTATCTCCAAATCTCTAACGTCTGCAGATACGGCATGCTGCCTGGATTGGTGGGGATACGCCACAAGGAGAAGTGAGACAGTCTTTGTGTAGGAAGGAACTGCAGATGCTGGTTTACACCGAAGATAGACATAATATGCTGGAGTAACTCAGCGGGACAGGCAGCAGCATCTCTGGAGAGAGGGAATGGGTGACGTTTCGGTTCCAGACCCTTCTTCAGACCCTGGAGGAGGGTCTGGATCCGAAACGTCACCCATTCCCTCTCCCCAGAGATGCTGCTGCCTGTCCGCTGAATTACTGCCAACAGGTTGTGTCTGAGTGGGACAGACTCGGATGCATTTTGCGAGGTACGCGGTGGACATTTTGTCACCTTCACGGCCAGTGCCAGCCGGTCGCGGAGGAATCCTTCGTCTGCCTTCACTTTCTCCATCCCCTTCTCGAGCTGCAGCCTCTGCAGACTGGTCCGCTGCAGAAGTTGCTCACTCTCTCTCGTCATGTCCGCCTTCAGGGCACACAGCCGCTTCTGATGCTCTTGCTCCACCTTACTGAACAAACAACAACATGGTCACAGATAAAGGCTCTCCGGCTGGGGGGCCTTCACACATTTCACAAATACACAAATAAGAATTAAGGGGGAGGCCATTTAGAACGGAGATGAGGAAAAAAAAATTTCACCCAGAGAGTTGTGAATCTGTGGAATTCTCTGCCTCAGAAGGCAGTGGAGGCCAATTCTCCGGATGCTTTCAAGAGAGAGCTAGACAGAGCTCTTAAAGATAGCGGAGTCAGGGGATATGGGGAGAAGGCAGGAACGGGGTACTGATTGTGGATGATCAGCCATGATCACAGTGAATGGTGGCGCTGGCTCAAGGGGCCGAATGGCCTACTCCTGCACCTATTGTCTATTGACCAGACGTGTTTACACCCCAAACTCCCCCCCCCCCCCCACCCCTCAGTAACACTAGTTTAGTTTAAGAAGGAACTGCAGATGCTGGAAAATCAAGGTAGACATAAAATGCTGGAGAAACTCAGCGGGTGAGGCAGCATCTATGGAGCGAAGGAAATAGGCAACGTTTCTGGTCGAAACCCTTCTTCAGTCTGAAGAAGGGTCTCGACCAGAAACGTTGCCTATCTCCTTTGCTCCATAGATGCTGCCTCACCCGCTGAGTTTCTCCAGCATTTTTGTCTACCTACTAGTTTAGTTTAGTTTGGAGATACAGCCCCGACCAGCGATCCCTGCACATAAACACTATCGGACACACACTCGGGACAACACTAGCCCAAGATGCAGCACAGGACATCCTTCTTCCCTGTGGCTATCAAAATGTACAACTCCTCCCCCTTCTGTCGTGGGGGTAGACTGAGACTGACACCCCTCCCCCCTCCCCCCCCCCAATCTTTTAACATCCCCCAATCCTTTCCACTCGTCACTTTAATTCCATGTTTCATGTATCTTGTGTTTTACGACTGTTCGCAGATCAATTTCCCTCCTGGGATAAATAAAGTTCTATCCTATCGCATTTATATTTACAAAAAGCCAATTAACCTACAAACCTGTCCGTTTTTGGAGTGTGGGAGGGAACCGAAGATCTCGGAGAAAACCCACGCAGGTCACGGGAGAAAGTACAAACTCCGTACAGACAGCACCCGTAGTCAGGATCGAACTCGGGTCTCTGATGCTGTAAGGCAGCAACTCTACCGCTGCACCACCGTGCCACCCATGCAAGAATGTGTCTCTGAGCTTCTGCCCAATACCACTGCAACCAGACATCACTCCCACAAACATCTGAAAACCAATGCAGGAGGGATTTCCTGGAGCATCATCTTGGCATCATGCCTGGCACAGACTTTGTGGGCCGAAGGGCCTGTTCATGGCCTATCCGGGTCATGTGATAGGAGCAGAATTAGTACCATTCAGCCCATCGAGTCTACCCCATCATTCAATGAATGAATGAATGAATGAATACGTTTATGGGCCAAGTATTCACATACAAGGAATTTGCCCTGATGCTCCGCCCGCAAGTGACAACATGACGTACAGTGACAGTTAGGAATGACACATAAAACATTAAACATTAATAATAAAACATTATCGATTAAACATGTGAATTAAAATAAAATACCAGTGCAAAAGGAGGCTACAGATTTTTGGTTATTGAGTAGAGCTACTCGTGGAACAAAGCTGTTTTTATGTCTGGCTGTGGCAGCTTTGCAGTCATAGCTGATCTATCTTTCCCTCCTAACCCCATTCACCTGCCTTCTCCCCATAACCGACACCCGCTGCTGTTCCTGTGCTGTACCGTTCTCCGCTCTATGATGGTTGATTAGATCCATTGCACTTCCAACCAGTTATTACAGTTTTTCACTTTCTTTCAGCACCACCTTACCACTCAAAGGTGCAACTACCTGGAATGCCTGTAGAAAGATCTATATTCACAATTAAACTAGGTTTCAAGGGATTTGTTGTACATACATTTGGCATAGGTATTCCCTAAGGAATGAGGACATCTCCGATGACCTGGTATGGATCACCTCATCCTGGGCACAAATGCGGCGTAGACGGAGGAATTGTGAGTAGGGGATAGAGTCTTTACAGGAAGCAGGGTGGGAAGAAGTGTAGTCTATGGGAGTCAGTGGATTGGATTTACAGGAAGCAGGGTTGGAAGCATCTGTGCCCAGGAGATGCAATACCTGTCACTATATCTCCCCCTCGACTCCATCCCAGGACCCCGACAATCTTTCCAGGTGAGGCAGAGGTTCACTTGCACCTCCTCCAACCTCATCTACTGTATCCGCTGTTCCAGGTGTCAACTTCTCTACATCGGTGAGACCAAGCGCTGAACACCTCCGCTCAGTCCGCCTGAACCTACCTGATCTCCCAGTGGCTCAGCACTTCAACTCCCCCTCCCATTCCCAATCTGACTTTTCTGTCCTAGGCTTCCTCCATTGTCAGAGTCAGGCCCAGCGCAAATTGGAGGAACAGCACCTCATATTCAATTGGGCAGTTTACACCCCAAGCGGTATGAATATTGACTTCTCTAACTTCAGATAGCCCTTGCTGTCCCTCTCTATCCATCCCCTCCCCCTTCACAGTTCTCCCACTAGTCTCACTGTCTCCGCCTACATTCTATCTCTGTCCCGCCCACTCCCCTGACATCAGTCTGAAGAAGGGTCTCGACCCTAAACGTCATCCATTCCTTCTCTCCACAGATGCTGCCTGTCCTGCTGAGTTACTCCTGCATTTTGTGTCTGTCTTCGGTTAAAACCAGCATCTGCAGTTCTTTCCCATACATTTGGCATACATCATATTGGATTGCCTTAAACTCATTCTGGGTTTCATTGTAGACACAAAATGCTGGAATATCTCAGCGTGACTGGCAGCATCTGTGGATAGAAGAAATGGGTGACATAGAAACATAGAAAATAGGTGCAGGAGTAGGCCATTCGGCCCTTCGAGCCTGCACCGCCATTCAATATGATCATGGCTGATCATCCAACTCAGTATCCTGTACCTGCTTTCTTCTCCATACCCCCTGATCCCTTTAGCCACAAGGGCCACATCTAACTCCCTCTTAAATATAGCCAATGAACTGGCCTCAACTACCTTCTGTGGCAGAGAATTCCAGAGATTCACCACTCTCTGTGAGAAAAATGTTTTCCTCATCTCGGTCCTAAAAGATTTCCGCTTTATCCTTAAACTGTGACCCCTTGTTCTGGACTTCCCCAACATCGGGAACAATCTTCCTGCATCTAGCCTATCCAACCCTTTAAGAATTTTGTACGTTTCTATAAGATCCCCCCTTAATCTTCTAAATTCTAGCGAGTACAAACCGAGTCTATCCAGTCTTTCCTCATATGAAAGTCCTGCCATCGCAGGAATCAGTCTGGTGAACCTTCTCTGTACTCCCTCTATGGCAAGAATGTCTTTCCTCAGATTAGGAGACCAAAACTGTACGCAATACTCCAGGTGTGGTCTCACCAAGACCCTGTACAACTGCAGTAGAAACCTCCCTGCTCTTATACTCAAATCCTTTTGCTATGATTGCCAACATACCATTTGCTTTCTTCACTGCCTGCTGCACCTGCATGCCTACTTTCAATGACTGGTGTACCATGACACCCAGGTTTCGTTGCATCTCCCCTTTTCCTAATCGGCCACCATTCAGATAATAGTCTACTTTCCTGTTTTTGCCACCAAAGTGGATAACCTCACATTAATCCACATTATACTGCATCTGCCAAACATTTGCCCACTCACCCAACCTATCCAAGTCACTTTGCAGCCTCCTAGCATCCTCCTCACAGCTAACACTGCCCCCCAGCTTCGTGTCATCCGCAAACTTGGAGATGTTGCATTCAATTCCCTCATCCAGATCATTAATATATATTGTAAATAGCTGGGGTCCCAGCACTGAGCCTTGCGGTACCCCACTAGTCACTGCCTGCCATTCTGAAAAGAACCCGTTTACTCCTACTCTTTGCTTCCTGTCTGCCAGCCAGTTCTCTATCCACATCAATACTGAACCCCCAATACCGTGTGCTTTAAGTTTGTATGCTAATCTCTTATGTGGGACCTTGTCGAAAGCCTTCTGAAAGTCCAGATATAACACATCCACTGGTTCTCCCTTATCCACTCTACTAGTTACATCCTCGAAAAATTCTATAAGATTCGTCAGACATGATTTACCTTTCATAAATCCATGCTGACTTTGTCCAATGAACTCACCACTTTCCAAATGTGCTGCTATCCCATCCTTTAATAACTGACTCCAGAATTTTCCCCCACCACTGATGTAGACTAACTGGTCTGTAATTCCCTGTTTTCTCTCTCCCTCCCTTTTTAAAAAGTGGGTTTACATTAGCTACCCTCCAGTCCTCAGGGTCGAGTCTGAAGAAGGGCCTTGACGTTATGGTCAAGGCCCTTCTTCAGACTCGACCGAAACGTCACCCATTCCTTCTCTCCAGAAATGCTGCCTGTCCCACTGAGTTACTCCAGCATTTTTTGCATATGTTCGGTGTAAACCAACTTCTGTCGTTCATTCTTGCACACTAGGTTTCATAGACTAACATAACTAGGAAACATCTTTAAAGTGGATAAAACAAATAACTACAATGGCCATAAATGAAAGGGTGCAAGATATATTTGGTTAGAAAGTTGGACAGGTACATGGACAGGACTGGTAGAAAACATAGAAACATAGAAAATAGGTGGCCGAGGAGGCCATTCGGCCCTTCGAGCCAGCGCCGCTATTCATTGTGATCATGGCTGATCGTCCCCAATCAATAACCCGTGCCTGCCTTCTCCCCATATCCCTTGATTCCACTAGCCCTAGAGCTCTATCTAACTCTCTCTTAAATCCATCCAGTGACTTGGCCTCCACTTCCCTCTGAGGCTGGGAATTACACAAATTCACAACTCTCTGGGTGAAAAAGTTTTTTCTCACCTCAGTCTTAAACGGCCTCCCCTTTATTCTAAGACTGTGGACTCGCCCAACATTGGGAACATTTTTCCTATAGAAACATAGAAATTAGGTGCAGGAGGAGGCCATTCGGCCCTTTTGGGGGGATATGGCCAAACCTGGGCCGATGGGACTAGTGTAGATGGGAACACTGAAGGTAGTAAAGATGAGGGAGTGGGGGCCTGGGGAACAGAAGTCGACCGAGATGAGAAAATCATTTTTTACACAGAGAGTGGTGAATCAGTGGAATTCTCTGCCACAGAAGGTAGTCGAGGCCAGTTCATTGGCTATATTTAAGAGGGAGTTAGATGTGGCCCTGGCTAAAGGGATCAGGGGGTATGGAGAGAAGGCAGGTACAGGATACTGAGTTGGATGATCAGCCATGATCATATTGAATGGCGGTGCAGGCTCGAAGGGCTGAATGGCCTACTCCTGCACCTATTTTCTATGTTTCTATGTTTCTATGTAAGTCATTGAAGAGACAAAGGGCGGGTGAGGTGTCTTAGACACAGGCAGTAGTAAAGATGAGGGAGTGGCTGTCTGAAGAAGGGTCTCATTCCCATTCCTTCTCTCCAGAGATGCTGCCGGTCCCGCTGAGTTACTCCAGCATCTACCTTGAGTGTAGATGGGACATGTTGGTGGGTGTGGGGAGGTTGGGCCGAGGGGCCTGTTTCCGTGCTGTGTGAATCTGTGGCGATGCAGGTATGTTGGTGTGGGTGATTTTTGGCGGGCGGGCGTGTGGTTGCCGGGGAGGTGTGGAGGGGTACCGGAGGTTGCATTCGTTGAGGTGTTCTATCGCGGCGTGCCGGTCATCAACCTCGGAAGCCATCAGATGTTTCAGCTTCTCCGCCTTCTCCAAGTCACTTCGAAGCTTCTCTTTTTCCCTTAAAACCTGATCAACGCATTCCCTGGAGAGAAAAAAAAACCCAGAATTGACGTCTGTTTACTAAAGCACGCTTGGAACCACTGAATTCTGACACAAGAAGCATTTTACAGAAACGAATCATGATTTCAATCTCAACAGAGGACTCGAGGGTGTGAGCTATAGGGAGAGGTTGGGCAGGCTGGGTCTCTATTCCATGGAGCGCAGGAGGCTGAAGGGTGATCTTATAGAGGTGTATAATAACATCATGAGGGGAATAGGCACAGAGTCTCAGGTACATCGTTCCCTGAAGGTCGAGTCGCAGGTAGATGAGGTGGTTAAATAGACTTTTGGCACGTTGGCCTTCAAAAGTCAGTATATACATTATATATTTGGCACATTTTTTGCGGGCAGTAGGAAAAAAATAAAGACAATAGACAATAGGTGCAGGAGTAGGCCATTCGGTCCCTTCGAGCCAGCACCGCCATTCAATGTGATCATGGCTGATCATCCAGAATCAGCAGCCCGTCCCTGCCTTCTCCCCATATCCCCTGACTCCGCTATCTTTAAGAGCCCTATCTAACTCTCTCTTGAAAGCCTCCAGAGAATTGGCCTCCACTGCCCTCTGAGGCAGAGAATTCCAGAGATTCACAACCCTCTGTGTGAAACAGTTTTTCCTCATCTCCGTTCTAAATGGCTCACCTCTTATTCTTAAACTGTGGCCCCTGGTTCTGGACTCCCCCAACATCGGGAACATGTTTCCTACCTCTAGCGTGTCCAAACCCTTAATAATCTTATATGTTTCAATAAGATACCCTCTCATCCTTCTAAATTCCAGATTATAAAAGCCCAGCCGCTCCATTCTCTCAGCATATGACAGTCCCGCCATCCCGGGAATTAACCTTGTAAACCTACGCTGCATTCCCTCAATAGCAAGAATGTCCTTCCTCAAATTTGGAGACCAAAACTGCACACAGTACTCCAGGTGTGGTCTCACTAGGGCCCTGTACAACTGCAGAAGGAAAGAAATGTCAGTTTTGCTGTACGGACTCGATCTTGGAGGGAATATTCCAGTTCTGATGCGCAAACAGGGGTAGTGGATAGACAAGGTAGCCGATAGCGTCCGCAGGCTTGGGATGGACTTAGGTCACTCGCGTGTTCTCTGAATCGGAGATAGAGACGTCGAGAAAGCGAAGGGAAGTCGGGGCTCGAGCAGAGGAAAGTGGGAGCTGGTTGGAAGCTGGCAGTGAGGGAATTGAAGGGTTAAAGCAGTGAACGAGAGCAGGAAGCAGCACCGATACAGACACGATGTACCTGAGAGAGAGGTGAGGGAAGGGTCTGGCGGCGACTGAAAAAAGGAATGATCTACGTATTCTACAGGGAGAGAGACAGAGCCTGAACACAACGGGCTCCCACCTAGAACCGGGAATTCGGTTTGAACCCATTCTTCCAAAGATCCGATCCGAAGAAAACAAATCTGTTGTGTGGAGAGCAAATGCTGCAAACACACTACAAATTCTCTCAGTCGCCAGACTTTAGGACCCAGGGGAGCCCGGAGCTCAGAGCTTGCTGCGGGCCGGATAAAAGCTAGTGGCGGGCCGGATGTGGCCCGCGGGCCATAGTTTGGAGACACCTGGTATTGTGCATAGACGTTGGGAGGTCATGTTACAGTTGTATAAGACGTTGGTGGGGCTACATTTAGAGTATTGTGTTCAGTTCTGGGAACCATGTTATAGGAAAGATATTGTCAAACTTGAAATGGTACAGAGAAGATTTATGAGGATATTGCCAGGACTAGAGGGTGTGAGCTATAGGGAGAGGTTGAGTAGGCTGGGTGCTGGAGGCTGAGGGATGATCTTATAGAGGTGTATAATAACATCATGAGGGGACTAGATCGGGTAGATGCACAGAGTCTTTTACCCAGAGATGGGGAATCGAGGACCAGAGGACATAGGTTTACAATGAGAGAAGAAGATTTAAGAGGGACTTTGGGGATTTTTTTTCACTCAGAGGCTGGTCCGTCTCTGAAACAAGCTGCTGGTGGAAGCTGTAAAAGTGGGGAACATTTTAAAGACATGTGGACAGATACACAGTGCCCTCCATAATGTTTGGGACAAAGACCCATCATTTATTTATTTGCCTCTGTACTCCACAATTTGAGATTTGTAATAGAAAAAAAATCACATGTGGTTAAAGTGCACATTGTCAGATTTTAATAAAGGCCATTTTTAGACATTTTGATTTCACCATGTAGAAATTACAGCAGTGTTTGTACATAGTCCCCCATTTCAGGGCACCATCCGGAAGTGGCGGCGCTGTTGAACAGCAGCGGCTCGCCTGCAGTCCGTCTGTTTTTACTTTTTTTGTTGTTTTCTTTTTGTCCTGTTTTAGTTACATTTTAGTTTATTGGGTTGTGTATGTGTGGGGTGGGGGGGGTGAAACATGTTTTTTGTCTCTTCCTTCGGGGGAATGCGACTTTTTCTTGTCGTATCCCCCTTCTCTGCCTCCGTCTGTGCTGAGGCCAAAAAGGCGGAGCTGCCGGCCTCCAACTCCAACCGACCGACCGACCTCGAGGCTCCGGAGGCAGAGCCAGGACTTACCAGCGCGGGGCTGGCCAACTTCAGGGCTGCGGTGGCGTTCCGGTGGTGGCGACCGAGGACACTGGTGGCGACCTGAATCCGGAGGCTCGGCCGCGGGCCCGGTGGACGACATCGTCGGGAGCGCGCAGGTCACAGGTGGGTGACCTGTTTTTCTGGGGCTCCCGCAACTACAGCTGCATCCGCTGGACTGGAGGGCGGCAGCTTCGGCAGCTTCGACCACCCCGGGCCGCGGAGTTTGAACCGGCCCGTCGCAGACCGGAGCACGGATTCAGCCGCGGGACTGACTTACCATCACCCGGCGGGGCCACAACGTCAGAAGCCTGGATCGCCTCAGCGCAGAGGGAGAACAAAGCGGGAAGAGACAGAGACTTTAAGACTTTTGCCTCCATCACAGTGAGGAGGTGCCTGGTGAACTCACTGTGGTGGATGTTAATTTGTGTTTATTGTGTGTTTTGTTATTTATTATATGTATGACTGCAGGCAACGATATTTCGTTCAGAGCGAAAGGTCTGAATGACAATAAAGGAATCTAAGTCTAAGTCTAATCTAAGTCTAAGTTTGGGACACATGGCTTCACAGGTGTCTGTAATTGCTCAGGTGTGTTTAATTGCCTCCTTAATACAGGTATAAGAGAGCTCTCAGCACCTAGTCTTTCCTCCAGTCTTTCCATCACCTCTGGAAACTTTTATTGCTGTTTATCAACATGAGGACCAAAGTTGTGCCAATGAAAGTCAAATAAGCCATTATGAGACTGAGAAACAAGAATAAAACTGTTAGAGACATCAGCCAAACCTTAGGCTTGCCAAGATCAACTGTTTGGGACATCATTAAGAAGAAAGAGAGCACTGGTGAGCTTACTAATTGCAAAGGGACTGGCAGGCCAAGGAAGACCTCCAGAGGTGATGACAGAAGAATTCTCTCTTTAATAAAGAAAAATCCCCAAACACCTGTCCGACAGATCAGAAACACTCTTCAGGAGTCAGGTGTGGATCTGTCAATGACCACTGTCCGCAGAAGACTTCATGAACAGAAATACAGAGGCTACACTGCAAGATGCAAACCACTGGTTAGCCGCAAAAATTGGACGGC
>CM075978.1:65341878-65378952 GCA_038087875.1 Malacoraja senta
CAGTCTGAAGAAGGGTCTCAGCCCAAAACGTCGCCCGTTCCTTCTCTCCAGAGATGCTGCCTCACCCGCTGAGTTACTCCAGCATTTTGTGTCAACCAGCTAATCTCTCATCTCTTTCATTCTCTTAAAATCACAAGTTCCAAGTACTCAGATATGAAATGAGTGCGAATTAGAATTTACCCTGATAAACAAGGACCACATTTCCGCGCAGAGGTGGGTCCATGGAACGAGCTGCGAGAGGAGGTAGCGGAGTCAGGGGATACGGGGAGAAGGCAGGAACGGGGTACTGAATGTGGATGATCAGCCGTGATCACAGTGAATGGCAGTGCTGGATCGAAGGGCCGAATATCTATAAAACACCAGGTGGCGCCACCAGCAGTGGCTGCCTCACCAACAGTCTGTCTGTCCTTTCTTCTTTTTGTTATTTTTAGTATGTGTTAAAAAGTATGTTTTAGTGTTCCTTTGATTTGTTTTATGTGGGAATGGGGTTTGGGGGAAACTTTTTTTCAATCTCTTACCTCGACGGAGATGCGATTTTTTTCTGTGTCGTATCTCCGTCCCCACTGCGGCCTAACATCGTGGAGTTGGCGGCCTTTCCTGGAGACCGACCGGCCCTCCAAGCCGCGGGAGTCTGCGGGACTTTAACATCGCGGAGCTTGCGATCCCTTTGCTGGGGATTGAAGCTCCAACCGTGGGGCCTGTGGACTTTAACATCGTGAAGCCCGCGGTCTCTGGTAAGAAGAGGCCGATTCGGGAGCTCCATGCCGCGGAGAGAGTTTCAACTGCCCCGACGCGGGAGTTTCGATCACCCCGACGGGGGCTTCGATCATTGGCTGCGGGGACTTTGATCCCCGACTGCGGATGGTTTGACTGCCCCGACCGCGGGAGAACAAAGAGGAAGAAACATAGAAACATAGAAAATAGGTGCAGAAGGAGGCCATTCGGCCCTTCGAGCCAGGACTGCCATTCATTGGCTCGAAGATAGATAGGTAGATAGATTAAAAATAGGTGCAGAAGGAGGCCATTCAGCCCTTCGAACCAGCGATTCATTGCGATCATGGCTGATCGTCCCCAATCAATAACCCGTGCCTGACTTCTCCCCATATCCCTTGATTCCACTAGCCCATAGAGCTCTATCTAACTCTCTCTTAAATCCATCCAGTGATTTTTTCTCCAATGCCCTCTGTGGCAGGGAATTCCACTAATTCACAACTCTCTGGGTGAAAAAGTTTTTTCCCACCTCAGTCTTTAAATGGCCTCCCCTCTATTGTAAGACTGTGGCTCCTAGTTCTTGACTCGCCCAACATTGGGAACATTTTTCCTGCATCTAGCTTGTCCAGTCCTTTTATAATTTTATATGTTTCTATAAGATCCCCCCTCATCCTTCTAAACGCCAGTGAATACAAGCCTAGTCTTTTCAATCTTTCCTCATATGACAGTCCCGCCATCCCAGGGATCAATCTCGTGAACCCACGCTGCACTGCCTCAATCACAAGGATGTCCTTCCTCAAATTAGGAGACCAAAACTGTACACAATACTCCAGATGTGTCTAACCAGAGGATTGAACTTTTTGCCTTCCATCACAGTGAGCAATGCGGAAGCCACTGTGGTGGATGTTCATGTTAACTTTCATGTAGTTGTGTGTCTTGTTGCTTTGTGTGGCTGTACGGTGACTCAAATTTCACTGTATCTTAACTCGTACATGTGACAAGAAACTGACCTTGAAACCTACTATTACATTTAAAAGGCATTTGGACCGGTACATGGATTGGAACGGTTTAGAGAGATATGGGCCCAACGCGGGCAGATGGGACTGGCAGCTTGGTCAACATGAACGAAGAGTGTAGGAAGGAACTGCAGGTGCTGGTTTACACCGAGAAAAGACACAAAATGCTGGAGTAACTCAGCGGGACCGGCAGCATCTCTGGAGAGAAGGAACGGGTGACGTTTCGGGTCCAGACCCTTTTCTGACCCTTCAGGCTGAAGGGCCTGTTTCCATGCTGCACGAGTCTCAAATTGTGAATATTCTCAAATCATGTGTATGTCCCGGCACCATGCTTGTTAACATTCTCTGCACTCATCCAGGATTAACGGAATTGTTTCGGCAGAGAGGGAATGTCCGTGTGCCGTTGGTGAAGGTGCATGTCCCAGAGTAACAGTGCGGTGATCTCCCGCTGAGGTACGGGTGGATCGGCAACCGTCCACGTCATCAGTCCGCACAGAGCTGCCACCACCACTGGGGGGAGCCAACCCAACAACAACATCAAACACACCATCACAACAGCAACTCACAACCACGTCATCCTCACCGTCACAGAGCACGGAAACAGGCCCCACATACCGACCATCTACACTAGCCCCACCCGCCTGCATTTGGCCCATATCCCCTCTAAATCTCCCCCTTCCACCTCTTGCGTCCCCCAATCCCTTCTCTCCAGAGATGCTGCCTGTCCCGCTGAGTTACTCCAGCATTTTGTGTCTATCTACCTGTCCAAATGTTTTTTAAATGTTGTTATAGTCCCAGCCTCAATTACCTCTTCCAGCAGCTCGTTCCATACACCCGCCACCCTCTGAGTGAAAAAGTAGTCCCTCAGGTTCCTATTAAATCTTTCCCCTCTCAGCTTAAACCTGTGCCCTCTGGTTCTTGATTCCCCTACTCTGGGTAAAACGCTCTGTACATCTGTCCCAATCTATTCCACTCATGATTTTATACATCTCTACAAGATCACCCCTCAGCCTCAAGCTCTCCGAGGGCTTAAGTCCTAGCCTGCCCAACCTCTCCCTATAGCTCAGGCCCTCGAGTCCTCGTTAGATCTCCATGCACTCTGTCTGTGCAATCATCTCTACTTGGATAGGCAAATCAACTTGAAATATGTAGGAAGAAACCGCAGATGCTGGTTTACACCGAAGATAGACACAAAAAGCTGGAGTAACTCAGCGGGACGGGCAGCAACTCTGTAGAGAAGTAATGTGGGTGGTCACAGCCATGATCACAGTGAATGGCCCCATTCCTTCAGGCTCGAAGGGCCGAATGACCTACTCCTGCGTCTCTATTGTCCATTGAGTCCCTTCTTCAGACTGAGAGTCAGGAGAGAGGGAAACTAGAGATATGGAAGGGTACAAAAAGCATGTAAGGTGTGAAAAGAACCGATCAAAGGGGACAATGAACAAGGAAATATAGATGGTTCATTGTTAGCTGAGGGGAGGGTGACAACGAGGCATACACTCAGTAAAATTAATCAGGAGGACAGTGAAACTAGTCGGAGAACCAGGGTGGGGCAGGGATGGAGAGAGAGGGAAAGCAAGGGATACTTGAAGTTAGAGAAGTCAATGTTCATACTGCTGGTGTGTAAGGTGCCCAAGCAAAATATGAGGTGCTGTTCCTCCAATTTGTGCTGGGCCTGACTCTGACAATGGAGGAGGCCCAGGACAGAAAGGTCAGTGTGGGAATAGGAGGGGGAGTTAAAGTGTTGAGCAACCGGGAGATCAGGTAGGTTTAGGCGGAGGTGTTCAGCAAAACGATCGCCCTGTCTGTGTTGGGACAGGTACATGGATTGGAAAGGTTTAGAGGGATATGGACCAAACGCAGGCAGGTGGGACTAGTGTAGATGGGTTGTGCTGGTCGGCGTGGGCAAGTTGGGCCGAAGGGCCTGTTTCCGTATTGTATGACTCTGACCAGGGCGGCACAGTGGCGCAGCGGTAGAGTTGCTGCCTTACAGCGCCGGAGACCCGGGTTCGAGCCCGTGCTGTCTGTATGGAGTTTGCATGCGATCTGTGTGGGTTTTCTCCGAGATCTTCAGTTTCCTCCCACACTCCAAAGACGTACAGGTTTGTAGCTTAATTGGCTTGGTAAATGTAAAAATTGTCCCTAGTGTGTGTAGGATAGTGTTAATGTGCGGGGATTGCTGCTCGAAGCGGACTTGGTGGGCCGAAGGGCCTGTTTCCGCGCTGTATCTCTAAACTAAACTAAAGTAAGACTGTATGAAGGAACTGCAGATGCTGGTTTAAACCGAAGATAGACACAAAATGCTGGAGTAACTCAGCGGGACAGGCAACATCTCTGGAGAGAAGGAATGGGTGACGTTTCGAACTTTTTGTAATGAAATCTTTGCGCGCCAACGGCCTGTCGCGGAACTGATGGCCAAAGTGGGACAGGCCCAAGACCCTGGCGCGATGCAACCTCTCACTCCAACAGCAGCAGAAGCTGGCAAACGATCGCCGAACTCGGCTTGGAGCTCATGGCTGTTGCGGTCTGGATCCGCCCCCACTTCTACTCCCAGAGCGGGGCCAGGTGAGGAGCTGTTCTGCTGGCGGGGAGGATTTGATGAACTTTTCAGAAGGTTTTGTTTGGCGGGGAGAAACAAAGGCAGTCAGACTTTGCAGTTCAAGAGCTTTGTCGATCTGCAGAGACTTTCTTTGTTCAAGGATTCCTCTAATAAGGGAGGATTTGTCCGTGTATCTGTAAAGTCGTAGGAGCGGCAGTGGCTGGCGGAAGGCCAAGTTACACTTGAACGAGTGGGAGCTGAGTCTAGAGTGGTGTTTGTGGTCAGTAACATCGGAAAGCTCCCTCCTACACCGACTTGCCCGGTCCAGGTGGGCTGGGTAAGAACGGCAACAGTGCCTTGGATTTCGTTGAAGCCGGGAGGAGTCGGAGGCCTGAGGAAGAAGCATAAGGAAGCTCCATTTTTTTACGACGGGGAGGATTGGCACGGACATTTCCTATCTTATCAGGAGGAGACTGCTTCTGTTGCTTGCCAAGAAAGCCTTCACAGGACTATTTAACTGCTGCAAAAGAGTGGAGGTGCAGCAACAGCAGAAAGACTGCTTTGGATATAAACTACTGATACTTTGTGTGTTGTGCCACGCCCTAAAGATGGCGGCCCCTCAGAGTTATGCAGCTGTCGCGCGGTCGGCAGTCTCAGAGACTGAGGGCCATGAGTTGATGGGGCGCACATATGGTGTAAAAATGTACATGAAGAGCAACCTGCCCTTAAAGGCCTTTCTAGATGCGTTGGGTGAGACTGTTGGAAAGAAAGCCATAGTCTCGGGCGCGGTGGTCAGTGGGAAGGTTGTGGTTATACTAAAGACTGAACAGGCGGTGGCTCTGGCTCTGGAAAGGGGGGTAACAGCAGGGGGGATTTTCGCGGCGGTGGACCCATGGGGGGGTCCCGTTTTGCCGGTCATTCTGTCCAATGTTCCCACTTTTGTTCCGGATGCGCTCCTGCTCCCACATGTAAGGAAGCTGGGGGAGGTGCGGTCAGGGCTCACCAAACTGTTGTACAGGTTTGACGATCCTGAGATGCAGCATGTATATACGTTCAAGCGTCGCGTGTATATACAGTTGGCAAAGGGGATGGACACGGAGGGGAGTTTTGAGGTGGAGGTGGATGATTTCTCCTATCGCGTGTTCTGGAATGCGGGCCAAGTGCGTTGTCACGGTTGCAAACAGGTGGGGCATTTTCGCAAGAATTGTCCCAGGACCCGGGCTGCCAGTTCCACCACGATGGCACGGGAAAGCACTACTGGCCCATCTGGGGCTGCTGGTTTTACCACGGTGGCCCGTGAAGGCTTTACTCCCCTACCCCCAACCCCTATCCCCCCACCACCCCCATGTCCCGTACCTGTGGCGGTGGATGCCGGAGAAGTGCGTAGGGTGGATGGGAAGGTTTGGGAGCATCAGCAGGGGAGGAAAGCCAATAAAAAGAAGAAACATCTCCAGGCTGATCCCCTAGAAGATGATCACCTCCAAGCGGGACCCCAGGAAGCAGATAATTTCATGCTCGCCTCTGAGATAGAAGGTAATGTGGAGGTAGAGGCTTCTGCAATGGAGCTCACCGTACCACCGTACGCCAGTGGTTCGAAGAGGAGGAGGCATGGGTCGTCCGATACAGAGAAGGGCCCTGAAGTTCAGGGGCAACCTGAAGGGGAGCCTTCCCCTCCTGTTGAGGTGGGGTACCCAGGGCAAGTTTCCTCTGAGGGGGAGGATGCCTCTGTAGGTCTGGGGCCACCTGAGAGTGGCGATATATTGCTCTTGGGGGCTGTTCCCCCAGAAAACATGTCTGCTAGCTTAGTGGATGACCAGGGGCAGCCTGAAGGGGGGGAATTGGGTGAGGGGGTGGGTCCCCAACATGAGCTCCCCGTTGAGGCTACAAGCCCAGTTGAGGGGTGTAATGCCCCACTGGTTGAGGGAGCAGGGGAGACTCCAGTAACATCGGCCCCTGAGGGACACAGTGGGGTGATTCACCTGGTGGTGGGGGACGGGGACTCTCTGGGTGACGGTGCAGGGGCGGATACCCTGGGTGCGGGAGGAGGGCAAGATCGTTTTGGATCGTGTCCTTAGGTCGGACTCCAGACAGACCCGCTTACAGCAAGGCCCGGAGACTTGCTCTGAGTTCACTGTTCCCAATCTGGTTACAGAGGGCGATGGGAGCGTGCAGGAGACTGGCCAACTGTCAGAAAGCTTGCCGCGGTCAGAGGCACCGGTACCTGCCCCTGTCACTGATCCTGGGGGTGGGATGGTGACAGAGGAGGGACTGTGTGATGTGGCTGGAATGCCCACCTCACAGGGAGGGGGTGAGCGAGGTGGCTGAGAGTAGTAACCATCTGGACTCGGGCTCGGACATTGAGTGTGAGGAGGAGGGGTACCCGGAGTCCATCGACAATGAGTTGACGGACTGCTCCACCCGCGGCCCCGTGTCTCAACTTGTCGAAGTCTGGGAACTTCGGAAGTTCTTAAAGGACACTAGAGGGAGTAGGAACAAGGTGGAGTTGGCTGTCGACCGCTGGTCGGACCTGATGGCGCCCATGCAGTCCATTCATGCCATCCTTCAGAAGAAGGGGAATGAGGCGGGGCTAGTAAGAAATGAGAGGCGCCAGTTCCAAGAGCTTTTTAAGGTCCTAAAGAGAGGGAAGAAGGGTAGGGGCGGCTCCAATCCATCACCGGGGACGGGTAAAAGATCAAGTGTACTTTCAAAATGAAGCTCACTATAGCCAGCCTTAATATCAATGGGGGCAGGGGGTCTCTCCGTAGGTTTCACCATCTCTCAGTGCTCAGAGACGGGAGATATGCGGTGAGCTTCCTGCAGGAAACACACACTGTGGCTAGTGATGAACCCACATGGCTCCTGGAGTGGGAAGGGGGGGTCTATATGAGTCATCTCAGCTCCAAATCGAGTGGAGTAGCCTTCCTGTTGGCCCCGTCTTTCCAGCCGGAGATCCTCAAAGTGCAGGAGGTTGTACCAGGCCGTTTGCTGTATCTGGCCGTGCGCTTGGATGGTGTGCCATTACACTTCGTTAATGTGTACGCCCCCAAGATCGGCGCAATGCAGACGCGCTTAACAGGGGAAATGACCACGTTGTTGAATACTATCGACCGTGGGGAGTGTGTTTTCCTTGGGGGAGATTTTAATTGTGCCCCTTGAGACAAGAGATCGCTCTGGCGTTCAGCGTGACCCGGGAGCAGTGAAGACTTTGAGGGAGATGGTGGACTCTTTTGAGCTGGTAGATGCTTGGAGGAATTTCCATCCTGACTCTAACGCCTTCTCGTACAGGTTTGAGGGTGGTGGGTCCCGTATTGATCATTTATACGTGTCCAAGGCCTATGTCTCTTGTGTTTCGGCAGCCTCCATGCAGCCGGCGCCATGCTCGGACCATTGCCTGGTGCGAGTGGACTTTATCCCAGCGCGCACACGGGCAGGGTCCGCGTACTGGCATTTAAATAGCCAGCTGTTGGAGGATTGCCGATTCCGGGATTCATTCAGGCAGTTCTGGGTGAGGTGGAGAGAGAGGCAGGGGCGTTTCCTTTCCCTAAGGCAGTGGTGGGACGTGGGGAAAGTCTACGTCCGTCAGTTTTGCCAGGACTATGCGAGGGGTCGACCAAGGGGCGGGAATCCGAGATCGGACGGCTTGAGAGAGAGTTGCTCGACTCGGAGGCTCATCTGGATCAGACTGGTGGGGCTTCGTGTGAGTGGGAGGAATACCAGGAGAAGAAGGGAGCACTGAGGGACTTGCAGCTTAGGAGGTCCCGGGGTGCGTATGTGAGGTCACGGGTCCAGATGTTGCACGACCTGGACCGCGCCTCCCCCTTTTTCTTTTCTCTGGAGAAGGGGCGAGGAGCCCGCAGGCAGCTTGTAGAGTTGCTTGCGGATGATGGCTCCTCTGTCACAGATCCAGAGAGCATTGGTGCCTCGGTTCGGTCTTTCTACAGGACTCTGTTCTCAGCTGGCACATCGAGTGGGGAGGCGCAAGAAGTCCTGTGGGAGGGCTTACCCGTAGTGTGCAATGATGTGGCTGAACACCTGGATGATCCCCTAACTCTGGAGGAGTTGACTGGTGCCCTGCACCAGCTTAGGAGGGGCAAGTCTCCAGGGCTGGATGGGCTGACTGTGGAGTACCTTAGAGCCTTCTGGGATGTCCTGGGGGGGCGACTATATGAAGGTCCTGGGGGAGAGCCTGGCGACCGGGGAGATGCCTTTCTCTTGGTGCAGGGCAGTTGTTGTCCTGCTGCCCAAGAAGGGCGATCTTCGCCTTTTGAAGAACTGGCGCCCGGTCTCTCTCCTCAGCACGGACTATAAAGTCTTTGCAAGGGCATTGGCGAATCGCCTGGGTCCCGTGCTGTCCCAGGTGATCCACCCTGACCAGTCGTACACAGTCCCGGGCCGGTCCATCCAGGACAATATCCATCTGCTCCGGGACCTGATCCATCTGTCCCAGGGGGCTGGTCAGTCGGTCGCCTTTCTCTCCCTCGACCAGGAGAAGGCGTTTGACAGGGTGGAGCACGACTACCTTCTTGGGACTCTGCAGGCGTTCGGATTTGGACCGCATTTTGTGGCCTGGGTCCGACTGTTATATACTGCTGCAGAATGCCTTGTTAAGGTCAACGGCTCATTGTTGGCCCCCATTCCCTTTGGGAGGGGGGTTCGTCAGGGATGTCCCATGTCCGGCCAGCTGTATTCCATCTGTGTCGAGCCTTTCCTGTGCCTTCTCCGGAGGCGGTTGACAGGCCTGGCTTTACCGGGGCCGGGGATGGAGGTGGTTCTCTCGGCCTACGCCGATGATGTCCTTCTGATGTTCACCGACCCTGTTGACCTGCGGAGGATGCGTGAGTGCCAGCAGGTTTTCTCGGCTGCATCCTCCGCCAGGATCAACTGGGGGAAGTGTTCTGGTCTCTTGATGGGTGGGTGGCAGGTGGACTCCCTGCCGGAGGAGATGGCAGGTTTTGCGTGGAGTACCACGCACCTCCTTTATCTGGGGGTCTACCTGAGTCCCGCTGAGGAGGGGTGGCCGGGCGAACTGGCAGGAGCTGGGAGGCGAAAGTGGTCGCCCGGCTGGGACGTTGGTCAGGCCTACTTGGTGTGCTCTCTTACCGGGCAGGGCTATAGTTATAAACCATGGTGGCCTCTCTACTGTGGTACCGGATGGCCACTATGGTCCCATCCTCTTATTTTATAACCATGTTACAGAGGAGATTGGTCAACTTCTTCTGGGGGGAGAGGAACCACTGGGTCTCTGCTGGGGTTCTGAGTCTCCCGTTGGAGGAGGGTGGTCAGGCGCTGGTCTGTATTCGTACCCAGGTGGCGGCTCTCCGACTCAGGACCCTGCGGAGGTACGTCTACTCGGACTACCCTCCTAAATGGCACGTGCTGGCGACGTACTTTTTCCGTCAGGGGCGGTGCCTTCAGGAGGGCTCCCGGCTCCCGGTAGCGGGCATGAGTCGACGCGCTAGGCGGGAGTTGCCTGGCTTTTACCGTGAAGTCCTGAAGGCCAGGAATTTGGTCACCTTCAGCCAGGGCCCTGCTCCTCAGGGGGAGGGGGGTGTCGTGGCTGTGACGGTGGGTATCGAGGAGAGGCGTGTGCATGGAGCGATTCCGGACGAGCTTACCCCCGCTCAGTCGGAATTGTTCATAGGGCCCATGGCCCGGGACCCTCCCCGAGAGCCGGCCCCATGCAACATGAGCCGCCTTTCTGAGATGCCCAGTGTGCCATTCCGTGGCGCGGAGAGGCGCGTACTGTACAGGCTGCTCTTGCACACTCTCCACTTCCTCGCCCTCGTCTTCCGTCCAGACACACCCTGGCGGTCCGTGTTACCACCTGACGAGGGGAGCGGTCCCCAGTGGAGGTCTCTCTACAAGGGAGTCCTCCCCCTTTACATCGGGGACCTGGGGTGGAGAGTTTTGCACAAAGCCGTGGCCTGTAATAGGTACTTGAGCCGGTTCACGGACTCTTCCCCTGCTTGTCATTTCTGCGGTGAGGAAGAGACCGTGTTCCACGTGTATATAGAGTGCGAGAGGTTGCAGCCCCTGTTCGAGTATTTGAAGGGGCTGCTCCTCAAGTTTTGGCTACATTTTAGTCCAACGCTATTAATTTATGGGAACCCGGTAAAGAGGGGGGAGGGTCGGGAGGGAGGAGGGGGTCTCCCTGTCGGACTGCTCCTGGGCCTGGCCAAGATGGCCATTCGCGGGTCCAGGCAGCGGGCAGTCGACGGCCGCACAGCGGTCGGCTGCCTGCCC
The DNA here is from genome assembly GCA_038087875.1 of Malacoraja senta. Classification (NCBI taxonomy): domain Eukaryota; kingdom Metazoa; phylum Chordata; class Chondrichthyes; order Rajiformes; family Rajidae; genus Malacoraja; species Malacoraja senta. The sequence continues at coordinate 65,352,388 of CM075978.1, forward strand.
CTTTTCCGGGGTTACGTACGTGCCCGCGTGTCCCTAGAGAGGGAACACGCGGTGTCCACGGGGACTGTGGAGGCCTTCTGTGAACGATGGTCACCGCAGGAGGTTGAATATATTATAGATAAAAATGTTAATATTTTAATTTGATAATTATGTGTAAATGGTTTTTTAAATTGTGTGAGCTTTCTACCCTTCCTTGTAAATTGTACATTTGTTTAAAAATCTAATAAAAAAACATTTACGGAAAAAAAAAAAAAAAAAAAAAAAAAAAAAAAAAAAAGAGCGGGGCCAGGTGAGGAGCTGTTCTGCTGGCGGGGAGGATTTGATGAACTTTTCAGAAGGTTTTGTTTGGCGGGGAGAAACAAAAGCAGTCAGACTTTGCAGTTCAGAGCTTTGTCGATCTGCAGAGACTTTCTTTGTTCAAGGATTCCTCTAATTAGGGAGGATTTGTCCGTGTATCTGTAAAGTCGTAGGAGCGGCAGTGGCTGGCGGAAGGCCAAGTTACACTTGAACGAGTGGGAGCTGAGTCTAGAGTGGTGTTTGTGGTCAGTAACATCGGAAAGCTCCCTCCTACACCGACTTGCCCGGTCCAGGTGGGCTGGGTAAGAACGGCAACAGTGCCTTGGATTTCGTTGAAGCCGGGGAGGAGTCGGAGGCCTGAGGAAGAAGCATAAGGAAGCTCCATTTTTTTACGACGGGGAGGATTGGCACGGACATTTCCTATCTTATCAGGAGGAGACTGCTTCTGTTGCTTGCCAAGAAAGCCTTCACAGGACTATTTAACTGCTGCAAAAGAGTGGAGGTGCAGCAACAGCAGAAAGACTGCTTTGGATATAAACTACTGATACTTTGTGTGTTGTGCCACGCCCTAAAGATGGCGGCCCCTCAGAGTTATGCAGCTGTCGCGCGGTCGGCAGTCTCAGAGACTGAGGGCCATGAGTTGATGGGGCGCACATATGGTGTAAAAATGTACATGAAGAGCAACCTGCCCTTAAAGGCCTTTCTAGATGCGTTGGGTGAGACTGTTGGCAAGAAAGCCATAGTCTCGGGCGCGGTGGTCAGTGGGAAGGTTGTGGTTATACTAAAGACTGAACAGGCGGTGGCTCTGGCTCTGGAAAGGGGGGTAACAGCAGGGGGGATTTTCGCGGCGGTGGACCCATGGGGGGGTCCCGTTTTGCCGGTCATTCTGTCCAATGTTCCCACTTTTGTTCCGGATGCGCTCCTGCTCCCACATGTAAGGAAGCTGGGGGAGGTGCGGTCAGGGCTCACCAAACTGTTGTACAGGTTTGACGATCCTGAGATGCAGCATGTATATACGTTCAAGCGTCGCGTGTATATACAGTTGGCAAAGGGGATGGACACGGAGGGGAGTTTTGAGGTGGAGGTGGATGATTTCTCCTATCGCGTGTTCTGGAATGCGGGCCAAGTGCGTTGTCACGGTTGCAAACAGGTGGGGCATTTTCGCAAGAATTGTCCCAGGACCCGGGCTGCCAGTTCCACCACGATGGCACGGGAAAGCACTACTGGCCCATCTGGGGCTGCTGGTTTTACCACGGTGGCCCGTGAAGGCTTTACTCCCCTACCCCCAACCCCTATCCCCCCACCACCCCCATGTCCCGTACCTGTGGCGGTGGATGCCGGAGAAGTGCGTAGGGTGGATGGGAAGGTTTGGGAGCATCAGCAGGGGAGGAAAGTCAATAAAAAGAAGAAACATCTCCAGGCTGATCCCCTAGAAGATGATCACCTCCAAGCGGGACCCCAGGAAGCAGATAATTTCATGCTCGCCTCTGAGATAGAAGGTAATGTGGAGGTAGAGGCTTCTGCAATGGAGCTCACCGTACCACCGTACGCCAGTGGTTCGAAGAGGAGGAGGCATGGGTCGTCCGATACAGAGAAGGGCCCTGAAGTTCAGGGGCAACCTGAAGGGGAGCCTTCCCCTCCTGTTGAGGTGGGGTACCCAGGGCAAGTTTCCTCTGAGGGGGAGGATGCCTCTGTAGGTCTGGGGCCACCTGAGAGTGGCGATATATTGCTCTTGGGGGCTGTTCCCCCAGAAAACATGTCTGCTAGCTTAGTGGATGACCAGGGGCAGCCTGAAGGGGGGGAATTGGGTGAGGGGGTGGGTCCCCAACATGAGCTCCCCGTTGAGGCTACAAGCCCAGTTGAGGGGTGTAATGCCCCACTGGTTGAGGGAGCAGGGGAGACTCCAGTAACATCGGCCCCTGAGGGACACAGTGGGGTGATTCACCTGGTGGTGGGGGACGGGGACTCTCTGGGTGACGGTGCAGGGGCGGATACCCTGGGTGCGGAGGAGGGCAAGATCGTTTTGGATCGTGTCCTTAGGTCGGACTCCAGACAGACCCGCTTACAGCAAGGCCCGGAGACTTGCTCTGAGTTCACTGTTCCCAATCTGGTTACAGAGGGCGATGGGAGCGTGCAGGAGACTGGCCAACTGTCAGAAAGCTTGCCGCGGTCAGAGGCACCGGTACCTGCCCCTGTCACTGATCCTGGGGGTGGGATGGTGACAGAGGAGGGACTGTGTGATGTGGCTGGAATGCCCACCTCACAGGGAGGGGTGAGCGAGGCGGCTGAGAGTAGTAACCATCTGGACTCGGGCTCGGACATTGAGTGTGAGGAGGAGGGGTACCCGGAGTCCATCGACAATGAGTTGACGGACTGCTCCACCCGCGGCCCCGTGTCTCAACTTGTCGAAGTCTGGGAACTTCGGAAGTTCTTAAAGGACACTAGAGGGAGTAGGAACAAGGTGGAGTTGGCTGTCGACCGCTGGTCGGACCTGATGGCGCCCATGCAGTCCATTCATGCCATCCTTCAGAAGAAGGGGAATGAGGCGGGGCTAGTAAGAAATGAGAGGCGCCAGTTCCAAGAGCTTTTTAAGGCCCTAAAGAGAGGGAAGAAGGGTAGGGGCGGCTCCAATCCATCACCGGGGACGGGTAAAAGATCAAGTGTACTTTCAAAATGAAGCTCACTATAGCCAGCCTTAATATCAATGGGGGCAGGGGGTCTCTCCGTAGGTTTCACCATCTCTCAGTGCTCAGAGACGGGAGATATGCGGTGAGCTTCCTGCAGGAAACACACACTGTGGCTAGTGATGAACCCACATGGCTCCTGGAGTGGGAAGGGGGGGTCTATATGAGTCATCTCAGCTCCAAATCGAGTGGAGTAGCCTTCCTGTTGGCCCCGTCTTTCCAGCCGGAGATCCTCAAAGTGCAGGAGGTTGTACCAGGCCGTTTGCTGTATCTGGCCGTGCGCTTGGATGGTGTGCCATTACACTTCGTTAATGTGTACGCCCCCAAGATCGGCGCAATGCAGACGCGCTTAACAGGGGAAGTGACCACGTTGTTGAATACTATCGACCGTGGGGAGTGTGTTTTCCTTGGGGGAGATTTTAATTGTGCCCTTGAGACAAGAGATCGCTCTGGCGTTCAGCGTGACCCGGGAGCAGTGAAGACTTTGAGGGAGATGGTGGACTCTTTTGAGCTGGTAGATGCTTGGAGGAATTTCCATCCTGACTCTAACGCCTTCTCGTACAGGTTTGAGGGTGGTGGGTCCCGTATTGATCATTTATACGTGTCCAAGGCCTATGTCTCTTGTGTTTCGGCAGCCTCCATGCAGCCGGCGCCATGCTCGGACCATTGCCTGGTGCGAGTGGACTTTATCCCAGCGCGCACACGGGCAGGGTCCGCGTACTGGCATTTAAATAGCCAGCTGTTGGAGGATTGCCGATTCCGGGATTCATTCAGGCAGTTCTGGGTGAGGTGGAGAGAGAGGCAGGGGCGTTTCCTTTCCCTAAGGCAGTGGTGGGACGTGGGGAAAGTCTACGTCCGTCAGTTTTGCCAGGACTATGCGAGGGGGTCGACCAAGGGGCGGGAATCCGAGATCGGACGGCTTGAGAGAGAGTTGCTCGACTCGGAGGCTCATCTGGATCAGACTGGTGGGGCTTCGTGTGAGTGGGAGGAATACCAGGAGAAGAAGGGAGCACTGAGGGACTTGCAGCTTAGGAGGTCCCGGGGTGCGTATGTGAGGTCGCGGGTCCAGATGTTGCACGACCTGGACCGCGCCTCCCCCTTTTTCTTTTCTCTGGAGAAGGGGCGAGGAGCCCGCAGGCAGCTTGTAGAGTTGCTTGCGGATGATGGCTCCTCTGTCACAGATCCAGAGAGCATTGGTGCCTCAGTTCGGTCTTTCTACAGGACTCTGTTCTCAGCTGGCACATCGAGTGGGGAGGCGCAAGAAGTCCTGTGGGAGGGCTTACCCGTAGTGTGCAATGATGTGGCTGAACACCTGGATGATCCCCTAACTCTGGAGGAGTTGACTGGTGCCCTGCACCAGCTTAGGAGGGGCAAGTCTCCAGGGCTGGATGGGCTGACTGTGGAGTACCTTAGAGCCTTCTGGGATGTCCTGGGGGGCGACTATATGAAGGTCCTGGGGGAGAGCCTGGCGACCGGGGAGATGCCTTTCTCTTGGCGCAGGGCAGTTGTTGTCCTGCTGCCCAAGAAGGGCGATCTTCGCCTTTTGAAGAACTGGCGCCCGGTCTCTCTCCTCAGCACGGACTATAAAGTCTTTGCAAGGGCATTGGCGAATCGCCTGGGTCCCGTGCTGTCCCAGGTGATCCACCCTGACCAGTCGTACACAGTCCCGGGCCGGTCCATCCAGGACAATATCCATCTGCTCCGGGACCTGATCCATCTGTCCCAGGGGGCTGGTCAGTCGGTCGCCTTTCTCTCCCTCGACCAGGAGAAGGCGTTTGACAGGGTGGAGCACGACTACCTTCTTGGGACTCTGCAGGCGTTCGGATTTGGACCGCATTTTGTGGCCTGGGTCCGACTGTTATATACTGCTGCAGAATGCCTTGTTAAGGTCAACGGCTCTTTGTTGGCCCCCATTCCCTTTGGGAGGGGGGTTCGTCAGGGATGTCCCATGTCCGGCCAGCTGTATTCCATCTGTGTCGAGCCTTTCCTGTGCCTTCTCCGGAGGCGGTTGACAGGCCTGGCTTTACCGGGGCCGGGGATGGAGGTGGTTCTCTCGGCCTACGCCGATGATGTCCTTCTGATGTTCACCGACCCTGTTGACCTGCGGAGGATGCGTGAGTGCCAGCAGGTTTTCTCGGCTGCATCCTCCGCCAGGATCAACTGGGGGAAGTGTTCTGGTCTCTTGATGGGTGGGTGGCAGGTGGACTCCCTGCCGGAGGAGATGGCAGGTTTTGCGTGGAGTACCACGCACCTCCTTTATCTGGGGGTCTACCTGAGTCCCGCTGAGGAGGGGTGGCCGGCGAACTGGCAGGAGCTGGAGGCGAAAGTGGTCGCCCGGCTGGGACGTTGGTCAGGCCTACTTGGTGTGCTCTCTTACCGGGGCAGGGCTATAGTTATAAACCAGCTGGTGGCCTCTCTACTGTGGTACCGGATGGCCACTATGGTCCCATCCTCTTATTTTATAACCATGTTACAGAGGAGATTGGTCAACTTCTTCTGGGGGGAGAGGAACCACTGGGTCTCTGCTGGGGTTCTGAGTCTCCCGTTGGAGGAGGGTGGTCAGGCGCTGGTCTGTATTCGTACCCAGGTGGCGGCTCTCCGACTCAGGACCCTGCGGAGGTACGTCTACTCGGACTACCCTCCTAAATGGCACGTGCTGGCGACGTACTTTTTCCGTCAGGGGCGGTGCCTTCAGGAGGGCTCCCGGCTCCCGGTAGCGGGCATGAGTCGACGCGCTAGGCGGGAGTTGCCTGGCTTTTACCGTGAAGTCCTGAAGGCCAGGAATTTGGTCACCTTCAGCCAGGGCCCTGCTCCTCAGGGGGAGGGGGGTGTCGTGGCTGTGACGGTGGGTATCGAGTAGAGGCGTGTGCATGGAGCGATTCCGGACGAGATTACCCCCGCTCAGTCGGAATTGTTCATAGGGCCCATGGCCCGGGACCCTCCCCGAGAGCCGGCCCCATGCAACATGAGCCGCCTTTCTGAGATGCCCAGTGTGCCATTCCGTGGCGCGGAGAGGCGAGTACTGTACAGGCTGCTCTTGCACACTCTCCACTTCCTCGCCCTCGTCTTCCGTCCAGACACACCCTGGCGGTCCGTGTTACCACCTGACGAGGGGAGCGGTCCCCAGTGGAGGTATCTCTACAGGGGAGTCCTCCCCCTTTACATCGGGGACCTGGGGTGGAGAGTTTTGCACAAAGCCGTGGCCTGTAATAGGTACTTGAGCCGGTTCACGGACTCTTCCCCTGCTTGTCATTTCTGCGGTGAGGAAGAGACCGTGTTCCACGTGTATATAGAGTGCGAGAGGTTGCAGCCCCTGTTCGAGTATTTGAAGGGGCTGCTCCTCAAGTTTTGGTTACATTTTAGTCCAACGCTATTAATTTATGGGCACCCGGTAAAGAGGGGGGAGGGTCGGGAGGGAGGAGGGGGTCTCCCTGTCGGACTGCTCCTGGGCCTGGCCAAGATGGCTATTCGCGGGTCCAGGCAGCGGGCGGTCGATGGCCGCACAGCGGTTGGCTGCCTGCCCCTTTTCCGGGGTTACGTCCGTGCCCGCGTGTCCCTAGAGAGGGAACACGCGGTGTCCACGGGGACTGTGGAGGTCTTCTGTGAACGCTGGTCACCGCAGGAGGTTGAATATATTATAGATAAAAATGTTAATATTTTAATTTAATAATTATGTGTAAATGGTTTTTAAAATTGTGTGAGCTTTCTACCCTTCCTTGTAAATTGTACATTTGTTTAAAAATCTAATAAAAAAACATTTACGGAAAAAAAAAAAAAAAAAAAAGAGCAGGGCTGGAGTAACTCAGCGGGACCAGCAGCATCTCTGGAGAGAAGCAATGGGTGACGTTTCGGGTCAAGACCCTCCTTTCAGACTGAAGAAGAGTCTCGACATGAACCGTCACCCATTGCTTCTCTCCAGAGATGCTGCCGGTCCCGCTGAGTTACTCCTGCATTTTGCTTCCATCTACAAATGACGTCACGCGCTCCAGACGGCTGTGCGGTCGAATGAAGTCGCGCGTGACCTTCGCAGGACCGTCGCGGCCCAACGCGACCACGAGGTTGCGTAATTTGCGTGCCAAGGACACGTAAGTGGGACAGGCCCTTAAGACTGTAAATAAGTGCAAGGTCAGAGATGATCACCTGTGCATCGACGTTCTGGAGGCCACACTGGTCGCAGATGGCGATCAGTTCGTTGCTGCTCAGGAAGCTGTCCTTGGTGACTCCCAGCTCCTGAGACACCGCCCGCAGCCGCTCCTCCATCCACTGGGGGTCAGCACCACACACGCTCTGGCTGGTCGTCAGCTCGTCGGGGTTCCAGAGTCCCAGCTGACCTGGAATACAGGGAGAAGACAACCTTTACACGTAGGAAGGAAGGAAGGGGATCTCATTGAAACATATAAGATTGCTAAGGGTTTGGACACGCTAGAGGCAGGAAACATGTTCCCGATGTTGGGGGAGTCCAGAACCAGGGGCCACAGTTTAAGAATAAGGGGTAAGCCATTTAGAACGGAGACGAGGAAACACTTTTTCTCACAGAGAGTGGTGAGTCTGTGGAATTCTCTGCCTCAGAGGGCGGTGGAGGCAGGTTCTCTGGATGCTTTCAAGAGAGAGCTGGATAGGGCTCTTAAAAATAGCGGAGTCAGGGGATATGGGGAGAAGGCAGGAACGGGGTACTGATTGGGGATGATCAGCCATGATCACATTGAATGGCGGTGCTGGCTCGAAGGGCTGAATGGCCTACTCCTGCACCTATTGTCTATATTTCTATGTTAGTGCAAGGTAAAGCCAGCGTGTAGGTACATGATAAGGGGATAAAGTTTAGTGCAAGGTAAAGTCCGATCAAGGATAGTCCGATGGGGATATAGTTCTCAGCATTGTAGCGCATCAGCTCCACAGACAAAGTGCAATGTCCACAATGGGGTAGAGGTGAATCGTACGGTACCCTAGCTGATGGAAGGGGCGTTCAGAAGCCTGATAGTGCTGGGGTTATCCTGCCTGACCTCACCCTGACTAAGCTGCCTGTGGGAGACGTGTGTGTTGGTGGGGTCAGTGTGTGCAGAACAACAGATGTAACTCACTCTTACCTTCAGCTTCATACTCATCCCCGTCAGTCGAGGTCTTCCAGTTCTAAACAGAGAAACCAAACGTGAGTCAAGCAATCCCACCTGTCACTTGCTTAGCTTTTCTTCGTTTTTTAGTTTAGAGATACAGCGCGAAAATAGACCCTTCGGTCCATCGAGTCCGTACCGACCAGCGATCCCCGCACATTAAAGGGCCTGTCCCACTTGGACCGTCACTACCGGCCGGTCGCGCGGACGGTCCTGCGAGAGTCGCGCGCGACTTCATGCGCCCGCACAGCCGTCTGGTGCGCGTGATGTCATTTGAAGATGGACACAAAGCTGGAGTAACTCAGCGGGACCGGCAGCATCTCTGGAGAGAAGCAATGGGTGACGTTTCGGATCGAGACTCTTCTTCAGTCTGAAAGAAGGGTCTTGACCCGAAACGTCACCCATTCCTTCTCTCCAGAGATGCTGCCGGTCCCGCTGAGTTACTCCTGCATTTTGTGTCCATCTTCAATTTTCTGGGAGTAGAAGTGGGGGCGGATCCGGATCTGCAACGGCCGTGAGCCCCAGGCCGAGTTCGGCGATCGCTTGCCTGCGTCTGCTGCTGTTGGCGGTGAGATGTTGCGTCGCGCCAGGGTCTTGGGCCTGTCCCACTTTGGCCATCAGTTACACGACAGGCCGTTGGTGCGCAAAGATTTATTTTAGGACGAAGTCCACACTCCTCCACGCCGCACTCCTCCACACCATTCCATGCGCCCGTCCCCGGGCTACCCACGCGCTAGCAGGTCGCGTAAATGGCGCGCGAATGACAGCCAAGTGGGACAGGCCCTTAACACTACCCTACACACACTAGGGACAATTTTACATTGATACCAAGCCAATTAACCTACAAACCTGTACGTCTTTGGAGTGTGGGAGGAAACTGAAGATCTCAGAGAAAAGGTTGGGCGAGTCCAGAACCAGGGGCCGCAGTCTTAGAATAAAGGGGAGGCCATTTAAGACTGAGGTGAGAAAAAAACGTTTTCACCCAGAGAGTTGTGAATTTGTGGAATTCCCTGCCACAGAGGGCAGCGGAGGCCAAGTTACTGGATGGATTTAAGAGAGAGTTAGATAGAGCTCTAGGGGGCTAGTGGAATCAAGCGATATGGGGAGAAGGCAGGCACGGGTTATTGATTGGGGACGATCAGCCATGATCACAATGAATGGCGGTGCTGGCTTAAAGGGCCGAATGGCCTCCTCCTGCACCTATTTTCTATGTTTCTATGTAAAACCCACGCAGGTCACGGGGAGAACGTACAAACTCCGTACAGACAGCACCCGTAGTCGGGATGGAACCCGGGTCTCTGGCGCTGCGAGCAGCGTGAGGCAGCAACTCTACCGCTGTGCTACACTGTGCTACACTGTAGATAACTTGCATCCTTGACAGCAGCGTATGTAATAATTCCCTGACCCATGGAATTATAGCCATAATGTGTAGTGTCAATGGATGGGTGCTAATCTAAATGAAAATGGAAGGGGGGGGGGGGGGGGGGGGGTTCCATAGCTACAAGATTAAACACAGAGGTTTAAAGCTGACAGCAGCTGGTGGAGTATTTCAATTACTCTCTGACTGAGCTCTAACCGAGAAAGCAATTTGAAAGCCTTATAATTGGAGTCCTTGGTACCTCTCTGTACTAATCTACACAGTGTTTCACGGTGCCACGATCAAGCCTTATTAATTTCCTTTAGGAAAATAAATTAGCCATGCTTCCTAACACAAGGAGGAACTTCTATTTGTGAGCAATGTTTATCTCTTTTATGCAGAGAGTGGATAAAGAGCAAGTCGTCTAATGTGCAGGAAGGAACTGCAGGTGCTGGTGTCGACCGTAGATAAGACACAGAACGCGTCTCAGAGTAACTCAGCGGGACAGGCGGCAGCATCTCTGGAGGGAAGGAATGGGTGACGTTTCGGGTCGAGACGGAGAGTCGGGGGGAGAGGGAGTCAGAGAGATATGGAAGGGTAAGGTGTGAAAAGGACAGATCAAAGGGGCCGAAGTGCAAGGAAGATGTCGAGGTCGGCGAAAGAAATAAAGTGCAGCAAACAGCTTTGCTGGGGGAGAGCCGCTGAGGTTGTTCTCCCGTTCCGACGTCGGAGTTCCATCATCCCGGCGAGCGGGCCTGAACATCGGGCCGCCCGTAGCGGGGACAGCGAGGGGTTCGGGAGCCCCCCCCCCCCCGACCACGGGTGAACAACAGAGGAGGAGGACTGAACTTTGGTGCCTTCCCTCACAATGGGAAACTTTGAATCCGCTGTGTGGGGATGTCTATGTTAAAGTCCATCGTGTTCTGTGCTCTTTATTATTCGTATGGCTGTATGGTGACCACACATTTCACTGTACCAATTGGTACATAGACAATAGGTGCAGGAGTAGGCCATTCGGCCCTTCAAGGCAGCACCGCCATTCAATGTGATCATGGCTGATCATCCCCAATCAGTACCCCGTTCCTGCCTTCCCCCCATATCCCCTGACTCCGCTATCTTTAAGAGCCCTATCTAGCTCTCTCTTGAAAGTATCCAGAGAACCTGCCTCCACTGCCCTCTGAGGCAGAGAATTCCACAGACTCACCACTCTCTGTGAGAAAAAGTGTTTCCTCGTCTCCGTTCTAAATGGCTTACCCCTTATTCTTAAACTGTGGCCCCTGGTTCTGGACTCCCCCAACATCGGGAACATGTTTCCTGCCTCTAGTGTGTCCAAGCCCTTAACAATCTTATATGTTTCAATGATATACCCTCTCATCCTTCTAAACTCCAGAGTGTACAAGTCCCCGCAACCGTGCTTTGGAGGAAAGGGGGTGGTTAGTGTGACGCCACAGCCCCCCCCACCCCCCCCGCAAACGCACGTTCGGTGTCCAGACCCAACGGGTCTGCACTTGGTCTAGTGACATATAAATGTCTCCTGTCTCTCTGGTTTGGAAGCGAGGCAAAGAAAGATTATTTCTGGAATTATAACATTAAGCAGTACTTCAACACCACGTTGTGGCCCACCTCAACGTCACTTCTAATCTGCAACCCCAAGCCGTGAAACGCTTACAATGCAGGACTGATTTGGGTGAGCAGAACAGAGGAAAATCTCCAGTTTTGCTTTATGTTGAGGATGAGGCTCTCGCAAAGGATACGGTGGAATTTGGAATTTGTCCCGTGTACTGGAAAGGTGCAGCTATCGTTGGAATGATAGAACTTGGGGACATTTCTCATTTGCCAATAGACAATAGGTGCAGGAGTAGGCCATTCGGCCCTTCGAGCCAGCTGTGCCCAACAGCTGCAAGGCTGCCTGCCAATAGACATGCAAGGGCGGCACAGTGGTGCAGTGGGTAGAACCGCAGCCTCACGGGGCGCCAGAGACCCATGCATGCTTCGATCCTGACCTCCGCTGCTGCCTGTGTGGAGTTTGCACGTTCTCCCTGTGACCACTCCGGGTGCTCCGGTTTCCTCCCGCATCCCAAAGGCATATCTCCCATTTCCCTTTCCTGTGACTTCAGCCTGAAGAAGGGCCTCGACCCGAAACGTCACCCATTCCCTTCTCTCCAGAGATGCTGCCTGTCCCGCTGAGTTGCTCCGGCGTTTTGTGTCTGTCCGCGGGGTTGTACGTTTAGTTCAGTTTGGAGATACAGCGTGGAAACTGGCCCTTCGGCCCACCAGGTCGGTGCCAACACACTGCGCTACACACACAGCAGGGACAATTTGTTACATTTATACCAAGCCAATTCATCTACAAACCTGTACGTCCTTGGAGAGTGGGAGGAAACAGAAGATCTCGGAGAAAACCCACGCTGTCGTAGGGAGAACACTGAACGGATTACTTGGCCCTCTGGATATTGCCCTAGTGTGTATGGTGCAGGTGAGAAAGTAGGTTAACATAGAACTAGTGAGAATGGGTGATGGAAGGCTAGTGTGGACGGTGGGCCGAAGGGCCTTAATCCATGCTATATATTTCAATCAATCTATGGGTCAAACTATTCATGAATCAAGAGCTCGGTTCTACCAAAGACAGACACAAAATGCTGGAGTAACTCAGCGGGACAGGCAGCATCTCTGGAGAGAAGGAATGGGTGACGTTGCGGTTCGAGACCCTTCTTCAGACTAGGAGCTAGGGGAAGGGGACACTAGAGATATGGAAGGGTAAGGTGTGAAAAGGACAGATCAAAGCAGACAATGGTCAAGGAAATGTAGAAATGGTTCATTGGGTTACCGGTTGGATCGCATTCACGTTTCATCTCTCCAAGAAGCCTTCATGATATGCAGCGAATATTCTTACAACCGAGTTTTAATCGCCAGGAGGCAACGTAGCACCAAAACTAAGGCCGACAGACTCCACGGCCGGGACAGGAAGGTGGGTGGGCCATAGAGCGGCACGGTGGCGCAGCGGTAGAGTTGCTGCCTTACAGCACCAGAGACCCGGCTTCGATCCCGACTACGGGTGCTGTCTGTGCGGTGTTTGTTCGTTCCCCCGTGACCCACGTGGGTTTTCTCCGAGATCTTCGGTTTCCTCCCACACTTCAAAGACGTACACTTCGTAGCTCAGTTTGCTTGGTATACGTGTAAATCGTCCCGAGCGTGTGTGGGATAGTGTTAATGTGCGGGGATCACTGGTCGGTGCAAACTCAGTGGGCCGAAGGGCCTGTTTACGCTCCGTATCTCAAAACTAAACATGGATTTTCTAATCTAAATCCCACTTGGGTTTTCTCCGGGTGCTCCGGTTTCCTCCCACACGCCAAAGACATGTGGGTTTGTAAGTTAATTGCTTTCTGTAAATTATTTTTCTGAATGTGTAGGTAAGTGCTAGTGTACGCGTGATTGTTGGTCGGCATGGGCTAGGTGGGACGAAGGCCCTGTTTCCACACTGTATCTCTAAATTAAATTCCTTTACCAGGCAAAAGCCTGCTGCAATTTAAGGACAATACGGTAACTCTCACACGAAGAAACAGTTGTGAGACTGTTTATAAATTATTAGATTTACTAAACTCAATCCATCAATTTACCATGCTGTGGGAGATTGGAGCATAACATTTTGAGGCAAGATTTTAGACAAGACAAGAGACATTTATTGTCACATGGTACAGTGAAATTTGGGGTCACCATACAGCCATAAGAATAAAAAGAGAAGAACAGAACACGATAGTCTTTAACATATACATCCCCACACAGCGGAATCAAAGTTTCCCCACTGTGAGGGAAGGCCCAAAGTCCAGTCATCCTCCTCTTTGATGTTCTTCTTTGATGTTTACCCGTGGTCGGGGCCTCCCGCAGTCGCCGCTACGGGCGGCCCGATGCTCAGGCCCTCTCGCCGGGATGATGAAACTCCAACGTCGGAACGGGAGAACGTCCTCAGCGGGCTTGGACATCCGAATCGGCCACTTCCTACCGGAGACCGCGGCTCCCTAAGTCCACAGGCGGAGATTCATGCTGGCGGCCCTCGGCAAAGGGATCCCAGGACTCCGCGATGTTGAAGTCAGCGCCGCCCGCGCAGGGAAGCTCCGCGAACCACAGCTCCACGATGTTGAAGCAGGAGGCCCAACACTCCGGAGCTTCAAACGGCGATCCCAGGTAAGGCATCGCCCGCTTCGCGATGAATCCAGTGCTGCGCCGCCGCTGCTGAAACTTTGGCCGGTCCCCAGCAGGAAAGGCCGCGCAAATTCAGTTGGTGGGGGGGGGGGGCGAGGACGCGACTCGGATAATAGTCGTATCCTCGCCAGGAAGTGACTGGGAAACGATTTCCCCCTTACCCTACCCCCCTCCCCCACATAGAAATACTAAAGAAACCTCCACAATATACTTTAAACAGACTAAAAATAAAAAAAAGATGGAAAAACAGCAGACTGTAGTCAGAGGCTGCCATCATGCAGCGCCCCTGGTGGTTATAACCCAATTACATGCTTTCTAATAACATGCCTTTTGTTTTTAATCTAAATTGGTTAACTGTTGTAGGACTAATCCACAATTTCACAGAATTATTAACTATTATCTATTTCCATCAGTTTTCCTCCCTATCTCTGCCCATTACATGGATATTTATATTCTGCCCTCTGGAGCGAGTAGTCTAGGTGTAATTTGTTCTGTCACTGGTTCTTGCTTTAGAGCCCGCTCTCTGATCTTTGCTGTTAACAACTTGGCTCCCCATCTCTGGAATTCCCTCTGAAGACGTCGCCCCCTCTCTGTCCCTCCGACAAAGCTCTCCCACCTGCTCACACTCCCGGCCTTCTGGTTTAACATCTGCAACCGAGGGGTCAGCGTCATGTTTTTGTGCGGCGAGGCTACACAAATAAAACCTAGCATTGCCTTTTCAACAGCATTGCAACCGTGTGCCGTTTATACACGGCGGCACAGGGAACTGCAGATGCTGGAATCGAGAACAACACACACAGAGGAGACGCAGCATTCTCTCCAGAGATGCTGCCTGCCCCGCTGAGTCACTCCAGCATTTTGTGTCTCTATCTGCGGAGAACTTCTTCAGACCCCAAAAAAGTGTCACACGTTCACGTTGCTGCCTGCCTCGCTGAGACTGCAGCATTTTGTACCTATCTTCAGTGTAAACTGGCATTTGCAGTTCCTTCCTGCACAAGTTCTCCAGAGGATGCTGCCTTAGCCGCCGAGGCACTCCAGCATTTTGTGTCCTTTGTAAAATACACAGTGCAAGAACAAGTTGGCGTTTGAATGCTGAAAGTGTGCGGGGCTGGCGTAGGGAAGAGGATGAAGGAGAGAGGGAATGGGCGACGTTTCGGGTCGAGACGTCTGCCGTTCCTTCTCTCCAGAGATGCTGCCTCACCCGCTGAGTTTCTCCAGCATTTGATTTTAAACCAGCATCTGCAGTTCTTCCTTACACAAGAGGATGAAGGATTCAGTGCATGGTGTGTGACAGGCATCATCACTGCCATCCACATGATCCAGACAGACACACACACACACACACACACACACACACAGCTGACACAGGGAGTACAGATGGCACACTTTAGTATTCTGCACCATGTCCCCAGCACCAAAACAAACGCACGTACAATCAGAGACACACACAAAAAGCTGGAGTAACTCAGCGGGACAGGCAGCATCTCTGGAGAAAAGGAATGGGTGACGTTTCGGGTCGAGACCCTTCTTCAGGCTGAGAGTCGGGGGAGAGTCGGTTTGTCAAGGAGGACTCTCTCGAACTTCTACAGGTGCACAGTAGAGAGCATGCTGACCGGTTGCATCGTGGCTTGGTTCGGCAACTTGAGCGCCCAGGAGCGGATAAGACTGCAAAAGGTTGTGACCACTGCCCAGTCCATCATCGGCTCTGACCTTCCCCTACCATCGAGGGGATCTATCGCAGTCGCTGCCTCAAAAAAGGCTGGCAGCATCATCAAGGATCCACACCATCCTGGCCCCACACTCATCTCCCTGCTACCTTCAGGTAGAAGGTACAGGAGCCTGAAATCTGCAACATCCAGGTTCAGGAACTGCTACTTCCCCACAGCCATCAGACTATTAAACTCAACTCAAACAAAACTCTGAACTTTAATAGCCCATTGCACCTTATCAGGTTATTTATGTGTGTATATATATATTCAATGGTGTATGGACACACTGATCTGTTCTGTATTCATGCCTACTATATTCTGTTGTGCTGAAGCAAAGCAAGAATTTCATTGTCCTATCTGGGACACATGACAATAAACTCTCTTGAATCTTGAATCTCGAAAGGGAAAACGAGAGATATAGACGGTGATGTAGAGAGATATAGAACAAATGAATGAAAGATATGCAAAACAGTAACGATGATAAAGGAAACAGGCCATTGGTAGCAAGAGCCAGGTTAAAGCGAGTTACAGACAATGAGACTCAACAAGACGACTTTGAAGTTAGTACGACGGGTGGGGGAGGGATGGAGAGAGAGGGGATGCAAGGGTTACTGGAAGTTAGAGAAAGCAATATTCATACCACTGCCCAAGCTTCACCATCTGTTTCATAGAAGCAGGCCTCCATTCACAAGTCAGGGATAGCAAATAATTGTTACTAAAGGCTAGCTTTTGTCAGCAGCTCATTAACATCACACTGCACTAACAAAGGGCCGTGCATGCATCAAATCCCACCACAACCAGAGCAGTGCTGAACTATCTACCTCATTAGTGACCATCGGACTATCTTTCATCGGACTTTACTGGCTTACCTTGCACGGAACGTTATTCCCTTATCATGTATCTGTACACTGTGGATGGCTTGACTGTAATCACGTATTGTCTTTCCGCTGACTGGTTAGCACGCAACAAAAGCTTTTCACTGTACCTCGGTACACGTGACAATAAACTGAACTGAAACTGAACTAAACACTTCCACGTCTGGAGATATGGAAAGAAACTATAGAGACTTGATGTTTAGTGTTTTCTGAGTCATTTGTAACTGTCACTGTATGTCATGTTGATACTTGTGGGTGGAGCACCATGGCAAATTCCTTGTATGTGAATACTTGGCCAATAAACTTACTTACTTACTTGAAACCTTTAATTTTTCATGTTGTAAATATTGGTTACTGCAGATCTACACTTCTTGAATCTGTGATAAACTTAAGGGCCTGTCCCACTTCCCCTTGATCCAAACTTGCAGAATGTTCGTAACGAGTCCGTAGGAGGCCGTAGGAGTCCGTGGATATATCGTAGCGGCTCGTTATGCCAGCCGTAGCTACTCGGGGCATCAGGTAAGTCGGGACGTTTTTTCCAGCCCGATAAAAAATGTCCACGAGTAAAATAAATAGGCGGGAGGATGCCCCGAGTACCTACGGCTGGCATAACGCTACGATATATCTACGGACTCCTACAGACCAGTTACGAACATTCTGTGAGTTTGAATCAAGGGGAATATTCGGGAGAATTCATGAATAACTCGGGAAAATTCGTGAATAACTCGGGAAAGTGGGACAGGCCCTTCAGGAATGTAGCAATACGATAAGAACTTACAAAACATGATTAGTAAGTTTGCAGATGACACTAAAGTAGGTGGTATTGTAGATTGTCATTGCCGGAGTAACTCAGCGGGTCAGATAGTATCTCTGGAGAAAAGGAATAGGTGACGGTTTGGATTGTGACCCATCTTCAGACTATTCCTTCCCTCCAGAGAAGCTGTCTGACCCGCTGAGTTACTCCAGGTTTTTGTGTCTATCTTCCGTTTAAACCAGCATCTGCAGTTCTTTCCTACACTTGTAAATGGTGAAGATGGTCATCAAAAATTACAACAGATTCTTGATCAGTTGGGCAAGTGGGCTGAAGAATTGCAGATGGAGTTTAATGCAGATCAGTGCGAGATGTTGCATTTGGGGAGGTCAAACCAAGGCAGGACCTTCACTGTGAATAGCAGAGCTCTGGGGAGTGTTGTAGAACTGAGGGATCTAGGAGTGCAGGTACATAGTTCCCTGAAGGTGGCATCACAGATACAGTAGATAGGGTGGTCATGAAGAATTTCAGTACATTGGCCTTCATCAGTCAGGGCATTGAGTTGGGATGTTATGTAACAATTTTACAGGCCACACTCAGTTTTGGTCACCTTGCTACAGGAGGGATGTTGTTAATCTGGAAAGAGTGCAGAGAAGATTTACAAGGACTAGTCTGAGCTGCAGGGAGACATTGGGCAGGCTAGGCCTTTATTCTTTGGAGCACAGGAGGATGAGGGGTGATCTTATAGAGGTGTATAAAATCACGATTCAAAAGATCGGGTAGATGCACAGAGTCTCTTACCCAGAGACGGTGAATCGAGGACCAGAGGACAAAGGTTTAAGGTGAAGGGGAAAAGATTTAATCGGAACCTTTTCACACAAAGGGTGGTGGGAGTATGGAGAAAGCTGCCGGAGGAAGTAGTTGAGGCTGGGACTATCCAAACATTTAAGAAACAGTTAGACAGGTACATGGAAAGGACTGGTTTGGAGGGATATGGACCAAATGCAGGCAGGTGGGACTAGTGTGGCAGGGACATTGTTGGCCGGCATGGGCACGTTGGGCTGAAGGGCCTGTTTCCACGCTGCATCACTCTATGAAAGGAGTTAAATGGATGTGAAAACCCTGTGCAGTGTCTGTGTGGAAACAGTGCTGTCATTCCATGAGACTCATCTCCAGCCCAACCCACAAGTCTGCAACTTCTCGTCAGTTGCAAACCAATCACAAGTTCACAAGTTATCAAACTACGCTCGCAAATACTTTAGAAACCGGAAAGGCAGTATTCTACGCATCTTTAGATGAACGTCAAGGAGATATTTAGTAATATGGATCAGCACAGTGATGCAACAACACATATGTTGCCTCACAGCTCCAGAGACCCGGGTTCAAGTCAAGTCAAGAGTGTTTATTATCCCAGATAGGACAATGAAATTCTTGCTTGCTGCTGCACAACAGAATATAGTAAGCATAAATTCAAAACAGTTCAATGTGTCTATATAAACCATAGACCATATATATACACATAAATAAACAGATAAAGTGCAATAATAATAATAATAATAGATTTTATTTATATAGCGCTTTTCAGGACTCAAAGTCGCTTTACAATTGAGAGTCAGGAATAAACAAAACAAAATAGAGCAGTAAGACAGAGGGGAGGGGAACATGGGACTAAGGGTATGCAGAGGTGAAGAGATGGGTCTTGAGGCGGGACTGGAAGATGGTGAGGGACTCAGAATTTCGGACCGGTTGTGGGAGGGAATTCCAGAGCCTGGGAGCTGCCCTGGAGAAGGCTCTGCCTCCAAAGGTGCAGAGGTTTGATTTCGGAGTGGAGAGGAGACCAGCTGATGTGGATCT
Source organism: Malacoraja senta (assembly GCA_038087875.1). Lineage (NCBI taxonomy): Eukaryota > Metazoa > Chordata > Chondrichthyes > Rajiformes > Rajidae > Malacoraja > Malacoraja senta. The sequence continues at coordinate 65,371,223 of CM075978.1, forward strand.
GAGGGACCGTGAGGGTTGGTAGGGGGAGAGGAGGTCAATGAGATAAGGGGGGGCCAGGTTGTTGAGGGCTTTGTAGGTGAGGACCAGGATTTTGTAGGTGATCTGGTGGGAAATGGGAAGCCAGTGAAGTTCTTTGAGAACTGGGGTGATGTGGTGCCAGGATTTGGTGTGGGTAATGAGTCGAGCGGCTGCATTTTGGACCAGTTGGAGTCGTTTGATGCTGCTGGAATTGATTCCGAAAAGAAGAGAGTTACAGTAGTCCAGTCGGGAGGAGATGAAGGCATGGATGAGTCTTTCAGCAGCGGGGGGGTGAGAGTCTGTACGGAGTTTGTACGTTCTCTCCGTGACTGCGTGGGTTTTCTCCAGGTGCTCCGGTTTCGTCCCACACTCCAAAGATGTACAGGTTTGCAGGTTAATTGGCTTGGTATAATTGTAAAATGTAAAATTGTCCATGGTTTGTGTAGGATAGTGTTAATGTGTGGGGATCGCTGGTCGGTGCGGACCCGGTTGGCCCAAGGGCCTGATCCGCGCCGTATCACTAAACTAAACTAATAAATATAAGACTGAAAATGTGGTTGTGCCACAAAAGGGAAACGGAAGTGAAAGAATCCCACCTCAATGCCATCGCCAGGCGGAGGTTGCTCGGGCTGCCTCCCATCAGAGGTCACCGTCCCCGTGACCTCCTCCAGCGAACCCTGGAACTCCGGCACTGTCCTCCGTCCGTAACGCTTCCCATCCTTGACGTATTTGGGCTGCACCTCGGTGGAGTCTGCAAGTACAGTGCACACTGTGAACGGCCGTAACATCCCACACCCAAGGAACACTCTCACACACACAGAGGGATTTCTTCTATCTATCTATACATAACTAAAGCTCCGATCTTGTGCTCTTCTGGTTTGCGCTGTCTTTCTTTTTGAGCAAAAACAGTATGCGATAGCGCTACGATTTTTCGGCCAGCTCACTCACCGTTCTCCTGTGCTACGGGTGCAACAAGTTTTGTTCCGATCAGTGGCATAATGTAAAAGTTAGCAAGGTTTAAAAATCTTTAAAACCGCGTGTGCGCAGATCGATCTCCTCTCCTGCCAGTCAGCACCGCGTGGATTGGTCTTTTCTCCTGTCACTCTGCGGGACGGTCCGCCCCTTCCTGTGCCATCGCGTCTTTACTGGAGCTGAGGGAGGCCGGCGGAGGTTTCTAACCGGACACAATTTTCGGAGGGACCAGAAGCGGCCCGGCCCAGCGCGGGAAATGTTGCCAAATGGAAAGCGAAGAATCTGATCCCGGCGGAGGATACCCCCCTCTCCCCCACAACCCCCATCTTTTCTCCGACCTCTCTCCCCCCCGCCCACACACCTCGCTCCCCCACAGCCCGCCCCCGCCCACACACTCCCCTCCCCCACAACCCCTCCCCCACAACCCCTCCCCACCCCCATCCCTCCTACACACCTCCCTCCCCCCCACAGCCCCCTGATCCCACACGCCTCCCCCTCCCCACAACCCCCCCGCCCCACAATCACACCCCCGCCCTCAGCTCCCTCCCCCACCCACACACCCCCTCCCCCACCCACACCCCCCGCCCCCTACAACCCCCCCCGCCCCCACCCCCCAACACCACCCCCCGCCCCCACACCCCTGCCCCGCCAACCCTCCCCCCTCCTTCTCCCGCCCGCATCCCCCCCACAATCCCCCTGCCCGCCCACACCCCCCCGCCCACACACTTCCTCCCCCCACCCAACCCCTCCCCCACAACCCCCCCCACCCCTCTCCCCACAACACCGCCACCCATACACCCATCTCCCGCCCCGCCCACACCCCCAACTCCTCCACACCCCCCCCTCCCACATCACTCCTCCCCCCCTCCCGCCCTGTGTTGGGGAATCAAGCCTCCCGTGTGACTGCGCGCCAACGGGTCCCACCTAATCCAGTAGATCTTTAATAGCCGTGCCCATTCAAACAGTGCGACTACAGAGGAAGGAAGGAAGATGATATGATCTAATATATTGCAAAAATGCAGCTTCCTCACGAAAAAGGAACTCATGAAAACAGCCCCGAGGTGTAAATAAATTTGCAAAAACAGAGCGTGCCAAAACCAATTTACTATGTCCTGGAGTGACTCAGCGAGTCAGGCAGCATCTCTGGGGAACATGGATAGGTGACGTTTCAGATTGGCACCATTTTTCAATCCAAAGAAGAGTCCCGACCCGAAACGTCACCTTTCAACGTTCTCTGAGATGCTGCCTGACCTCCTGAATTACTCTAGCACCGTGTCCTCAGTAATAAACCAGCATCTACAGTTCCTTGTGTCTACAAACCAACTTATCTCTACAATAGCTCTTGAGCTTTACCATCGGTTCAGTTTTGTTTATTGTTCAGTTTAGGTTATCGTTACATGTACCGAGGTCAATGAAATGTTGCGTGCTAACCAGCCCCTTCAATCTGCTCTTTCATAACTGCTGATCTGATTCCAACCTTAACTCAAAAACAATCTGTGGAAGGAATTGGACAGACAGGTTGAGACTCCGAGGTGGTTCCAAATTAGACAAACAAGGCTTTGGTCTAAGGATGAAAGGACAACACAGCTGAAATGTCACCTATTTTAATGGTAATGAAATCTCACATTGGTTTCACAACAGCATTAGCATCATCAGTTTCTTTCTCAGCTCAGATCACATGTTAGACACACAAGATTATAATCTTATTTCCCCGCACTGATTATTAATTTCCACCCGTTCTTAAAACATCTTCATTAAACGTTACAATTTATTTTAAAATGGATTCTGAAAACATCACCACTATGATAATTCTCAAATCTGTAGAATTCTTTGCCACAGACGGCTGTGGAGGCCAAAACATTGGGTATTTTTAAGGTGGAGATTGGTCGATTTTTGATTAGTACGGATGTCAGGGGTTATGGGGAGGAGGCAGGAGAATGGGGTTGAGAGGGAGAGATAGATCCGCCATGATTGAATGGCAGAGTAGACCGAGTGGGCCGAATGGCCTCATTCTGCTCCCATCACTTATGGTCAGAACGCAGCCCAGACCATCACACAAACCAACCTCACTTCCATTGACTCCATTTATACCTCACGCTGCCTCGGCAAGGCCAGCAGCATAATCAAGGACCAGTCGCACCCTGGCCACTCCCTCTTCTCCCCTCTCCCATCGGGCAAAAGGTACAGAAGTGTGAAAACGCACACCTCCAGATTCAGGGACAGTTTCTTCCCAGCTGTTACCAGGCAACTGAACCATCCTACCACAACCAGAGAGCAGTGCTGAACTACTATCTACCTCATTGGTGACCCTCGGACTATCTTGGATCGGACTTTGCTGGCTTTATCTTGCACTAAACGTTATTCCCTTATCATGTATCTGTACAGTAAATGGCTCGGTTGTAATCATGTATTGTCTTTCCGCGGACTGGTTAGCATGCAACAAAAGCTTTTCACTGTACCTCGGTACACGTGACATTAAACTAAACTGATCTTATGAACTATTTAACATTAATTAGAAACATAGAAAATGGGCTTGTATTAAATGGAGTTTAGAAGGATGAGGGGGAATCTTATAGAAACATATAAAATTCTTAAGGGATTGGACAGGCTAGATGCAGGAAAAATGTTCCCCATGTTGGGGGAGTCCAGAATCAGATGTCACAGTTTAAGAATAAGGGGTAGGCCATTCGGCCCTTCGAGCCAGCACCACCATTCAATATGATCATGGCGGAACATCCAAAATCAGTGCCCCGTTCCTGGTTTTTCCCCCATATCCCTTGATTCCGTTAGCCCGAAGAGCTAAATCTAACTCTTTGAAAACATCCAGTGAATTGGCCTCCACTGTCTTCCAAGGCAGAGAATTCCACAGATTCACAACTCTGGGTGAAAAAGTTTTTCCTCATCTCAGTCCTAAATGGCCTACCCCTTATTCTTAAACTGTGACCCCTGATTCTGGACTCCCCCAACACGGGGAACATTTTTCCTGCATCTAGCCTGTCCAATCCCTTAAGAATTTTATATGTTTCCATAAGATCTCCTCTCATCCTTCTAAACTCCAGTTAATACAAGCCCAGTTGACCCATCCTTTCATTATATGTCAGTCCCGCCATCCCGGGAATTAACCTGGTGAACCTACGCTGCACGCCCTCAATAGCAAGAATGTCCTTCCTCAAATTAGGAGACCAAAACGGCACACAATACTCCAGGTGTGGCCTCACCAGGGCCCTGTACAACTGCAGTAGGACCTCCTTGCTCCTAAACTCAAATCCTCTCACAATTAAGTTCAACATGCCATTAGCTTTCTTCACTGCCTGCTGTACCTGCATGCTTACTTTCAGTGACTGATGTACAAGCACACCCAGGCCTCGTTGTATCTCCCGTTTTCCTAATCTAACACTATTTAGATAATAATCTGCCTTCCTGTTCTTGCCACCAAAGTAGATAGCCTCCCATTTATCCACATTATACTGCATCTGGCATGCGTCTGCCCACTCACCCAACCTATCCAAGTCACCCTGCAGCCTCATAGCATCCTCCTCGCAGCTCACACTGCCACCCAGCTTTGTGTCATCCCCAAACTTGGAGATGTTACATTTAATTCTCTCGTCTAAATCATTAATATATATTATAAATAACTGGGGTCCCAGCACTGAGCCTTGCGGCACCCCACTAGTCACTGTCTGCCATACTGAAAAGGACCCGTTAATTCCTACTCTTTGCTTCCTGTCTGCCAACCAGTTCTCTATTCATGTCAATACCCTACCCCCAATACAATGTGCTCTAATTTTGTACAATAATCTCTTGCGTGGGACCTTGTCAAAGGCTTTTTGAAAGTCCAGATACACAACATCCACTGGCTCTCCCATATCCATTCTACTTGTTACATCCTCAAAAAATTCCAGAAGATTTGTCCAGCATGATTTCCCCTTCATAAATCCATGCTGATTTTGACCAATCCTGTCACTGCTTTCCAAATGCGTGCTATAACATCTTTAATAATCGACTCCAGCATCTTCCGCACTACCAATGTAAGGCTAACTGGTCTATAATTCTCCGTTTTCTCTCTCCCTCCTTTCTTAAAAAGTGGAGTTACATTGGCTACGCTCCAGTCCACAGGAACTGATCCAGAGTCGAGAGAACATTGGAAAATGATCACCAATGCATCCACGATTTCTAGGGCCACCTCCTTGAGTACTCTGGGATGCAGACCATCAGGCCCTGGGGATTTATCTGCCTTCAGTCCCAACAGTTTACTTAACACAATTTTCTGACTAATGTGGATTCCCTTCAGTTCCTCCCTCCCACTAGATCCTCAGTCCCCTGGTATTTCTGGGAGATTGTTTGTGTCTTATTAGTGAAGACAGAACCAAAGTACTTGTTTAACTGTTCTGCCATTTCCTTGTTTCCCATTATAAATTCACCTGTCTCTGATTGTAAGGGACCTACATTTGTCTTCACTAATCTTTTCCTCTTCACATATCTAAAGAAGCTTTTACCGTCAGTTTTTATATTCCCTGCAAGCTTTCTTTCATGCTCTATTTTCCCCTCTTAATTAACCCCTTTGTCCTCCTCTGTTGAGTTCTAAATTTCTCCCAGTCCTCCGGTTTGCTGCTTCCTCTGGCCAATTTATAAAACTCTTCCTTGGATGTGACACGATCCATAATTTCCCTTGTTAGCCACGGTTGAGCCGCCTTCCCCGTTTTATTTTTTGAAAGACAAACACCTTGTTTGTCTAGTTTGGACCCATACACATGCTTCTCCAGAACACGTCTTTATTTGCTCTTAATTAAAAGATTCAGGCAAGGTTGGGTTTGAAAAGCCTTTGGGTTCCCTAGCCACTGAAAAAAAGGTGCAACTTGATGTCAATAAAGGTATTTTTAGTCGGATTACACACCGATCAAATCCCCTGCTGCTTTTGTTAACAACTGCGGCAGGTTCACTGCAACCCAGCCTGTAAATTCACAGCCCGGAAACTGCAGTGAATTGTGGACGCATCCCAGGCCATCACACAAACCAACCTCCCTTCCATTGACTCCATTTATACCTCACGCTGCCTCGGCAAGGCCAGCAGCATAATCAAGGACGAGTCGCACCCTGGCCACTCCCTCTTCTCCCCTCGGGCAAAAGGTGAAAACAGCACGCCTCCAGATTCAGTTGTTTAAGATGGCTGCCCGTGGATGCTGCCCCACCAAGACCACCAGTCCCATCAATGCCCCTACGCTTCCCCCTCTGACATCAGTCTGATGAAAGGTCTTGAGCCAAAACGTCACCCATTCCTTCTCTCCAGAGATGCTGCCTGTCCCACTGAGTTACTCCAGCTTTTTGCCTCTATCTTCGGTATAAGCCAGCATCTGCTGTTCCTTCCTACACATCTGTATTGGGGAAACTGTTTTGATTTTGCTAACCCTACATCGATGACCCTGACCTCTACCTCCGCTACTTCGACGACTGCTTTGGTGCCACCTCCTGCACCCACACACAACTGACTGACTTCATCCACTTCACCACCAACTTCCATCCGGCACTCAAATACACCTGGACCATTTCCGACACTTCCCTACCATTCCTTGACCTCACTATCTCCATCGCAGGTGATAGACTTCTGACCGCCATCCACTACAAACCTACCGACTCCCATGGCTATCTGGACTACACTTCTTCCCACCCTGCTTCCTGTAAGGACTCCATCCCCTACTCCCAATTCCTCTGTCTACGCCGCATTTGCTCCCAGGATGAGGCGTTCCACACCAGGGCATCGGAAATGTCCTCATTCTTCAGGGAACGGGGGTTCCCCTCGTCCACCATAGATGAGGCTCGCACCAGGGTCTCTTCCATACCCCGTAACACTGCTCTCTCTCCCCATCCCCCCACTCACAACAAGGGCAGAGTCCCCCTAGTCCTCACCCTCCACCCTACCAGCCGTCACATACAACAAGTAATCCTCCGTCAGTTTCGCCACCTCCAACGTGACCCCACCACTCGCCACATCTTCCCATCTCCCCCCATGTCTGCCTTCCGCAAAGACCGCTCCCTCCGTAACTCCCTTGTCAATTCTTCCCTTCCCTCCCGTACTACCCCCTCCCCGGGCACTTTCCCTTGCAACCGCAAGAGATGCTACACTTGTCGTTTTACCTCCCCCCTCGACTCCATTCAAGGACCCAAGCAGTCGGTCCAGATGCGACAGAGGTTCACCTGCATATCCTCCAACCTCATCTATTGCATCCGCTGCTCTAGATGTCAGCTGATCTACATCGGTGAGACCGAGCGGAGGCTTGGCGATCGTTTCGCCGAACACCTCCGCTTGGTCCGCAATAACCAACCTGACCTCCCGGTGGCTCAGCACTTCAACTCCCCCTCCCATTCCGTATCCGACCTCTCTGTCCTGGGTCTCCTCCATGGCCACAGCGAGCAACACCGGAAATTGGAGGAGCAGCACCTCATATTCCGCTTGGGGAGTCTACATCCTGGGGGCTTGAACATTGAATTCTCCCTATTTTGTTAGCCCCTGCTGTCTCCTCCCCTTCCTATCCCTCCCTCAGCCCTCTCCTCCTCCTTTTTCCTTTTTTCTCCCCGCCCTCCCCCCCACCCCCTATCAGTCTGAAGAAGGGTTTTGGCCCAAAACGTTGCCTATTTCCTTCGTTCCATAGATGCTGCTGCACCCGCTGAGTTTCTCCAGCATTTTTGTGTACCTTCGATTTTCCAGCATCTGCAGTTCCTTCTTCAACACATTAATAATAGAG
>CM075978.1:65379152-65610328 GCA_038087875.1 Malacoraja senta
ATATTTATGCATTTATGTTCAAAAGATAAGTTCCCTAAAGAAAAGTGTATTTGGGGAAATCACATAGGAACGGATCAGAACATATGTATTCATTTAAAATACACCAATCACTAGAAGTTGGGTCACAGATTAGCAAACCAACCACTTCTATTTATTCCAAAAGGCACAAAATTGAAAAGTCGGGACACTATGCTAAATTTGTCATAAAACCAGTCTGACTCAGATGGTCAGGCAGCTTCCCTGGAGTTAAAGGATGGGTGACGTTTCGGGTCGGGACCCTTGTTCAAACAGGAGGAAACCAACATGGTCAGAGGGAGAATGGGCAAATTCCACACAGATGGCACCCGAAGTCATGATTGAACCCGGGTCTCTGGCGCTGTGAGGCAGCAGCTCTAGTGGTTGAAGTCTGAAGAAGGGTCCCGACCAGAAATGTCACCCATGATTTTTCTCCGTATGAATCATACGGAGAAAAATCATGAGTGACACTGGTGGCAAACTAACTTTCCAGAAACTGAATGGAATGCATATAATAATGTAGCTATACACGCTTTATAGAAGCTGTTCTCGATTGTTAGTAATCACATTCAATTTAACAGGTAATTTCTTTCAGCGATCCACAAGACAACAACACACCTGTTCACAACTAAACCAGAGGACAAACAGGTGATGAGTGCTACTGAAAATTATACCAACAATGATGGTTTCTTCAATTGTTTGTTACCTTTCTTTTATATGTGCCATTTATAATACTTGCCATTACGTTTTAACTCTTGAAATAAAACAGCCACCTGGAGTCAATCACGATCAATACAGTTTGCTACATTTCAGAAGGAAATCCACCTTAGGAAACAACTTCAATGCTTTTATCACAAAGCACCTGCATCTCGACTAGTGGGAGCTGAAGACTCGATGGGAAATTAAAGGGCCTGTCCCACACGCGATTTTTTCGGCGACTGCCGGCATCCATCACTAATTACCGTCCACAGGGCCCACGGCTGAAGCCTCCGAAGCCTCGCGTGTGTGTGAGTGCGTGTGAGTGTGCGCATGCGGCCGCCAAGATATTGTGTCCCCCCCCCATGTTTTAATAGCGATTTCCATGCCTGCTGTACATGGTCTTGCCGCCCTATTGTAAAAGAACACAGAAGCACTGCACGGAGTTCCATGCCAGAAACATTAAGGTTTATGTATGGCGAGATGTCCTGGCTGGTTCTCTTTATTCTTGTGACAAAAAGCCGAGGCATCATTTAAATGATGAATGTTTTTGGGGAGGGTGTTTCCACTGTGGAGCAGAGAACAACTATAGATGGTGGCAAAGTCATGCAACAGGGAGCCCCGCCTAAATGTATTTCCCAAAGTGGTAAACATGTGGACTCACAACCATAGGTGGAGTACTAAACAAATAGTACAAATGCATTTAAGGAAAGTCTGAAGAAGTATGGGACTTGTGAAGGTTGTGCTAATTGATTTAGATGGAAGAAAGATAGGAGGAAGCTTGTGTGGTACATAAACCATTTTTGTTTGACTGAGGTGAACCAGACATTCAATCGAAACTAAAAGACGACAAATCTAATTTGTTCTTGAAAAGATTAAACTTTAATCCTGCAAAACTACACTGGCATACAAAATTATTCAGAAGCAGTGGAGTCTATATAAAAAAAAGTTAAAACTCACGGTAAAAACTTCTTCCTTTCTGAATTGTAGATGTAACGAGGGACGTCAAATGCACCAATTATATTGAAAACATGTTCTCTGCAAATATAATTATATATTTTTTGATAAGTAATCTAAAGGTGCACTTCCACAAATTGATATTAAAATTAGTTGAACAGATGAAAATGACATCAGACCTCATCATTAATGAGATAAAAGTCGTCATGTTCCCTTTCCTTCTGCTGCAATTTGCTTTTGACGACACTACGCATATCTACTTATCTCAGACACTATTCTGGTTGTTTGCCGCATACATGGACAGCGCTGAAAAGTGAGGTCATCACTGAAATGGAATGAGATGAAATCCATAGCAGAAAATTATTTTTCCTATCACTTGAATTTTTAAAATTAGCTATGATTCTGATTAGAAGGAAAATCGTAACCATTTTTTAAAAGTTTCTGAACCAGATAATTGAGAAATTGATACGGGCAACAGTTCAGTTCTATCCATTTGGAATTCCAATACTTTGATACAAGTTACAAATCCCACCTCACTGAACCAAGGTTACTCCTTGGTTGAACCACTGATCAACAAGCCCTAGTTTGCACGAATACCACTGGATTTTGGAACAAGAAAAACATGAAAGCAACCTAGAAACAACAAACTGCAGATGCTGGTTTGCAAAAAAAAGACAAAGTGCTGTACTAACTCAGCAGGTCAGGCAGCATCTCTGGAGAACATGGAGAGGTGACATTTCAGATCAGAACCTTTCTTCGGACAGCCTACCTCTTTCAGACCACCCTGTCCATTTGAATATTGGCTTCTGTGATAACATGGAGCTTAAAGGAAGAAATTCCATCCCCAATAAGGGTGGCACGGTGGCGCAGCGGTAGAGTTGCTGCCTTACAGCGCCAGAGACCCGGGTTCGTTCCTGACTACGGGTGCTGTCTGTACGAAGTTTGTACGTTCTCCCTGTGACCTGCGTGGGTTTCTCAGAGATTTTTAGTTTCCACCCACACTCCAAAGATATACAGGTTTGTAGTTTGGTGTAAATGTATATTGTCCCCAGTGTGTGTAATATAGTGTTAATGTGTGCGGATTGCTGGTTGTCGTGGACTCGTTGGGCTGAAGAGCCTGTTTCTGCGCTGTATCTCTAAATTAAACTAAATAACAGATCTAACTTTCCAGGTTATAATAGTGAGTTGGGCTGCAGGAGTCTCAGGAGTATAGCAGCCATAAATGAACAACTCATGGACAGGATGCCTGCTTATTAATTGTCATCCACCTAACATTTAGTGTTTCTTTCCTGATACTTCAATATTTGTTTCACCACCATCTAGTCATTGTTTTAGAAAATGCAACTCATTGCTGTATATTCTCACGCCACTGTTTCCTTTACTTATCCACCCACAAGTAGTGTCTGTTGGTTTCTGACACCCCTGCCAGTGGAAGTGGTTCAACCAAAATAATGCATATCTCTGGTAATCTAGAAAATTTACTCTCCACCATCTCTGCTCAAAAGACCTCCACTTTTCCAGAAACATGTCGTTTAGTTTAGATACAGCGCCCGGAAACAGGCCCTTCGGACCACCCAGTCAGCGCCGACCAGCAATCCCTGCACATTAATGCTGCCCTACACACACACCAGGGACAATTTACATTTATACCAAGTCAATTAACCTAGAAACCTGTACGTCTTATACATGTGGGAGGAAACCGAAGATCTCTGAGAAAAATCACACAGGTCACAGGGAGAACGTACAAACTCTGCACCCGTGGTCAGGATTGAACCCGGGTCTCTGGCGTTGTAAGGCAGCAGCTCTACCGCTATGCTACCGTGCCGCCCATATCTTGAGTAGAGGATTTGGTATTGAAAGGACTTATCAGAAAATGAGCATCATTCATGGACTTAAGAAATCCAATTACTTCTTAAGTAGTCCCTCAAATCAGGAGAGGAGAAACTCTCAGGATTTACATACCCCAAAGGTGAACAGAGTGAGCATATCTTGCAACACAAAATTGAATCTGTAGTGGACCTTTGGTATTGTTGAAGATACAAAAGACCAAAGAGTGTTTGTTTCATCTCCTTCTCCACCATCCTCACCTCCCAACCTTCTTACTTACAACGATGCACTTAGCCCTCAATTTTTAAAACTCAAACCCCTTCAGATATTTCAACGAATGGCAGATCCCTAATCTTTTACAAAGATGACATCTTTGATTGATAGAATTGGTAAAGTAACAGTGCTTCTCTCAGCATACATCAGTATAGTTTTGGCAGATAGAAAACTACTGAGATAGGCATGCACAATTCCCCGTGTGGCAAGATGAATCTTCTAGATGACATACATGGTTTCATCATATGTCTCACTGCATTCCTGGACTGCCGATTCCACCATCGATTGCTCAATCATGTTGCAGCTCACTGAAAAGTAGAAAAGTACAAGTCAAAGGTTGTCTTTCCTTTCTTAAGATAAAGCCTGTAACAAATAAATTTATTTTACAGACAGGCGGGTATCTGACATATTTGGAACATAGAACAGCACAGCACAGGAATAAGCCCTTTGGTGCACAATATCTGTGCCGAACACCTCCAGTGAGAAGGAATTCCTTTCCTCACAGGGTGGCGAATCTGTGGAATTTGTTGCCACAGACGACTGTGGAGGCCGTCAATGAATATTTTTAAGGCGGACATTGACAGATTTTTGATTAGTGCGGGTGTCAGGAGCTATGGGGACACGGCAAGAGAATGGGGTTGAGAGGGAAAGATAGAATGGCGGTGTAGTCATAAAGTGATAGTGTGGAAACAGGCCCTTAGGCCCAACTTGCCCACACCGGCCAACAATGTCCCAGCTACTCTAATCCCACTTGCCAGCGCTGGGTCCATATCCCTCTAAACCTGTCCTATCCATGTACCTGTCTAATTGCTTCTTAAACGTTGGGATAGTCCCAGCCTCAACTATCTCCTCTGGCAGCCTGTTCCATACACTCACCACCCTTTGTGTGAAAAAGTTACCTCTCAGATTCCTATTAAATCTTTTCCCCTTCACCTTGAACCTATATCCTCTGGTCCTTAATTCCCCTACTCTGGGCAAAAGACTCTGTGCATCTACCCGATCTATTCCTCTCATTCCTCTCTATAAGATCTCACCTCATTCTCCTGCACTCCATAAAATAGATACCCGGCTTACTCAACCTCTCCCTATAGCTCACACCCTCTAGTCCTGGCAACATCCTCGTAAATCTTTTCTGAACCCGTTGAAGCTTGACAACATCTTTCCTATAACATGGTGCCCAAAACTGAACACAATATTCTAAATGCGGTCTCATCAACGTTTTATACAACTGCAACATGACCTCCCAACTTCTATACTCAATAATCTGACTGATGAAGGCCAAAGTGCCAAAAGCCTTTTTGATCACCTTATCTACCTGCGACTCGACCTTCAAGGAACCATGCACTTGTACTCCTAGATCCCTCTGCTCTACACTACACAGAGGCCTACCATTTACTGTGTAGGTCCTGCCCTTGTTCGACATCCCAAAATGCAACACCTCACACTTTTCAGTATTTAATTACATCAACCATTCCTCCGCCCTCCTGACCAATCGATCCAGATCCTGCTGCAATCTTTCACAACCATCTTTACTATCTGCAAAACCACTAAATTTTGTATCATCAGCAACTTGCTAATCTTGCCCCGATGGTCCGAATTGTCTTAATCTGCTCCTATAACCCATGAACATGATGCTAAGACCATCTCTTATCTACCTGCGCATACCCCATATCCCTCCATTCCTTGCGTATCCATATGGCTATCCAAAAGTGTCTTAAAAACCACCATTGAATCTGCCTCAACCAATGTTCCAGGCATTCACAACCCTACGTGTAAAAAATTTTGCCCTGCACATCTCCTTTATACTGTGCCCCTCTCACCTTAAAACTATGCCCTCTAGAATTTGATTTTTCCACTCAGGGTAAAGGTTCTGACTGTCTACCTTGTCTATGCCTCCCATGATTTTATTTTTTATTTGAATTCCTTGAAGGCAATTGTTAAAAATTTCAAATCCCATCATACCCAGTTCTGCCTGTTTCTCTACATTTTCCTGTCTCCCATACAATGCCCTCCATAATGTTTGGGACAAAGAACCATCATTTATATATTTGCCTCTGTACTCCACAATCTGAAATTACAGCTATGTTTATACATAGTCCCCGTCCCCCCCCCCCCCCCCCCATTTCAGGGCACATCACGTATGGGACACATGGCTTCACAGGTGTCTGTAATTGCTCAGGTGTGTTTAAAAGCCTCCTTAATACAGGTATAAGAGAGCTCTCAGCACCTAGTCTTTCCTCCAGTCTTTCCATCACCTTTGGAAACTTTTATTGCTGTTTATCAACATGAGGACCAAAGTTGTGCCAATGAAAGTCAAAGAAGCCATTATGAGACTGAGAAACAAGAATAAAACTGTTAGAGACATCAGCTAAACCTTAGGCTTACCAAAATCAACTGTTTGGAACATCATTAAGAAGAAAGAGAGCACTGGTGAGCTTACTAATCGCAAAGGGACTGGCAGGTCAAGGTAGACCTCCACAGCGGATGACAGAAGAATTCTCTCTATAATAAAAATAATCCCCAAACACCTGTCCGACAGACCAGAAACACTCTTCAGGAGTCAGGCGTGGATTTGTCAATGACCACTGTCCACAGAAGACTTCATGAACAGAAGTACATGTTCGGCATGTCCCCGACAACTCTCACCAACTTCTACAGATGCACCATGGAAAGCATTTTATCAGGATGCATCGCAGCTTGGTTTGGGAATAGTTTCATCCAAGACCGCAAGAAATTGCATGGAATTGTAGACACAGCCCAGACCATCACACAAACCAACTTTCCTTCTATTGAGTCTGAAGAAGGGTCTCAATCCGAAATGTCACCTACTCCTTTTCTCCAGAGATGCTGTCTGACACGCTGAGTTACTCCAGCTTTTTGTGTCCATCTCCCTTCTATTGACTCAATTTATACCTCTCGCTGCCTCAGCAAGGCCAGCAGCATAATCAAGGATGAGTCGCACCCTAGCCACTCCCTCTTCTCCCCTCTCCCAACAGGGAAAAGGTATAGAAGTGTGAAAATGCACACCTCCAGATTCAGGGACAGTTTTTTCCCAGCTGGAATCAGGCAACTGAATCATCCTACCACAACCAGAGAGCAGTTCTGAACTGCTTTTTAGCTCATTGGTGACCCTCAGACTATCCTTGATCGGACTTTGCTGGCTTAACTTAGCCCTAAACGCTATTCCCTTATCATGTATCATACTGTGATAACTCGATTGTAATCACGTATTGTCTTTCCGCTGACTGGATAGCACGCAACAAAAGCTTTTCACTGTACCTTGGTACACGTGACAATAAGCTAAACTAAACCTTCATAATGTTCCTTAGGCTAAGCTTTTCATCATACCCCTTATATTTTTGCTGACGTGCAACAACACATTTTGTTTTATAATGCTTTATTGAAGCTTGCTGCCACATTTTTCTATATTAAAAGCAAATGGATGTCATTTATTTACATTTATTTACTCACTACAGTGTGAACAAAACCTCCCCATGCCACACATTGAATTCAAAGATTGAGAACGTCATTGTGCTTCATGGCAGAGTTTGAATTTTGGATCCTCTGCATCTATGCAAGGCTACCCCACACAAATCCCAATATGGATACAGTTTGCATAGTAACTGGGTCAAATGCACTGATCTCCAGAATCTAAAACTTATTGTTGCATGCGATGGAAACCGCCTCCCATTTAAAAAAAATTATGAAATCAAAACATTGTGTTACATGCCACATCGTTGATGATCAACTCAGCCCTTAACTGCTTAGACCTTTCAGAAATTACTTACACGGCTGTTTTTCAACTGCATCGATGATACGCTCAATTGCATCTTCAAGCTCTGAATCATTGACTGACTCCAGGACATCCACAAGAAATTTGGTGGCATTACTAGCAAGGGAAATAACAGAGACAAGTCAAGAGTGTTTGTCATGTGTACTGAAAACAGAATAATGAAGTTCATACTTGCAGCAGCATAACAGATCTGTAAACATAGTACTCATGTACAACATAATGAACAAGAAAAATCCAATAAATTATAAAACAATATTTATGCAATGCCCAGAATCCCCAGTACATCCAAAGCAGTTCGTAGCTTAGTTGGAGTTCGTAGTGTGCACTAGCCTGATAGTTGTTGGGAAGAAACTGCTCCTGAACATTCGTTTTCAGATTCCTGTACTCCCCGATGGCAGGACTGAAATGAGAGCGTGGCCTTGGTGATGCTGTCTGTCTTTTTGAGACAATGCCTCTTATAGATCCCTTCGTCCCTGCCCCCATCACCATCCCTGGCAACGTCTTCCAGTTATCCACCACTTTGTGTAAAAAACTTGCCTCCACAACTCCTTTGAACTTTGTTCCCTCTAGTTTTTGACATTTCCACCTTGGGAAATAGGATCTACCATTTCTATTCCCCTCAATTTTTTATCAGATCTCTCCTCAGCTGTCAACACTCCAGACTCCAACACCTCAATGAAGCTGCACAATGACAGAGCTGGTAGAGCTGCTGCCTCAGAGCGCCAGAGACCTGGGTTCGATCCTGACCCTGGGGGTACTGTCAGTGTGTACTTTGCACATTTACCCTGTGACCATCGGGGGTTTCACCTGGATGCTCTGATTTTCTCCCACACGTTGGTTAATTAGCCTCTGTAAATTGTCCCTAGTATGTAGGTAGTAATGATGCGAAAGTGGGATAACATAGAACCAATTTGACCATGTGATCGATGGACAGCATGGACTCAGTGGGCTGAAGGGCTTGCTCCATGCTGTATCTTTAAACTAAACTTTCCATGTAGTAAATACCCACTAATGCAGGCAGCATTCTGGTAAAACACCTCTGCACTGCACTCAAAATCTACAAAGAACACATCACTTGAGAGTTCATCTATGTTTCTATACTTGTATTTGGTTAGAAATCGGAATCAACTCAAGTATGAATTGAGATGAGGAATTTCTTTAGTCAAAGGGTGGTGAATCTGTGAAATTCATTGCCACATATGGCGGTGGAGGCCAAGTCATTTAGGTATTTTTAAAGTAGAGATCGATGGGCTTCTGGATTAGTAAGGGTGTCCAGGGTTATGGAGAGAAGGCAGGAGAATGGGGTTTAGAAGGAAATCTCTCTCAGTCTGAAGAAGGGTCTCGACCCGAAACGTCACCATTCCTTCTTCTCCAGAGATGCTGCCTGCCCCGCTGAGTTACTCCAGCATTTTGTGTCTAGCCATGATCGAAAGGTGGAGCAGACTCGATGGGCCGAATGGCATAATTCTGCTCATATGTAGAAAATATTTACATTCAGAGGCGAGCCCTAAATAATAATAAACACAGCAGCTTTATCGCAGAACGGGATGGTGATACTGGTGACGAGTTCCCGACACGTCTAGACGTTTGGGATACTTTGCACTTACGCTCTCAGGATTAGGCCGTGCATTTTAAAGGCAGCCGACACTCTGCTCTTCACTCCGGACGCCATGGCGCAGCTTTGGCGCCAAACCGCGGGCTGCCTGACTACACGGAGAGTATGCTGGGAAGGCGCGCCAAGACGCCCATTCATAAAACAAGAGCCGGGCACGTCACGCCCAAGTGGGCGGGGCTGGAGTGCATCTGTCAACAGTGTCAACAGTCGCAAACTTTGTGGGTTGGTCTGTGCAAACTTTGGGGGTTGGGGGTAGGGGAATCAAGAACCAGAAAACATAAGTTTAATGTGAGAGGGAAAAGATTTAATAGGAACCTGAGCTGAGGGGCAACATTTTCATATAAAGGGTGGTGGGTATATGGGACAAGCTGTCAGAGGAGATAGTTGACGCAGGTACTATCACAAACTAAAACATATTTGGACAGGTACATGGATTCCACCAGGGGCGCTGCACGATTGGCAGCCCCGCCAACAGTATGTCTGTTTTTTTGTCTTTTAAATTTTTTTTATTGCGTTTTAAAAGTCTGTGTAAATGTTCTCCAGTTTGTTTTATGTGGGGGGAGGGGGAACTTTTTTTTCAGTTTCTTACCTTGCCGGAGATGCGATTAATTTTCCAGTCGCATCTCCTGTCACTCTGCGGCCTACATCGATGGAGCTGGAGGCCTCCTCGGACTGACTTGAGCCCCACCGCGGGGCGTGGACAACATCGGAGCTGATCCCTTGCCTGGGATGGACTTACCATCAACAGCTCGCAGTCTCGGGAAAGGCCGAGTCGAGAAGCTCCAACGGCTGGTTATTAAATGCACATGTAAAATTGGAAGGTTCCCAGGTGCACGTGAACCGTAGCACATTAGATGGTATTGCATTGAAGTTAACAAAGTTCTTATGAACTCCTTGGAGTACTCAAGAATGGGAGATGAAACGCTGTCCCCCAAGAATATATTGGGCCTCGTTGGGACAATGCATGAAACCACAGTTGTTTTGGTGTAAGTGGGACAATTAATTAATGTAAAGTATTTAATACCTCAGATTTGCCCTTGTGGACAGAACACAGGTGCACCACAAAATGGCCGTCTAATCTCCAATGTAACCAGCGAATGTAGTAAACTAGTTTGAAGGAAATACAAGTGGATTGCTGCTTCAGATGGAAGGATTATTCAAGTTTCCATATGGAAGAAATGAAAGAGTTTAAAAGAGCAGATGTTGCATCTCCTGTGAAAGTACCGAAAGACAGAGTGGTTGATGGAAATGGAAAAGCAGACCAAGAAATTGAGAAAGATATGGTCCCTTCACAATGTTGAAAGGCAGGGGAGGAAGAGATGCGTCTTGGAATACGTGGTGGAATTTTGTTGAAGATGTTCAAAGGATGATCTTGTTGAATGTGGAGGTTGTAATTGAGGACTTTGGAAGTCTATCCTTGGCCTGGCCAGGAGGAGAGAGGCTGAGAGCAGAGGCATGAAATAGAAGCAATATAATTATGAGCTCTAGTGACTATGATGGAGGAGAAGGCATGTTAAAACAAAGAAAGTCATCTTGGATGCACAACATGGAAAGGTATGAAGAGTTAAGGGTATGCAGTGAATTAGTAAAACGAAGGTGAGCCCATTAATGGATCAGCCTTTGGAGAAGGCTCAAGAGCCAATTACAGAGAACAGCACTGCACCAGGCCCTTCGGCCCACAATGTCTGTGCCAAACCTGATGACAAGACCAATTCTTATCTGCCTGTAAATAATCCATTCCCTGCAAATCCATGCACCTTTCCAAAAGCCTCAAATGCCACTATTGTATCTGCCTCCACCACCTGCCCTGGTAGCAGGTTCCGGGCACTCACCACCCTCTGTGTAAAAAAATGCCCCACATCTTGAAAATTTCTCTCTCTCACCTTCAGTATTTGATATTTTTTCCGTAGGAAAAAGGTTCTGACTGTAACCCTATCTACGCCTGCCATGATTTAAAATACTTCTTATGTACCTCAACCGCTGCAGAGAAAAGAATCCAAGTATGTCCAACCTCTGCCTGAAGCCAATACCCCTTAATAAGTATATTTGCTAATACTGAGGAAAAGTGTCAGTAATATCAAAACATTATGATATTTTTGCTTTTTTGAAAAAAAGTAAATAACCACAGTGCACTCGCCGACATGGATGATTGTCAAGTAGAGAAGGTGCAGCAGATTAAGGACACTATCTTTGGCATAAATCCGTAAACGTTCGACAGTTAAAAAGATGTGACAGAAATCATAAGATGATAGGGCACTTAAAGATAAAGAGGTAGTTTCTATCTGCCAATGGATTTGTGTTGCTAAAAATATAATTCGAAGTGTATATATACTGCTTAACATGGGACAACATAACAGAAGTTCTATCCAATTAAAAATAGGATTGTGCATAATAACAATTCCGGACATGAAGTTTCCCGGCCTGTGGTGCTGCTGCAAGTAGGAATGTCATTGCTCCCTTGTATGTACATATGACCATTAAACACTCTTGCCTCTCCTGCCTTGAAGGGCGGTGCTTGGACCCACGGCGCCTGCCTGTGTGCCGTGAGCGGCTTGGCTTTCCGTGGCAGTCGGTCGAGGGATCCCCGGGACCTGTAGAGCCCAGGACCGCACGGCCCAGCACTGGGACACGGCGCCTGTAGAGCCGGGACGGCACGGCCTTGCACTGGGACACGGCGCCTAGAGCCGCGGACGGCACGGCCCAGCACTGGGACACGGTGCCTGCAGAGCCGGGGACGGCACGGCCCAGCACCGGGACACGGCGCCTGTAGAGCCGGGGACAGCACGGCCCAGGACATGGCGGAGGCCCAAGTGAACTGGGTGGCGGAGGAGAGGAGCGGACACTGCGCTGTACTGGACGGATGCTGCCTGTACGTGTGGGGTGGTTATGTGGTAAGTTGTAGGTGCAGCCGAATCCCTGCCCAGCGCCTCCGCTTCGGCCTCTCGCTCCTTCTGCCGGTAATTCAATCATATATCTATCTCGCCCCCACAGCACTGCAGTGTTTGCATGTGTGAACCCCAGTAATGAAACGGCCAGAGATGTTCCCGTCGACAGCCTAATTGTATCTCATTTGTGCAGTCTGCTGAAAACGTAACTGTTTTGAGGAGCACTATGATATAGGAAGTGGGGGCGGTACACTGATTTAGTGTCATTAATGTTGACAATTTAACGAGTAGAAGACAGAACAAAAATATGACGTTCGGTGCAGGTTAGACTTTGCAGGAAATCTATAAATGAATTTTTTTTAAAGGATCCAAGAATAAGAAAGTATTTTCATATTTAACATTTTATTTTTCAGTAACTGTCTTGATAGTTTTTGCTTAATTTAGATTTTAAAATAGGTGGAAGCAGGAGTAGGCCATCTGGCCCCGAGATAGAGTGGATATGGAGAGGATGTTTTCAGTAGTGGGAGAGTGGCATAGCCTCAGAATAAAAAGACATACCTTTGAGATGAGATTAGCCAGAAGATGGTGAATCTGTGGCATTCATTGCGGTGGAGGCCAAGCCATTGGGTAATTTTAAAGTAGAGATTGATGGGGTTCTGGATCAGTAAGGGTGTCAAAAGTTACGGGGAGAATGGGGTTGTAAGGAAAATATAGATCAGCCATGTTTGAATGGTCTTTGAGTCTGCTCCACCATTAATACAGGTCTTGGATGAGCTTCTACCGCAATTAATTTCTTGATCTATTCCCATAATCTCTGATTCTGTTGATGTCTAGAAATCTCTTCATTCGTTTTGAGCTATTTTTCCTTATCTCTGGTTTGTTAATGTATTTAATTTGATAACACATTTTTAATGTGCTACGGGTGATATAGAGTCATATTGCAAGGAACCATATAGCATGGAAATATAGCAAAGTGAAATACAACTGTAGCCATTTACTATTTGAACCATGCAGCTTCAGAAATCCAACGAGGTACTTATTTTGGAGCATTGTTTGAGAAATTGTTATGTGCTGTGTATGGAGCGACTTGTGTTGGTCACTACCAATATTGGCTTGCATTTATTTAAAATGGGGCCTACTGGAGGAGGTGCAGCCCCAGTACCTTATTTTTGTTTGAAAAGTATCATGCTCAGCTTGGATCTCCCCGTTTGTTAAATTATCCCTCTCCCTCTGAATTCATCCTGCTGTCACCCCTCTAAACAGAGCACAACAGTATGTATGCCACACACAATGCACTCATCCTTGACCAAAGATAGACACAAAATCCTGGAGTAACTCAGAGGGACAGGCAGCATCTCTGGAGAGAAGGAATGGGTAACGTTTTGGGTAGAGACCCTTCTTCAGATTGATGTCAGAGGGGAGGGAGATAGGGAGATAAGGAAGTGTGAAGGTGTGAAAACAGGGCAAAGGGAATGGAGATCAAGTAAAATTTAGAATAGATCATTGTTAGCTGGGAGAAGGTAACAACAAAGCTAACAGAGATAAAATGTAGACGGGGCAGTAAGACTGGTCAGAGAACTGGGAAGGGGGAGGGATGGAGAGAGAGGGAAAGCAAGGGATACTTGAAGTTAGAGAAGTCAATGTTCATACTGCTGGGGTGTAAGCTGCCCAAGCGAAATATGAGGTGCTGTTCTTCCAATTTGCGCTGGGCCTCACTCTGACAATGGATGAGGCCCAGGACAGAAAGGTCAGTGTGGAAATAGGAGGGGGAGTTAAAGTGTTCAGCAACCGGGAGATCAGGTAGATGAGGTTGAGCGGAGATGTTCAGCGAAATGATCGCTGAGCCTGCGCTTGGCCTCGCTGATATACAGGAGTCCACGTCTGGAACAAGCGGATACAGTAGATGAGGTTGGAGGAGGTGCAAGTGAACCTCTGCCTCGCCTTAAAAGACTAAAGGAGTCAAGGGGGGAGGTAGTGACAGGTGTTGCATCTTCTGCGGTTGCAGGGGAAAGTACCGGGGAGGGGTGGTTTGGGTGGAAAGGGACGAGTTGACCTGGGAGTTGCGAAGGGAACGGTCTCTGCGGAATGCAGAAAGGGGTGGAGATGGGAAGAAGTGGCTAGTGGTGGGATCCCGTTGGAGGTGGCGAAAATGTTGGAGGATTATGGGCTGTATACCAATTGGCTTAAAGTGCTGACATCTTTGAAAAAGATAATTTCTTGCAAATCAAATACAAGATCATATATTTGCTGTGGTATGAATGTTGTGTGTGTATGCACTTAAAATTCTTAATTTCTAATGTAGAATTTAAAGTTTAATAATTTCAATATAAACATGAGCTAATGTTAAACCAAAACCAGTGAATTCGTCAAGACAGTAAGTTTATTCCCTCCAAATTCCCTCAACTACTAGTTGCTTGTTTGCATCCCAGTCCATTGTCATTTTAGATTGCCCTATGAAAAGTAGTAAAGTTTAGGAATTCCATTCTGTTGCTACCCTAAAACAGAAACGAAGCTATCGTCTGTGTGGGAGAGGGAGTGAGTAGGTGCTTGGTTCCCTCGCCCACCCCGGTGGCCATCAAAGATCATAGAGGAGCTCTATAATCTTTGGTGGCCATTGCCCCGGGAATGGGGACAGCCCTCAAATGCGCCGCGCGCCAGGCTTCAAACGCAACTCGCTCCAACGGTCACCCGGCGCTCGTGCGCGCCCGCCCTTGCCGCGCGACCCCACGTGGGCCCAAACCTCGACGTGTGAATGGCCAGGGCGCCTGCAGGCCGTCGTTGCTGGGTTGTGACTAGGCGGCGGGTGTGACTGGGTGTGGCGGCTCTGTCGACGCGCAGACAGCGGGCACCAACCACACGGGCACCGCGAGTACCACACGGGGAGAGCGGCGGCTGCGGGCACCACACGGGGAGAGCGGCTACCACTGGGAGAGAGAGGCCGCTGCGGGCACAACGTGAAGGCGAGGAGTGAACCAACCGGCTCACCATGGCCGAAACACAAAATTGGTCTCGGAGGATACAGGAAAACCACCACCACGCGGTGTTTAACAATGGCTTCCTTTACGTCTGGGGAGGTTATGTGGTAAGGATTACTTTATTCACGCAATCTAACGGTACCAGTTTCTCCGCGTGGCATTGTAATCCTCCTGTTTGAGGCCATGCCATTTGTGCGCCATTTAATGCTTTTGAGTGTGTGCACACTGGTATTTGAGAAGAGCAGGTGAAGAATTACAGGTTGCCACCCTGGGAACTTTTATGATCGGAAATCTCTAGCTAAAGAAAATAGCTTGCAGTGTCACACATGAAGCTTGGACACTGCTGCATGAACGTGGCGTCCACTTGTTTCGGATAAAATTAAACCATTTGATCGTTGCAGGTGTTGCCTGAAAGAGGGAGATCGGTTCACGAATTTATCTGCTGATTTGTACGGTTTAACCATGTGGTGTCAAAATCCCAGTAAGCAAGTTGATAGATGGGGTGTGAGGAAACCAGTTTTAAGTGTAACGAAAGCGATTTACAACGTTAATTTGAGCGATTTTTTAACTGAGGAATCACATTTTCGGATAAGGTTTTATAATATGGATCATGTAATAGATCAGAAAGATATTCCACTGAACATTGAACTGGAAAATAGACGTAAGTCCATTTGAAAACGTTACTATTTCAGGCTGGTAATACGATCAAAGCAGTTGAGTTACTTTGTGATGTCATGAAAGGGCGCTTGTTACAGCAACCAAGTTAACTAATGAAAATATGAAAACATGTTCATATAAATGTAGCAATTCCCAACATGTAAGGTGATAATACAACCTTTTTCACACATATGGCTAAATGTCTAGACATTCCCTGCTGAGCGCAAACATAATAATAAATATAAATATATGTATTTTAAGTATATTTTGGAGGATCAGAAAATAAAGTTATTTGTATATTGATTTTGAGTGGTTAGCCTTGTTGCACTTGTATCTGAATAAAGAACATATTTATATAAAGAGCATCATGTCAGTGTAGATTAGCCAATCCGTCAAGATTTTTGTGTAGATGTAGAAATTATGGATCTGGTCATGATTACAGGCACTTGAAAGAAAAGTGACTTTAAAAACAATAATGTTAAGAAATATTTTCATAGCTATAAAACCAATAGATATTTGGATTAGGTAAAATGGAGAAACGAGGAATTGCAAATATCTGAAGAAGGGTCCCAACCTGAAACATGGCATGTTCATATTCTCCTGGAGTAGCAATGTTACAAAATTTTGAGATTTAAAAAATAAAGTCTGCAATTTATTCCATCAGATAAAGCATAAAAAGAAGTTTAATTTGACACCTAATTCACATTTATATCTTCAGTATTAAAAAAGTTATGGCCATTTTCATACTCGGAAATTAGCATCTTGTTCCCTATTGCTTTTCCATTGACTTAACACAAAAGCTGTGATCGAGGACAGTCAAAAGCCCATAACTTTCTTAAAAATTAAGAGAACTGAAAGAAATTTTCAGTTATTATAGATTGAAGCATTCTGAAACAAATATGAAACAATCTTACTTAGAAGACATGAAATTAAAGCATATAATTAGTTAGTTACCTAATTGTAGCTAATTACAAAATTCAATTACTAGATCTAAACATCTATCAATTTCTTAAGAATAGATTAACATTTTTAAATAGCCTAAGTGTCCAAATAACATTCACACAAGAATTCACAATATAACATAATTTTTAAATCTCATTGTCATGAATTTACAGGCCAAATGGAAGGAATTGAATGTTTAATACCTGTAAATGAATGGGCATTTAAATCATCTTGTGAGTG
This sequence comes from Malacoraja senta, assembly GCA_038087875.1. Taxonomy (NCBI): domain Eukaryota; kingdom Metazoa; phylum Chordata; class Chondrichthyes; order Rajiformes; family Rajidae; genus Malacoraja; species Malacoraja senta. The sequence goes on from CM075978.1 coordinate 65,396,028, forward strand.
AGGATTTCTGGAACGCGATCTTTTGGAACGTTCATTTGCGGTGAATTTAACCCCGTATCGACATGAAAAATACTGCCGTTCGGGGAATAAAATCACCGTTTCGCATGAAAAAATGTGAATTAAAGGCTTCTTAAGAAGCACTTTTATACATTAAAAGAAACCACTTTTGTTTACCTGTCCCGTACGTGAAATCCGTCCCCGTTATCGGCGTTGACGGCTTCAGGAGCTGATTTTAAAATGACTCCAGGGCTGACATTGTCGATTTAATATAAATAAAAAATTCACATAACGCCCCTAGGAACGATTTTTCAGCAAACGCTTGTACTCCAACGAAATATAATACAGGACAAGGTAGGAGAAACCCGTGTTTTAAGCCCTCCCCCCCTTAAAGGCGCCAAAATCGCACACACGGCCAGTGGCAGAATTACAGCGCCATTGAAGGTAAGTATTGTAACATACCTACTCTCTGAGAGGTTGTCCGGTCCACTGAGTTACTATAGCACTTTGTGTCTTTATTTGGATTAGGTAGTTATATGTTGGAATTCACATACACGGAGAGGGGAGAAGAGGGAGAGTTCATAGTCTTCAATAGCCTGATGGTTGTTGGGAAGAAGATGTTACTGAAGCTCCTCGGTGCCAGGAGTGAAATGAGAGCATGGCCAGGGTGGTGTGTGTCCTTGATGATGCTGGCTGCCTTTTTGAGACAGCACCTCCGAAAGATCCCTTGTATGGTGGGTGGTCTGTACCAGTGATGGACCGTGCAGTGCCACCACATTTTGTAATCTCCTTCGTTCCTGGGCTTACAAGTTACCAAACCAGGCCGTGAATATGCTCTCAACCATACACCTGTGGAGTTGACGAGAGTACTCATCGACATACCAAATCTCCTCTATTCTACGGAGGTAGAGGCATTGATGGGCTTTCTTTGTGATCGCATGATGTGCAGGGTCCAGGATCGATGATGCACGCCCAGGAACTTGAAGTTGTTGATTCTCTCCACCACTGACTCGTTAAGACAGTTTGATGGATCTTTGGTACACAAAAATGCTGGAGAAACTCAGCGGGTGCAGCAGCATCTATGGAGCGAAGGAAATAGGTAACGTTTCGGGCCGAAACCCTTCCTCATGGATCTTTGACCTTCCTCTTCTAAAGGCAACACTCAGTTGGTTTTACTGATGTTGAGAACAATGTTGTTCTGGCACCATTCAATCAGATGATCGATCTCCCTCCTGTACTCTGACTCAGCATACTAGTCCTAGGTATAAAGTTAGTAGAGCAGGGGGCTGAACACACAGCCTTGAGGTTCCCCTGTGCTGATCGTTACTGAAGAGGAAGTGTGGTTGCAAATTAATACCGAATGTGTTCTATTGATGAGGAAGTCAAAGATACAGTTGCGACAGGTTGCCCAGAGACCAAGTTCAAGTTCAGTGTTATCAAGAGAGTTAGATTTAGCTCTTGGGGCTAAAGGAATCAATGGATATGGGGTAAAAGCAAGAACGGGGTACTGATTTTAGATGATCATATTGAATGGTGGTGCTGGCTTGAATGGCCTACTCCTGCACCTGTTTTTCTATGTCTCTAAGTTTTCTGAGCTTGTAACAGGTTTGGAGGGGATGATGGTGTTGAACGCTGAGCTGTAGTCTATGAACAACAGCCTAAGTTTTTATTGTCCAAGTGATCCAATGCAGAGTGGAGAGCCAGCAAATGTCATCCCCATTAATCTATTGATTGATCAATACTTTATTATCACGTGACATGTCACAATGATATTCTTTGTTTTGCATATAATACACAAGGTATGCAAAGAGTCCATGTATAGGGCGCCGAAAAAGTTACGAAGTATTCATTACATTCCCCAATGGTCCCCCTTTGTTCTCAGCACCCTCCTTCCCCCCCCCCCCAAAAGACGGGTCCCCCTTTGGTCTCGGTAGTGTGTCCTCGTCGGACCTCTGGCAGCCACCACGGGTCCGTCTGACCTCTGGAACCCATCGTGGACCTGTCTGACCTCTGGCCATCACGCGGGCCCATCCTCGGCCGCCTGCGGCTGGATCCTCTTTTGGCACTGAGGCGCTTGCTGGGATCTTTCGACAGCCCACCTCTCTCCCACAGCTCACGCATTGTGGCAGTAGGCAAATTAAGAGGGTCCAGCTTCTTGCTGAGGTTGGAGTTGACATGCTCCATTAACAATCTATAATAGCACTTCATCACCATGGATGTTAGTGTCACTGGGCGATAGTCATTGGGGAATGTCCCCTTACTCTTCTTGGGCACTGGTATTATTGATGTCCATTTAAAACAGGTGGGAACTTCAGACCTCAGTAATGAGAGGTTGAAGATATCCGCAAAAACTTCAGCCAGTTTTGAAAAGGGCCCGGTACACCAGAAGGTTCAGACGTTTTCCGAGGGTTGACCCTCAGAAGGATCTTCTGACATCAGTCTCGGTGACAGAGATTGCAATACCATTGTGGGCTATGTGGGCCCAAAAGGACACATCAGTGTTCTCCTTATCGAAGCTTGTATGGAAGGCGTTGAGCTCATCCGGGAATAATGCCTTGCTGACGTTTGTGCTGCCACATGATTTTGCCTTGTAGAATGTAAAGGCGTGCAAGCCCTGCCACAGCTGCCTCGTCCTCCAGTTTAGAGCGAAAGTCCCTTTTATCTTTTTTGATGGCTTTTTTAAAGGAAAATCATTATTAGCTCACGAAAGGCTCAGACTAAATTTATTTTTATCAGCTTTTTTATGATTTAAATTGCTGCTCCAGATTATCTATTGCTATGGGACAGCCCTGCTCAGCAGTCATTTTAGTGTGGAAAATCAGTTTGCAGCCATATTCTCAAACTGTTCTCAGTTTGCCTTGTACACTGTTTTCAGTGATGGAACCCTGTTGTAACCTGGGAAATATTACGTGCAATAAGAACATAAGTAGAAGTAGCTGGTAATTTGGCCTATTAGATCATGGTTCATCTTTCCTCAATTAATCCTTTCCTTCTACATGAAGACATTTCTTCTCAACTCGGACCTGAAAGTCTGACCCTATGTTTTGAGACTGTGACTATTGGTTCTAGAAACACCAGTGAGGAGAAGCAACGCTGTTGCATCTTTCTCGACAGGTCCCTTATAATTTGTGTTGATTTTATTGCAATCTTCTCTCGTTCTTCTAAACTTGAGTATAGGCCCTGTCAGCTTAATCTCTCTTTTAAGCCAAGCCCCTTCCTCAGACCTCTCGTCCTCGCCTCTAGTCCTGTCTGTGCGAAGTTTGTAAGTTCTCCCTGTGGCTGTGAGTTTTGTCCAGATTCCTTTGACATCCCAATGATACGCCATTTGTAAGGTCAATTGGCCACTGCGTATATTAACAATCTATAATAGCACTTCATCACCATGGATGTTAGTGTCACTGGGCGATAGTCATTGGGGAATGTCCCCTTACTCTTCTTGGGCACTGGTATTATTGATGTCCATTTAAAACAGGTGGGAACTTCAGACCTCAGTAATGAGAGGTTGAAGATATCCGCAAAAACTTCAGCCAGTTGGTGTTTTGCAAAGGGCCCGGTACACCAGAAGGTTCAGACGTTTTACGAGGGTTGACCCTCAGAAGGATCTTCTGACATCAGTCTCGGTGATAGAGATTGCAATACCATTGTGGGCTATGTGGGCCCAAAAGGACACATCAGTGTTCTCCTTATCGAAGCTTGTATGGAAGGCATTGAGCTCATCCGGGAATAATGCCTTGCTGACGTTTGTGCTGCCACATGATTTTGCCTTGTAGAATGTAAAGGCGTGCAAGCCCTGCCACAGCTGCCTCGTCCTCCAGTTTAGAGCGAAAGTCCCTTTTATCATTTTTGATGGCTTTTTTAAAGGAAAATCATTATTAGCTCACGAAAGGCTCAGACTAAATTTATTGCCCATGGTATGTAGGTGAATGGTGACATCTGGGAGGACTTCTTGAGAAGGTGAGTAGAATTAGAAAAAAATGTAAATGGGTAGTTGGTCAGTGAAGGACCTGTTTCCATGCTCTCTGTGATTCTACTTTTATGCCATAAGTTATGCTATTGAAGCATATCACTGGAGTTTTTTAAGGATGCATTTTGTTCTTTAGAAAAACACCTGGCTTTAATCTACCTTAGAATTATCATTAACTTTAAATTGATTGCTGAAGTCTGCACAGACCTGTCTTTACAAACTGTACAAGTAATGTTAAAAAGCATCAGTTTCTTCTTTTGATTTCACGAGAACACGATGAAGTAGACTCTGGGATGCAGGGCTGAAAAGATGAATGTTGAAATGAAAACTAGGTTATCATTTAGTGTACTTGTGATTAATCTCATTTTATTGCTGAAATTTGTGAATAGGATTTATGAATCGCTTGCATAATACTTGCATAATAGTTTTTATTATAGCATATAAATCATGTTGTTTTTCCAGGATAATTTAAATGACAATATTGTAAAATATACTTGTCAAATTTGGAGATAATTTTCTTCACCGTTTAACTCTTGAGTTGGAATATAGTATACACATTACAGTTCAACTTTGTTAACTGAAATCTAGAAAACAATCATGCAGTCATGTGGAATGACACTATATAATAATAATAATACATTTTATTTGTGGGCGCCTATACAAAAGTCTCAAGGACACATTACGGAATTTAACAAAGAACATATAATCGGAGTAAAATAAGTTATAAAGACATCACCAATACACAAATTAAAGACAGAATTGGATCCAAAGACAAAAAAGAAATCAGAAACACAATGTGAAGTTAAGTATGTCAATCATAGTCAAGTCTCTTTAAATGATCCTTAATCGATTGCTGTTGAAAATTTGATAATTACCTACTTAACTCACCAATTTACCCATTAAACGAATGACAATTCGTGAAAGGATTACGGTGAATATTAAACTCTGAAATCGCTGTTCCTTCAAATTTTGCGAAGCACAGCCCAACAGAGGACTGAATATTGTTTTCTATAAATCTTATTTGAATAATCATTCTTCGTGCCAACACTTAATGGATATGTATGTAATTAACAATGTTGAAATGAAGAATGGGTTTTTACAAAGTTACATCAGACCAATATTGAGTCTGTTTTATACTTTTTTCAGTATGTTTTAATGGGAGTCTCTTTAATGTTGCAGATACATCTTCAATACATCATTCCAAGTAATTCTACTTTTGTGAAAAATTGAATATTTTCTTACAGTACCATTTTTATAATGAAAGGTATACGTTTCACAGCAATTACAGGAATGTGTAACTTTTTTTATTCCAGACATACGAAAATAATGAAGTTTACTTACCCAATGATGAAATCTGGGTTTATGAAATTGAAAGTGGTGTATGGTAAGCAAATTCCTCTGGTGAGAATCTTCAAATTTTATAATGTAAAAAACAGAACTGCAGATGCTGGTTTATACCAAAGATAGAGACAGAATACTGGAGTAACTCAGCAGATCAGGCAGCATCTCTGGAGAAAATGGATTGGTGACATTTTGGGTCACACCCTTCTTCAGATTGATTGGGGGGGGGGGGGGGGGGGAATGGGGAAGAAAAGACCAGGACAAACCAGGCCAGCCGCCTGGCAACAGATGACCTCAGACAAGGTGGTTCCTTGATATTGCCAATTGTTGGTCTGGGACGGTGTGATCCCAAGAGGGATACATTGTTGTGAACTGTCGAACTAAATAACTCTTTTAGTGGAGGAAGGAGGGAAAAGCCGAGGGAGAGATGAGAGGAATGTATGTAGAAATGACCTAAAATTAGAGAATTCAATTTTCATACCACTGGGTTGTAAGCTGTCCAAGCGAAATGTGAGGTGCTGTTCCTCCAATTTGCGTGTGGACTCACTATGGATGCCCAGGACAGAAATGTAAGTATGGGAATGGGACGGTGAGTGGTTAGCAACTGGGAGATTCAATAGGCTTTGGCGGACCGAGCGTAATTCAGATTTTATGTTTTAATTTCATTCCTGGAGTGCAATTTCTAATCTTTTCCCATTATTTAATGCGGAAAATAAATTGTAGCTATATGCCTCATGACTCAAATGCCTCTTGATAAGAATGGGTATTTGGAAATATGAATGAGAAATTGTTTCGTAAACATCAGGTGAAAGTTGTTAATTATTAAGCATGTCCAGAGGTTGTGTTGATTTGTTTCACCCATTTGTAAATTGTGCGAATATGACATCTCACATTGTCACTCCCCCATTGTCAAATGTCCGCTTGCATTAGGAAATAAAAACAAAATCAACATTATAATTCTATGACTTGTATATTTCCATTTAATTAGTTCTTAAGGATATGCTAGCAAAACCCTTCTGTTAATGAAAATTAACTATGGGTATTCTTTGATTTATGAAGGGGTTGTTCTAGGATAAGGTTTAGTTCCATGGTTTCTTTACTGTCATGTGTACCAAGGTACAGTGGAAAACTTTTTTTGCATACAGATCAACAAGTCTACGTAAGCACAACCCCCCAGTTAGTACAGAATGTACAGAAGAACCCACTGAGTATATGCTAGAGTTGCTATTTTGGCATCATTTGACAGTGCTAGCTACAGCTGGCCACAAAGGCCCATTGTTGCCATCTCCTCCATTTTGGTTGTCCTACGAACCGTGGTCCCTCTCCTTGTATGTCCCTCTTCACCCCTTGTTCCCTGTGGTGTGCCTTGTGCAGCTGAGCTTGAGGTCATGGAAGGTAAGACCCCCGGTTCTTCTTACTGGGCCTTTTGTCCAACGTCTGCTGCCGTCTCCCTCCATCCTCCTCTCCGATTCCTGGTCTTCAGGGCTAGCTGGGCCCGGGCTTGGCAGCTTCCCTCTCCAGGTTGGGTTCCTGGTTCCACAGTGGGGATGCCAGGCCTGTTGTTGGGATGTACCTGCGGCTCGCCAGAAGACCTCGCTGTGTGCAACTTGCCGGGACATTATGTAAAAATCCAAAATTGAGAAGGTGTAAAAACACTGGTTACATTTTGGAACTTAAGAATGTTTATTTAAAACAAGTTATTTAGAATTACATTGACACATAACTGAAATAAAATAATAACAAAATAAATCTTAAGGGAATAAAAATATAGACAACGTACTCTTTTTGGGGTCCTTGCCAAGTAAAATATACAAACTCCTGAGGGAGATTGACTGAGTGGACACTTTCTCTTGAACAAAAATAGGAACTCTGCATCACTTTCACGAGATTTGAGTATTTCAAATGTATGGGGCATATTTTTCCTCCTGAGAGTTTTCAGACTTTGGAATTCTTTATTTAAAGGCTGGTTAAAATCAAAATCTTGACAACCATAGGAATCAAAAGGCTACTGCAATTAGATTGGCTATTTTCTTGCTGAATGGCAGACAGGCTCAAGCCAGCACGTTGTCTACCTATATTTCTAATTTGTGGTGGCTTTACCACAACAAGATGGTGGTGGTGAAAGTAAATGCAGAGTTGTTTCTTCTGTTCAGATGATGGTGAATGGTGTTTACTATATTGAAGGTGAGGATTCTGGATATTGAGGGTTGAGGTGAGGGTTCTGGCTGAACCGTTTCTGGGTACTGTTAAATGTGGCTCAGGGAAGGTGTCATTGGACACAGCTCACCACATCTTCATGTGAAAACTGTAGAATTTTGCTATATGATGCTTTTCCATCGTGGGGCCATGTCTAATGTGTACAGTGTTGGGATTGCTGTCAGAGGGTAACCCTTGCTTTCTTGATGTGGGTGGAATGTGTCTTTGTAGCCTCTTCATGCTGAAGTGATTTAGTGGTGGCGATGCTGCTCTATTGGTGGTTTCTTCCTTGTCCTGTTCCCTCTTGCTCCACCTCTAGCAGATCCTCAGTTATGAGCTCTTTGTCATTTAATTTCCATTAACTCTTCCATATGATCCTGGTTGGCTTCATTGAGTAAAGTCAGATATAGGGTGCAAGTTAAGTACAAAATTCACTCCAAACACAACCTCATTAGTCAACTTGATAGCGTTGTCTGGAATATGGGTTTGGAAACCCATGGGTTATGGACGTACTCTGACTTCATCCATGTAACTCATTAACAACATAAAAATTAGAGATGAGGTCCTGAAAATTAATTTAGGGAGCTAAATGGTAAATTCTATAACCTCTGGATTACCTTTGGTGTCACATGTTAGCAAGTTTGGGAATAGAGGATAAAACGGATGAAATTATGGCTGAGGAGATGGCGCAGGAGAGAGGGAGTTAGATATCTGGACTACCAGAACTACGTTTGGGAAAGCCAACATGTGAACAAGCAGATGGGTTGTACCTGAACTAAAATTGATTCGGCATCCTTGCAAGGAGATTTACTTGTGCTGTTGTGGAGGATTTAAACTAATTTGGCAAGAGAATGGAACAGGTTTCTTCCTGTCAATAGCTGTTTTTTCACCTCCCCCTGCACTCCTCCTCGTCAGTTCATTAAAAGCTTATGAGGAATGCATAACTGGATTGCATTTTTTTAGTAGCACAGAGTTTGACAAGTAAGATAGTTGAACTGAGGGCATTGATTAACAAGTGGGAATATGATATTGTTGCTTTTACAGTGATATGGTTAAATGATGGGCAGGACTGGCAACTCAACGTTACAAGGTTCAGAATCTCCAGGCATAACCAGAGGGACATGAGAGAGGACATGCATAGGTACTTGAAGGCTGGTATGTACGTGATGGATAAAGGAAATATTTCAGTGCTATATGACTGACTTTATTCTTGTATCATCATCTTCAGGGGCATCAATGTAGTCAGTGGCATATTATACCTCTTCCAAATTTCCTGAATGTTGTGTTTGTCATTGCCACTTAACACTGAAATGGCATGCTAGTCAGTACGTACTGCAGCAAATTTGAATTTAGCCAAAGTACCCTGGTCCATGGGTTGCAACAATGAAGTGGTATTACTGGTGATAAACTCTGCTTTTATGTTGTCAGTGCACACCTTCCGTGTACACTGTATACAGAGTATTATCAAAGATGAGCAAGGCTTTGTTCTCTCAATTATTCTTTACACAATATTGTTTGATAATTGATAGAGCTGAGGTAGGAAGAAATAGCATGATACAATTTTGGCTGACCTGTGCATTTAATCAGGGTTTTTGTTAAATTGTCATACAGCTGCAAGGTTGGCCTTAGAAACCTGAGGCTAAATGGGTATCCCAACAGGTAAGATACGAGAGCCTTAAGATTACAGATACCATTTCCAGAGGTACCACTGTTAAAATCAACTAAGATATTTTACAATGGTATATTATGTCAATAGTCAATTTATGCCAATAGGCAGTAGTTTATTTCACTAAGGTAGACACAAAAAGCTGGAGTAACTCAGTGGGACAGGCAGCATCTCTGGAGAGAAGAAGTGGGTGTTGTTTCTGGTTGAGACCCTTCCTCAGGCTGATCTAAATTTATTTCACTAATTACCAATGTCAAAAGTCTGCGAAAACAGCAGTCTATTTCATTTCAGCCATCAGTCTGTTTGGTAATGATCTTGGTTGACAGAGTTGTACCTGAGATTTCAGTTGCAGTTTATTATTGGTATAATCAGTGTCTCTACATGTTCATATTAACTATTGTTCGTTTTAGTGATAAACGTTGGTAAATTGAAAAAGCCGTGTCAATGCAATTTTGCAAATAACCACAAATTGAATATTCCTATATTGAAAGATACAGTAACTATTACAATTTTTTATTCCTTAATCATGTAAATTATTGGACTTTCAAGTTACACATGCAGCAATTTACCATGAAATGGTGTGGAAATTACACAAGGACAAGACTGCCATTTTATAGTTTTGTAAATGCTAACTACTATTTCTTCTAAAACTGACTATAAAATGGCCTGGATTTTGGAGTTAATAGACGGTCATCCCTGATCTGTGGAGAAAAGTTCAACCATGTGCAGATCTCCCAATTCCAGTTGCTGTTATGTGCTGATTGCAAACTGGACAAAGAGTCTGGATAGAGCTGTCTTCTGGGTGAAAATGTTTTTGTGGGGAGTGGGCAGTATAATAATCTCCACCTACGAATAATGGCCCTGTCTCACGGTGCGAGTCCCACCCACGAGTGATCCCGAGTGAAAGAAAAAATCACACTCGTGGTTGTCTACGAGATTCCAAGTTTATGCTCACGAGCTTAAACGAGTTCCCACGTGTATGTCTAAGTTTGCCGTTTACTTCTCATTTCTGCGATGTACCAAGTTCCACTCCCGAGTTACCAAGTTCCTCTCCCGAGTTACTCTTGAGCCAACCGTGAATGAAGGACTGTTTAAGTATCAAATAGAGGAGCTGGACAGCATTTCATAGAGTAAGTATATTCTGATTCAGAATTGAAAGTTATTCAATTTCAGAACTTTAAAAAAACTAGGCAGGATCTCGGCCCCGCACTCGCTGCCATTGTGCAGCAAGGAGGCGGTGGCGGCGAAGCAACAGTGTTAAAGTAGACAGCTCCATCCTGCGGCTTTGAGTTAAAGATAGAATTCAGCGCGGCTGCATCTATTGATATGACCTACAAAGGGAAAATGCGCACCGTCCAGTGCCAGAGCGTTTCTCTCTGCTTCATATACGTGGGAATTTCCTCAGTATGGTCACTCAGCGGGACAGACAGCATCTCGAGAGAAGGAATGGGTGACGTTTCAAAAATTCTGCTGCGTCTTTGTGTTACTCCAGCACTGTGTTCACTTTTTGTCAACCAGCATCAGCCCTTTCTTGTGTATGACATTATTTGTATCCGTGGCAGTTGATTGTCGCTCCCTTCAGTTTCCATGGGGGTCGGGACAGGACGGGACTGGAGTTGGGAGGGAAGGGGGGGGGTTGGGTGACTTAGTACGGGAGACAAGTGTAGGAGAGGTATACTGACTGTGTGGGCAGACACTTTGGTAGTGATTGCCCACCAGTCTCAAAAGCCGCTGTGCCTCCCTTTCCCTGGGATAGCAGGGGGTGATCAAACAGCACAATACCCCCCCTTCCCCTTCACGCCAACACGAAGGGCAACGATCCCAAGGCTTTAGCGTCAGAAACAGCGGGCAGGCAACAATCACCCGCCGTAACGCGAGAGAGATCATGCACTATTGTAGGTCTCCATTGCACGTCGGTGTTTCTGTCTTTCTCCATCTCATTGTTGGCCCTGTCTGTCGCAACCCCCACCCCTCTGCTTCCCGGCCATGTGTGTAACCCCTTCCCTCCCCTCTCCAGCTCCCCGCCCATTGCACTGGGCGCGGGGGCTTTGCACCGTCTTCACGTCGGCGATGGCAGCAGGTCAGTGCCAGTCGCCCCGGGGCAGGTGCTCGGGGGCTCTCTACCAGCGTGGTCCCGGACCGGGGGGGGGATGGGAGTCAGCGGGCACGCCGGCTCTGCCACACCTTGGGCCGCCGCCAACCAAGCCACCGTCCACGTCCACACGCTCGGTAGAACAGGAGCTGAGACTGGGAACTGTACCGCTCTTGCCCCCTCCCTCTGCAACCGCAAACAACCCCATTCTCCTGCTCACCTAATCCGCCCATCCCTTCTCTCTGGGTATTGAAGGCGCTTCTGGTCTGCAGTGTGCAATAGTCACCAAAATACACTGCATCTTTAGAAAGGAAAAATACAAAACATGTCAATCCCACTGGATAGGCCTTAGTCATGGTGCTGTACAACGGAAACAGGTCCTTCGGCCCAGCTTGTCGCCCATAGCCCTCTAAACCCTTCCCATCCATTTATCTGTCGTTAATAACCTCAAGAAAATTCCTGCTTCAGTTTCCTGTGTCCAACTCGGAGAGGTCTCCCCCCTTCCCAGGGTTAATCGCTCCACTGTTTATAATGCTCTCTGCATTATGAAGTCCTCGACAGTGAACCCCATGGGCAATCACTACCAAAGTGTCTGCCCACGCAGTCAGTACACTTGTCTCCCGTACTAAGTTACCCCTACCCCCCCCCCCTCTCCTCCCCCCCCCCCCCAACCTTTCCCTCCCAACTCCAGTCCCGTCCCGATCCCCTGGGAAACTGAAGGGAGCGACAATCAACTGCCACGGATACAAATAATGTGATACACAAGAAAGGGCAGATGCTGGTTGACAAAAAGTGAACACACGGTGCTGGAGTAACACAAAGACGCAGCAGAAATTTGGAAAACGTCATCCCGTCACCCATTCCTTCTCTCCAGAGATGCTGCCTGCTCGCTGAGTTAAAGAGTGCCCACGGTAGACTCACGAATCACTACGGTAAACTCACGGGCCACTACGTTCTTACAACGAGTTTAAATGTTTCAAATTGTAACTTCAAAGGTAAATTTGACTCGTGGAAATCTTTAAACAAGTTTCTCAAGAGTTAACAAGTTTCTCGGGTACCTGCTGTTAGCGCCACAAGTCGCTAAGTTGCGTCCACGAGTTCCGACGTTCCCACTACGTTAATTGTATGTGATTACCACGAGTTTAATCTGTTTTAAACTCGGGGTCACTCGTGGGTCGACTCGCACCGTGAGACAGGGTGCGAGTCGACCCTGTCTCACGGTGCTATAGCTCAAAACAATAAAGTTGCAATAGAGATAGCGATATGGCCCCTCAAGTATATTATGCCTTTCAAAAACTCATCTAGTCTTGGTCTCAACACTCGCTTGATCCCAGTGAGCCTTTATCCTTCTGAAGTACAAAGTCTATCTATCTCGTCCTTGCATGCATGCAATGACTCAACCTCTACAATTCTCTTGGGAACAGTTCCAAAGATGAGCAACTTTCTGAAGCAATACTTTCTCATATTTCAATTAAATAGGTGACTCTACTCTGAAATTATACCTCTGCACAGTTGCAACACATGTCCCCTATATTCTAACTCCATTTCTCTTGGAATCAATGACAACATTTTATTTGTCTTCCTTATACAGTGGCTTGCAAAAGTTTTCATACCCCTTGAACTTTTCCACATTCTGTCACGTTACAACCACAAACGTAAATGTATTTTATTGGGATTTTATGTGATAGACCAACACAAAGTGGTGCATAATTGTGAAGTGGAAGGAAAATGATACATGGTTTTCACATTTGTTTACAAATAAAAAACTGAAAAGTGTCGCGTGCAAATGTATTCAGCCCCCCTGAGTCAATACTTTGTAGAACCACCTTTCGCTGCAATTACAGCTGCAAGTCTTTTGGGGTATGTCTCTACCAGCTTTGCACATCTAGAGACTGAAATTTTTGCCCATTCTTCTTTGCAAAATAGCTCAAGCTCAGTCGGATTGGATGGAGAGCGCCTGTGAACAGCAATTTTCAAGTCTTGCCAGAGATTCTCAATTGGATTTAGGTCTGGACTTTGACTGGGCCATTCTAACACATGAATATGCTTTGATCTAAACCATTCCATTGTAGCTCTGGCTGTATGTTTAGGGTCGTTGTCCTGCTGGAAGGTGAACCTCCGCCCCAGTCACAAGTCTTTTGCAGACTCTAACAGGTTTTCTTCCAAGATTGCCATGTATTTGGCTCCATCCATCTTCCCATCAACTCTGACCAGCTTCCCTGTCCCTGCTGAAGAAAAGCATCCCCACAGCATGATGCTGCCACCACCATGTTTAACAGTGGGGATGGTGTGTTCAGGGTGATGTGCAGTGTTAGGTTTCCGCCACACATAGCGTTTTGCATTTAGGCCAAAAACTTCAATTTTGGTCTCATCTGACCAGAGCACCTTCCTCCACATGTTTGCTGTCCCCCCCCACATGGCTTGTGGCAAACTGCAAACGGGACTTCTTATGGCTTTTTTGCAACAATGGCTTTCTTCTTGCCACTCTTCCATAAAGGCCCAATTTGTGGAGTGCACGACTAATAGTTGTCCTGTGGACAGATTCTCCCACCTGAGCTGTGGATCTCTGCAGCTCCTCCAGAGTTACCATGGGCCTCTTGGCTGCTTCTCTGATCAATGCTCTCCTTGCCCGGCCTGTCAGTTTAGGTGGATGGCCATGTCTTGGTAGGTTTGCAGTTGTGCCATACTCTTTCCATTTTCGGATGATGGATTGAACGGTGCTCCGTGAGATGTTCAAAGCTTGGGATATTTTTTTATAACCTAACCCTGCTTTAAACTTCTCCACAACTTTATCCCTGACCTGTCTGGTGTGTTCCTTGGGCTTCATGATGCTGTTTGTTCACTAATGTTCTCTAACAAACCTCTGAGGCCTTCACAGAACAGCTGTATTTATACTGAGATTAGATTACACACAAGTGGACTATTTACTAATTAGGTGACTTCTGAAGGCAATTGGTTGCACTGGATTTTATTTAGGGGTATCAGAGTAAAGGGGGCTGAATACTTTTGCACACGACACTTTTCAGTTTTTTATTTGTAAAAAAATTTGAAAACCATGTATCATTTTCCTTCCACTTCACAATTATGCGCCACTTTGTGTTGGCCTATCACATAAAATCCCAATAAAATACATTTACATTTGTGGTTGTAACGTGACAAAATGTGGAAAAGTTCAAGGGGTATGAATACTTTTGCAAGCCAATGTAACCAGCTGTGTCTGTTTACCAACATTGTATTTCATGAAAGAGGACATCTAGATCCCTCGATCAGCAGTATTGTATTGGCCTTCTCCACTTAAACAATATTTATGTCCATATAAAGTGCATAGCCTCCTCACTTTGCACTTGCTGGGCTGCACAATGGCATAGATAAAAGAGCTGCTGCAGGTTTGATTCGTTGTGCAGGCACTTTGCACATTCTCCCTTTAAATGAGTTTCCTCTGGTTTCCTCCTACATCACAAAAGCTTGTCATTTGGTAGGTTAATTGGTCACTGAAAATTGACCTGAGTGTGTAGAGATAATTGGAATTCAGTGGGTCGAGCAGTATGTGTGGGAGCAAAATGAATTGTTTCAGGATGATGAAGGGTCTTTACGTGAAAAGTGACAGTTCCTTTTCCCTCACAGATGCTGCTCGAACTGCTGAGTTTCTCCACCAGTTTGTTCTTTGTTCCAAATTCCAGCATCTGGAGTCTCTTCTTTCTCCTATCTAATTTGCTACCTAAGTGCTTGGATATGTCGCTTTTTACTGTGTTCTTCCAATATAGGCAGAGACAACCGATGAAGGGAGACCTTCCTCGTCCAATGTCAGGAAGCTGCGCTGCTTGTTTGAATGGAGTCATGTACATTTTTGGAGGATATGACGATCTGGGATATAGTAATGAGGTAGGTCTTGTCTCATGCCTGTGTCTTGTCTGTCATGTTTTCTGCTGTGTTTACATTTTGAAGTTTTGGAGATTACAATGACAAGGCATGTCCCTAAATTGATCAGATGGTCTGACTTTGTGCTGCTAGATGCCTTTTCCACTCTTGAAATGTGTTAGATGTAACTTACTAATCAATCAACTATTATAGGTATCAAATGAGATTAAGTAAATTATTCAGCATTTAAAAAAAGCAAACTAGATTGTGACAGATTGATTTACTTAGGAGGCTATTGATCCTTGATTATATGAATCCAGAACTGGCTTGCACATAGAAGACATAGCGAGTGGTGGTGGAAAGGTGTTATTCTGTCTTGAAGTTTGCAACCAGTTCTGCAGAGATTAGTGCTGGGAACGGGGAGGTGTAAAGGCGGGGGGAAGGGGGTGTATGTGCGGAGGAGGGGGATGTGGGGGGGGGGGGGGGACTCCACTCAGTGGCCACCGGCTGCGGCACCACACAGCGGCTTTCCCGACTCCACACAGCGGCTTTCCCGACTCCACATGAAAGAGTTAGTTATTAATTGATTGTTGTCATATTTAAGCTTTCCTGTTGTAAAGAGCCAATTGTAATGCATGATGGGATTTGGGCAACTCCTGTCGTGCAAGGTTTTTTATTTTAAGTTGAATAGTTCACAGCTCTCTTGCAAGGTTTTTTTATGTAAGTTGAATAGTTCGCCGCTCTTTTACAAGTTTTTTAGGTAAGTTGAAGAGGTTAATCAGATAAGAAGGGGCCCAGAGGATTCCATTGGGGTAACTGGCTTTTGGCAAAGAGTGAAAAACAACTCCATATTTGGAGGTGGATGATGGTTTTTGTGTCATTACATCATGCAATTGGTTTTATATCAGTACGTATATAAGCTTCGGTGTTCTGGTATTTCTTTGTGTGCGCTGCTGGAGATTCAGATGTGAGAACCTGTTGCCTCTGAGTCTCTCAGTTCACACCCGTCAGACGTTAAATTAAAGCTTTGTATGGTCTTAAGAATTTGTACTTTGTCTATCTTTTTAAGTGAACTTTTTCACACACAGCGGCTTTCCCGACTCCACACAGCGGCTTTCCCGACTCCACACAGCGGCTTTCCCGACTCCACACAGCGGCTTTCCCGACTCCACACAGCGGCTTTCCCGACTCCACACAGCGGCTTTCCCGACTCCACACAGCGGCTTTCCCGACTCCACACAGCGGCTTTCCCGACTCCACACAGCGGCTTTCCCGACTCCACACAGCGGCTTTCCCGACTCCACACAGCGGCTTTCCCGACTCCACACAGCGGCTTTCCCGACTCCACACAGCGGCTTTCCCGACTCCACACAGCGCCTCCCGACCAAACAGCGACTTTCCCCTACTCCACACAGCGGCCTACTCGACTCCACACAGCGACTTTCCCGACTCCACTTTTGCGGAGTCAATCAGCACTTGTGGACTCAGCCCCGCCTCTGGGTTTTTTTTCCTCCAGCGGGTGCCGGAAGGGGCATAACCTTCATGGTGAATGACAGACGAGAAGACCAATCTGCTGATCTCACAATTTTTTTAGAACATTCATAACTTTTCTAATCTTCCACCGATCGGAACAAACCTTGGTGCGCTTGGAGGAGAGGAGAACGGCGAGTAAGGTGGCGAAAAAGGGTAAAGGGTACCGTTTTTGCGCAAATAAAAAAAAAAAGCAAAAAGTGGTCAAGATGAGAGTTTTAGTAATAGTATAGATTAATCATTTGTCAAGATTTCTCGTAAAATTATATGATTAGTAAATTATCATAATTTTCTATGTGGTTGGAAATTAGAAAGAGACTGATGCATAGTGTTTTTTATGTTTGTTACAGCTGTATTGTGTTAATTTGCAAGTGAAGAATGATGTGTTCACATGGAAGAAGATTTGTAATTATAAAGGAAATCCTCCTACTCCAAGAGATAAACTTTCTTGCTGGGTACATAAAGACAAGTAAGTCAATAAAAGTAGGTGTGTTGACCTGGTTAACTTCCTTCTGATTATTCTTGAAGGTTACCTCCTGAAAGTTGAAGTATGTGATATGCAGACACTTGTTGATGTTCAAAGGACCTTTGGTGACCATGTTAAATGTTAACTTGAGAGAAAAGACAGGATCTCTTATTAATCTCAAAAGTCAATGTGACTCAATTATCTCATTACTGCACTGAAACTTGTACAGACCACCCCAGTGTTACTGCACTTTGTCTTTGCATACATCCAAATCACTTCTCATAAATTTAATATAAGGAATAAAATTTCCTTTCATGGAATTTGTGCGAGAAAGGTAAATAAATAAACTTTTATTTTTCATTTTGCAATTTTCAATCAATGCACAGATGTTGCTGTTTTGAATTATGGAAAATCATAATATGGACCATTTTCTAGTGACGCAACTCCCTCGCTGTCACATGGGGTTCACCTGTAATCAAGTCTCTTGAGTAGGATATATTTTTATTTCATTTAAAATGAGAAATGCATTTGTTAAAATTAATTTCAGTCTGGCTTTCTTTGCATGTTTTGCCATTACTTGGAAAATATTTTTAACAATCAAGAGTGTTTAATTGTTAATTGTTCCGAAACGGAACAATTAAATTCTACGCAACAGGGAAGAAGGAAGAATGACTGGGATGTAAATGGACCTTTATTATGTTGGCTGCTGTCCTGAAACAGTGAGAAGTGTAGATGTATTCGATATCGGGGGGGGGGGAGGGTGGTTTGAGTGATGGGCTGGGCTGCATGCACAAATCTATGCAATTTCAAGAGTATTTCAATGATTAGCATTTGATGGCACTGGGTTTGTAGTTGCTGGGGTTTAGAAGAATGAGGAGGGACAATGTATTCACTGGAGTTTAGATTGTGGAAGGTTCGACCTGTACAAAAAGGATGGGTTGCACTTGAACCTGAGGGGGACCGATATCCTGGCGGGGAGATCTGCAAAGGCTACTGGGGAGACTTTAAACTAGAATGGTTGGGGGGAGGGACTCAAATAGAGAATGCTATTAGACAGTGTGTGAGGCAGGAGGCAGAGAAGGAAAGCACTCATATAACCATATAACAATTACAGCACGGAAACAGGCCATCTCAACCCTTCTAGTCCGTGCCGAACACGTATTCTCCCCTAGTCCCATATACCTGCGCTCAGACCATAACCCTCCATCCCTTTCCCGTCCATATAACTATCCAATTTATTTTTAAATGATAAAAACGAACCTGCCTCCACCACCTTCACTGGAAGCTCATTCCACACAGCCACCACTCTCTGAGTAAAGAAGTTCCCCCTCATGTTACCCCTAAACGTCTGTCCCTTAATTCTCAAGTCATGTCCCCTTGTTTGAATCTTCCCTACTCTCAATGGGAAAAAGCTTATCCACGTCAACTCTGTCTATCCCTCTCATCATTTTAAAGACCTCTATCAAGTCCCCCCTTAACCTTCTGCGCTCCAAAGAATAAAGCCCTAACTTGTTCAACCTTTCTCTGTAACTTAGTTGTTGAAACCCAGGCAACATTCTAGTAAATCTCCTCTGTACTCTCTATTTTGTTGACATCCTTCCTATAATTAGGCGACCTAAATTGTACACCATACTCCAGAATTGGCCTCACCACTGCCTTGTACAATTTTAACATTACATCCCAACTTCTATACTCAATGCTCTGATTTATAAAAGCCAGCACACCAAAAGCTTTCTTTACCACCCTATCTAAATGAGATTCCACTTTCAGGGAACTGTGCACAGTTATTCCAAGATCCCTCTGTTCACCTGCATTCTTCAATTCCCTACCATTTACCATGTACGTCCTATTTTGATTTGTCCTGCCAAGATGTAGCACCTCACACTTATCAGCATTAAACTCCATCTGCCATCTTTCAGCCCACTCTTCCAACCGGCATAAATCTCTCTGTAGACTTTGAAAATCTACTTCATTATCCACAGCCCCACCTATCTTAGTATCATCTGCATACTTACTAATCCAATTTACCACACCATCATCCAGATCATTGATGTACATGACAAACAACAGTGGACCCAACACAGATCCCTGTGGCACCCCACTAGTCACTGGCCTCCAACCTGACAAACAACCATCCACCATCCACCACTCAGACCCAACATGTAGGGGGGAAAGAAGAAAACAATAATAAACAGAGAATAAGAGGTGGTTGGGTTCTTAAATGTGTGAGCAGAGAGACAAGAGGGGTGTAAAATGCGGGCGGAAGCAATAGGTAGCAAGGTGAAAAGTAAAAGTGGCAGGCAGACAAATCCAGGGCAAAAATCAAAAAGGGCCACTTTTCAACATAATTGTATAAGGGGTAAGAGCGTTGTTCGTAATAAGGTGGATGAGTTGAACGTGCAGATAGCAATTAATGATTATGATATAGTTGGGATCACGGAGACATGGCTCCAGGGTGACCAAGGCTGGGAGCTGAACATCCAGGGATATTCAATATTCAGGAGGGATAGAGAGAAAGGAAAAGGAGGTGGGGTAGCGTTGCTGGTTAGAGAGGAGATTAACGCAGTGGAAAGGAAGGACATTAGCTTGGAGGATGTGAAATCGGTATGGGTAGAGCTGCGAAACACTAAGGGGCAGAAAACGCTGGTGGGTGTTGTGTACAGGCCACCTAGCAGTAGTAGTGAAGTTGGGGATGGCATCAAACAGGAAATTAGAAATGCGTGCAACAAAGGCAAAACAGTTATAATGGGTGACTTCAATCTACATATAGATTGGGTGAATCAAATTGGCAGGGGTGCTCAGGAAGAGGATTTCTTGGAATGTATGCGGGATAGTTATCTAAACCAACATGTAGAGGAACCAACGAGAGAGCAGGCTATTCTAGACTGGGTATTGAGTAATGAGGAAGGGTTAGTTAGCAGTCTTGTTGTGCGTGCCCCCTTGGGCAAGAGTGACCATAATATGGTTGAGTTCTTCATTAGGATGGAGAGTGACATTGTTAATTCAGAAACAACGGTTCTGAACTTAAAGAAAGGTAACTTTAAGGGTATGAGACGTTAATTGGCCAAGATTGACTGGCAATTAGTTCTAAAAGGGTTGACGGTGGATATGCAATGGAAGGCATTTAAAGACTGCATGGATGAACTACAAAAATTGTTCATCCCAGTTTGGCAAAAGAATAAATCAGGGAAGGTAGTGCATCCGTGGATAACAAGGGAAATCAGGGATAGTATCAAAGCAAAAGATGATGCGTACAAATTAGCCAGAAAAAGCAGCATACCAGAGGACTGGGAGAAATTCAGAGACCAGCAGAGGAGGACAAAGGGCTTAATTAGGAAAGGGAAAATAAATTATGAAAGGAAACTGGCAGGGAACATAAAAACTGACTGCAAAAGTTTTTATAGATATGTGAAGAGAAAGAGATTAGTTAAAACAAATGTAGGTCCCTTGCAGTCAGAAACAGGTGAATTGATCATGGGGAACAAGGATATGGCGGACCAATTGAATAACTACTTTGGTTCCGTCTTCACTAAGGAAGACATAAATAATCTGCCGGAAATAGCAGGGGGCCGCAGGTCAAAGGAGATGGAGGAACTGAGTGAAATCCAGGTTAGTCGGGAAGTGGTGTTGGGTAAATTGAATGGATTAAAGGCCGATAAATCACCAGGGCCAGATAGGCTGCATCCCAGAGTACTTAAGGAAGTAGCTCCAGAAATAGTGGATGCATTAGTGATAATTTTTCAAAACTCTTTAGATTCTGGAGTAGTTCCTGAGGATTGGAGGGTAGCAAACGTAACCCCACTTTTTAAGAAGGGAGGGAGAGAGAAAACGGGGAATTACAGACCAGTTAGTCTAACATCGGTAGTGGGGAAACTGCTAGAGTCAGTTATTAAAGATGGGATAGCAGCACATTTGGAAAGTGGTGAAATCATTGGACAAAGTCAGCATGGATTTACGAAAGGTAAATCGTGTCTGACGAATCTTATAGAATTTTTCGAGGATGTAACTAGTAGAGTGGATAGGGGAGAACCAGTGGATGTGTTATATCTGGACTTTCAGAAGGCTTTCGACAAGGTACCACATAAGAGATTAGGATACAAACTTAAATGACGCGGTATTGGGGTTCAGTATTGATGTGGATAGAGAACTGGCTGGCAAACAGGAAGCAAAGAGTAGGAGTAAACGGTCCTTTTCACAATGGCAGGCAGTGACTAGTGGGGTACCGCAAGGCTCAGTGCTGGGACCCCAGCTATTTACAATTTATATTAATGAACTGGATGAGGGAATTGAAAGCAACATCTCCAAGTTTGCGGATGACACTAAGCTGGGGGGCAGTGTTAGCTGTGAGGAGGATGCTAGGAGACTGCAAGGTGACTTGGATAGGCCGGGTGAGTGGGCAAATGTTTGGCAGATGCAGTATAATGTGGATAAATGTGAGGTTATCCACTTTGGTGGCAAAAACGGGAAGGGAGACTATTATCTAAATGGTGGCCGATTAGGAAATGGGGAGATGCAGCGAGACCTGGGTGTCATGGTACACCAGTCATTGAAAGTAGGCATGCAGGTGCAGCAGGCAGTGAAGAAAGCGAATGGTATGTTGGCCTTCATAGCAAGAGGATTTGAGTATAGGAGCAGGGAGGTTCTACTGCAGTTGTACAGGGTCTTGGTGAGACCACACCTGGAGTATTGCGTACAGTTTTGGTCTCCAAATCTGAGGAAGGACATTATAGCCATAGAGGGAGTGCAGAGAAGGTTCACCAGACTGATTCCTGGGATGTCAGGACTTTCATATGAAGAAAGACTGGATAGACTTGGCTTATACTCGCTAGAATTTAGGAGATTGAGAGGGGATCTTATAGAAACGTACAAAATTCTTATGGGGTTGGACAGGCTAGATGCAGGAAGATTGTTCCCGATGTTGGGGAAGTCCAGGAGAAGGGGTCACAGCTTAAGGATAAGGGGGAAATCTTTTAAGACCGAGATGAGGAAAAACCTTTTCACACAGAGAGTGGTGAATCTCTGGAACTCTCTTCCACAGAGGGTAGTTGAGGCCAGTTCATTGGCTATATTTAAGAGGGAGTTAGATGTGGCCCTTGTGGCTAAGGGGATCAGGGGGTATGGAGAGAAGGCAGGTACGGGATACTGAGTTGGATGATCAGCCATGATCATATTGAATGGCGGTGCAGGCTCGAAGGGCCGAATGGCCTACTCCTGCACCTATTTTCTATGTATCTATGTATGTGGGGGGATCTTATAGAAACATATAAAATTATAAAAGGACTGGACAAGCTAGATGCAGGAAAATTTTTCCCAATGTGGGGCGAGTCCAGAACCAGGGGTCACAGTCTTAGAATAAAGGGGAGGTCATTTAAGACTGAGGTGAGAAAAAACGTTTTCACCCAGAGAGTTGTGAATTTGTGGAATTCCCTGCCACAGAGGGCAGTGGAGGCCAAGTCACTGGATAGATTTAAGAGAGAGTTAGATAGAGCTCTAGGGGCTAGTGGAGTCAAGGGATATGGGGAGAATGCAGGCACGGGTTGTTGATAGGGGACGATCAGCCATGATCACAATGAATGGCCGAATGGCCTCCTCCTGCACCTATTTTCTATGTTTCTATGACCTTATTGAAACGTACCGAATAGTTAAAGGCTTGGATAGAGTGGATGTGGAGATGATGTTTCCACTTGTACGAGAGTCTAGAACTAGAGGTCATAGCCTCAGAATTAAAGGACATTCCTTTAGGAAGGATATGAGGAGGAATTTCTTTAGTCAGAGGGGAGTGAATCTGTGGAATTCTTTGCCACAGGCTGTGGACGCCAAGTCAATTGATATTTTTAAGGCAGAGATAGATAGATTCTTGATTAGGAGGGAGAAATAGATCAGTCATGAATGAATGGCGTAGTAGACTTGATGGGCCGAAAGGCCTAATTTTGCCCCTATCACTTATGACCTTGTGAGTCGTGTTTAATTGTCATATGTACCAGAACAGAGCATAACATAATAAGCAAAAAAAAAGTTCAATAAATTTAAAAAACAACAATATACTGCAAAACAAAATAAAGCCCAAAGTCCCTAGTGCAAACTAGTATGTAGTTTGAAGGTTAGTTGTTTAATATCCTGATGATTGTTGGGAAGAAGCTGTTCCTAAACCTGGACGTCATAATTTTCATACTCCAATATCTTCTTTCTGATGGCAAATGAGAGCATGGCCAGGATGGTGTGGGTCCTTTGATGATACTCGCTGTCTTTTTGAGGCAGTGACTCCTAATGATCTGTTTGATGGTGTGGAGGTCAGTACCTATCATGGACTGGGCAATCTTCATCATTTTTTGTAATATTTTTTGTAATATTCGAGTTGTCAAACCAGGCCGTGATGCAACCAGTCAATGTGCTCTCTATCAGACATTTCATGTAGAAGTTAAAGAGAATGTTCATCGACATAGCAAATCTCATCAATCATCTAAGGAAGTAGAGGCTTTCTTTAATATTGCATCAACATGCTGGGTCTAGGACAGATCTTCGGAGATATGCACACCTAGATACTTGAAGTTGTTGACTTTCTCCACCACCCACCTATCGCGCCTTCCTGTTAATTCAACAATCAGCTTCTTGGTTTTATTGACGTTGAGAGCAAGGTTTGGAAAATGTAAAATTATTTTACATGTGTTTGATCATTAATTGATTAAATTGAACTTGCCAAAATGTATGAGCGCTATTATGGCAAATTAGTATGAGTACATTTTATCTGCATTTTTAAAAATAAGGAAAACTACTTTGTGACAGGTTGATTTACTTTGGAGGCTATGGATGCAAGAAAATAAGTGAACTAAATGATTCGTTTGATGTGAATGAAGCATCCTGGGTAAGATCTTGCCTTTTTAATTATTAATTTATCGTCTTATTTGGTAATCAGGAAATTGTTGTGAACCATTTATATGCAGTAGAACTTACTGTCTTATCATCGATGTGGTCACAGCAACACTTTTTAATTAATTTATTATAGATGATGCTTTTGGCACAAAATAGATAATATTTCAGATGCATAAATATTTAATTATCTACTATGAAGTCATTCAATTTCACCAAAGTTTGTTGATATGAATCTTTGACAGAAATATCTAAAGTTTTGTGGAGCAATGGAAAGGTGTCGTTTGACTTTTTTTGTGCAAGTCTCTGCAGCAGACCTACCCTTGATTTCTGTCTGAGTATTGTTTATTCTCAGCAATCATGGCAAGCACTCTGTTGGAGCTACATTAATTTTGCTTTTGATTTCTTCGATAATCTTAACTGGCAAATAGACAACAACATTGGTTACTCTTTTTCACTGATGTGGTCTTCGTTGTTTCATTTTTTTTTTTAACTGTGATGTAACTATTAGAACATTAGAATAGTGCAGCACAAGAATAGGCCCTTCACCCCACAATGTGTGCTGAACATGATGCCAAATTAATCTCTTCTGCCTGCACATAATCCATAACCCTCCATTTCCTGCAAATCGATGTGACTTTCTAAAAGCCAGTTAAACATCATGATTATATCTGCTTACACCGCCACCCCTGGCATTGCGATTCAGGCAGTCATCACTGTGTGTTTTTAAAAAGGAGTCTGAAGAATGGTCCTGACGTGAAACATCATCTATCTAGGTTCTCTAAAGATCCTGCCTGACCTGCTGAGTTACTCCAGTACTTTTTTGTCTTCTTTTGTAAACCAGTATCCGCAGTTCCTTGTTTCTAAAGGAAAATTAAGTATTCCCTCATGTTTGATCTTTTACCTTTTTCTACTCTCTGTACAACCCCTATGTCACTCTAATTCCTCAACATCCAAAAGTCTGTTGATATCTGCCTTGGATATACCTTTGACTGAGCCTCCAAAGCCCCTTTGGGTAGACAATTCAAAAGATTCACTACCCTTGGGAAAAATAAATTTAGAATCATGAATTATACAGCATGGAATCAGGCCCTTCCATCCAACTTGCCCATGCCATCCATGTTGTTTTTCTGAGCTCATCTCGTTTCCCTGCATTAGTCTTGTATCTTTAAACTCTTCCTATCAATGTACCTGTCCAAATGATTTTTAAACTCTGTAATTGTGCACGGCTCCACCGCTTCTTCTGGCAGCTCATTCCATATACCTACTACCCTCCATGGGAAAGTTGCCACTCGAGTCCCTTTCTAGATTTCCCCCTCACATTCTAAACCTATGCCCTCAAGTTTTAGACTCCTACTCCGGGGGAAAAGGCAGTGACCATTCATGTCATGATCTTATTTTAACTTCAATAAACTAACCCTTCAGACTCCCATGTTCCAGGAGAAAAGTCCCAGCTTATCCAGTCTCGCTTTATAACTTCCAGTCCTTGTGGAACTTTTGTGCACTTATTTCTGTTTAATAACATCCTTCCTATAGCTGCGTGACAAGAACTATACACAATACTACACAAGTGTAGTGTCACTAACAAGTTGTGCGGTTGTAACATGACATCCCAACTCGTATACTCCACGCTTTATCTGATGAAAGCAAGTGCGCTATACGCTGACTTCACCACCTTGTCCACTTGTCGCTCCACTTTCAGGGAACTATGCCTTTTCCCCGGATCTCTGTTCCATACCACTTACCATTTCATGTATAAAGACCAGAGTGCTACACTTTGCACTTCCAATGTCATAATACGTAGTACATTTGCAATTCTTATTTTGAATGCATTGTGATGGATTTTATTGCGTGATAGTTAGTGGGAGATAATCTTGATAATGGCTTACTTACTTGGATCTCCGTGATGTTGAACCCAATGAAATAGTAGCAGAGTCCTAAGCATTTACCAATGTTTTATGTACCTAGATAATGTTTAGAAATACAATTCTATTTATTTCTTAATCTTTTGTTAAGGAAGAAGAAATGTTCTGGGGTTGGAATTATGACATTCATGTTTTTGATCCCATTATGAATATTTGGTACCAGCCTACAATCAAGGTATGTTGAAGCTGAAATTCTACTTCTGTGCCACATAATGAATGCGCGAAGGCAGATTTTTTTTTTTTAATCCAGTTTTCTTCCAGTTATTCTTCAAGTTTCATTTTTTATACCCATGAGGTGCAACTTTATACAAACTGCATCTGTTTATATAAAAAAAATATCTGGGCAACTTTAAATTTAGCCATATAATTGGTGCAGAAATTAATCTTTCAGTATAATTCATTTCCTCAGATTTTCCCATTTCTCCAAATTAATATCAATAATCCATGTGAAGGCAAGATACTTCATTTTTAGCCACATGGAAAAATGCCTTTATATACATTTTATCTTAATGAATGTGGTATAACCTGAACATTTGTTGCTTGATAGGGCATATCTCCACGACCTCGGGCAGCTCATGCATGTGCCTCATTGGGAAATAAGGGTTATTTATTTGGAGGAAGGATACTGGTGAGTTGCATATGTGTTTTCAAACTGCCCAACAGGTAAATATTAATGTCCTTATTAAGCCAACTTGTGAAACTGTTCTCCAAGATAAAGTAAGTCATATTTAAAGGAATATTCAGTTTCAGATATAATTTTGTCTATTAATGTTTATAACTATAAATGTGTAAAAGAGACACATCAGAACAGACAAATGGAATAATGTTATAATATTTAATCATGAAGGTATATAATGAAGTAAAGCAGCATCCATCACAATCATAACATACACAATTACAATCAGTAGTGAAAAAAAGAGAAAATAAATAGTACAGAATATTTGCTACAGCTACAGAGAAAATGCAGATTAAAATAAATCCTTAGCATACAAGAGGTCCATGATAATAGTGGGGAAGAAGCTGCACTTCAGACCAGTGGTATGTGCTTTCATGATAGAAAATCCTGAAAGCATACAGTGCATTCAGAAAGTATTCAGACCCCTTGACTTTGTCCATATTTTGTTATGTTACAGACTTATTCTAAAATGGATTAAATTCATTTTTATCATCAATCTACACACAATACCTCACAATAAAAAAGCAAAACGGGTGTTTAGACATTTTTGCAAAGTAATTAAAAAGAAATAACTGAAATATCACACTTACATAAGTATTCAGACCCTTTAGTACTTTGTTGAGGCACCTTTGGCAATGATTACAGCCTCAAGTCTTTTTGGGTATGACGCTACAAGCTTGGCACACGTGCATTTGGGTAAATTCTCCCATTCTTCTCTGCAGATCTTCTCAAGCTCTGTCATGTTGAATGGGGAGCGTCGATGCACAGCTATTTCCAGGTCCCTCCAGAGACTTCGATCGGGTTAAAGTCCGGGCTCTTGCTGGGCCACTCAAGGACATTCACAGACTTGTCAAGAAGCCACTCCTGCGTTGTCTTGGCTGTGTGCTTAGGGACGTTGTCCTGTTGGAAGATGAACCTCCGTCCCAGTCTGAGGTCCAGAAAGCTCTGGAGCAGGTTTTCATCAAGTATCTCTCTGTACTTTGCTCCGTGCATCTTTCCCTCAATCCTAACTACTCTCCCAGTTCCTGCCGCTGAAAAACATCCCCACAGCATGATGCTGCCACCACCATGCTTCACCGTATGTGTGGTATTGGCCAGGTGATGAGCAGTGCCTGGTTTCCTCCAGACGTGACGCTTGGCATTCAGGCCAAAGAGTTCAATCTTGGTTTCATCAGACCAGAGAATCTTGTTTCTCATGCTTTTTGGCAAACTCCAAGCGGGCTGTCATGTGCCTTTTACTGAGGAGTGGCTTCCGTCTGGCCACTCTACCATAAAGGCCTGATTGGTGGAGTGCTGCAGATATAGTTGTCCTTCTGGAAGGTTCTCCTATCCCCACAGAGCAACTCTGGAGCTCTGTCAGAGTGACCACCTTGGTCACCTCCCTGACCAAGGCCCTTCTCCCCCGATTGCTCAATTTGGCCAGGCAGCCAGCTCTATGAAGAGTCCTGGTGGTTCCAAAGTTCTTCCATTTAAGAATAACGGAGGCCACTGTGCTCTTCGGGACCCGCAATGCTGCAGAAAATGTTTTATACCCTTCCCCAGATCTATGTCTAGACACAATCCTGTCTTGGAGGTCTACGGATAATTCCTTCGTCTTCATGGCTTGGTTTTTGCTCTGACATGCACTGTCAACTGTGGGACCTTATATAGACAGGTGTGTGCCTTTCCAAATCATGTCCAATCAATTTAATTTACCACTTGTGGACTCCAATCCAAGTTGTAGAAACATCTCAAGGGTAATCAATGGAAACAGGATGAACCTAAGCTCAATTTTGAGTGTCATAGCAAAGGGTCTGAATAGTTCTGTGAATGTGATATTTCAGTTATTTACTTTTACAATAGACAGTAGGTGCAGGAGTAGGCCATTTGGCCCTTTGAGCCAGCACCACCATTCAATGTGATCATGGCTGATCATCCCCAATCAGTATCCTATTCCTGCCTTCTCCCCATATCCCCTGACTGCTATTTTTAAGAGCCCTATCTAGCTCTCTCTTGAAAGCATCCAGAGAACCTGCCTCCACCACTCTCTGAGGCAGAGAATTCCACAGACTCACCACTCTCTGTGAGGATGCTATGAGAATGCAGGGTGACTTGGACAAGTTGGGGGAGTGGGCAGATGCGTGGCAGATGAGGTTTAATGCTGATAAATGTGAGGTTATCCACTTTGGCAGCAAAAACAGGAAGGCAGATTACTATCTAAATGGCATCAAGTTGGGAAAAGGGGAAGTACAACGGGATCTTTCATAGACTGATGTACAAGGACCCCCAGATCCCGTTGTACTTCCCCTTTTCCCAACTTGATGCCATTTAGATAGTAATCTGCCTTCCTGTTTTTGCTGCCAAAGTGGATAACCTCACATTTATCAGCATTAAACCTCATCTGCCACGCATCTGCCCACTCCCCCAACTTGTCCAAGTCACCCTGCATTCTCATAGCATCCTCCTCAAAGTTCACACTGCCACCCAGCTTTGTGTCATCTGCAAATTTGCTAATGTTACTTTGAATCCCTTCATCCAAATCATTGATGTATATTGTAAATAGCTGCAGTCCCAGCACCGAGCCTTGCGGTACCCCACTAGTCACTGCCTGCCATTCTGAAAAGGACCCGTTAATCCCTACTCTTTGTTTCCTGTCTGCCAACCAGTACTCTATCCATGTCAGCACTCTACCCCCTATACCATGTGCCCTAATTTTGCCCACTAATCTCCTATGTGGGACCTTATCAAATGCTTTCTGAAAGTCCAGGTACACTACATCCACTGGCTCTCCCATGTCCATTTTCCTAGTTACATCTTCAAAAAATTCCAGAAGATTAGTCAAGCATGATTTCCCCTTCATAAATCCATGCTGACTCGGACCGATCCTGTTACTGCTATCCAAATGTGCGGCTATCTCATCTTTTATAATTGACTTTTAATTACTTTGCAAAAATCTCTAAACACCTGTTTTCGCTTATTCATTCTGGGGTATTGTGTGCAGATTGATGATAAAAAATAATTTAATCCATTTTAAAATAAGGGTGTAATGTAACAAAATGTGGAAAAAGTGAAAGGGTCTGAATACTTTCTGAATGCACTGTACACCACTGTATTCAAGCATATTTACCCAAAAGGAGAGGGGAGAAGACAGAATGACCAGGGTGGAGTGATCCTTCATCATGTAGGCTGATTTATTGATGCAGCATGATATGTAGATGGTGTCGATTGGGATTGAGGCATTTGTGCACATGGTGGACTAAGCTGTGTCCAGAATCCTCCATAGTTTCTTGCGGTAGAGCAGTTGCCATTACCAAACTGCAATGCATCAGGATAAGAAATTAGTGAAAGTCATTGGCGATTTACTGGACCTGCTTATTTTTCTGAGGAAGTAGAGGCATAGCTTTACTTTTCTTTCTTGACCATATTGTTATTGTGGTTGGACTAGGATACATTTTTAGTGACAACTAGGAACTTGAAGCTCTTGACCATCTCAGATTCAGCAACATTGATGAACTCCATCTCAGTTCCTGAAGTCGATGACCATCTCTTTCATTTTGCTGACATTAAGGGAGAGGTGATTGTTTTGGCATTAAGCTCCCTATCTCCTTCCTGTACTAAATCTCATCATTGTTGATTTGGCCCACAACAGTGGTGTCATCTGCAAACTTGTAAATGGAGTAAGAGCAAAATTTGGCTTCACAAGAGTCAAGAGTGTTTTATTGTCATATGTCCCGGACGGGACAATGAAATTCTTACGTGCTACAGCACAACAGAATATGTGAATATGTAAACATTGTATATAACGGGGGAAAAAAGAAAAAGTTCAATAAATAACAAATATAGTGCAAATAACAAATAATAATATAGTCTTTTGCAGTTCAGAGCTTTAATAGCCTGATGGCTATAGGGAAGAAGCTGTTCCTGAACCTGGACGTTACAGTCTTCAGGCTCCTGTACCTTCTTCCTGATGGCAGTGGTGAGATAAGTGTGTGGCCAGGATGGTGTGGGTCCTTGATGATTTTGGCTGCCTTTTTGAGGCTGCGACTACGATAGATCCCTTCGACGGTGGGGAGGTCAAAGCCGGTGATGGACAGGGCACAACTTTTCATTGTATTTTTCGCTCCTGGACGTTCAAGTTGCCAAACCAGGCCACGATGCAACCAGTCAGAATGCTCTCTACCGTGCACCTGTAGAAGTTTAGGAGAATCCTCTTCAACATGCTGAATCTCTGTAATCTCAGGAAGTAGAGTCGCTGATGTGCCTTCTTTATAATTGCATCGGTGTGCTGGGTCCAGGAAAGATCTTCTGATATATGCACGCCCAGGAATTTGAAGTTATTGACCCTCTACACCATCGTCCTGTTGATATAAACAGGATTGTGGGTCCTCATCCTTCCCCTACCAAAGTCCACAATCAGTTCCTTGGTCTTACTGATGTTGAGAGCCAGGTTGTTGTGCTGGCACCATTTGGTCAGTCGGTCGATCTCACTGTGATTCGTCCAACGACAGTGGTGTCATTGGCGAACTTGATGATGGAGTTCGCACTATGACCGGCTACACGGTCATGGGTATAGAGTGAGTAAAGCAGGGGGCTGAGCACGCAGCCTTGACGTGCTCCCGTACTAATTGTTACTGAGGATGAAGTGGTTCCTCCAATTCGAACTGACTGTGGTCTATGGATGAGGAGGTCAAGGATCCAATTGCAGAGGGATGCGCAGAGGCCCAGTTCCGTGAGCTTGTTAACCCACTTGGAAGGGATGATGGTATTAAACGCCGAGCTGTAGTCTATAAACAACAGCCTGATGTAGGTGTCTTTATTGTCCAAGTGATTGTATAGATAGATTGTATTGACTTCTTTGGCATGCAGTCCTCTTACACTCTTGCTACACAATGTTTCTTGCGTTATGAAACTTCTGCATTCCCAGACTTGTATTGCTTATGCTCCCAGAAGGTTCACTGTATTGTGTTTGTATTAATAAAGCATCAGAATGTGATCCAAGTTATGGATTCTACGTTGCAGCATGCATTATTTGCGGTGTTTCCTCAGAGTTCGATAGTTCTTGATTTTAGTCAATGTACATCAATTATCCTTGTCCACCTACTACTGACCTGAGTTGCGCGGCTTGCGTGATTTCTACCGTTACCAATCATGTGAGGTGAAACAAAGGAATCATTTCGATTCATGAGAATTTGAAAGCACCAATTGCACAGTTCTGGAAAAACAGGCATTGGGTTCAGCTCACGCAGCACACCTAGCGGGGTCTAAAGACCTGTGCAGACCAACTGGCTGGATTATTCAAGAGCGTCTTTAACCACTTGCTACTGCGATCTGCGCTTCCTATAGAGTGATACAGTGTGGAAACAGGCCCTTCGGCCCAACTTGCCCACACCAGCCAACAATGTCCCAGCTACACTAGTCCCACTTGCCTGCGCTTGGTCCATATCCCTCCAATCCTGTCTTATCCATGTACCTGTCTAACTGTTTCTTAAACGATGGGATAATCCCAACCTCAACTACCTCCTCTGGCAGCTCGTTCCATACACCCACCACCATTTGTGTGAAAAAATTACCCCTCAGATTCCTATTAAATCTTTTTCCCTTCACATTGAACCTATGTCCTCTGATCCTTAATTCCCCTACTCTGGGCAATCTATTCCTCTCATGATTTTGTATACCCCCTATAAGATCACCCCTCATCCTCCTGCGCTCCATGTAATAGAGACCCAGCCTACTCAACCTCTCCCCATAGCTCACAACCTCTAGTCCTGGCAACATCCTCATAAATCTTTTCTGGACCCTTTCAAGCATGACAACATCTTTCCTATAACATGATGCCCAGAACTGAACACAATATTCTAAATGCGGTCTTACCAACGTTTTATACAACTGCAACCTGACCTCCCAACTTCTATACTCAATATTCTGACTGATGAAGGCCAAAGTACCAAAAGCATTTTTGACCACCTTATCCACCTGCGACTCGACCTTCAAGGAACCATGCACCTGTACTCCTAGATCCCCCTGCTCTGCAACACTACACAGAGGCCTACCATTCACTGTGTAGGTCCTGCTCTTGTTCGACT
Organism: Malacoraja senta; assembly: GCA_038087875.1. Classification (NCBI taxonomy): domain Eukaryota; kingdom Metazoa; phylum Chordata; class Chondrichthyes; order Rajiformes; family Rajidae; genus Malacoraja; species Malacoraja senta. The sequence continues at coordinate 65,428,668 of CM075978.1, forward strand.
TCCCAAAATGCAACTCCTCACACTTTTCTGTATTAAATTCCATCAACCATTCCTCGGCCTACCTGGCCAATCGATCCAGATCCTGCTGCAATCTTTCACAACTATCTTCACTATCTGCGAAACCACTCACTTTTGTATCATCAGCAAACTTGCTAATCTTGCCCTGTATGTTCTCATCCAAATCATTGATATAGATGACAAACAGTAACGGGCCCAGCACCGAACCCTGAGGTACACCACTAGTCACGCCTCCAGTCCGAGAAGCAACCTTCCACCATCACCCTCTGCTTCCTTCCATGGAGCCAATTTGCTATCCATTCAGCTATCTCCTTGGATCCCATGCGATCTAACCTTCCAGAGCAGCCTACCATGCGGAAGCTCGTCGAATGCTTTACTGAAATCCATGTACACAACATCTACAGCTCTGGCATCATCGACCATTTTGGTCACGTCTTCAAAAAAAATCAGATTTGTGAGACACGACCTCTCGCATACAAAACCATGCTGACTATCCATAATCAGCCCTTGCCCATCCAAATCCCTGTCTAACCTATCCCTCAGAATATTCTCTAGTAACTTTACAACTACAGATGTTAAGTTCACCGGCCAATAGTTCCCAGCATTTTTCCTGCAGGCCTTGAAAAGAGGCACAACATTTGCCACCCTCCAGTCTTCCAGCACCTCTCCTGCATTTAATGACGACTCGTAAATTTCAATCAGGGCTCCCACAATCTGCTTCAAAAGGGCATCTATTGAACCGGTATCCAAGAAAAGCTTAGGTAACCTGCCTCAATGACTATCCAGCAGCACTTACATCCATCATAATGAAGTTTTTAAATCGCTCGGGTATGCCACAAATCAAGTCCTGGCTCAGAAATGACGTGCTTCAATTTGCCAATCGCCACCACACATCAACAGCAGATGCTATTTCATTAATTCCGCAAATTGCTCTGGAATGTCTGAATAAAAGCCACATACATCAGGCTGCTGTTGATCAACTGCAGGTTTGCATTCAACACCATCATACCCTCCAACCCATCACCAAGCTCAAATACCAGGACGGCTGTATCCCTTTCTACAACTTGATCCTAGACGTCCTCGTCGGTAGATATCAATCAGTGCAGATTGGTAACAACATCTCTTCCTCACTGAACATCAACAGGTGCACTTCACAGCTAAATGCTTAGCCCCCTGTTCTACTCTCTTTACATCTACAGTGCATTCAGACCCCTTAACTTTATCCACATTTTGTTACGTTACAGCCTTATTCTAAAATGGATTAAATTCTTTTTTTATCATCAATCTACTCACAATACCTCATAATAAAAAAGTGAAAACAGGTGTTTAGAAATTTTTGCAAAGTAATTTTTTAAAAACCCTGAAATTTCACATAAGTATTCAGACCCTTTACTCAGTACTTTGTTGAGGCACCTTTGGCAGCGATTACAGCCTCAAGTCATTCTTGGGTATGATGCTACAAGCTTGGCACACCTGTATTTGGGTAATTTCTCCCATTCTTCTCTGCAGATCCTCTCAAGCTCTGTCAGGTTGGATGGGGAGCGTCGATGCACAGCTATTTTCAGGTCCCTCCAGAGATGTTCGATCGGGTTCAAGTCCGGGCTCTGGCTGGGCCACTCAAGGACATTCACAGACTTTTCATGAAGCCACACCTGCGTTGTCTTGGCTGTGTGCTTAGGGTCGTTGTCCTGTTGGAAGGTGAACCTCCGCCCCAGTCTGAGATCCAGAACGCTCTGGAGCAGGTTTTCATCAAGGATCTCTCTGTACTTTATTCCGTTCATCTTTCCCTCGATACCGACTAGTCTCCCAGTTCCTGCCGCTGAAAAACATCCCCACAGCATGATGCTTCACCGTAGGTATGGTATTGGCCAGGTTCTTCATTCTAGGGTATTGTGTGTAGATTGATGATAAAAAAAAATGAATTTAATCCATTTTAAAATAAGGCTGTAACGTAACAAAATGTGGAAATAGTGAAGAGGTATGAATACTTTCTGAATGCACTATATGACCGACTCAGCACAGCTCAAATGATATTTATTGGTCACATACACCAATCGGTGCAGTGAAATTTGAGTTACCATGCAGCACACAAATAATATAAACACAACACTTTAGAATTTAACATAAAACATAAAAAAACATCCCCCCACAGCGGAATTAACGTTTCCCACTGTGAGGGAAGGCACCAAAGTTCAGTTCTCTTGCTCTGTTCACCCGTTGTCAGGGCCTATTAAGGCCTCCACCATCACCGCAGCGGCGGCCCGATGTTTCAGGCCCTCGAACGGAAGAACACTCTCAGCGGCCCGGAACCTCCGAATCGGCCGCTTCCAACTGGAGACCGCGGCTTCCGAAGTCCACAGGCCGAGCTGGGCGGAGATTCGACGCTGGCGACCTCCGCGAGAGATACCAGGCTCCGCGATGTCAAAGTCAGCGGCGCCAGCGGCTGGAAGCTCCGCAGACCACAGCTCCACGGTGTTCAAAGTCGGCAGTCCCAGCGCTCCGGAACTCCAACACGGGGATTAGACTTAGACTTAGATTCCTTTATTGTCATTCAGACCTTTCGGTCTGAACGAAATTTCGTTGCCTGCAGTCATACATATAATAAATAACAAAACACACAATAAACACAAATTAACATCCACCACAGTGAGTTCACCAGGCCCCTCCTCACTGTGATGGAGGCAAAAGTCTTAAAGTCTCTGTCTCTTCCCTCTTTGTTCTTCCTCTGCGCTGAGGCGATCCAGGCTTCTGACGTTGTGACCCCGCCGGGTGATGTTAAGTCAGTCCCGCGGCTGAATCCGTGCTCCGTCCGCGATGGGCCGGTTCAAACTCCGCGGCCCGGGGTGGCATTCCCAGTAAGGCATCACTCGCTCCGTGATGGAATCCAGTGCTGCGCCGCTGCTGAAACAAGCTCTGGACAGTCTCCGGCAGGAAATGCCGCGCCAATCCAGATGGTAGGAGGGGGCGAAGATGCGGCTCGGAGAATAGTCGCATCCTCGACCAGGAAGTGACTAAGAAAAAGTCTCCCCCTTCCCCATCTCCACGTCCCCCACATAAAAAAGACTAAAAGACCTCCAAAAACAAACCTTAAAACAGACTAAAAATAACAAAAAGAATGAAAGGGACAGACAGCTGCAGGCGAGGCAGCCACACTCGATGGCGCCACCACTCGGGCGTGTGTCATTGATAAATTCGCTGATACTACTGTTGTCATACAGAAGGGAGATAGAACATCTGACTGGTGCTGCAACCTCCCGCTCAACATCAACAAAACCAAGGAAGTAATCATTGACTTCCGAGAGGATAAGTTGGCAGACCAATCTTCCATCTTTCTCTACCCCCCACACACCTCACTGCAATCAGTCTGAAGAAGGGTCCTGATCTGAAACGTCACCTAGCCGTGTTCTTCAGAGATGCTGCCTGACCCACAGAGAGTTACTCCTGCACTTTGTGTCCTTTTTACCAGTTTTCATTGGTGGGTCAGCGATGGAGAGAGTTAACAGTTTCAAATTCCTAGCATTCAACATCTCTATGACCTGTCCTAGAGTGCCAGTGCCTCTACTTTCTTATAAGTTTGAAGAGATTTGGCAAGTCACTGGATACAAATTTCAATAGATACACTGCAGAAAGTATCCTGACGGGTTGCATCATGGTTTGGTATGATCCCTGAAGCTGTTTGCCTGTTACAACTGTAACATCAGCATGGGCAAATTACCTCTGATGTAGTAGGTACATTGGATAGATGCTGAAGACTATGCGAACAAGGATAATTCAAGGTGTTGAAGGCCTTATTCTTCAGGTGAACTCTTGAAGGCTTGAGTGATTAGGCCACTTAATGCAAATAAAATCCTCATCCCTTGACAGAAAGGGAAAGGAGGTGGGGTAGCGTTGCTGGTTAGAGAGCAGATTAACGCAATTGAAAGGAAGGACATTAGCTTGGAGGATGTGAAATCGATATGGGTAGAGCTGCGAAACACTAAGGGGCAGAAAACGCTAGTGGGAGTTGTGTACAGGCCACCTAACAGTAGTAGTGGAGTTGGGGATTAACAGGAAATTAGAAATGCGTGCAACAAAGGCAAAACAGTTATAGTGGGTGACTTCAATCTACATATAGATTGGGTGAATCAAATTGGCAAGGGTGCTGAGGAAGAGGATTTCTTGGAATGTATGCGGGATAGTTTTCTAAACCAACATGTAGAGGAACCAACGAGAGAACAGGCTATACTAGATTGGGTATTGAGTAATGAGGAAGGGTTAGTTAGCAGTCTTCTTGTGCGTGACCCCTTCGGCAAGAGTGACCATAAAATGGTTGAGTTCTTCATTAGGATGGAGAGTGACATTGTTAATTCAGAAACAAGGGTCCTGAACTTAAAGAAAGGTAAATTTGAGGGTATGAGAAGTGAATTGGCCAAGATAGACTGGCAATTGATTCTTAATGGGTTGACGGTAGATATGCAATGGAAGGCATTTAAAGACTGCATGGATGAACTACAACAATTGTTCATCGCAGTTTGGCAAAAAAATAAATCAGGGAAGGTAGTGCATCCATGGATAACAAGGGAAATCAGGGATAGTATCAAAACAAAAGATGAAGCGTACAAATTAGCCAGAAAAAGCAGCCTACCAGAGGACTGGGAGAAATTCCGAGTCCAGCAGAGGAGGACAAAGGGCTTAATTAGGAAAGGGAAAATAGATTATGAAAGAAAACTGGCAGGGAACATAAAAACTGACTGCAAAAGCTTTTATAGATATGTGAAGAGAAAAATATTAGTTAAAACAAATGTAGGTCCCTTGCAGTCAGAAACAGGTGAATTGATCATGGGGAACAAGGACATGGCAGACCAATTGAATAACTACTTTGGTTCTGTCTTCACTAAGGAAGACATAAATAATCTGCCGGAAATAGCAGGGGACCGGGGGTCAAATCCAGGTTAGCCGGGAAGTGGTGTTAGGTAAATTGAATGGATTACAGGCCGATAAATCCCCAGGGCCAGAAAGGCTGCATCCCAGAGTACTTAAGGAAGTAGCCCCAGAAATAGTGGATGCATTAGTGATAATTTTTCAAAACTCTTTAGATTCTGGAGTAGTTCCTGAGGATTGGAGGGTAGCTAATGTAATCCCACTTTTTAAAAAGGGAGGGAGAGAGAAAACGGGGAATTACAGACCAGTTAGTCTAACGTCGGTAGTGGGGAAACTGCTAGAATCAGTTATTAAAGATGGGATAGCAGCACATTTGGAAAGTGGTGAAATCATTGGACAAAGTCAGCATGGATTTATGAAAGGTAAATCATGTCTGACGAATCTTATAGAATTTTTCGAGGATGTAACTAGTAGAGTGGATAAGGGAGAACCAGTGGATGTGTTATATCTGGACTTTCAGAAGGCTTTCGACAAGGTCCCACATAAGAGATTAGTATACAAACTTAAAGCACACGGTATTGGGGGTTCAGTATTGATGTGGATAGAGAACTGGCTGTCAGACAGGAAGCAAAGAGTAGGAGTAAACGGGTCCTTTTCACAATGGCAGGCAGTGACTATTGGGGTACCGCAAGGCTCAGTGCTGGGACCCCAGCTATTTACAATATATATTAATGAACTGGATGAGGGAATTGAATGCAACATCTCCAAGTTTGCGGATGACACGAAGCTGGGGGGCAGTGTTAGCTGTGAGGAGGATGCTCGGAGGCTGCAAGGTGACTTGGATAGGCTGGGTGAGTGGGCAAATGCATGGCATATGCAGTATAATGTGGATAAATGTGAGGTTATCCACTTTGGTGGCAAAAACAGGAAAGTAGACTATTATCTGAATGGTGGCCGATTAGGAAAAGGGGAGATGCAACGAGACCTGGGTGTCATGGTACACCAGTCATTAAAAGTAGGCATGCAGGTGCAGCAGGCAGTGAATAAGGCGAATGGTATGTTAGCATTCATAGCAAAAGGATTTGAGTATAGGAGCAGGGAGGTTCTACTGCAGTTGTACAGGGTCTTGGTGAGACCACACCTGGAGTATTGCGTACAGTTTTGGTCTCCTAATCTGAGGAAAGACATTCTTGCCATAGAGGGAGTACAGAGAAGGTTCACCAGACTGATTCCTGGGATGTCAAGACTTTCATATGAAGAAAGACTGGATAAACTCGGTTTGTACTCGCTAGAATTTAGAAGATTGAGGGGGGATCTTATAGAAACGTACAAAATTCTTAAAGGGTTGGACAGGCTAGATGCAGGAAGATTGTTCCCGATGTTGGGGAAGTCCAGAACAAGGGGTCACAGTTTAAGGATAAGGGGGAAATCTTTTAGGACTGAGATGAGGAAAACATTTTTTCACACAGAGTGGTGAATCTCTGGAATTCTCTGCCACAGAAGGTAGTTGAGGCCAGTTCATTGGCTATATTTAAGAGGGAGTTAGATGTGGCCCTTGTGGCTAAAGGGATCAGGGGGTATGGAGAGAAAGCAGGTACAGGATACTGAGTTGGATGATCAGCCATGATCATATTGAATGGCGGTGCAGGCTCGAAGGGCCGAATGGCCTACTCCTGCACCTATTTTCTATGTTTCTATGAATGTAAAGCCAGCATGATATTTTAGCTACAGGGAGAGGTTGGATAGACTTGGATTATTTTCTCTGGAATGTTGGCAGTTGAGGGGAGACCTCACAGAAGTATATAAAATTATGAGGTGCATAGATAGGGTAGACCAAGGGTGAAAATATATAAGATTGGAGGGCATTGCTATAAGGTAAGAGGGGGAAAGTTTAATGGAGATGTCAGGGGCAAGATTTTTACACAGAGTGGCGGGGGCCCAGAACACGTTGCCAGGGTGGCCGTGGAGACATACGATAGTGGCCTTTAAGAGGCTTTTGGATAGGTACACGGAAGTGTAAGGAATAGAGGGATATGGATGATGTACAGGCAAATGAGATTGGTTGGTGTTATGTGTGACACAAACATTGTGGGCGGAAGGGCCTGCTCCTGTGCTGTATTGTCCGATGTTGATACATAAGATATACATTTAACACAATTTATTGATTTTTAGGAAACAAGAATTAATGATTTGCATTGCCTGGACTTAGACACATGGACATGGTCCGGAGAGTAAGTAGTTTTATATTTTTAAAAATACTAAGTACAAGCAGCAATCAACTGCTTTTTAAAATAGTTTTTGTTTCTATTGTTGCCTGTGTCGGTTAATTAATTTTGATTTTGAACTAACTGATTGCCTCTCCATGTTTGAAGCAGTACAGGGAAATTGAGCATGATGGTCCAAATGTTGGTAATGCTCCATGTTATTCTGTTTTTCATTTGTCTACATTAATCAACTCTTGTGTCTTAACGAGCGAAAGCTTCAGAAAATGAAAAACCATATCAATTACAATAGAATGATGAAAGCATAGCATTAATATTGTAATTGATATGGTTTTTCATTTTCTGAATCTTTTTAATACACTCTTTAATATATTAAAGAATCAACTCCAACTGGACATAAACCTCTTTATCATTTTCCCACATTGTCTACTAACCTCTAAGTTTAGCTCGTTCGGAGAAATCCATAATGGTTGGATGACTGATCAAATGTCTGCTCTCTACATAATATTCTAACGTACTATATTTTTAGAAAGGAACAATTTAAAACATATAATTCAATAATCTAATTGCAGCAGAAATAGCTTCCATGGGTCTTCCTTGGAGCTGTCAGTTGAAGGCAGATTAGGGCAGAAACTAGGTTGGATAATTGATATGCAGTCTACATCAAGGTTTCCCAAGTAATTGCATAGTCATTGGAGCTGCACTATATTAAATCATAGCAACTGAGGTATTACAGAAGAAAATGAGTCAATAGCTACATTGGAGGCTTTGTATTAATTGTAGATTTTAATTAAAAAGTGCAGTTAAAAGGGAGAAATTTGAAGTCTCCCCTTCCTCACTCTCACCAAAAAAATGTAATCCGCAAATGTAGTAATTGTTCTTTTTCTTGATTCCAAATGGAACAAAAATATGAATAGCTCCACAGTCACTTTCTGCTGTGAATGACTACTCTTTGTACCACTCTCGACTTTCTGTCCAATTGGTAGTCATTGCCAAAGGTGCTGCTTGTGTGGAATTTGTACGTTCTCCCTGTGACGGCGTGGCTTTACTCCCACACCCCAGAGACAAATAAGTTGTTCAGTTAATTGGCCACTGTAAATTGTCCCTAGCATGTAGGTGAGTGGTAGGCTGTGAGGGTAGTTGAAGAGAATGAGAAATGCCATTAATTAGGATTAGTATAATGTGAGTACAGTCCACCACCGATTTTCCGGCAACTGATGGTCCGGCACCTCTAATCCGGACAAAATCACAAGAGCGCACTGAAATCCTTCCCAGACGTCCTCCCTCAAATTATGGCACCTAGGCCAATCTTGACCTCATCAGGATTTCTGTGGCCAATTGGCGGTTCGAATTTGCTCTCTGCAGCCGGGGCTGTGAAACTCCGGCCTGGCTGAAGCTGATAATAGCCATCTTCTGTGGCCGGACTTCTGATTGGCGAGTCAAACTTGCTCCCTGCCGCCAGGCCTCTGGAACATTGGTCCGGCTAGAAGTGGCTAGATCCATTCCCATTGCAACTGACGAGGCGTGGGCCAGTATTTTGGGCCCCCGGCAGCCCATACGGACCATTCCAGTACCGTTGGACTACTCTTTAAGGCCCATGGCGGGCGCGCTTGCCCTACCTAATTTTCGGCAGATTCGACAAAACTCAGGTCGGCGGGGAGCTCAGCCTGGTAGTTCTGCTGGGAAAGCAACGCCTTGGCCCCGTGGGCGGCCGCCGATCTGACCCGCATCGGGACTTGCGAGGCAACTCTTAACTGGAACCTCTGCCGTGCAAGAAATGCAAGTTTTGCTGTAAATTTTATTTACGTTTAATATTTGTTTTATTTAGGTTTCTAGCCGTCCTTGGTGCTTTTAAGACACGAGAGGGGTATAATTAGTGGGTCAGAGGTGTATTGTATCATTACATGACCTCTGTTGGTCGTTGTCACCTTCTCCTGGCTAACAATGATCTATTCTACATTTTCTTTGAGCTTCATTCCCTTTGATGTCTCGTTCTCACGCTTTACACTTATCTCCCTCTCCCCTGACTCTCAGTCTGAAGAAGGGTCTTGGCCTTAACGTGGCCCATTCCTACTATCCAGAGATGCTGCCTGTTGTGCAAATGTGTGTCTGGTATTTGTGATCAGAAGTTTGATCATTTGTACAGAGGCCAGCGAACCCACAAATCTGCACATCCTTGGGATGTAGGAAGAAACCAGGGCACTGGCGGAAGCCCACATGATCACAGGGAGAACGTACAAACTTCACACCGACAGCACCCGAGAGTCAAGGTTGAACCATAGTCTCCAGGGCCGTGAGGCAGCAGCTCCTCCAACTGTGCCATTGTAAGAAGGCATGCACCTGGGATTTAACCATGGAAGAGGGATGTGCAGTTGGGACAGATTAACTTTAAACCCCTCTCCTTCCCAAGTCCACTCATACATTGTAGAAGGAACTGTAACCCCTTGCATGGAAATTGCTATCCATCAATGCAGGGATAGTGATTGGTGGACTGAGGAGAGCTGAAGGATAATAAGTAGATGGATCTGGAGGGATGGATAATAAACCTGAGTAGGTCTGTTGCTTGATCAGGTTAATTGCATGTTAAAATGTTTAGTACTTCAGTTAATAAATCAGTATGCTTTTAACAGTGCCCAGTTGAACTGTATATATTTTTTACTCCCTTAGGATTACTGTTAAAGGAGTACGTCCACAGGGACGATCGTGGCATACACTGACTCCTGTGACAGATGATCAGCTCTTCCTTTTTGGAGGACTAAGTGCAGAAAGTCAACCTCTTAGTAAGTGTATACATACTTTTTCTGTGTTATTTGTTGTTGGGTTCTTGTTTCTCCCGAGGCATTTTGTGAACAGTGATACCTCCACTGGAACCATCATCCCTCCTCTGCCCTTTCTCTCTTTCCCACATCCTTCTTCACTCGTCTCCGCCTTGCTATGACTGAAAATCGCCATTCTCTGTCAACTCTTCTTTCTCCATCTCCTCCTCACTCCCCCAAGAAACCCCATAGCTCCAAAAACAACACACAAAGCCTCCTGGGCTGTTAACAACAACTGTTTCACGCTCCATTTGAGGAGACCCTGAGCAATCCGTGAGGCTTAACTCCTTCCCAGATGATCACTTTGCAATTGTTAATGATATGACAAAGGAAGCTGTACTATTGAAGTTTAACAAAAAGGTAAGGAACCATGCTTCATTTGCAACTTAGAAACATAGAGAGTAGGTGCAGGAGAAGGTCATTCGGCCCTTCGAGGTAGCACCGCCATTCAATATGATCATAGCTGATCATCCAGAATCAGTACCTTGTTCCTGCTTTTACCCCATATTCCCTTGATTCCGTTAACCCTGAGAGCTATATCTAACTTTTTGAATATATAGTCTGAAGAATGGTCTCGACCCGAAACGTCACCCATTCCTTCTCTCCAAATCTGAGACAATGTATAGGTAAGAGATTGTGAACTTTGTGTTGTCTTTGTGTTGTCTTGTCAGTAATTTAACCCTCAACACGAGCAAGATAAAAGAGTTGTTTGTTAACCTAAGGAAGTAAGGGTGAACACAACCCTGCCCTTATCAACAGAGCTGCTGTAGAGATGATCCATAACTTAAAGTTCCAGGACATCCATATCACCGGCAACCTAATCTGGTCAATTCATAGAGATGCAATGAACAAAAATCAGCATATTTACTTACTCTCGGGCAGCTGGGAAGATATGGCCTGTCCATGAGGCTTTTCAAACATCTACAGATGTGCTATTGAAAGTATTCTGACGTGATGCACTTCAGCCAGGTATGGCAACTGCTCCACTCTTGACTGCCCAAACCTGCGAGATTGTTAAACACAGTCCGGATCGCAAGCTCATAACTTTCTTCCATCCAGTCCATCTTCACAGTACGAAGCATTAGGAAGGCTGGAAGTATTGTTAAGGAAGCCTACCACCTTGCCCTTTCACTTTTCTCTCTTTCACCTTCTAAGAGAAAATAAACAAGCTTGAAAGCTCGGACTTAAAGAACAGCTTTGTATCCACTACTATTCATCTCCTGAACCAATTGCCTCTAACTCACATCCTTACCAGAGTGCTGCTGCATACTCGTATGGTGCGGACTGGTGGGCCGAAGGCCTGTTTCCAAGCTGTATCTTTCAATTCAATCAAAAACTTACAGGTTTATCAAATTTAAAAGGGACATGCATAGGATAGAATTATAGGATAGACTTTTTTCCCCAGGGTAGGGAGTCTAGAACTAGAGTGCACAGATCAGGGTTGAATCCAGATCTCAGGCACTATACTTTCCTGTAATTTTTAATGTTTCATTTTTACAGGAATATAATCTATAAATTTTGGGTTGGACCTTTGAGAAATAATTCCTGCCCATTGGTGTAAGAATTATACATTTTTTATTAAGATATAATTATTTGCATACTGCTGCATAAAAATCTGCTTACGCATGTCCCTGGAGATGAGAAGGATGTAGACTGATGCACTATACATAAACTCCTGGTTTTAGAACCTAAGGCAGGGGTCGGCAACCTTGTTCTGCACAGGGACGGGACGCATGTCTGTGAGCGGATGGCGGGCCATATCTATCACGTGTACACATGGATCCTGCCTCGGATGGCAGGCATGAAATCATGTGTTCACAGAAGGTAGATAAAAATGCTGGAGAAACTCAGCAGGTGAGGCAGCCTCATGCAATCCTTGCATGTCTTACCCGCTGAGTTTCTCCAGCATTTTTGTCTACCTTCGATTTGTCCAGCATCTGCAGTTCTTTCTTAAACATGTTCACAGAAGGTGCGTGGCTGTGCCGGCGGCTTTGCGCAGGATGCGGTACAGCCAGAGCTCGGCGCTCGGTGGGCAGGATGATTACGGGGGGGAAAATCCACCTGCGGGCCAGATGATTTCAGGTTACGGGCCGCATTCTAAGAAATTGTATGATATTTCTGCAATGGGGCTTGGAAAATTGGATTTTCCGGATTGTTCTGTTATCCTCCTTCAAATCAGGTGCTTTTCTGATAAAATTATATGACTGCTAATTTCTGTTATGAAAGTTTGCTTGGTTATGTTTCTTGTCTTATAAATCGTCTAATTCTCTAGTTAATCAATAATTATTGCAAAGCCTGGTATAGATAATGCCTTTCTTGAACTTCTATGCATTGTTAATTATAACCTGGGTCTTGCATTAACAGTTTTGTATTAAAAACTGCATTTAAAATTGTTGCATTAAAAGTTATTTCCAATGTTCTATAGACTGGATCAGTTCCTGTGGACTGGAGTGTAGCCAATGTAACCCCACTTTTAAGAAAGGAGGGAGAGAGAAACAGGGAATTATAGACCAGTTAGCCTTACATCGATAGTCGGGAAGATGCTTGAGTCGATTCTTAAAGATGTAATAGCAGCACATTTAGAAAGCAGTGACAGGATCGGTCAAAGTCAGCATGGATTTATGAAAGAGAAATCATGCTTGACTAATCTTCTGGAATTTTTTGAGGATGTAACAAGTAGAATGGATAAGGGAGAGCCAGTGGATGTGGTATATCTGGACTTTCAAAAAGCCTTGACAAGGTCCCACACAAGAGATTAGCGTGCAAAATTAGAGCCCATGGTATTGGGGTAGGGTATTGACATGAATAGAGAACTGGTTGGCAGACAGGAAGCAAAGAGTAGGAATTAACGGGTTTTTTTCAGAATGGCAGGCAGTGACTAGTGGGGTGCCGTAAGGCTCGGTGCTGGGACCCCAGTTATTTACAATATATATTAACAATTTAGACGAGAGAATTAAATGTAACATCTCCAAGTTTGCGGATGAAATAAAGCTGGGTGGCAGTGTGAGCTGCGAGGAGGATGCTATGAGGCTGCAGGGTGACTTGGATAGGTTGGGTGAGTGGGCAGATGCATTGCAGATGCAATATAATGTGGATAAATGTGAGGTTATCCACTTTGGTGGCAAGAACAGGAAGGCAGATTATTATCTGAATGGTGTCAGATTAGGAAAAGGGGAGGTGCAACGAGACCTAGGTGTGCTTGTACATCAGTCACTGAAAGTAAGCATGCAGGTACAGCGGGCAGTGAAGAAAGCTAATGTCATGTTGGCCTTCATTGCGAGAGGATTTGAGTTTAGGAGCAAGGAGGTCCTACTGCAGTTGTACAGGGCCCCGGTGAGACCGCACGTGGGCTATAGTGTGCAATTGTGGTCTCCTAATTTGAGGAAGGACATTATTGATATTGAGGGAGTGCAGCGTAGGTTCACCAGGTTAATTCTTGGGATGGCAGGACTGACTTATGATGAAAGAATGAGTCGACTGGAATTTAGAAGGATGAGAGGGAATTTTACAGAAACATATAAAATTCATAAAGGATTGGACAGGCTAGATGCAGGGAAATTTTTCCCAATGTTGGGGGAAGTCCAGGACCACGGCACACAATTTAAGAATAAGGGGTAGGCCATTTAGGACTAAAATGAGGAAAAACTTCTTCACCCAGAGTGTTATGAATCTGTATAATTCTCTGCCACTAAAGGCAGTGGAGGCCAATTCACTGGATGTTTTCAAGAGAGAATTAGATTTAGCTCTTGGGGCTAAAGGAATCAAAGGATATGGGGAAAAAGCCGGAACGGGGTACTGATTTTAGATGATCAGCCATGATCACATTGAATGGCGGTGCTGGCTCTAAAGGGCCGAATGGCCTACCCCAGGACCTATTGTCTATGTTTCTAACAGTGAACTTGGTTAATCGGAGGTTTACATTTGTTAGTAGTGTTGCCCTTTATTTCTTCCAGGTGATGCATGGATATACCATGTTGGAGCTAGTGAATGGAGGCAACTGGAGCATTGTCCTAAGAATAGACCCAGGTATACACAACGCAGAATTTCTGCTGAAGAATGCAATGTCTTTTATAGTGCACATGAAATCAGTTATTTTTATTATTTAATAGGACTTGCAGATTTAGCCATATTTCAATATTTAGGCAGTGGACAGGTAAAAGAAGACCATGAAGGTAAACTTTAAGCTAACTTATGCATATAGTAACAAATCAGCAATTCTGTTTTTATTATTGATTGAGCCTATGCAGAATTTCAAATCTTAAAAGTTGCATTGTGCAGTTCTAAACAGTTTGAAACAAATATTCATTAGTTAAAGAACAACCATCGATCCTAAAGTTAAAAACAATCTATTTGGAATAAGTAAAAATGAAGCATTAAAATAATTTAAATTAATAAAGCTCATTAAAGCCTGGTAACCAAATCTATGAGCCTAACATTAGTTGTAGGGGAGATGTTGAAAGAATTCGGAGGAAGAGGAGTAACGATTACATTGAAATGCAAGGACTAATCAAAGATGGCCAACATGGCTTTGCCAAGGGCAGGTCCTGTTTGACTAATTTGATGGAATCATTTGAAGAGATTATTAAAGTGTATTGAAGAGGGCAGGACTGTGGATGTGATGGACTTAAAGCCTTAAACTAGGCGGGCATCGGAGACTGGTTCAAAAATTAGGGTTAATGAGATCCAGGGTGAGTTGACAAAGTGGATCCAAAAGTGGCTTGGCAATAGAACAACTAGCAAGATTATAGAGTTGCGTTTATAATTGGATGCCAGTGACTGATGGTGTCCCAAAGGGATCAGTGCTAGGATACTTGCAGTTTGTAATATACCTGGAATTGGCAGGCAAGTTAAAGGAAAATCCTAAGAAATTCAGGTATATCAAGAGTAAAAGGGCAGCATGGGTCCCTTTAAAGATGACCATGGCCTTTATGTAGAGCCGCAAGAGACAGGAGAGATCTAAATCATAATATTTTAGACCATATACGAATTATCACAGAGGAGGTATGGGCAATTTTAAAGCACATTTATGCAGACCCATGGATTGACCAACTGAAACCACAGACCTTGAGGAAAGCTGGGGAAGAAATTGCAGAGATCTTCTTCAGCTATTGGTGAAGTTCTGGAAGACCAGATGGTGATATTTGACAAGAACAGAAAGAACAAGCCAGAGAATTACAGCCTAGTGAGCCTGATGTCAATGGTGGGAGAGTTGTTGGAGGGGATTCTGAGGGACAAGATCTACCAGTATTTGGATTGTCACGAACTGGTGAGGATCTTTTGGCATTGCTTTGTGCACCAGTCTCACAAATCTAGTGTTGTGAAGAGGTCACCAAAAGGATTGAAGAGGGCAAGGCAGTGGATGTTGTCTGTGATTATTAGCAAGGCCTTTGGCAAGGTCCCACATAGTAAGTTGTAAAAACCATGTCCCCCACCTTGAATACGATAAACTTTATTTATCCACGGAGGGAAATTGGTCTGCCAACAGTCACAACACACAAGGTACATAAAAACTTGAAATTAAAAGTGAAAAAGACAAGCAGCTGTTGGGTGGCTGCCGTGTGCACAGCGCCTGAATCGGAATGAACAAACACACAAACGAACGCAGACTTATCCCCTGGGCAGAGGATTCTAAAACTACAGTGCTCCCCCACACCGTGTCTCCCTTCTCCCACCGTCCCTCACGGCGGTCCCCCCACTCCGGCTCCTCCATTGTGCTTCACGGCGTCCCCCCAGCACTGGGTCCCCATTGTCTTCCCCTCGCGCTCCACCGTGGCTCCCGCTGCTGCCGCCGATATTCCGTTGCCGCCGAGGTCCCACCACCGCCGAGGATCCCATTGCCATTGACGCTCCCATTGCAGCTGCCACTGAGGCTCCTTTGGCCCAGACGGGCCTCGCCGCCCGGCTTCTCTGCAGTTCCCTGGGAGGCCTGTGGGGCGAGTCAGGCCTACCGGGGCAAATTCCGGTCATCTGTCGGTGCTGCTGTTGTTCGCCGGGTGGGTCGGGCCCGCGTGGGATGAATGTCCCAAGGAGTCACGCGCTTGTGTCTCCCCGGGACATGACGGTAAATCTTAAACTTATGCTCTCTAGTTTTAAACTTCCCTAACTGGAAATTACTGTGACCATCCATCCTATCTATACCCCTCATGATTTTATAAACCTCAATAAGGTTTCTAAAAAAAGCCTCAGCATCCTTTGCTCCAGTGGAAATAATCCCAACCTGTCCAGTCTCTCCTTAAACCTCAATCCCTCCAGTCCCAGCAACATCTGTGAGATACATTTCTGCCTTTTAATCAGTTTCTTGGTATAGTATTGTGACCAGAATTCCACACAATAAACTTAAGTACAGTCTCCAACTTGCTGTATAGCTGTGACAAGACATTGACTCTTGTACTCATTACCCCAAGCAATTAAGGCAATCATATGCACTGTCTTCACCAACCTGTCTACCTTTATTAATTTCAGGAAACTATTTACCTATATTCCAAGGTGCTCTCTGCTACAACACTCTCCAAGGCCATGCCATTCACTTCATTCATCTGCCATTCCTATGCCCATTTTCCTGGTTGATTTAGATTGTGTTCTAACCTTGGACGACTTCCTTCACTGTCCACTGCTGCAGCAATATTGGTGTCATCCGCTAACTTCTTAATCATGCCACAGCTGTGGAAGTCATTAAGATCTTCAGATCCATGCTGTGTTTTTAGATTAGTTAAGTTTATTGTCACATGTACCAAGGTACAATTAAAAGCTTTTGTTGCGTGCTAACCAGTCAGCAGAAAGACATGATTACAATCGATCCATTTGCAGTGTATAGCTACATGATAAGGGTATAGATACACGTTTAGTGCAAGGTAAAGCCAGCAAAGTCTGATCAAGGATAGTCTTGAGGGTCATCAAAGAGGTAGATAGTATTTCAGCACTGCTCTCTGGTTGTGGTAGGATGGTTCAGTTGCCTGATAACAGCTGGGAAGAAACTATCCCCGAATCTGGTGGTGTGTGTTTTCACACTTCTGTACGTTTTACCTGATGGGAGAGGGGAGAAGAGGGAGTGGCCAGGGTGTGACTTGTCATTGATTATGCTGCTGGCCTTGCCGAGGCAGCATGAGGTACAAAATGGAGTCGATAGAAGGGAGGTTGGTTTGTGTGATGGTCTGGGCTGCGTCCACAATTCACTGCAATTTCTTGCGGTCTTGGATGGAGCTGTTCCCAAACCAAGCTGTGATGCATCCTGATAAAATGCTTTCTATGGCGCATCTGTAGAAGTTGGTGAGAGTTGTAGGGGACATGCCAAACTTCCTAAGCCTTCTAAGGAAGTTGAGTTATTTTGTAACTCTTGATCACATGCATAGTATCCCAGTACCAAATCCGCCATCGAGCATTCGTTTCAATAACATTTTAAGCCCTGGTTGCTGATTTCCCTTAACTATTAGATATGCTTGCTTCAAGCTTGGGTGGGTAAATTGAGAAATATTTTAAGAAATTTAATTCAGTTTTGACCAAATAGTTCTTTCCACATCTGCATTATCCCATTAATCTGCTATCTTCAAAACATTAAATGGATTAATTCAAGCACATTTCTCGTAAAATAAGTTTTATTTTATGCAACCTCTCATTATCTCTAAAATGGTTAAAGAATATTTGCTTGATATGATTAGAAAATAGCTATGTTAAGTACTATCATGCAGTATGTACTGCATGTCGAGTACTTAAGCACTAACTATTGCCATCAATATAGAGAGTTTCTATTTTGGTGTTTATTTTGTGAAAGTGGTTGGGCTTTCACCCCAAGAAACAAAGGAAAATTGTACCACTGTTCTTGCATTTCAATCCCATCTGTTGAGCACATTACAAAGGTGAAGGTTTAGGCAAGACAACATGAACTACTTTAATACTGAATATATAGTTTTACAGCTAGTCAGTAATCAACACAATATTTTGTGTACAAAATGTTGTACATTGACATATTAATTGGTGCAGTAGAAAGTTAGATCATTTCAGAATTTAAAGAAAATTATGGGGAAAAAAATTATGTTTTATGAAAATAAAAGTTATGTATCACAATAGGCACAAAATGCTGGAGTAACTGAGCGGGTCAGACAGCATCGCTGGAGAAAATGAATAGGTGACGGTTCGGGTCGAGACCCTTCTTCAGACTGAGAGACAGGGGAAAGAGAAACGAGAGATATAGACGGGAGATATATAGAGAAACGAGTGATAGAGAGATGTAGAGCAAATGAATGAAAGTTATGCAAAAATGTAACGATGATAAAGGAAACAGGCCACTGTTAGCTTTGGCCTCGGCGAGAATGAGTACAGACAATGAGGCTCAACAAGGCGACTGAAGCTGGTATGACTTGGGTGGGGGAGGGATGGAGAGAGAGGGAATGCAAGGGTTACTTGAAGTTAGAGAAATCAAAATATCACTGGGTTGTAAGTTGCCCAAGCAAAATATGAGATGCTGCTCTTCCAATTTGCATTTGGTTTCACTCTGACAATGGAGGGGGCTTAGGACAGAAAGGTCAGTGGGAATGGGAAGGGGAATTATAGTGTTTGGCATCTGGGAGATCAGGTAGGTCCAAACAATCGGCCAGTCTACATGTGGCCTCGCCGATGTATAAGAGTCCACACCTTGAACAAAGGATGCAGTAGATGAGGTTGGAGGAGGTGCAAGTGAACCTCTGCCTAACCGGAAAGATCTGTCGGGGTCCCTGGAGGGGAAGGTACCTGGGGAAGGGGTGGTTTGGGTGGGAAGGAATGAGTTAACCAGGGAGTTGCGGAGGGAACAGTCTCTGCAGAAGGCGGAAAGGGGTGGAGATGGGAAGATGTGAATAGTGGTGGGATCCCGTTGGAGGTGGCGAAAATGTTAGGAGAATTATGTGTTGTATGCGACGGCTGATTGGGGTGAAAGATACAGATTAGGGGGACTCTGTCCCTGTTGCAATTTGGGGGTGGGGGAGCAAGAGCGGAACTGTGGGGTACAGAGGAGACGCGTGTGAGGGCCTCATCTATGATGGAACAGGGGAACCTCTGTTCCCTAAAGAATAGGGCATCTTGGATGTCCTGGCATGGAACACCTCATATTGGGCGTAACTGGAGGAATTGGGAGTAGGGGATAGAGTCGTTGCAGGAAGCAGGGTGGGAAGAAGTGTAGGGCACAGATGCGGCGTAGATGGAGGAATTTCCCTCTACTAACACTCTCTTCCGATGGTCCTCACTCTTAACAACTTCCCCTTCAACTCCACCCACTTTCTCCAAATCAAAGGCGTAGCTATGGGCACTCGCATGGACCCCAACTATGCCTGCCTCTTTGTACGTTGAACAACCTCTGTTCCTGGCGTACACTAGCCCTATCCCTGAACTCTCTCCGTTACATTGACAACTGCATCAGTGCTACCTCCTGCACCCATGCAGAACTCATGGACTTTATTAACCTCACCACCAATTTCCATCCTGCACTCAAATTCACTTGGACCACCTCCGACACCTCTTTCCCCTTTCTTGATCTCACCGTCTCCTTCACCGGAGATAGACTATCGACTGAAGTCTATTACAAACCCACTGAGAGTCACAACTATCTAGAAGTTCTCACCTATGCCACAGCTAACAATGGCCTGTTTCCTTTATCATCGTTACTTTTTTGCATATCTTTCATTAATTTTCTTCTATATCTCTCTACATCACTGTGTGTATATCTCTTGTTTCCCTTTCCCCTGACTCTGTCTGAAGAAGAGTCTCGACACGAAACATCACCTATTCCTTTTCTCCAGAGATGCTGTCTGACCCACTGAGTTATTCCAGCTTTTTGTGTCTTCGGTTTAAACCGGCATCTGCAGTTCCTTCCTACGCGCTAACTATCACAAGGTTACTTTATGGTCATACAGATCTAATTCTCTTATGTCTAATAGGAAACAAAAAGGTTGTGGAAATGTACAAACAAATTGAAGAACAAAGTTACTGTATGTCATTATTGATGAAAGTTAGTTACATTATAAATACTTATAAACCACATTAAATTTGGAACAAAATTTCCCCATAATTCCCTAATCTTTACAAGCAAGAAAATGATCTATACTTTTGTTATTGAATTATGCCCTGAGCTCTCAATGGGAGAATTATTTTTCCAGTTTAGGAACCCAATAATAAAATTGTACAACTTAATTTTAATGAACTGTAGATTTTTTAATTAGAAAAAGACTATGGTCCTATTTACATTTCAGAGGAGCTACACCTTTATTTAATATTATAGATTAGATTATGCAAAGTCCAATTTCTTAGCAATGGTACAAATGCATAATATATTTAATAAATAAACTTTAATCCTATGTTTCCTGAAAACATTTGCAGTAACTAAATATTGATTGGACATATAAATTTAAATTTATTAACTGTACTTATTTCTGCAGATTGAATAGTTTTTGTATTCATGTTTAATATAGATATGGGGAAATGTTTACTTTTCTAGTTTTAATCATTATTTGTGTAAATCAAACCTAGTATTTTTTACTTAATAATTGAAGTATTTTTAAGTTGTTTTATTTTTTCTGTTTAAAAATAAATCTCCCATTCAATTTTGTGTGCGTGTGTGTGTATATATTATAAATAAATAATTGAAACATTCTGTAATAGAATTTATACTAGTTACGGCAGTGACATTTTGCACCGTTTTAGATTAGCAGCAACCAAGCGTAATAGAGCACTGTTACAGTCTGTACAAAAAAAAGCGTCAGGTTGCAAGCTAGGATTTCAACATGTTCGAGTCAGGAAAGTCTACTCCATGTTCTACGGTGAAGCAGACCAGGCAGGAGTTTACCAGCAGCAAGTCATGAGACAAAAGTTTTGATGAGGTGAGGAAAGCAAAGGCAGATGCAGAGTGCAGGGCAAGGAAATGTAGTTCAATACAAGGTGGGAAAAATTATTATTGTAATATTGTCTAGTTAAAGTAGGGTGATATTTGTAGCAGATCAGTTAAGAGTGCAATACATGATTTCAGATTATATTACTTGGATATATTGTTTAGATTACTTTCCATTGCCAGATTATTAAATTCCACAAGGCTACACAAGGTTCAGCTCTGAATATAGAGGGAAAGCTTCAAAAACTAGAAATAGTTTGTAATAAGAAAAGCATGACCTCAATGTTTTGTGCCCTTTTACATGCCTTTCAATTAAAAATTCTTTTAAACATAAAACTGGAAATTGTTCCACTTTTTTGGCAAAAAAAGTTCAAATTTAAGGAAATATCTTGGTGCATTTTTAAAGTTTAACTATCTACATAATTTGTTTATACTGAACAAATTATGGGTGGGTTTTAGCAATAAGATGGGAGTCGATGTGCCTTTTTAAGGAATTTTAAAACCACGGTTATAAAAATGTCTCATTTATGAGATTCCCACACCCAAATATCTTACTCTGCTACTGCTGTTGGGAATTGTTATGTAGTCTTACTTTTTCTTATATTAAGAAAAATGTTGTAGCAATGCATTCATTTTTACTGCCGGTTTAACCATTTAGCTTTTAGTTTTTTCCTGCATTGTGCCATTTATTGCAGATCCAGGGTTAAAATTTAGAATAAACCAGGGGAAGTATTAAATATTACCCAATTTGTTTTGTTTTTCCAATCAGCTGTGAATTGTAATTAAAATTCTGATCATTATAATGAACAGAACGCTAATTGTCAGCTCAGTAAAATCTTCCATCTTAAATTAATAATATTTAACCCAGTAAAGAGTAGAATCAAATACAAATTTAAAAAAAGGACAGATTGTCAAGTCAAGTCACATTTATTTATATAGCACATTTAAAAAACAACTCTCGTTGACCAAAGTGCTTTATATTTGTTATAAGAATAGTATAAACAAACAAACTACATACATATATACATATAGCCCTCGCTCAGAGGACATCAGGAAAGGCTTGGGAGTACAGATAAGTTTTTAGTCTAGACTTAAAGGAGTCGATGGAGGGGGCAGTTCTGATGGGAAGGGGAATGCTGTTCCACAGTCTAGGAGCTGCAACCGCAAAGGCGCGGTCGCCCCTGACCTTATGCCTAGACCACGGGACATTCAGCAGCCCCAAGTCGGACGATCTGAGGGACCTGGAGGTGGAGTGGTGGGTGAGAAGACTTTTAATGTAGGTGGGTGCAAGCCCATTGAGGGCTTTGTAGACATAGAGATTGCACATCCTTCTCTAAGTGTTCTTGTCTTGACATGATTACATCATATCTGAAGCATCACACTACTTGCATATCTAATTTATGCTGTGGTGCTGCTTTCTCTGAGAAACAAATCTATGCCTAAAATTCTCTTCAGCAGTTTAGAATTTGAACTTTTCACAAACACAGCGAGCTCAGCAGTGTAGTGTGGCTCACCAGCGAACATTTGATACTGATATCTACATTGGTTTGCTTTGTTATGTCTTGTATATCAGTCTTGAAACAACATTTTGATTTAGAAGCTATAACTATTGAGGTACACCAAAGAAGCAGTTGTCTGCCATTGTACAGTAGTGGGACAAACAATGCCATGAATCAGATTTTGTATCTTGACAGACAATACCCAGACAAATCACTAGGGGGATCCGGAGTAATTCACTGAATGCTTGATTTGAACACTCCTTAAAAAAGATTCCATCATTTTGTCCTTCCCGACCTGTTTTTGCAAGCGGTAAATTAATATTATTAAACACCGCAAGTTAAATCACTGGAATCCTCTGACAGACCAAGTTTACACCACTTGTTGCCCAACGAATGCTTAAAAATATGAATTCTCAACAGAACACGTTGTGGACATAATCTGTCTGGTCATATTTAGATGTTTTAACTTTGTATTTTATTTCTCTACAACCGGCAGGAAAAAAATCTTGCATTCCTGCAGCACTTTTCACAACCTTAGGATGTCCCAAATTTCCTAATAGTCAATGATAATTTTTGAAAGATAAGAAACCATCGTAATGTGGGAATTGCAGCAGAAAATCTGCATGGAACATGCTCCCTAAATCTATATGGCCAGTTAACCTGCTTGGTACTTTGCTTGAGCGGGGTATCAGGGAGAAACCTATAGAAAGTCTTCAGTGCATCTGTTTGAGAACAGATGGGGATTTGGCTTAGTCTCTCATCAGAGGGGTGGCATTCCTGACTAGGTGTGTCTACCTGGATTTTTGTGCTTGAGACTCTTGAATGGGATCTGCCTGACTCAGGAAATTGCACATTCCAAATGTCCTCAACGGAGCCTATAATTTCAGAGATTTGCGTACAAGGTTCCCAAGTATCTCAACTCCAACAACTTTCGATTCATCTCCATTTATGCAACACTTCCCTTCTACTCCTTGTACTAATGTGTGGATGACCTTACATATTTTCATATTACATCCATCTGTTAGTTATTTTCTCATTCATGTGTGTGTATCCTCCATCTTTTCTCTATCCTCAAACCACACCATTGCCTAGCTTTGTGGTATCAGACAGTTAGGATAAGAATGTAAGTAGTATTTACTTAGTTTTTCTCTCGCCTCTGATGCTGGGCATTTCATAGCTTTACATGCACCTTTCTTTGTTTTCTTTCTCAGTTCTCGCCCTCATTTAACTATCAAATCGGACAGTTTGATCAATAGTTTATCACTATACCAATACTGGACACACTTATAAGAGATATTCCATTTCCCCTATTCAACTCTCTCCTACCCTCTCTGCAACTTAAAACTAATTTGTTCCTGAAACGTCGCCTGTCCATTTCCTGCACAATGTTGCCTGATCATATTCCATGTATACTCTCTTATTTGACATCTGGTTCTCCTTAGCGAAATTTAAATGTTCCCAATCTAAAGTTTACTGCTCCTCTTGGCAATATCATGTCTTTTCCTTTGATATAATTCTAACATAACATTGTAGCCACAGCTAGACCATCTTTCTGTTGGGCTGGATGTTGTGCATTGTCCCTTATTTTGTGCTCTATATTATTTCCTTAGCACTTCTCTACCTCCCTACTGTCTTTATCCGATTCTTTAAAATTCGGGTTACCCCATTTGTTTTTGTTTTATTTTGCCTACCTCTCCGGGATTTGTATTTTATCACCAAATTTCTATAACTATTTCTTATTGCGCCAATAATTTACGATCCTTAGATAATGAGCCTTTAATTTTGTCTTTATACTATGTCCCTGTTCTGACTAATTTGAAATGAACTGGGGTTTTTTAATCCACTGTGTAATCCACTTCTCCCTTGTCAGTCTTTCAACCATATTATCAGTTCCCAGATTTTAATTACTCTTACTAGATAATTTCATGGGAGATTTAGGTCACCCAGTTCAAGGACAGATAGGGAGAGAGTCTTAGCTAGTGGTGCCCAACTCCTGAAAACATAGAACATAAAACAGTACAGTGCAAGAACAGGCCCTTCGGTCCACAATGTCTGTGCCGAACATGATGCCAAGACCAATTCTTATCTGCCTGCACATAATCCATGTCCCACCATTCCCTGTCATGTGCCTATCCCAAAGTCTCTTAAATGCCACTATCGTATCTGAAAGAAATTGAAAAAATTAAAAAGAAATCTTGCCCCTCTGTGCATTTGCACATGGTGTAGTTAGCAATTCAGAAATTACTATCTTTGTAGTTCTGGTTTTCATTCCGGACCCAAGCTGCTGTTTTTCCTTCAGCAGAACCACCTGCTTTGTTTGATCTGTGGCTTTGGCTCCCACATGGATCACAACTCGTATCTTCCTGCTCCTACACCACATTCCTCCATTCCCACGGAAATGTTCTTAACCAGCCAAAAGGCATGCAACGCAGACTTTAGGAGTCACAATCATAGGTACAGGAAAAAGTGTCTATCCCCTTTACCACTAAATTCCTCTTCACTTCCTCCAATTTGAATGGGCCCCAGTATCATGCTCCAAGCGTGGTAATCCACAGAGGCTGCATTAATTGCCTTTCTGACAGATAAGTGCAAAGGCACTTATGCTCTTCCGGTCTCTCATCTTGGATCTCTATTCTACCACACTCGAATCACCACCTTTTAGTCCAATTGTACAAATATAATGTTCAGGTAATCTTAACCTATGATACCTGAATTTTAGATTTTAGGTCATCAGCTCTGACCTAAAATTTCTCAAGATACAGGTGTAAATTAACATCAACATCTTTGCTTCCTTTGCAAGAAGCTGCCCTGCTCTAGTGCTTTTTAAAATTCTACAAAGGTGAGGATACCAGGCTGCTTTCCTACCCTTTTCACCTTTTGACATCCCTTATCTTGTAACCTGAGAGCCTCAAGTTACCACTGCAAAAAGATGTTCTCTGTCATTCTAATGAAATTCCTTTTGAGTATTACCTGTTGTTTCCATCGTGCCACCTGCTCCTCCACCAACCCTATTAATATAATCTCTTCTCCATGTGCCATTGTTACTTTTGATCTTTTAATCAGTCAAATTATGTCAAATGTGTACATTTTAGACAATAGAAGTGCCTCCAGATCAGACGGAGCTCCTCCTCTAACCTTATCTGCTGAATTTGGTGTCCTCAATGTGGCCTCCATTACATGGGCGAGTCCAACTGTAGAATTAGACGACCATTTCGCTGAACACTTGTGCTCAGTTCACCAAGGCCTGTTGGATTTCCACGTTGCTAACCATTTTAACTCCCCCTCCCTCTAAATCTTTCCTATCCATGTACGTGTTTAAATGTTGTTATAGTACCTCCTCTGGTAGCTTGTTTCATAGATCCTCCTCCCTCTGGTAGCTGCCTTCAGGTTTCTATTAAAGCTTTCCCCTCTCACCACAAACCTCTGTCCTGTGGTTCTTCATTCCCCTACTCTGCGTAAAAGACATGCCCTATCTATGCATTCACTATCTGTTCCCTCATGATCTTATACCTCTCAATAAGATCACCCCTCGGCCTCCTATGCTCCAAGGAACAAAGTCCTAGTCCGCCTAACCTCTCCCTATAGCTCAGGCCCCCAAGTCCTGGCAGCATCCTTGTGAATCTTTACTGCATTCTTTCCAAACTAACAACATCCTTTCTATAGCAGGATTACCAAAACTAAACACAGTGCTCCATATGCGCCCTCACCAACATCTTGCACAAGTACAACGTAACATCCCAACTTGCATACTCAATACCCTGCCTGATAAAGGCCAATATACCAAAAGCTTCCTTGACCACCCGCTATATCTGTGATGCCAATTTAAAGGAATTATGTACCTGCACTCCAAGATCTCACTGCTCTACAATACTCCCCAGGCCCTGGCCTTTCATTGTAAAGGTCCTCCCCGACTTCGACTTCGAAAATGCAACACTCTCACTTGTCTGCATTAAGCTCCATTAACCATTCCTCAGGCCACTTTCCCAACTGATCACGATCCTGCTGTAATTTTTTATCATTATTTTCACTATCTACACTACCACACACTTCGAGGTCATCTGTAAACTTACTAATCCTTGTCCATTTTTATTCAAATCACTGATATAATCGACAAACAGCAATAGGCCGAGCACTGATCGCTGAGGAACACCACTAGTCACAGGCCTTCAGTCAGCAACAACCTTCCACCATCTCCATCTGCTTCCTTCCATTAAGCCAATTCTCTATCCAGTTGGTAGGCTTTTCCCTGGATTCCATGAGATCAAACCTTACAAGTTAGACCCCATGCGATCTATTCGCACCTCTGGCTTCAGAGTTTGCGCTTCTATCCTTAACCCACACGTTTTGTCTTTTCTTCTCTGGCCTTTGTCCAACCAGCCAATCACCCCCCCCCCCCCCACACCTATATCCTCTTATCACTTGCCAGACTTTATCCTGTCCCTCCCACCCCACCACATTTTGTCTGAAGAGTCCTGACCCAAAACATCACCAATCCATGTTCTCCAGAGATGCTGCCTGACTCATCGAGTCACTCCAGCACTCTGCCTTTTAGTGTAAACCAGCATCTGCAGTTCTTTGTGTGTCTGCAGAGTCCCCGGTGTTTTTGTACTCTCTGTTGCAGGAGTCCTTTTTGCTCCATTGCACATTGGCCACCTGCTGTGTTATCTTATGCCTTCAACACATGTGAAAAAAATGACATGTTTATCTTTGTGTATTGTGCAGTATCTGCAATAGTAATTGTGTCCTTGGAATATTACGTGACTTTTCTTGGAGACACTTCTTGTAATTCTACTTGTGATTCCATAAATTCTCCCATGAAGTCAGTAACATTATGCTATGACTTTGTAGTCTGCAATTCAAACCAATTGTGCTTGAGTGTCATTCCATTTAAGAAAAAGATTCTACTTCTTATCGAGTCCACACACAAGATTAGAAATTGTTCAGCCAGAACTGAACGCACTTCTCGGCATCTGCAAACAATGGTGTCTGTCTTGCGCTTCTTGTGCGTGGTGATGGAAAGATTGGTGAAAAACAGGGCCGCGACGTGAACGCTCTTTCCTTGACCCCTTAAAAAGTTTATTTCAAAGTATATATAAACAGCTTATAAAGGCACTTCATTTCAATTTCCTACTATGACATAGAAAAGGCCATTTGCTCTTCTGGTCCCATGATGCCTCCCAGCAGAGCAATCCCTTGTGTCCCATTTCTACTTTCCTTATTTCCCTGTAATCCTGTAACATTCTCTTTGGCATCGTTTTCCACTTATTTGTATTGAGGATAATTTGCAATATCTGGTTCACCTACCAGCATGTCTTTGGAATGTGAGAGGAAACTGGCACACCGACAAGAAACCATGCAGTCGTGGGGAGAATATACAAACTCAATACAGAATATATACAAAGTCTGGATTCTACCCTGATCCTTAGCGCTGTTAGACAACAGTGCTAGTTTATGCACCACCACACTAATTTCCTTTATCTTGTTTGAGGAAACATTAACTGAAACTGCTCACAGCAAACAGAAATACTACATACTCCTGACTTGCTATTGATTTATGTTCTTTGTCTTCTGGAGCTAAAGGCTAATCTGTCAGTACTCATTGCTTACAAGATGTACATCCTGTGATAGATGAATTGCCCCACTCTATAGAGATCTTCTTGTCTTTTTCATTGCGGACTTCTTCCTTCATATTCCATACGTGACCTGTATGGCCAGTTTCCATCTTACTTGGTTGAAGGTATGGTTGCTACCAAAGAGGGTTCTGTCATAGGATATGGGAAGGATGAGTCATTTATGATCACACTTAAAACAAACAAACTGATAAAATGGACAACTCTGATTAAGAGATGTGAAATAAAATCATGGTTTGTGGCAAACAGCTTCCTTTTTACATTAATAACCGTTTTAAAGGTGAGTAAAACAACATTTACTTCAAAAGTGTGTATCTGCCCTTCCCTTTACAAAACAGCAAAATATACTTTCATTTCTCACAACAAAAATATTTTATGAAATTTTACGGTTAAGTTAAAAATAAGTGGGAAAAAAAACAAAGGATATGAAATGCAAATTTTAATAGGGTACCTCTGACATCTACTGTGATGAATGGAAGAATTCTGAGAATGGGGGGGGGGCATTTAATACTTTCTGAGAAAACAGGTGTGCAAAGATGCAAGATTGATTATATCTTCAGTCAACCTTTGGAAAAAATGATTATTGCCTTTAAAAATAATTACTTCATCATTAAAGTGTCTAGGATGACACAATACAAGAACAATAATCAAACTTGTATATTATATTTTATTTGGTTTATACATTAGAATGAATGAAATAAAAAACCCATATAATAAATAGATATTAATCGATTTATATTGAAACCATCTGCAGGTTGTGGCATACAGCCTGTTTGGGAAAGGAGTATGAAGTGATGGTGTTTGGTGGCAGTAAAGATGACCTGCTTTCATTTGATTCTGTAAGTACATTGAAATGACTTACTGATTTGTCTCTTTGTGGTACTCGTAAATCAAGATGGAAGAACAAATGCAATAGATCATTAAAAAGAAACTGGTTTGGGTGCAATGACAATTTGAACTTGCCATCTCTGGTTTTTGTTCCTTGGATATTTTTGTTATAGATAATTACTAATTCCTTGCCACTTAGGTAAAATGAAAAGGAAGAACAAAATATCATGTTTTAAATGAAAAAAACAGATGTCTGGAAATGCTGTACACCTTGAAAATAAGTACTCCTGTTTGAGTACTGTTGGGGGGGACTGCCTTCCTGGGGGTAGCGACAGCGGCCGGGCCTCCGGCACAGAGACCGGCCCTATTGCTCAGAAGGGTAGGGAAAAGAAGAGGAGGGCAATAGTAATAGGGGACTCTATGGTTAGGGGGTCGGATAGGCGATTCTGTGGACGCAGTCAGGAGACCCGGATGGTAGTTTGCCTCCCTGGTGCCAGGGTCAGGGATGTGTCTGAACGCGTCCAAGATATCCTGAAATCGGAGGGAGAGGAGCCTGAGGTTGTGGTACATATAGGTACCAATGACATAGGCAGAACAAGAGAAGAGGTCCTGAAAGGAGAATTTAGGGAGTTGGGAGGAGAGTTAAGGAGAAGGTTCGCAAAGGTAACAATCTCAGGATTACTACCTGTGCCACGCGACAGTGAGAGTAGGAATGAAATGAGGTGGAGGATAAATGCGTGGCTGAGGAACTAGTGCAGCGGGCAGGGATACAAATTTCTGGATCATTGGGACCTCTTTTGGGGAAGGTGTGACCTGTACAGAAAGGACGGGTTGCACTTGAACCCGAGGGGAACCAATATCCTGGCGGGGAGATTTGCAAAGGCTACTGGGGAGACTTTAAACTAGAACGGTTGGGGGGAGGGACTCAAATAGAGAAAGATAGTAGAAAATGTGGGAGGCAGGAGGCAGAGAAGGGAAGCACTCGGACCCAAAATGTAGGGGAGAAAGAAGAAAAAGATAATAAACAGAATAAGTGGTGGTGGGTTTCTTAAATGTGTATATTTTAATGCTAGGAGCATTGTAAGAAAGGTGGATGAGCTTAGAGTCTGGATTGACACCTGGAAGTATGATGTTGTGGCGATCAGTGAAACATGGTTGCAGGAGGGCTGTGATTGGAAACTAAATATTCCAGGATTTCGTTGCTTCAGGGGTGATAGAATTGGAGGGGCAAGAGGTGGGGGTGTTGCATTGCTTGTCAAGGAAGATATTACAGCAGTGCTTTGGCAGGATAGATTAGAGGGCTCGTCTAGGGAGGCTATTTGGGTGGAGCTGAGAAATGGGAAAGGTGTAGCAACACTTATAGGGGTGTATTATAGACCGCCAAATGGGGAGCGAGAATTGGAAGAGCAAATATGTAAGGAGATAGCAGATATTAGTAGTAAGCACAAGGTAGTGATTGTGGGAGATTTCAATTTTCCACACATAGACTGGGAAGCACATTCTTTTTTTTTAATTTAAAAAAAAAAAAAATTATTAGAAGTATTTTACATCTGCAATAACATCAGTTTATACTTTTCTTGTACCACTTCTTATTTTAAACTTTAATAGGAAAAAAGGATAGAAAGAGTTAGTAAAGACAGTCAGTGAGTGATTGAAAGAGTGGTCCAGGAACACCCCTATGAACCTAAACCACAAGAAATAGTTAAAAAAGAAAAGAAAAAAACCAAAAGGAGGAAAAAGAAAAAAGAAAATAAGATAGGACAATATGAAAGGGATGTACCTATTTCTTATCTTTACTCACCCCTCGCCAGGTCCTAAAACCATTTATTATCAACATTTTGTTGCACCTTATGTTTGTAATTCGATATATGGAGACCAAATCTTTTGGAATTGGTCTTGTTTACCTGCTAGGAGGAATCTCATATCTTCTAGGTGTAACAATTCCGACATATTAGAAGTCCACATTTTTATTGTTGACGTAGGGCTGGATGGTTTGGAGTTTGTAAAATGTGTGCAGGATAGTTTTTTGCAGCAATACATAGAGGTACCTACTAGAGAAGGGGCAGTGCTGGACCTCCTGTTAAGAAATGAGACGGGGCAGGTGGCGGAGTTAAGCGTTGGGGAGCACTTCGGGTCCAGTGATCACAATACCATTAGTTTCAATATAATTATGGAGAGGGTCAGAACTAGACCTAGGGTTGAGATTTTTGATTGGAGAAAGGCTAACTTTGAGGAGATGCGAAAGGATTTAAAAGGAGTGAATTGGGACATGTTGTTTTATGGGAAGGATGTAGAAGAGAAATGGAGGACATTTAAAGGTGAAATTTTAAGAGTACAGAATCTTTATGTCCCTGTTCGGTTGAAATGAAATAGTAAAAATTGGAAAGAGCCATGGTTTTCAAGGGAAATTGGACACTTGGTTCAGAAAAAGAGAGAGATCTATAATAATTATAGGCAGCATGGAGTAAATGAGGTGCTTGAGGAGTATAAAGAATGTAAAAAGAATATTAAGAAAGAAATTAGAAAAGCTAAAAGAGTATGAGGTTGCTTTGGCAAGTAAGGTGAAAGTAAATCCAAAGGGTTTCTACAGCTATATTAATAGCAAAAGGATAACAAGGAATAAAATTGGTCCATTAAAGAGTCAGAGTGGACAGCTATCTGCAGAGCCAAAAGAGATGGGGGAGATATTGAACAATTTCTTTTCTTCGGTATTCACCAAGGAGAAGGATATGGAATTAGGTGAGGTAAGGGAAACAAGCAGAGTAGCAATGGAAACTATGAGATTCAAAGAAGAGGAGGTGCGGACACTTTTGAAAAATATGAAAACGGATAAGTCTCCAGGTCCTGACAGGATATTCCCGAGGACATTGAGGGAAGTTAGTGTAGAAATAGCAGGGGCTATGACAGAAATATTTCAAATGTCATTAGAAACGGGAATAGTGCCGGAGGATTGGCGTACTGCGCACGTTGTTCCGTTGTTTAAAAAGGGTTCTAAGAGTAAACCTAGCAATTATAGACCTGTTAGTTTGATGTCAGTGGTGGGCAAATTAATGGAAAGGATACTTAAAGATAATATATATAAGCATCTGGATAAGCAGGGTCTGATTAGGAACAGTCAACATGGATTTGTGCCTGGAAGGTCATGTTTGACTAATCTTCTAGAATTTTTCGAAGAGGTTACTAGGGAAATTGATGAGGGTAAAGCAGTGGATGTTGTCTATATGGACTTCAGTAAGGCCTTTGACAAGGTTCCTCATGGAAGGTTGGTTAAGAAGATTAAATTGTTGGGTATTAATGGTGGAGTAGCAAGATGGATTCAACAGTGGCTGATGAATGGGAGATGCCAGAGAGTAATGGTGGGTGGCTGTTTGTCAGGTTGGAGGCCGGTGACTAGTGGGGTGCCTCAGGGGTCTGTGTTGGGTCCACTGTTGTTTGTCATGTACATCAATGATCTGGATGATGGTGTGGAAAATTGGATTAGTAAGTATGCAGATGATACTAAGATAGGTGGTGTGGTGGATAATGAAGTAGATTTTCAAAGTCTACAGAGAGATTTAGGCCATTTGGAAGAGTGGGCTGAAAGATGGCAGATGGAGTTTAATGCTGATAAATGTGAGGTACTACATCTCGGCAGGACAAATCAAAATAGGACGTACATGGTAAATGGTAGAGAATTGAGGAATGCAGTTGAACAGAGGGATCTAGGAATAACTGTGCATAGTTCCCTGAAGGTGGAATCTCATGTAGATAGGGTGGTAAAGAAAGCTTTTGGTGTGCTGGCCTTTATAAATCAGAGCATTGAATATAGAAGTTGGGATGTAATGTTAAAATTGTACAAGGCATTGGTGAGGCCAATTCTGGAGTATGGAGTACAATTTTGGTCGCCTAATTATAGGAAGGATGTCAACAAAATAGAGAGAGTACAGAGGAGATTTACTAGAATGTTGCCTGGGTTTCAGCAACTAAGTTACAGAGAAAGGTTGAACAAGTTAGGTCTTTATTCTTTGGAGCGCAGAAGGTTAAGAGGGGACTTGATAGAGGTCTTTAAAATCATGAGCGGGTTAGACAGAGTTGACGTGGATAAGCTTTTTTCCATTGAGAGTAGGGAAGATTCAAACAAGGGGACATGACTTGAGAATTAAGGGACAGAAGTTTAAGGGTAACATTAGGGGGAACTTCTTTACTCGGAGAGTGGTAGCTGTGTGGAATGAGCTTCCTGTGGAAGTGGTGGAGGCTGGTTCGATTTTATCCTTTAAAAATAGATTGGATGGGTATATGGACGGGAATTATGGTCTGAGTGCAGGTAGATGGGACTAGGGGGAAGTATTTATTTAAAAAAATTTTAAAAAATGTTCAGCACGGACTTATATGGTTAAAGCAAGTTATAGATGATATAATCCGTTGGATGTCTGTAATCTTCATCAAAATCTCTTCCAGATCTGATGAGTTATTCTTATCCCACTAAGCACTTCAAACAGCTTTATATTAGGTTAACAGCTTAAGGCACTATTTAACATAGATGATTGTTTGAGAGAGAATTTAAAAATAATATCTTGGCTTACTATAACATCAAAGATGTAAAAGTTGACTAAGTTTCTTAATGTAATTTTATATTTGTTTTCTGAGGTACTGACATCTTTAATTATTGGTCTACCATTATCACCCACTAAGCAACAGGGCCATCTTAGTGGGTTGCTTTAACTTTTGCAATCTTGGCTGGAATGTGCTCAGTGTCAAATGCTTAGACAGGGCAGAATTTGTTAGGTGTATCCAAGAGAGTTTCTTGAAACAGTATGGATAGTCCAACCTGAAAAGGGAACATACTGGACCTTGCGTTGGGAAATCAGCCTGGCTAGGTGACTAGTTTTTCAGTGATAGCGATCACAACTCATAAAGTAGACGAGAAGGGTCTCGACCCGAAACGTCAACCGTTTTTTCTCTCCAGAGATGCTGTCTGCCCCGCTGAGTTACTCCAGTTTTTTGTGTCTACCTTCATAAGTTTAAAGATTGTTTAGAATCGGTATAAAGCTGGACCTTGTGGGAAGGTACTAAATTTGAATAAGGCAAATTATAACATTGTTAGGTAGGAGCTCGGGAGAGTACACTGGGAGCAGTTATTGGGCAAGTCCACATATGAAATGTGGGAATCGTTTAAAGACTAGTTGATCAAAGTTCAGGGCAGGCATATTCGGGTATGGCGGAGGGATAAGGATGGCAAAGTAAAAGAAGATGATCAAAGAGGTTGCAAATTCGGTCAAAAGGAAAATGGAGACAAGATATATGCAAGATATAACAGAATGGAATCAGAATGGGCCTTTGAGGACGATACAACAAGGAGAAAAGAGCGCAAGTGAGCAATTAGAAGGGCCAAAAGGGGCCATGAAATCAGATTAAGGAATATCCCCCAAATAGTTTTTTACCCAAATTAAAAACAATTGTCACCGGTCAAGGTAGGGGTGCTCAAGGATAAAGAAAGGTAAGATAAACACAAAATGCTGGAGTAACTCAGCGGGCAAGGCAGCATCTCTGGAGAGAAGGAATGGGTGACGTTTCGGGTCGAGAACCTTCTTAGTAATTTGTGCTTGGAGTCTGGGGATGTAGGTGAGGTACGAACCAAGTACTTTGCACTGTTTTCATCGAGAAGGACACGGTGAGATTAAAAAGGTGGAATTGGGGCTCCTGATGAGCATTTAGGGTGGATAAAATTGTCAGGGCCTGATGGAATTTATCCCAGGTTATTGGGAGCGGCAAGAAATTAGAAGCAGGACCCTTAACTAAGATCTTTGCATCTTCTCTAGCCACAGGCGAGGTCCTGGAGGACTAGAGAGTAGCTAATCCAGGGTACTATAGGCCATTGAGCCTTGTGTCAGTGGTAGAGGATTCTTCAGGATAGGAATTACTCTCATTTGATAGAGAATTTGTTAATTAGCGTCAGACAGCATGGCTTTGTAAGTGGCAGGTCATGTCTTACTAACTTGATCAGGTTTTCTAAGGAGGTGATGAAGGTGATAGATCAGGGCAGGATGTTATCTACATGCATTTAGTAAGGCATTTGATTGATTCCCCCATGGTAGACTGATCCAAAAGATTAAGATGCACAAAATTAACAGTGGCCAGTGGATTCAGGTATGGAATCAGAACTGGCTTTCTGATAGGACAGGGGGTTGTGGTGGAAGAACAATATTCAGGTTGGAGGACTGCTCAGTGGAGTTCCACAGGGATCTGTGGTGGGACCCCTGTTGTTTTTGATATATATAAATAACTTGGAAGTAAACGTATTTTGTTTAGTAAGTTTGCAGAAGACACCATGATTGCTGGAGTCATGAACTGTGAGGAAGGCTGTCACAGTATACAGTGGGATATAGATCAACTACAGTATACTTTGTATTTGTTGTTCAATGCTATTTCTTAATCGACAAATATTTGCTAGTTCTTCATATAGAATTGCATGTCTAAATAAAACTGAAAATTAATTAATTTGTCTCTCATCAAACTAAAGTAATTCTGATCAGGAGCATCTCACCAAATTGAACACAATGGTTAGTTTAGTTTAGATACAGCGCGGAAACAGGCCCTTCAGCATACCGAGTCCGCACCGAACAGCGATCCCCCCACACTAACGCTACCCTACACACACTAGGGACAATTTACACTTATACCAAGCCAATTAATTTACAAACCTGTACGTCTTTGGAGTGTGGGACGAAACCGAAGATCTCTGAGAAAACTCCAAACAGACAGCACCCGTAGTTGGGATCGAACCCAGGTCTCTGGCACATCAAGCGCTGTAAGGCAGCAACTCTACCACTGCGCCATCGTGCCACCGTTGAATGGTCCAATTGTACTTTGTCACGTATACCTAGATACAGTGACATTTTGTTTTTGCATACAGTTCAGTGACAATTCTACTGTACATTAGGCACAATCATACTAAATATAAGAGTGTAAGGTAGCAGACCACACTGAGTCAGTACACAGGTGCCATCTTGTATCCTTCAAGTCAGAAATATAAGCACAATGTTAGTCTTCACTTGGCCTAAAAGGCCTGTTGTCCTGGCGGTGGCACTGGGTTGGAGTTGTAGGGGTCGGCCTGGCCAGACGATGTGTCAATGTGCTCTACCACGGCTCTGGATTTCTGTGGTGTGCTACAGCGTGCTCGGCCTCTTGATCTAATGGAGCCCAGGCTGCTTCAGGGCCTCCAGTGGCCCACTCCACCAACCTGACCACTCCGATGCCTCCTCAACACCGTAAACGTGCCGTTCCTTCATCTCTTGTGTCCCGGGAGTGTCTCCCGCAGCTGACCAGACCGCCTCCGTAGGGTGTAGGAGAGAAACCCCCAACCTGCTCACCGGCATCTTTCTTTTCCTCCACCTGTCACCATCTTGAAGGGCAACTCTAAACCTCATTCATATTTTGGCAGGAATGTGCGCAAGCCTGAATAATAATGTAGCAAATTGTGGTTCATGTATATTCAGTACAAATAAAGAATCCTTTTGTGGAAACTACATTTGGATAATTTGATGAGTTACTATACTATTGCATGCCAGTGTTGTGGAATCTGATTCCAAGTGTTAATACATTTTGTCTCTCTTGCTTTTTTAACTAGGGTCACTGTAATGATGTGCTGATCTTTCAAACACAGCCATATTCACTCTTCAGGTAAATGTTTTAAATAGAACTTGGTTTAAAACATGTAATTGTAAATAGTAAATAATGATTCTCATTTATTTCCATTCAACACCTGTGTAGTAGTCATCTTCTTTGTAGCAAACATTGGACCTAGAATTCTGGCATTATGGACAATTTTACTTCCATACATGTTTAAACCTTTTCCTGTCATGGATGGGTTAATCTGGTTTGAAAATAACATCAAGTGTGGAGATTTGAGGTTTTTGTGAATTATAATATTGCATCCATTGTTTACAGCATGTTAATTATGCTGTCTGGAGAGGGTATTTGGAATGGAACCTATTGCTGACAAAGTGAATAATACAAATATCTTGGATTCTGTCAGAGATAGGTCTGAAGTTTTTTTTACCTCTGGATCAGTTGATTGTAGAAGTATGATTTTAAATTTCTGAAACTTGTTTTGATGTTTTCCTTAACACTCTGGGCAGCTACAGTATAAATCTTTCTCTCCCCTGAACTTTTGAGATAGATAAACTTGTTTGGGCACCAGTGTAAAATATGTTTGTTTATTATCCATAGGATTTTGGTTGGAATGGACATTATAGCCACTCAACAGGCAGGGTCTTTATGATTTATGAAAGATGTGAATGTGATCCATTGACACATTTTGTCAGTGCCAACAATCTACAAATTCCAGAACTACTTAAAGTTACTACCAGTTACATGTCAGGAAGGGATAGAACTGTGAAACTTTAGAAAACAATGTATCTAATTTTAATATACGTATTCACAATTGATTGTCTTCAAAGATGGCTCAAAGCAATCATATTTATGAGAGGGTCCCAGAATTACATCAGAGTTTGGTTCTGGAAACTTCCATAAATTTTATGTCTGATTTCACCGAGGCAATATTATTATTATTTTTTTTGCTTTGATGGTAGTAAGTTCTTATCCTGTCATTTTGGTACACTGCACAAGTAGACTATTCTACAGGAAAATGAAAAAAAAACAAGTTCTTGTGCTATCTTGACTCAGTTGAGATAAAAGTTTAAAAACTAAATTCTAAGCCCTACAGCAGGGAAACGGGGCCCTTGACCGGACAGTTCCAGAAAACAATAAATCACCCACTTACACTAATCCTACGTTTATCTAATTTCATTCTCACCACATTCCCCTCAGCTCTTCCCACATTCTCACACTCAACCACCTCCAAGGGCAATTTATAGTAGCCGATTAATACATGCTGCATGGGATATGGGAGAAAACTGGAGTACTTGAGGAAACCCATGCAGTCAGTGGAAGAACATATAAACTCCATACAGACAGGACCCAAGGTTAGAATTGAACTCTTTTCACTGTGAGGTAGCAGCGCCACTCGGATTGGTTAGAAAGTAATTTAACGTTAACCTCTTACTGTTTAATTGCAGTTGGTGACATGTTTTTATGAAAGGGCAGTGGAGATTTTACAATGCTGGCTAACTTGTCAGATGAGGGTGATGGGTCTGGCAATGGTTATGCTGATTTTGCTGAGATAGAATTTACATGTGACTGTTCAGCCTTCAATTTGAACTTGTTCAGGGAGACTGACGAGTGGACTTTCACTTAATTGTTAGTGGCTTTGTAAGTGGCTGAGCTTGTGAACCAGGTAGTATTGGGGTCCATCCTCTCGAGACATTGCAGCTCTGTACAAAGTGCCCAAATGCCTCAGTAATGTCTTATGGTTTGCACCTTTTTGGTAGTTTAACTTCTTGGAATTCATCTGCTTGGTCTCTTCACTGACCTTCAGAGTCTCCAACTCCATTAAATCCTCATTCTTCAGCCCTTGAGAGCAGGATCCCAGCGACATTTTGATTTTGTCTAATTCAACCTCAAGCTCAATAACTTAACTGACCACTTCAAACGAAATTCCTCAAAGATAATGAGTGAAATATGCAGTTGCAGCCTGCAATGAGAAGCTGGGTGGAAGATTGCTGCAGTAAGCATAAATAGTCCCTGCTTTCCTACCCTGCCACCTGCTTTTGCTCCAGAGTTTAAGATGTTCTGTAACCTGATAGTGAAAGAATAATTGGAGGTGAGATGAAACTCCATCTTGTTTCCCTTGGTGGGCCATCTGAATGCGTGAACAAATACCAGCATTTTCTTTTCTTAACACTATCTCCTTTAAGAAGAACTCCTGCCTATTTCTTCTGTGTGAATATCTGCATGATGCACATTTCTATTCAGCTTAAACCAACAAATGTATCCTGTGTCAATATTTTGTCATTTCCAGTACTTGACATAACTTTCTGCTTTTGCAAAAATAATGAGGGAGAGAATGAGCCTGGCAATGGGAAGATAATAGGAAATGTTTTTTCTTTCAAGATAGTTAAAATCCAGGAGCAGGATTTTGAAATGAGGCAGGGGTTAGGTATGTCTGATGCTCTTTAATTTTTTTACCCTGTTCAGTATACCTAGGTAGGTATGCTGATGACATGCATGTGGATGCAGGTACTACAGGTAAAGGCTACATAGAGTTACGTTGTAATGAGATTTCAGGAGCACTTCCTATTTCTGAAGATGTGGCTGATAAAAATGAGACATGCAGAGGCCAGTGATGAAGTGCAACCACGCACCTCTTGAATTAACCTTAATATACATTTTACTACATTTCATTTGAGTAAATAGCTGAACAGTTGTCACTCAGGGACTTAGAGTAAAAGAACTTGCACTGTGAAAACACACAGGAGAGGGACTGTTCGAGGGGATAGAAAACGGCTAGTGAGACCAGATATTCGAACAGATTCTGGGCACGGGAGGTTCTCATGGTGATTACTGTGGAGGATTTTTCAACCCTTTGAAATGATAATCCATGTGAATATTGTATTATGTATAAAGGAGATGCACGTTCCAGGTTTTTTTTTGCACACTTGGAACACTCCTGGAGAGATGAAGGAAGCGCATATGATAGTAACGTTTCAGATGCTAGACAGACATGAGCAAGCAGGGAATAGAGGGATAAGCATCATGTGCAGGCAGATGGGGTTGGTTTAATTTGGCATCAAAGTCAGCATAGACATTGTGGGCCGAACGGCCTGCTTCTGCAGTACTTTTCAATGTATGTAAAACTGGACAGTGATAATAATTTGGCAGTTTCTTTACTCGTGTTGTTTTCCATTGTTGAAACTCACATAATAGTCACTAAATTACTAATCAGGAGGTTTTAAGATGGATGATTTTTTTTTCTTCTCCCGTAAAAGGAAACCAGACTTGACTGCTTTAGTTAATAAAGATCAAACTTTTCAAATTATAAAATACTCTTGTGTAACATTTGGGGTAAATTCAAGGTAATATAAGCTAAAGCTCAGTAGTTCTCTTTACTGAATCAGAAGGTTGACGTTCTATGCACTTTTTTGGACATAAGATCCTATGACACCATCTAGAAGAGTTTATTTACAATTCAATTGGTATTAAATACCTTGGGATATCCTAAAAGGGGCATGAGGAATACAAGTCTTTCAAGGGTGAGTTGTCAGGAAATATAGATGTACATTTTTTTATGTGGATACATTATACTGATTCATGCTTTTTTTTCCATTTGTAGATTGTGCTTAGACTGCATTGCCAAAAACGCCACAGTTTTACAGAGTCAGCTTCCATGGTTGCCACGTCAATTGTTGTCCCAAGTGGAGAACAAAATCACTTTCTGGGTTTCAGCTGGACGCCAAGAAAAATGAAAATGTATTTTAAACAGAGTTTGATTTAAGAATATTTGCATATATCACATGTAATGATGTATTGCAAGAGGTGTGTCATTATGTAATATTTGAAATGTGCAAACCCAAATTGGGTTGATATAAATGTGATTGTTAAGTTTTATTGAATTCATGTTGTAGACTGATAAACAAAGTAGGTAATTCATTTTATATCATCCTGGGCCAGATTCTAAAATAAATTGTTTTGACTAATAACGCCAGTTGTGACGTTTTTTCATCAATAAATATAACCTGGTAAAGCAAGACACCTTTCAGCTGGCACTCTATGAGAGAAATGAAGATTTTAGGTAAGTACAAACTGCCCATCTTTTATTTTCATTTGTCATTCATTGTTGATCTCAAATCACTAGATTATTCTCACCACTATAAAATCACTTTATATTGAATTTCAGGTAATTCACATTCATCGATGCTGAAGACTACTGTGGACAGTGACACCTTCACACCAACTGTGAAAGCTTGTTCTTGTTATTCTTGATATGTCATTATTAATTCTAATTAGAAAGTCTTTGCATTATTGTAAATCGGATGAGAAATAATGTAAAGATGGGAATATACATAAATCAACTATGATGGGGGGCTTGCATTTTACTCTGAACTTTGTGTTTTGTGCATTCATATATTGTTCATATTAAAGCATCAGAATGTGTTCCAAATATGTTTTGAATCACTATTAAATATTGATTGCTGATTTAAAACTTTTAATTGTTTTGGTATGTTGCTACACTTTAAAAATAAACTAGCGCATGTTTTTTTAATGAGTTATGTTTGAATATTTCTTGGCTCACATTTCACTTATGGGGAAAATGTTACCATTAAGTAAAAATCGCAGAAAGATGCATCCATAATTATTTTGCTTTTTTGGAAAGTAACAATGCTATAAGTGATAGAATGGACTGCTACCAATAGCTTTTCTGGCTCTTTGAAGTGTTTTTACCCAGTGCACATAGTTCAAATAGTTAATTTTGTGCTTTTTTTCTCTTTATCGAATTTCCAAAATTTCCCAACAATTATTCTATAAAACAGGATATGCTGGAAAGGTTCAACAGGTCAGGCAGCATCCGCAGAAAGAGAAATAGCAGTGACAGCACAGTGGTACAGCAACAATAGCTGCCACTTCATTGTTCCTGTGTCCCTGGTTTGATCCTGACTTGCGGTGCGGATTGTGTGGAGTTTACACAGTGTCCCTGTAACCAGGCGACTTTCCTTCAAGTTCCCTCGTTTCCTCCCACATCTCAATGTTGTGCGAGTTGATAGGTTAATTGGTGATACTAAATTAAGTGTTGGTATCTGAGGGGGAGTTGATGTAATGTGGGGAGAATAGAATTGGTTAGGATAAGATTAGTGTAAAAATGGGTGGTCAAATGAGCAAATAGCATCTTCCTGTGCTGTATTTCCCAATGAGTTATGAATAAAGTAACTTTTCAGAACTTCCAGCATGTTTTTTTGTAAATATTCCTGACCTTTGCTGATTTACGCAAGTGATTTTCCTCCAGCCCGCACACCCCCAATAGTGATTAATTAAAATCACTCAAGTGCATGTAACATGTAAGTGAACATATGTGAATTACAAATAAAACACAAAATACTTGTGCAATAACTCCAGGATAAGCGCTCAACTAAGAAAGCCAAGCCCAAAGCCAAAGTATTATCTAACTATCTAATTAAATATACAAATTTACAATAAATAACTCTGTATGCAAAAAATAGCTACCTACATAATAACTAGCTTAAAAAAAAAAAAATCCAGTAGATGTAAGTATATCATTGGGGTTTTGTTGAGTGAGGTCCACGACACCTCAGGAAGACTCAACAGTTGGTTCGGTGGTCCCAGAACCACCCCCCTCAATACCTGCTCTCACCATCTATTGCTCCAGTATCTACTAAATAAAGGAAGCTGCAGCCAATCAGTTCACTCTAACAAATGCTAAACACCTGCATCCTATTTCCAACTTATCCTAGTCCATCATTAAGCTTGTAACACCACAAATATCACCCTTGCATAAGACCAGGATACACTTGCACAGACTACAATTACAAAGAAACACACATACTGCATGTCATACGTTTCCTTTCTACCCCCAACTGACATTATTTCTTCTCCAACAAATCCACCTACAACCTTGCTCTGCTGCCTCTGACATCAGCTTTCGGCCTCATGCAAACACTGTCCACAAATTCCTAGCTCTCCAAATAGCGACGTTGTCGGTCTCATTATGAAACCTCTACAACCCACCTTTACCGGACGTAGAAACATAGAAAATAGGTGCAGGAGGAGGCCATTCGGCCCTTCGAGTCATTCATTGTGATCATGGCTGATCGTGGCCTATCAATAACCCGTGCCTGCCTTCTCTCCATATCCCTTGACTCCACTAGCCCCTAGAGCTCTATCTAACTCTCTTAAATCCATCCAGTGATTTGGCCTCCACTGCCCTCTGTGGCAGGGAATTCCATAAATTCACAACTCTCTGGGTGAAAACGTTTTTTCTCACCTCAGTCCTAAATGACCTCCCCTTTATTCTAAGACTGTGGCCCCTGGTTCTGGACTCGCCCAACATTGGGAAAATTTTTCCTGCATCTAGCTTGTCCAGTCCTTTTATAATTTTATGTTTCTATAAAATCCCCCCTCAACCTTCTAAACTCCAGTGAATACAAGCCTAGTCTTTTCAATCTTTCCTCATATGACAGTCCCGCCATCCCAGGGATCAATCTCGTGAACCTACGCTGCACTGCCTCAATCACAAGGAAGTCCTTCCTCAAATTAGGAGACCAAAACTGTACACAATACTCCAGATGTGGTCTCACCAGAGCAATATACAACTGCAGAAGAACCTCTTTACTCCTATACTGAAATCCTCTTGTTATGAAGGCCAACATTCCATTAGCTTTCTTCACTGCCTGCTGTACCTGCATGCCAACTTTCAGTGACCGGTGTACAAGGACACCCAGGTCTCGCTGTACCTCCCCCTTACCTAACCTAACCCCATTGAGATAATAATCTGCCCCCTTGTTTTTGCCGCCAAAGTGGATAACCTCACATTTATCTATATTATACTGCATCTGCCACGCATCTGCCCACTCACTCAACCTGTCCAGGTCACCCTGCAACCTCCTAACATCCTCTTCACAGTTCACACTGCCACCCAGCTTTGTGTCATCCGCAAACTTGCTAGTGTTGCTCCTAATTCCCTCTTCCAAATCATTAATATATACGGTAAACAGTTGCGGCCCCAACACCGAGCCTTGCGGCACTCCATTCGCCACTGCCTGCCATTCTGAAAAGGACCCGTTCACTCTGACTCTTTGCTTCCGGTCAGCCAACCAATTTTCTATCCATGTCAACACCCTACCCCCAATACCATGTGCTCTAATTTTAGTCATCAGTCTCCCGTGCGGGACCTTATCAAAGGCTTTCTGAAAGTCTAGATACAATACATCCACTGGCACCCCTTCATCCATTTTACTTGTCACATCCTCAAAAAATTCCAGAAGATTAGTCAAGCATGATTTCCCTTTCATAAAACCATGTTGACTTGGACTAATCCTTTTGCTACTATCCAAATGCCCCATTATTACATCTTTAATAATTGACTCCAGCATCTTTCCCACCACCGAAGTCTGGCTAACTGGTCTATAATTCCCCGTTTTCTCTCGCTCCTTTCTTGAAAAGTGGGATAACATTAGCTATCCTCCAATCCACAGGAACTGATCCTGAATCTATTGAACATTGGAAAATGATCACAAATGCATCCACTATTTCTAAAGCCACCTCCCTGAGGACCCTGGGATGCAGACCATCAGGCCCAGGGGATTTAGCATCCTTCAGTCCCATTAGCCTACCCAATACTATTTCTCGCCTAATGAAAA
The DNA here is from genome assembly GCA_038087875.1 of Malacoraja senta. NCBI lineage: Eukaryota > Metazoa > Chordata > Chondrichthyes > Rajiformes > Rajidae > Malacoraja > Malacoraja senta. The sequence continues at coordinate 65,472,641 of CM075978.1, forward strand.
TTTCCTTCAGTTCCTCTACCCCCTTAGATCCTCTGTCCTCCAGCACATCTTGTTTGTGTCTTCCTTAGTGAAGACAGATCCGAAGTACCTATTCAACTCTTCTGCCATTTCCTTGTTGCCCATAATAATTTCACCCATGTCTGCCTTCAAGGGACCCACATTTGACTTTGCTACTCTTTTTCCTTTAACATATCTAAAGAAGATTTTACTGTCCTTCTTTATATTTCTGGCCAGCTTCCCCTCGTACTTCATCTTTTCAGCCCGTATTGCCCGTTTTGTTTCCTTCTGTTGTCCTATGAACGTTTCCCAATCCTCTGGCTTCTGGCTACTCTGTGCTGTGTTATACATCTTTTCTTTTCGTTTTATTCTATCCCTAACTTCTCTTCTCAGCCACGGTTGCCTCCTACTCCCCTTAGAATCTTTCTTCCTTTTTGGAATGAAATGGTCCTGCGTCTCCCGGATTATGCCCAGAAATTCCTGCCATTGCTGTTCCACCGTCATTCCTGCTAGGATCCCTTTCCAGTCTACTTTGGCCAGCTCCCCTCTCATGCCTTCATAGTCCCCTTTGTTCAACTGCATCACTGACACTTCCGATTTAACATTCTCCTTCTCAAATTGCAGCTAATCATATTATGATCAATACCTCCAAGCAGGTCCTTTACCTCGAGTTCTCTTATAATATCTGGTTCATTGGACAACACTAAATCCAGAATTGCCTTTTCTCTGGTTGGCTCCATTACAAGCTGCTCTAAGAATCCATCTCGGAGGCATTCTACAAACTCTCTTTCTTGGGGTCCGGAACCAACCTGATTTTCCCAGTCTACCTGCATATTAAAATCCCCCATCACCACAGTGGCATTACCTTTGTTACATGCCAGTTTTAACTCCTGCTGCAACTTACACTCTACATCCGGGCTACTATTTGGGGGTCTGTAAATAACACCAATTAGTGTCTTCTTGCCTTTACAATTCCTCAACTCAATCCACAGTGACTCTACCTCGTCAGTCCCTATGTCTTCCCTAGCAAGGGACTGAATTCCATCCCTCACCAGCAGAGCTACCCCCCCTCCTCTGCCCACCTGCCTGTCCTTTCTATAGGATGTATAACCCTGAATATTAAGTTCCCAGGCCCGATCCTCCAGCAGCCACGTCTCAGTAATCCCCACAATGTCATATCTACTACTCTTGCTCTCCATCCTCGCTGCTCAACCTCTGCTGCCAATCATCTCCCTGCATCTCCCAATCATTCACTCCCCGTAACTGGCCTGACTAATGCCTGTCTGCAAAGTTCCCTCTTTTACCTTTCTCTCCCTAACGGACAAAATGAATCGCTACCCTCAGTCCTGATGCCCACTGAATTCACGTGCTCTCCTCTCGATTGCTGCAGCTAAGCACTTGAATACCTGGTCATGCTGCCAAGTATACCAACCCTGAGAAAGACTAGTCCTACATCCTGACAAAATATGCCTCAACGCTGCCGCCTCTGAACACAAGGAACACGCCAGGTCCCAACATACTCATTGTTTGAGGTTCTGCGATGATGGTAGCACATCATAAATAGCTGTTACATGACTCGCCTCCATGCACCACAGGTCCCTCCAGCTAAACCTCTCTTTTCTCCACTTTCCCATTTCATCCACTGTCCCTGCTTAACCAGAGCTACTGCCCTTATACATACACCATGTAGAGCTAATAAAGAACATACCAAGAAAAGGTCCAACAAGTTTATTAGCATATAGTAAAGTTACACTACAAGTAGTCACCACCATGACTACATCCCGACTAACGACTGGTGGCTAAAAACATTAGTAACATATTGTGACTGTAAGGTAGGACCCGGACTGGATTATGGATCCGGGAGGTGTATAACATATGTGTGTTAGTATTTGGTGAACCAGATCTACACTGGTTCCTCCTAACGACATACCTGCTCTGCAACCAATTTCATCCTCACTATTGGACGTGCCTTACTGGTTTCCCTGTGCTGAGCCCGAAGTCTCCTTTCCCTTGCTGCAACCTACCAACAATGTCTCAGAACTGCTTCCACTGCCTGCTTTGAGTTCCACTTCCTCCCTCTAGTTACACTTGGCACCAGATTACTAACCAAGGTATCCTTGCTCCCTGATAATTGCAACTCTAACCTCACCTTAACACACTTAAACTCCTCTGTTAGGCCAGACAATGGTAAATGGAGAATACCTTTCTCATATAAAGCCACATTACTAAGACAACGTGAAACTCCTAACCATTTCCTAATATATGAACTAACCAATCCCCCCAACCTTTACCTTAGAAATTGGTACCTCATACTGTCAGTGGCCACATCAACCTAGGGAATGGCCCAAACTGCAAACACAACAACCTCAACTTGCCTGAAAGCCCTGACTTCACCATCTTTGCTAACCCATCAGTGACATCTTTCCTAAAATGCTGAACCTGTTCAGTGTCATCCAACTTCCTGTTATACCACCTACCGAAACTTTTAACTGGTTTCTCCATTATAGACGGGATTTCTTCATCATCTACATAAAACCTTTTCTCTACTACCGTTTCACTTCCCAAATAAATACTCCGTGACTTACTAGGCTTAATCTTCAATTTACCCATTTAAGATGATCATTTAACTTCTCTAATAACCTTCTTGTACAAGCTACTGCTGTGGTCACCAAGGTCATATCATCCATATTGGCCCTGATGGGAGGGTGGTGCAGCCCGTCCTGCCGTTTCTCCCCGCCAGCGACCCACCGTGATGCTCTAATCACTCGCGCCATCGCCATTGTAAACGCTAACGGGGATGTAGTACACCCAGCCATAATGCCCATCTCTAGTCTCTGCCATGCTGTCGTACAGTCTGCTGTACTAAAACACATTCACACATCTTGGAAATATGCTTTCACTAAATTTACTCTCGATCCTGGAACTCTAAAGAAATCAAAAGCACTCCAAATAAGACTAAATGTGGCACAGATCCAAACGCATCTGCCAGGTCTAAAAAAACTACATGCACATCTCTTTTTTCGAGTTTGGCTTTCTGAATCTGGTGCCATATTATACTAATGTGTTCTGTGAAACCTGATAATCCTGCTTTCTGCATTGTGGTATCTATTAACCTGTTCCTTTCTAAATAGTTTGCCAGCCTCTGTGCCACAAATGCTACATTTAGGAGACACTAGACTAAGTGGGACGCGTTGGGTCCCTTTGTCACACGGGAGGCCTGGTCCTCCAACGCAATATTCCACCACTAAGCCATAGCCCTCAACTGCGCCTGATCGGCTCACGGGAGGAGGAGAGGGGGGAAGAGAGAGGGAGGGAGGAAGAGAGAGGGGAAGAGATGGAGGAAGAGAGGAAGAGAGGGAGGGAGAGGGGATGGAGGGAGGGAGGGAATAAGGGACAAAGAGAGGGAGGGAGGGATGGTGAAGGAGGGAGGGGAGAGAGGGAGGGAGGGGAAGAGGGTGGGATAGTGAGGGGTGTATCAGTTGTACAGTGAATAGGGAGGGAGAAGGTAGAGAGGGGGAGGGATTGAGAGGGAGGAAGGGGTGGGAGAGAGGGTGAGGGGTGTATCAGTGTATTATGAGAGTGTGACCCCTCTCTCCCTCCACACCCCAGTCTCCCACTGTGTCTCTTTACCCTCCCCCTTCCCCTCTTCCACCTCTACTCCCTCCCCCAGCGTTGCATCAGTTTGGTGCAGTGTCATTTAAACACTCATGAGGCTGTGAACACAAATGGGGCGTTTGGATGGTGTAAACTTGTTGTGACCCTCTAAGCCCATGCAAGGGGCGTTTAGACTCTCGAACCCCACCGCAGTCAGAGATGGGACTCTAGATTCATCCCCGAGTGATGTTGGAAGCCTCTAAACTCATTAGGAATATCTTAACGTTTCTTGACGGTCGGAACGCAGTCTAGTGATCTCTGGGACTCTCTGATCACTTCCCACGGGCGTTCAGACGTTCCCAGAGAGGTTTGGCCCGTCCCACCTCAAGTCACAGAAGTTTGTGCCCTCTAAACGTTATCCGACTAAATGCAAACCCAATGGCCTTGTGAACCTCTAAATGCACCCAACGGGCGTTTGTACTCTCTAAATGTGAACTCGTGGGGATTTGACGCTCAACACAAATCCCATGGGCGGTTGGACCCTCTAAACGTGCCCCAGCTGGCTTCTTTATCCTCTAAACGCACTCAGCGGGCCTTAACCCTCTAAACTTGAACCAGCCGGTGTTTGGACCGTCTACTCTACACGCGGGTGTGGGCGGCAGGGGAGAGAGCTCGCAGAAACGACGGGGGAAGAGTCATGAGGGAGAGGGGGGTATCACCAGGGAAGGGGCAAGAGCCAGCGAGGGGGACAGAGGGGAAGGGGCTGGAGCTGCGGGGCGTTGCGATGGCAGTGCGTTTGGGATTCGCAACAGGTGCTGGACGCTCTCCTCCGCCGGGATCAGATTCGCCGCTTTCCGTTTGGCCACATCGCCGCACCGCTTCCACTCCCTCCGAAAATTGTGTCCGGTTGGAGACCTCCGACGGCCTCACTCAGCTCCAGTAAAGACGCGATGGCGCAGGAAGGGGCGGACCGTCCCGGGGAGTGACAGGAGAAGAGCCTAATCCGCGCGGCGCTGACTGACAGGAGAGGAGATCGATCTGCACACGCGGGGTTTTCACGATTTTTACGATTTTTAAACCTCGCTAAGTTTTACAATAAACCAGCGATCGGAATGAAACTTGTTGCACTCACGGCACAGGAGAATGGTGAGTGAGCTGGCGAAAAATCGTAGCGCTATCGCAAATAGAAAATAGAAAATGGGCAAATAGAAAAAACGAGCAAAACCGAAGAGCACAAGAAGTGAGAGAGAGAGAGAGAGAGTGCTAAACTTACTTAACTCTGAAGATTCTTTATCCTTGGTAATGAAAATTCCCCCTGCTCTACGACAAACCCTTGCTTCTGCTTCTCCCAAACTATACGCACGAGCCTCCACAAGAATCTAAGCACATCAGGTGCACTTTTATATACCCGGTAGGGGACTCCATTCGGCCCTGGGCCCGAAGAAGCCTTTGCACGCCTTATTACAGCTTCCACTTCCTTCCACTTTGGTGGTAAAACATCTATCTCTCCTAAGGGTGGTATATCTGGAGGGAAACCCATTCCCCTTTTCTTTTCTGGATCTGAGTATGTCCTTTTAAAATATTCCTCTTTACTCTTCCTTTGAAGCTAAATCATAGAGCACAATTTATCACCTCATAAATTCTCATTAAAAAACATTCTTAAGAATCAAATGGTGATAAATCTTAAGAAGCTGTGACCAAGTATCCAAGTTGCAAAAAATATTTTTGATAATAGAAATTACAACCCCAGTTGAACAAAGTCAAATAGAAAACTCTGAAAAAGGGTCTCACCTATTCCTTTTCTCCAGAGATGCTGCCTGACCTACTGAGTTCCTCGAGCTTTTAGTGTCTGTCTTCAGTTTAAACCAGCATCTGCTGTTCCTCCATACACATTTTGTCTGCAAAATCTCCTCAAGATATGCCTACTTTTAAAAAGTTCTCTCTCTGACGAGAGTTCTGCAACACCACCATCTATATCTCTCGTTCCCCTTTCCCCTGACTCTCACTGAAGAAGGGTCTCGACCCAAAATATCACCTATTCCTTCCCTCCAGAGATGCTGCCTGCCGCGCTGAATTACGTCAGCTTTTTGTGTCTGTCTTCAATAGAAATGTAGGATCTACTAATGCTATGAGATTAAGAAGGAGCTATTGGGGCTGTTGAAGGGCATTAAAGAGGTTAAGTTCCCAGGGCCATCTGGGATTCACTCCCAGGTTATTGAGAAAACATTAACCTTGGCATAAATCTTTGGAACCTCTCTCGTCACAGAAAACATCGCAGAGGACTGGACAATAGCCAGTGTTAACTCTTTAAGTAGGAACATGGGGATAATCCAGGGAATTTATAGATTGATGAGCCTTACATCAGTGGGAATACAACACGATACAACTTTATTTATCCAGATGGGAAATTTGTCCCAGGTGCAAAATAGGGAAGCTGTTGCAGAGGATTCTGAGGGAGAAGATTTGTATTTGGAAAAGGATGGGCAATTGATATACAAACAATAGCATTGATATATAAAGAGATCCTGGGTTCAAGTGCATAACTCCCTGAAAGTAGCAGTATAAAACCCCCTGTCCCACGGTACGAGTTCATTCCAAGAGCTCTCCCGAGTTTGCCCTGATTCGAACTTGGAGATTTACGGTAATGGCCACTCGGGGCTCTCGTGGACATTTTTCATCATGTTGAAAAATCTTCACGAGTCTTCCCGTACTTACCTGCCGTTTAGCGAGTCTTCCCGAGTACCTGCCGTTAGCGCTAAGAGACGTCCCCGAGCTCCGACGTACCTGCTACGTTCATTCTCCGTGCTTACCACGAGTTTGATTTTTTTTAAACTCGGGAGAGCTCTTGGAATGAACTCTTACCGTGGGACAGGACTATAAGGAAGTGAAAGGTGGCATGCTTCATATGGAAATCCACACAAAGGCTGGCCAACCAGCCATGTCGCTTAACTCTTCGCCCCACCCTCCCGCCTCCCGTCTTCTCATCTAAATCTATTAAGATAAATTGTCGCCCCGTTCTTTATAAGTTTAGTTTAGTTTAGAGATCTAACGTGGAAACAGGCCCTTCGGCCCACCGGGTCCGTTCCGAGCAGCGATCACTGCACATTAACACTATCCTACACCCACTAGGTACAATTTTTACATTTACCAAGCCAATTAACTTACAAACCTGTATGTCTTTGGAGTGTGGGAGGAAACCGAAGATCTCGGAGAAAACTCACGGGGAGAATGTATAAACTCCGTAACAGACAGCGCCCGCAGTCGGGATCGAACCCGGGTCTCCGGCGCTGCATTCGCTGTAAGGCAGCACCCTGCGGTCTGCGGTGCTTCTGGCTGCGGCGCGTCGGGGACTTTAGATCTTCGACCGCCGGCCTGCGGCCTACACCAACCTGAAGCCGCGGTCTCCGGTAGGGAAGCACCGATTCAGGACTTACCTGGACTTTATCTAGTCTACATATCTGGACGCCAGCAGCGGTGGCTGCGGAGGGTTGAGGTCCCGACCACGGGGGGAAATGGAGGAGGACTGTCATAATTTTGTGCCTTCCACCAGTGATGAATGCTGTGGTGGATGTTTGTGTTAATTTTTAGTGTGTCTTTGTGTGTTCTTTTTTCATTGTACCGCTGCTGGCAAATTCATTTTCACTTGCACTTTATGTGCAATGTGACGAATAAAACTGATTGATTGACTCTACCACTGCTCCACCGTTGCCAACGCTCTGGGCACTGGGTTCCTCCTGAAGAGGTGACAGGCAATTCCTGGGTGGGTGGGGGGTCACGTGATCGCACTGGGCTCGGTGACCACGTGGTCTCTGTTGGCCACGTGACTGGGCGGACTTCCAGCGCCGTCGGCCGGAAGTGCTCGGCAGAGCAGCTTCCGGTGCGTGTGGAGGAGGTTTGTAAACAAGCGGCGCCGGCCTCGGCCTCCGCCTCCGCCCAGGTACAGGCCCCGGCCCCGGGCCCAGCAGGCGGAGTGGGTGCTGCCGTGAGCTGCCGGTGAGCTGGGTGAGTTGGGGCAGAGCTGCCTGTGGGTGGGTGGAGACGGGGCTCTTATGTGGGTTTGCAAGTGTGTGATGGTGGGTTGGGTTAAAGTCCGCGTCTGTGGCCACACTGACTGCGCTGGCAGCTCCGGTTAGTGCAGCTTACTCTCTGCTCCTTCATATTAAAGCCGTACCTGCTCCATTATGCAGTGAGTACTCTGTGTCTCAAGACTTATCGTCTCCGCATACACATCAGTCAGTATTTTACTGGCTCACTATTTACATTCTGTACAAGGGTCCAGACCCATGTTCTCAAGAGATGCTGTCTGACTCGCCAGTTACTCCAGCACTTTGTGTCTTTTTTTAATATAGTTTTGGTCCCTTCATTGGAGTCATAGGTTCATACAGCCGAAACAGGCCCTTCGCCCCAACTCGTCCATGTCAACCAAGATGTTCCATCTAAGCTAGTCCCCTTTACTCACATATGGTGCATATCCCTCTAACCCTTCCTATCCACATACCTGTCCAAATGTATTTTAAATGTCATGATAGTACCTGCCTCAACTTAAGGCCCTGTCCCACTTTCCTGAGTTACTCACGAACTCTCCCGAGTTTTCCCCTTGATTCGAACTCGGAGAATTACGGTAATACCCATTCGTAGGTTACTCGGGGCTATTTTTTAAAAACTCGTGGACATTTTTCAACACGGGGGGAAATGGAGGAGGACTGTCATAATTTTGTGCCTTCCACCAGTGATGAATGCTGTGGTGGATGTTTGTGTTAAATTTTTAGTGTGTCTTTGTGTGTTCTTTTTTCATTGTACCGCTGCTGGCAAATTCATTTCACTTGCACTTTATGTGCAATGTGACGAATAAAACTGATTGATTGACTCTACCACTGCTCCACCGTTGCCAACGCTCTGGGCACTGGGTTCCTCCTGAAGAGGTGACAGCAATTCCTGGGTGGGTGGGGGTCACGTGATCGCACTGGGCTCGCACTGTGATCGCACTGGCATTACGAGCCGCTACGAAACATCTACGGACTCCTACGGCCTCCTACGAGCTTGCTACCGACATTCCCCGACATTCTCCGAGTTCGAATCAAGGGGAAAACTCGGGAGAGTTCGTGAGTAACTCAGGAAAGTGGGACAGGGCCTTAATTCCTCTGGCAGCTCGTTCCATATACCCACGCCCTCGGGATAAAGTTGCCCCTCAGGCTCCTATTGAACCTTTTCCCTCTCACCTATGTCCTCTATTTCCTGTACCCTGGGAAAAAGACTCTGTCACCCTATTCCGCTCATAATTTTATACATCTCCATATGATCACCGCTCTGCTTACTGTGTTCATAGAAATAAAATCCTAGCCTGCCCAAACTTTTTAGAGCTCAGGCCCTCGAATTCTGGAAAATCCTCAAATCCTCTCTGCACCCTTTCCAACTTAATGGAATTTTTCCTAAAGTAAGGTGTCCAAAACTTAACACAATACTCCAATAGTGGCCTCAACGACTTTTTGTACAACTGTAACATAACTGTATCCGCTACTGTATCCGCTGTTCCAGGTGTCAACTCCTGTATATCGGCGAGACCAAGCGGAGGCTCGGCGATTCTTTCGCTCAACACCTCCGCTCAGTCCACCTAAACCTACCTGATCTCCCGGTTTGCTCAGAACTTTAACTCCCCCCTCCCATTTCCCAGTCTGACCATTTCTGTCCTGGGCCTCCTCCATTGTCAAAGTGAGGCCCAGCGCAAATTGGAGGAACAGCACCTCATGAACAATTACTTCTCTCACTTCAAATAGCCTTGGCTTTCCCTCTTTCTCCATCCCCTCCCCCTTCCCAGTTCTCCCACGTCTTACTGTCTCCGACTACATTTTATCTCTGTATCGCCCACTCCCCAGACATCAGTCTGAAGAAGGGTCTCGACCCGAAACGTCACCCATTCCTTCTCTCCAGAGATGCTGCTTGTTCCGCTGAGTTACTCCAGCATTTTGTGTCTACCTTCGACATAACATCCCAACCTCTATAGACACCAAGTGCTGGAGTAACTCAACGGGTCAGGCAGCGTCTCTGGAGAAAAATGATAGATGATGTTTCAAAAGTCACTCAACCTTTTTCTCTGGAGATGCTGCCTGACTGCTGAGTTACTCCAGCACTTTGTGTTTATCTTTGGTATAAACCAGCATCTGCATGTATTTGTATATGACAACTTCTATACTCAATACCTTGGGTACTTAGGGTGGCACAGTGGTGCAGTGGTAGAGCTGCTGCCTTACAGAGCCCCCAATCCAATCCTGACTAAGGGGGCTGTATATACGTAGTTTGTACGTTCTCCTCGTAACTTCCGTGAGTTTTCTCCGGATGCTCCGGTTTCCTCCCACACTCCAAAGACGTGCAGGTTTGTAGGCTAATTGGCTTAGTAAAATTTTAAATTTTCCCTAGTGTGTGTAGGATAGTGTTAGTGTGCAGGGATCACTGGTCGGCGCAGACTTGGTGGGTCGATGGGCCTGTTTCCACCTTGTATCTTTAAACGAAAGTCGACTGAGGAAGGCCAATGTGTTAAAAGCTTTCGTCACTTATCTAACTGTGATGCCACTTTGAAGGAACTATGCACTTGTACTCCTCAATCCTTTTGCTTGATAACACTTCAAGGCCCTACCGTTCATTGTGAAAACTACTGCCCAGGTTTGACTTCCACAAACGCAGCATCTTACACATCTGAATTAAACATCTTCAATCATTCCTCAGCCCACATACACAACTTTTCAAAATCCTGCTGTAATTCTTGATATCTACACTATCTACAATACCTATTTTAGTATCATCTGCAAACTTACAAATCATGCTTCGTACATTTGAATCCAAATATTGATGTAGATGACAAACAGCAATGGGCCCAACACCAATCCCTGAGGCACGCCACTACTTACAGGCCTCCGGTCATAAACACATCCTTTCTCCACCATCTTCTTCCCACCACATTTAATTGAATTTCTGGATTTTATGTAAGGTTGATATTTGTGCCGCTGTTTAATGATGGGTTAGGATAAGTGTAAAACAGGATGCGAGTGTGGCATTTGTTTGAGTTAATTAATCGTTTATAGTTTCCTTTATTTAGTAGATATTGGTAGCATAGGTGGTGAGGGCAGGTAGTGAGGGGGTTGGTTCTGGGACACCAGAATTAACTGTTGAGCCTTCCTGAGGTGTCGTGGGCCTAACTCAACGAGTCCCCACTTGATAACCCCAATGATATACTTGCATCTACACCATCAGTTTTACGTGCTTGTTAATATGTAGATAACTTATTATGGCATATGGAGTTAGTTATTGTTCTTAACATAAGTGTGTATGAAGAGTTTAGATACTACTTTGGCTTTGGGCTTGGTTTTCTTGGTTGAGTGCTTATCCTGGTGTTATAGCACAAGTACTTTGTGTTTTAATAGTAAGTGAAGTATAATTAATTTGTGAATGAAGGACAGTTACTGACAACCTTTCGCCCTCCTCGCCAACTCTTATTATCAGCTGCAGGTTTCATGAAGACTTAAATAATGACTCAATGGTAAGTCCAGCCAAACAGTATAGACCAGCAGAAATAAAATAGAATAATTGAATAGATGTTCTCAATTATATTGAAGATGGACACAAAATGCTGGAGTAACTCAGCGGGCCAGGCAACATCTCTGGATAAAAGGAATGGGTGACATTTTGGGTCGAGACCCTTCCTCAAGTCACCTATTCCTTCTCTCCAGAGATGCTGCCTGACCCGCTGAGTTACTCCAGCATTTTGTGTCCATCTTCGATTTAAGCCAGCAACTGCGGTTTCTTCAGACACAATTCTCAATCATATTTATGGCAGTATAAATTAGTATCTTGCTGGAGTAACTTTCCATTTGCTGAGAGCTCATTTGAAAGCACTGAGAAAATATTCGGTGCCCTGTATATTTGTAAATATATAATGTTTGAGACAGAGACCCATCATTTATTTATTTGCCTCTGTACTCCACTATTTGAGATTTGTCATAGAAAAAAATCACATGTGGTTAAAGTGCACATTGTCAGATTTTAATAAACGCCATCTTTATACATTTTGGTTTCACCATGTAGAAATTACAGCAGTGTTTATACATAGTCCCCCCATTTCAGGGCACTATAATGTTTGGGACACAGCAATGTCATGTAAATGAAAGTAGTCATGTTTAGTATTTTGTTACATATCCTTTGCATGCAATGACTGCTTGAAGTCTGCGATTCATGGGCATCACCAGTTGCTGGGTGTCTTCCCTGGTGATGCTCTGCCAGGCCTGTATTGCAGCCATCTTTAGCTTATGCTTGTTTTGGGGGCTAGTCCTCTTCAGTTTTATCTTCAGCAGATAAAAGTCATGCTCAATTGGGTTCAGATCGGGTGATCGACTTGGCCACTCAAAAATTGACAATTTTTTAGCTTTGAAAAACTCCTTTGTTGCCTTCGCAATATATTTGGGATCATTGTCTTGCTGTAGAATGAACCGCCGGCCAATGAGTTTTGAGGCATTTGTTTGAACTTGAGCAGATCGGATGTGTCTATACACTTCAGAATTCATTATGCTACTACCATCAGCAGTTGTATCATCAATGAAGATAAATGAGCCAGTACCTTCAGCAGCCATACATACCCAGGCCATAACACCCCCACCATCATGTTTCACAGATGAGGTGGTATGCTTTAGATCTTGGGCAATTCCTTCTCTCCTCCATACTTTGCTCTTGCCATCACTCTGATATAGGTTAATATTTGCCTCATCTGTCCACAAGACATTTTTCAAGACTGTGGTTGCTCATTTAAGTACTTCTTGGCAAACTGTAACCCGGGCATCCTATTTTTGCGGCCAACCAGTGGTTTGCATCTTGCAGTGTAGCCTCTGTAGTTCTGTTCATGAAGTCTTCTGCGGACAGTGGTCATTGACAATTCCACACCTGACTCCTGAAGAGTGTTTCTGATCTGTCGGACAGGTGTTTGGGGATTTTTCTTTATTATAGAGAAAATTCTTCTGTCATCAGCTGTGGAGGTCTTCCTTGGCCTGCCAGTCCCTTTGCGATTAGTAAGCTCACCAGTGCTCTCTTCTTAAAGATGTTCCAAACAGTTGATTTTGGTAAGCCTAAAGTTTGGTTGACGTCTCTAACAGTTTTATTCTTGTTTCTCAGTCTCATAATAACTTCTTTGACTTTCATTGGCACAGTGGTGCAGCAGTAGAGTCAAATAAATAAATGACGGGTCTGTGTCCCAAACATTATGGAGGGCACTGTACATTGCAAAGTTGCATTACTTAAAAAAATAACTATTTTTGTTTAGAAATTGTGAAACATGGCTAATGAAAATGAAGACTTACAAGTAGTAGAGGAGGATGAAGATGAAGAGGAAGAAAATGGGCTGGAATATTTACAGGGTAGAATTCCGCTGTCCAATTTTCACGATTGTATCCCAGAAGAGCGAAGTGGTCACATAGCTGCAGCACATGGAAACCAAATGTACGTCCTTGGGGGATATAAGGTAAGGTAGTGTGAACTGCAATACCCCTTCATTTAATTTATAATATTCACAAATTTAGTCATCTGTTTACTTCTCAAGAGTACACATCAAATGTTTTTATTTATTTATTTATTTTTGAATAATTTTTATTTATTTGAAGCAAATGTACAAAAATAGAACCAACGGCATATGAAATAATACAGTTATTGTACAGCTTCAATTTTAACTTTTAGCTATAGTTGGAAGAAAAGAAAGGAGAAAAAGCAAGAAAGAAAAAAAGTGAGATATGCAAAGATAGAACCCCTAGACTACCAAAGTGGTGTAGCCAAAGAGTGAATAAATGAAAGAAAGAAGAGAGAAAGAGAGGAGAAAAAAAAAAGACAAAAAGAGAAAGAAAGAAAAAAGTGGTGATATACCTGCCTCACATCCCTCCCCACCCACCTCACCCAACCCGTAATGTTTCTTAATGTTTAAAATGATGTGTTTGTAAAAAGAAAACGAGTTTGGGCAATCCAGATCGCATTGGCAATTGCACATATGGACCAATAATTTAAAATGACATCAGATCAAAGGACATCATTTGCTCATTTTACAGTATCTTTTCCGCTAGGGATTTGCCGAAATTCTCAATATTTATTATCACTGACATTTTATATGTATATCAGGAACAAGAGAACAGAGAAAGATGCCTTTAGGGATTAAAGCGATCATCTATGTGTGGATGAGGGCCTCAATGAGTGGTTCTCATGTTTATTCTCAGTGAGAAGGACTTGGAAGATGGTGTGTTCAGGTAATCTGGAGTAGGTCAGTGTTAAGAAAGAGAGTTGTGGGTTGTTAAGGAAGGAACTGCAGATGCTGGTTTATTCCAAAGATAGACACAAAAAGTTGGAGTAACTCAGCGGGACGGGCAGCACCTCTGGAGAAAAAGAATAGGTGACGTTACAGGTTGGAACCCTTCTTCAGACCCTGAAGGAGTCTGAAGAAGGGTTCCGACCCAAAACGTCACCTATTCGTTTTCTCCAGAGAAGCTGCCTGACCTGCTGAGTTAATCCAGGTTTACAAGGTTCAAGGTTTCAAGGTCAGTTTATTGTCACACGTACCAATTAAGGTACAGTGAATTTTGAGTCACCGTACAGCCAGACTAAGTGAAAAGCAACAAGACACACAACCACATAAAAGTTAACATAAACATCCATCACAGTGATGGAAGGCAATAAAGTTCAATCTTCTTCCTCTTGTACTCCCGCGGTCGGGGAAGTCAAACCATCTGCAGTTGGAGCGATCAAAGCCTCCGCAGCCAACGATCGAAGCCCCCATCGGGGTGATCGAAACTCCCGCGTCGGGGCAGTTGAAACTCTCTCCGTGGCATGGAGCTCCCGAGTTGGCCTCTTCTTACCAGATGTCCACAGGCCCCGCGGTTTGAGCTTCAATCCCCAGCAAAGGGATCGCAAGCTCTGCGATGTTAAAGTCCCGCAGACTCCTGCGGCTTGGAGCGCCGGGTTGGTCTCCAGAAAATGCCGCCAACTCCACGATGTTAGGCCGCAGTGGGGACGGAGATACGACACAGAAAAAAATCGCATCTCCGTCGAGGTAAGAGATTGAAAAAAAGTTTCCCCCCCCCCACATAAAACAAACCATGGAACACTAAAACATACTTTTTTAATACATACTAAAAATAACAAAAAGAAGAAAGGACAGAAAGACTGTTGGCGAGGCAGCCAATGCTGGTGGCACCACCCGGTTATTGTGTGTCTAGTTTTAGTGTTAGATGTTATTGGACACAGAAGACTGGATGTGATCCATCCCAGGTTGCTATGGGAAACAATATAGCTGGGGCCCTGACAAAGTTTTGCATCAAGGTTTTGTAATTATAGGTAGGTGAGCGGTGTATCAATGGTAGGGAAATTCTTGGAGAGGATTTATGTACATTTGGAAAGCAATGGCTGACCAGGGCATTGTGGTGATAGCGTGCCTCATTAATGTGACCAGTGGTGTACCACAGGGCTCATCCTGGGACCCTTCTTGTTTATGAGGTCAATGAAGATCTATAAGCATGTAGATGAGGTGAAGGTTGGTAATGTGGATAGGGAGGAAGGTTGGCAAAGACCAGCAGCACATAGATCAGATAGGATGATGGTCTGAGAGCTGGCAGGTGTGAGCTATTGCATTTGGCTAAGTCAAATGGAGGGAGATATTCACAGTAAATGGTTGGGCTGCACAAAGGGACCTTGGGGGTTAAGTCCATATTTCCTTGGAAGTGGCAACATTGGTAGAATGCTCTGCACAAAAGGTGGTGAAGAAGGTAAGTTGTGGTGAATTGTTTGAACTTTACAAAACACTGGTTAGTTCATACTTGAAACACTGCGTTTGCTTCGGGATACTGCAGTATAGGATAACTTGAATTACTTTGGAGAGAGTACAGAGGCGATTTGCCGAGATGCTGCCTGGCTAGAGCCCTTTAGTTATGGGAAGAGGTTGAACGGGTGAGTTTGTTTTGCCTGGAGCGAAAGAGGCCAAGGGGGACCTGATGGAGGTTTAAAAACATATAAGCGGCATAGATGGGGTAGATAGTCAGAACCTTTTCCCCATGGGAGGGCTACCATAGAAAAGAGGGTGTATATTTAAGATGAGATAAAGGGGTTTTGAAAGGATTTGAGGGGAAAGATTTTGACCTCACAGAGAATGATTGGAATCTGCAGCACGTTGGTGGAATTGGATACATTTACTACATTTAAGAAATATTTAGACACACATTGAAATAGGCAAGTCATAGGAGGATACCGAGCTATGCAGGCAAATTAGTGTAGAAGGGCAAAAAGATCAGCCTGTTTCTGTGCTGAACAAAGTTGCAGTGATTGTAGTCCTGCAAATTTGTCAAAATAATATAATTTGCACATGAAAATATCAGGATTTTTGTAGAATCAAAATCATTAATAATCGTGGAAGAGTGCATTTAGCCAATCATTTGCCTGTTTTGTTATGCCCATAATCCTGTTCCGTTAGTGTCAGTGTTATTTTTCCTGAATTATTTTTCATCTTATTTGCAGAATGCTGCAGCTCAAGGCTATCATGATATCTATTTGCCACGGGAAGAGCTTTGGATCTACAACATGGAAACTGGACAATGGGATGTTTTGATTTTCTATTCGCGTTTTATACATTGATGTCTGTTTTAAAATGTTTGAGTTCCCTGTGTTGTTGAATGGTGAGGCACACACGCAGTCACCCCCCCCCCCTTCCCCCGAAGGGTTTTGAGCCGAAAAGTCACCCATTCCTCTTCTCCAGAGAGATGCCGCCTGTCCTGCTGTTATTCCAGCTTTTTATGTCTATCCCCCCCCCCCCCCCCCAACAGGATACAACAGACAGTTCAAAATCAAAAATCAGCAGCTGCTCCGAATCTGGAATAAAAATGTAAAGGGGTGGAAATGCTCAGAAGGTCATCAACCCTCGTTAAATCAGTTTCAGTGTCCGAGAACCAGGAAAAATCAGAAAGCAAGCCTGGTTAAAGTTATAGAACAATAGGGTGAAGGTGTGAAAGGTGAAGGTAACGGCAGGGAAATGGTGGTGAAGGCTGGTTAATTCGTGTGATTCTGTCTGGGGGAGGTGTGAATAGGATATGCAAGGGGGCAAAAGGAGGGGGTGTGGGGTGACGAAACAAGCCGTGCTGGAACTGTGAAATGTAAAATCTTGTTGATGCTGAAAATATGAAACCAGTTGGGCAGCATCTCTGCGAGCCAAAGGAAGAGCAGCGTTTCTGTTTTGAGCCAGTACTGCTACAGCATTGGATAGACTCGTCCTCTCAGTGAGGGCTGCAGAATGGTTGGAAGATGAGACACTAAATGCCTGTCCCACATAGGCAATTGTTTCTGCGACTACAGGCGACTAGGCTGTTGCCACATGGTCGCCGGGGTGTCGCCTGTATGGTAGTGAGTAGTCTCCGCAGTCGCCCAAAGAATCGTAGCGTTTTTCTGGTTGCCGCTGGATTTTGAAATGTTCAAAACCTTTTGGCGACAGTTGGCATGACGCCAATGAGCGTAGCTTGACTTCTCCTGACGTAGGTGCTGTCGTAGGTTGTCGCCAGGATGACGCAGGTTGTCGCCGGTGCCAATTTCGGTGAATTCCATTGGCGACTACCTACGTCAACCGGTGACAGGTACCGGCGACTGAATTGTCTTCAGTTGTCGCCGACAGGGTCGTACCTTGTCATAGCTTGTCGCGGGTGGACGTGGGTTGTCATAGGTGTGGTCGTAGGTGGACGTCCTAATGGGTCGCCGGTTGTCGGTAGCTTGACGTCGTCTAGGTGGTAGGTTGTTGTAGACATTGTCGTAGGGGGGGGTCCAGTCGCCGCTTTTTCGGCGACCTGCTATGACTATGAGTCGCCGAAAAAATTGTCTAAGTGGGACAGGCCCATAATTCTCAAACTTACTATTGGCTTTTTTTGATACTCTATAAAAGGCCAAACTCGAAGGTCAGAGTGGGGTGGACAATTGAAGCTACCTGGTTTATTATTGTCATGTACCCAGATACAAGGAACTGCAGATGCTGGTTTACAAAAAAGATACCTGCACTCGGTGAGAAACGGTGAGAAACCTGCATGCTATCCAGGAAGAACATCCATAAGTGAATAGAATCAAACCATGCAGACGTAATGCATTTCAGAGAAAGTATAAATAAAAGTAAAAGGGCAAGGGCCATAAATGCAGTTTAGTTTATTGTCACGTGTACCGAGGTACAGTGAAAAGCCTTTGTTGCGTGCTATCCAGTCAGTGGAAAGACAATATATGATTACAATCGAGCCATTACAGTGTCGAGATTGAAGAGTGTGGAGCGATTGTAATATGTGAATGTAGATCTGCTTCTGTGGGTCGCACACAAATAGTCACCTGGGTTGGGCGCCATCATGGAAGCATGGCGAAGGCCGTAACGAATAAACTAACGAGTGAAACAGTGCAACTAAATAGGACGACATTCAAAGGTAGATTGGGTGATTGCGAATAGGTGCTTGGCTTTATAAGGGTTCAAAACTCTGTCAATAGTGGGATAGAAACTGCCCTTGAATCTGGTGGTAGTTGTCTTTTGATGTCTTTACCCTTCACACACTTTACCCCTCCTTATCTCTGTGTCTCCCTCTCCCCTGACTCTCAGTCTGAAGAAGGGTCTCGATCTGAAACGTCACCCATTCCTTCTTTCCAGAGATGCTGCCTGTCCCGCTGAGTTACTCTAGCATCTTGCGTTTATCTTAAATCTGGTGGTACGTGCTTTCAAGCTTTTGCTTCTTCTGCTCGACATGAGAGGGGAGAAGAGGGAATGACCGGGGTGTGTGTGGTGTTTACTTAGGTTAGAACTCAGAACAGTACTGCCCTTTGGCCCAAAATGTCTGTGCCGAACATGATGCCAAGACCGTCTCTTATCTACCTGTGGATAATCCATAATCCTCCATTCCCTGCATATGCCTATCCAAAGGCCTGGTAAATGCCACTATTGTATCTGCTTCAACCACTATCCCAGGCAGCAGGTACAAGGCACTCACCACCCTGTAAAAAAAAGTAAAGTTGTCCCCCTCACCTTGAAGCTATGCCCTTTGGCTGTACGTTGACTGCTTTTGTAAGGCACCATGAAGTGTAGATAGTCAGAGAGTGGGAGGCTGGTTTGCCCGATAGACTAGGCTGCGTCCACAACTCTCCTCAATTTCTTACTGTTTTGTGCAGAGCATTTGCCAAATCAAACACTGATGCATCTCGATAAGATGCTTTTTTCGATGGGTCTATATATAACATGTATATTCTCCGTGGATTGTCACCTTGTCGTGGTGGAGAAGCTTGCCTGAGATCCTGAGAGCGATGCCGTCTGGAGTTATGCTCCTGGTAGGGCCACCCATGGCGGTAAGGTCGAGGGGGAGGACTCTGACAAAGAGCAATCCAACCAAGACCTCAACGGTGGAACAGGCGGAGGATGATAGCTGACCTTAGTGGAGCGTCACAACGGCTGGGAAGGCGGATGAAGGCTGCAGCAGAAAAGGGTCTCCGGTCGTCTTGGACTCCATGCCACTGGATCCTGACCCAGATCTGTCAAGGACCGTGGGGTGGCTGCCTGTGCACCAGTCTCCCCACGTTAAACAAAGTCACGTACAGGCGTGAGACCCTGGAGACACCCATGGTCAGCCATAACTGAAGGGGGCCTAAGAAGAAGATATATAACACATACCAAAATTCTGCTGTGCAAGGAAGAGGTGTGGTCAGTGAGTCTGACGTAGACTCCCATGTCCAGGTTCCAGAAATGAGTGCAGGACCAGTAAGAGAGCATCTGCCGTGGACCTGTCAATGCAGTAGGTAAATTTCAGGGTTACCTGGGAGACTGGAGGTGATGTGTCTCTCAAAGCATTATATTAAGAATTATCTTACATTTATTTAAGTAAGTTTAATACTTGACTCTAACACCCAGAAACAAAGGAAGTTATAGAGAGTAGTGGACACTGCTTGGTCCATCACAGGTACTGACCTACAGGAGAGGCCGCCTCAAAAAGGCAGCCAGCATCATCAGAGACCCACACTCTCATTTCACTCCTGCCATCGGGAAGAAGGTATTGGAGTCTGAAAACTGCAACGTTCGAGTTCAGGAACAGCTTCTTCCCAACAATCATCAGGCTATTGAACACCACGAACTCCAACGAAACCACGACCTGCCTTGGTTGCACGAGAGACTTTGGGCTTTTTGTTTTTGTGTGCTATATTGGTGTTTTAATTTACTGAACTGCTATTTTTAATTGTATTATATTATTTGTTGAGTACTGTTCTGCTGTTGCAAGTAAAAAAATTAATTGTTCCATTTCGGTAGATATGACAATAAAAAATTCTTGACTAAAATGAGTGCAAATTTTCAGTAATTATTTAAGAAGTCTTTCCTGCCAAATGAATTTCCTACTAATTGTAATGTAATGTATTTACAGGAAGAAGAAATATACAGAGGGTGATGTACCAAAGTCTATGTCAGGAAGTTGTGCAACTTGTGTCGATGGAGTACTTTATTTATTTGGAGGACACCATGCAATCGGGAACTCGAATGAGGTAGAGTTTCAGATTTATTGGAATGCCACTGGGATTAACTATTGAAGATAGACACTAAATGCTGGAGTAACTCAGCGGGACAGAATTTGAAGAAGGGTCTCGACCCGAAACGTCACCCATTCCTTCTCTCCAGTGATGCTGCCTGACCCGCTGAGTTACTCCAGCATTTTGTGTCTATCTTCGATTTAAACCAGCATCTGCAGCTCTTTCCTACACGGGATTAACGATTGCTTTGTTTATAATATATTTTTGGAGAATTCTTAAGGCATTTATATTTTCTAAAATTGGTAATCTGGCCTGCACCGTGTACAGTTAAGGGGCTGTCCCACTTGGGCGACCTAATCCGCGAGTTAAGAAGAGTGTCTTTGACCTTCGATCTCGAGGGCACCCGCCTGGAAAGCCTCGAGCTGGATTGACCGTCCGCGTTGAAACCGCGAGCTGGATCAACCGACCACACACGCACACGCACTCGCACACGCAAAAGCAAAGCAAAGGCGGGGGCCAGCGAAAGCGGGGGAGCGCTGTCTGAAATTCACACCCGCGATGACGAGGAAGGTAAAACGGCTGCACAGTAACGGTAAGTCCTTTAGCGAGCGCGGAGGGGTGGGGGGGGGGAGAAGGAGTGGAGACACTTTTAAGAAGTATAATAAAGTTTAGCGGGCATTTTACCTACCGGTAGGTGTTCCTTGGTCCTGAAAACTCCAATGAGCCAATCAAAATGCCCGGTCAGCGAAGGAGATTGCCTACGGCTGCCCTCGACTGCCTGTAAGTAAATAGCGACCCCACTCCACTGCATTACGAGTTCAAAAGAACCATGCCGACCAAATTCTACTCGCGGAAAATTTTTCAACATGCTGAAAAATTTTCCGCGACCTAGCTGAGGCCACGAATATCCGGGAACTTCCCTCGAGCATGAAGGAGAGTTCCAGTGACCTCATAGGACCACGTGTCGACCATGCTGTGAGTTTGAAGGTCGAAGACACGCTTCTAAACTCGCAGATTAGGTCGCCCAAGTGGGACAGCCCCTTTAGTCGATTGTACATTTTGCTGGTCGTATCAGAAGATATTTACATGCATCTTCTTAGTCTAGTAGCACATGCCCGGGGGTAACGAGGTTTCAAAATGGAAATAACTTGGTGGTAATAATTATTAACACGGTTTTCTTTTCAAAATTGTCTTCTGACCAATAAAGCAATTATTTTGGTGGTGGGTTTGAGGAAGCACTTGAGGGAATTCGACATTTCTCCTCCCTTTGTGTGAACGAGTTTCTGAAATTGCCCATGAATGGTCCAGCTTCTAAGCTTGCTTTTGTACAACTGCAAATTAATGCTCTGTTATTAACTGGAGTATTAACTAAACTCTGAACTACGAACTGCCGGCGTGGCACTAGGGACTTTGGGCGTTTTTTAAATTTTGCATTATATTTTTAAATTTATTATTATTAATTTTTTTGTTTATTATACTTTATTTATTATCTATTGTCTACAAACCTGTCGCGCTGCTGCTGCAAGTAAGAATTCCATGTTTCCGTTTTGGGACGCATGACAATAAAACACTTGAGTCTCTGAAAGTGGCACTCTTTAACTTGTAACATACCATTTGTGGTTGTAGTGCCTGCAATTGACTACATAGTTACTCTTTCTTCATATTTAGATATATTTTGATAATAAAGTTGTCCCTGGTTCTCTCCCAGGACACACACGTGACACCTGCATTAAGAATTTTTATATCTCACAAATCAACATAACAGAAGGGAAGATTGATTATGGATAATACTATTGACGTTACTAGAGTTGACTGGGAGAATACAGATCAGAATATTGGCTTCTAATTACATGGTTTTTATTTTAACTATTTGACATTTACATGGATAGGATAGGTTTGGAGGGGTGTGGACCAAACGCGGGCAGGTGGGACTCGTGTAGCTGGGACATGTTGGCCGTGTGGGCAAGTTAGTCTGTTTCCACCCTGTCACTCTAGACATCAAAGACACAAAGAAAGTTTAAACTTGAGTATCATCTTTTCCATCTCTTGCAGTTCTATATTTTAAATCTGAGAAACAAAGACAAAGTATTGCACTGGGAGAGAATAGAAAACTTCAAGGGAGTGCCACCAACACCCAAGGATAAGCTAGGCTGCTGGGTGCACAAGAACAAGTGAGTGCAACATAACCTCCAACACATTTTTCATTCATTGGCATTGTGATTCGGAAGGAGTTCTGACAGGTACTAGTGCAAATTCTGAACAAGCATAAATGTCTACTTGTTGCTGTGTTGAATGAGACATTTTACTCGCTGTGTAAACAAGTGAATATACCTCATGAAAAAGACATGGAAGCAGTCTGAAGAAAGGTCTCGACCCAAAATGTCACCCATCCGTTTTCTCCAGAGATGCTGCCTGATCTGCTGAGATACTCCAGCACCCTTTGCGCCTTTTATTAATGGAAAATTTCAAGCTGTTTTATTATTTATATTTATTTTACGTGTTATTCAGAAATATTTTGGTAAATACTAAAGGAAAAAGTTTTAAAAAGCACACAGCTGATTCCAAAATGAATGAAAAATTACAGAATGTAGATTATTTTTCTCAATGGTTGTCTTTTTAGGAAAGATTGAAAATCAGCCCATTTGGGAAAATAGCTTTTTTTCTGCAGAACAGCAAAAGGTGGGAACAGAGCAATACTCCAGATTGTTGGGAAGAACAGAAGCTTACAACAAAACTTTGAAAGTCTTGATCATAAAATCCCCTTTATTCAATCTCTACACTAGTATCACATTTTTCACCATGAAGAAAGATGAGCAATTTATTGAGGGATTCCATCGATTTTATTAATAATGATTATAAATTTGTAACGTATTCTTTCGTGGAGTCATAGAAAGAGACCCTTCGGCCCATTAAGTCTGTGCCAATCATAAAACACCCTCTTTTATCCTCATTCTACCCTAACCCAGTATTCCTATCATAGACACAAAAAACTGGAGTAACTCAGCGGGACAGACGGCATCTCTGTAGAAAAGGAATAGGTGATGTTTCGAGTCGAGACCCTTCTTCAGACCAGAAGAAGGATCTTGACCCGAAACGTCACTAATTCCTTTTCTCCAGAGATGCTGTCCAACCTGCTGAGTTACTCCAGTTTTTTTGTGTCTATCTTCGGTTTAAACCAGTATCAGTGGTTGCTCCCTACCAATATTCCTGTCAGTTTACTCCTGGACTCTACACATTAATTTATAGTTGGTCAATTAACCTCCCAGCCTGCCGTTTTATGTAATGTTGGAAGAGACTGGAGCACCTGGAGGAATCTCAGGCAGTCACAGGGAGAACATGCAAACTCCACGTAGACAGCATCTGATGTCGACACTGGACCTGCTGCATTGCAGGAGTTGTGAGGCTGCAGCTCTGCTTTCCATGATCAGAAAATTATCACGTTGCTAATTCTGTCCTTCCTCATTTGTTTTGCCTTTCTTATTTTACTTACAGCTAACTTTTTCTCGTCCCTCCAGAGTGATTTTCTTTGGTGGCTACGGTTACCAACCTCTAGAGAAGTGCCATGGATCGTTTGAATTTGATGAATCATCGTTTTTGGTAAGTAGTTTAACACATTGTTTTGACATTGTCTTCTTTTAGACGGGATTGCAGTGAGATGAAACCATTGACATTTTTCCTCCAGAACGCAGGTCGCCCGAGAGGCTGGAACAATCACGTCCACTTCATTGATCTTGAAACTTTCACGTGGAACCAGCCCGTCACCAAGGTATCCATTCCCGTCACTGCACACAAACAGGAAATGTACGAAATCTGAAATTAAAATGATAATGTGTGCTGTTGTATTAAAACAGGGAAAGCCCCCTACGCCTCGAGCAGCTCATGCTTGTGCCACCATTGGAAACCGCGGCTACGTGTTTGGAGGAAGGTATCAGGTATGGGATTTGATTACCTATCCAACTAAGCCCATAGTTGAAGGTACACAAAAATGCTGGAGAAACTCAGCGGGTGCAGCAGCATCTATGGAGCGAAGGAAATAGGTAACGTTTCGGGCCGAAACCCTTCTTCAGACTGATAGGGGGTGGGGAGAAGAAAGGATAAAAGGAAAAAGGCGGAGGAGGAGCCCGAGGGCTGGGGGAGGGGAGGAGACAACCAGATGGCTGATGAAGGGGAGGGGACAGCAAGGGCTAGCAGAATTGGGAGAATTCAATGTTCAAGCCCCCAGGATGTAGACTGCCCAAGCGGAATATGAGGTGCATTTCCTCCAATTTACGGTGTTGCTCGCTGTGGCCATGGAGGAGACCCAGGACAGAGAGGTCAGATACGGAATGGGAGGGGGAGTTGAAGTGCTGAGCCACCGGGAGGTCAGGTTGGTTATTGCGGAATAGTTGAGCTTAGTTTAGAGATACAGCTCAGAAACAGGTCCTTTGACCCACCGAGAGCGTGCGGACCAGTGATCACCCCGTATACTAGTGCTATCTTACACAATTTACAATTTTACCGAAACCAATTAGCCAACAAACCTGCACTTCTTTGGAGTGTGGGAGGAAACCGGAGCTACCCCACGTAGTCACGGGGAGAACGTACAAACTCTGTACAGACAGCACCCGTAGTTAGGATTGAACCCGGGTCTCTGGCGCTGTGAGCCAGGAGCTCTACCGCTGCGCCGCAATGATAACATTGGAAATGTTGCATTTGGTAGAAATATTGGGCAGATCTTCCTACTTGCTTAGATTGGCACTGGCTGCCTTGGGGCTGGGTAACTGTCCAGCATCAGTGCAGTTTCCTGTTGGTCTCGACATCCTGAGATCCACCCTGCTCCCTCCTCAGCCCCACTCCCACCTCCTACTTCCCACAGAGTTCTCCGTAACGTTCACTGGAGCAGTGAAAAGGAATGTTTTTAAAAACTGATTTTGGACCTTAAAAACAGAAACGCTCTTAAAAGAAATGAATCCATCTTAGCTTTAAAATAAAGCCTCTCTTGCCTTTCCCCCAGCAATACATTGCTCCTGTTAATTTAAATGGGGTTGCTGTCATTGTGCTGGCTGTAAACTGGTGCAGGTACAACACCTAGATTTGCCCTCCTTATTTTCTTCTTAAGTATGCACCCCAGTTCCTGAAACTGGGATGCACTTGATCCCAGCTGCATATATCTGTCCTGTGCCTCCTTTACCCTGCCCAAAGCCTCATTTTCTCTTGTGCCTCTCTAACAGCCCTTAAGGGGCTGTCCCACTTGGGCAACCTAATTGGCGAGTCTAGAAGAGTTTGAAAATATGACATGTTGAAGACCTCCTTCGACTATGTAAAAGACCTCTTTCGACCTCCTTCGAAGACCAAGTTTGACTAGCTACGACTAACTTCGGGAAAATTGGACACCGGATAGTGTAGAGTGAAGACGACCTCCTTTGATCTCCTTTGACCTCCCTTTGACTATGATGAAGACTATCTACGACTACCTTCGACTACCCTCGATTACCTACGACGAACATGCTGACGTACTATGACCTACTACGACTAAACCTACGAGTAAAAAAAGTATCGATTTTTCCCATGGCAACCTTTTTTTACTCGCGGGCATTTTTTTAACGTATTGAAAATAATGCCGCAACCTAGCCGAGGCCTCGAGTACGCGGAGACCACTCTCGAGCATGAAGGAGAGTTACGAAGACCTACGACCTTGTGTCGACCATGCTGCGAGTATGAGTCGAAGGCAAACTTGCCAGAACTCGCGGATTAGGTCGCCCAAGTGGGACAGGCCCTTTAAGCACCACAGTTGTGTCTCCTTCCATCACCACCCCTGGCACCACTCTCTTTGTCGAAAAAAACTTGCCCTGCACATCTCTTTTAAACGTTTCCCATCTGACTTTAAAGCAATGCCCTCTAATATTTGACATTTCCACACTGGGGAATAAATTCTGATTACGTACCTTATCTGTACCTCTTCTGATTTTATAAACATGTAAAAAACTTCTATCAGGTCTCCCCTCCACCTCCGACTCACCAGAGAAAACAATCCTAGTTTTTCCGACTGCTCGTTACAGCTAATACCCTCCTCTGCACCCTCTCCAAAGTCTCCACATCCTTCCTGTAATGGTGTGACCAGAACTGCACACAAAACCCAAATGCAGCCTAACCAACATTTCATAAAGCTGCAGAGGCCGGCGCCTGTCGGCAGCGCCTCTTTTTGTCCTGTTAAGTAGATGTCTTGGTTTTAGTTTTTATATTATTTTTAGCTGTGTATAAGTGGGGGGCGGGGGGGAAACTTTTAATCTCTTCCCTGGACGGGGACCCGACTTTTCTGATGTACTCTGCTTTCCATCAATTCTCTCCAAGGATGCCAGGACCAACGACCTTCATTACCTTGACCTGGATACGTGGGAATGGAATGAAGTGTAAGTTTCATATTTTACATTGTTGATTATCAATCCATCTGAATGAACTCCGCACATTCACACTCAGCAATATCCTCAGCAACTAAGGGTCCGCAGCCCCAACCCACGTAAACAAGTCACCGTGTCAGGGTTTTTTGGGGATTTGAGATATTTTTAGATACTCCCAGGGATCGCTATGGGTAGGACAGCTCGGATATCGAGCATGTTTTTAGGTAGTTGTTTGTAAAATTTATATCAAACGGTTTCTATTCATATTCAGCAGTACACAAGAAAGGCCTAAAAATTAGATGCTAAGATGTCAACATTGTAGTATCAGTTAAAGAACTTGCTATTTTCTCGTTTGTGTTTTCCATTGTCCTAATTTTGCTGCAATAAGATTTGTAAATATCTCTTTAAATTCAATTAGCATTGTCACTGCTGAGCATATTTTCCGAGGATGTTTCCAGGACTCGAGGGTCTGAGCTATTGGGAGAGGTTGGGGAGCCTAGGACTTTATTCCTTGGGGCGCAGGAGGCTGAGGGGTGATCTTATAGAGGTGTATAAGGTCATGAGGAGAATAGCTGGGGTGAATGCACAGAATCTTTTACCCAGGGTAGGGAGGGATGAAGAAGCAGAGGACATTGGTTAAAGATGAGAGAGGCAAGATTGAATTGGAATCTGAGGGGCAACTTTTTCACACAGTGGGTAGTGGGTTTATGGAACGAGTTGTCAGAGGAGGTAGTTGAGGCAGGGACTATAACAACATTCAAAAGACATTTGGACAGGTACATGGATAGGAAAGGTTTAGAGGGATATTGGGATAAATGTGAGCAGGTGGGACTAGTATAGACGGGGCAGCTTGGTGGATGGGCAAGTTGGGCCGAAGGGCCTGTTTCTGTGCTATCGGACTCTATGAGTCCAACAATGTGCTAGATGAGCAAGTGAAAGTGCTCACCTCAGCTACTCTTGAAGCCAACAACTTCCTACTGTTAAAGGTTTTGATAAATGTAGTTTTGGTTTACGCGAGTGTCTAGACTTCAGTGAATCTCTGCGGATCCGTTGGGAACATTGTCTATCATTCAAAACTTTTATTTGCTAGGGTCCAGTCACCTGAGCAGATCCCTGTTGGCCGCTCTTGGCATTCACTCACTACAATTTCAAATGATCATCTCTTCCTGTTTGGAGGTTTCACAACTGACAAACATCCGTTAAGTATGTTTCATTCTTATTTTGCTACATAAATCATTTACTGGGTGAGGATTTTTATAGACGGTAGTTAAAATTGAGGTTTTCTTTTAAAATTTAATATAATCCGTGGCTTTCCCCCTCTAGATAATCATGCTTGTGTTTCTGCTGTGATTGATTAGATGGGTGACATTATTTTTCTGCAAATCACTTGGCTACATCCTTTTCAACTGTTAACATTTAATTTATAGACACAAAAAGCTGGAGTAACTCAACGGGACAGGCAGCATCTCTGGAGAGAAGGAATGGACGACGTTTCGGGTCGAGACCCATTCCTTCTCTCCAGAGATGCTGCCTGTCCCGCTGAGTTACTCCAGCTTTTTCTGTCTATCTTTGGTTTAAACCAGCATCTGCAGTTCCTTCCTAAACATTTAATTTATGATGGCAACTTTTAAGGATAACCTTTTTTAGATATAGAGTGCAGCTGCAAATACCTAGGCACCTCATTCCTTGTTTGTTAAATATTTACAATCATGTTTTACACCTTATATGTAAAATAATGTACTTTATAGAGATAACAAATACAGGGTTGCTTTACGATATTACAGTTGTGCAGAACCATCTTGTGTTGCGGCGATATGATCAGTCTGAATTGATAAAAGGAAATTGCATTTTGTAAATTGTTACATACTAATGTGTGTCAGGAATTCACCATTAATTATACAAATTAATTGTTTTTAGGTGATGCTTGGATATACAGTTTGAGCAAGAACGAGTGGTTAAAGGTAGAACACAATTATGCAGACAAGCCAAGGTAAATGGTATGATCCTGGGACAGGGATATAGTTGCTTCTCAATGGCGCAGTTGGCTGTCGTCAGCTTTCACTCTCTGAAGCCTTTCTTTCTGGTGCATTTTTTATACCATTTATGGGCCTGTCCCACTTTGCGATTTTATGGCCGATGTCGCCTAAAAACCGTCAAGCAGTATGACAGGATACGACACAGCCGTGTCAAGGTACGGCACTCCGCGTCACCCATTTCCACGCGTCGCCATAGGACGGCATGCGGCAGCATGCGACAGCATAGAACAGCGCCTGCGACATCACAGCCGGCAAGCGGCGTCAATGTATGTCCACCCGCGACACAATACGGCAAGATACGACAGGTAGCGTCATCTGGGGCACGTGACGTCATTTGATTAACCAGCTTCCCTACAAAAGGGGTTGCAGGGTGCTATTCTGCACATTGACTATTGTAAATCATCACCTGAGACAATATAAGATTAACACACATCTTTAATCAGCACTGTAACTTGGCAGCATTAAAAGACAAGGTGTTGTCAGTTCATCCTAACTGCTTCAACTGCCGGTGCTGGGAATGGGCGTTAGTATAAGTGTTATAATGGGGTGGAGTTAGTGATGCTGGCTAAGTGTGATTGGTTCACATGCATCATCAATCTACATCCTTCCCCCTAAAGATTAAATGTGGAAAGGAAGTGTATTAAACATACTCGCCATATCTGTCTGGTAGTCTACTAACACGGCCCGAGCGCGTGCGGACCCAACCATCCCCTCCCTCCACTGAAGGATTAGGCGGAGAGGCTGAAGGTGAAAATCGCACGGGAGAGGCTTGTGGTGACCGAGAGGAGAAACATGCGGTAGGTGTAACCCCATGGTTAGTGGAGACCGAGAGACGTGGGGGGGTGCAAGGCATGCGGGGACGGGCGGGAGACACTGCAAAAGGCGGCTGGAACTGGAGCGGCGGAGCATAGGGATCAGCAGGCGGTGGTCGGGGCTCCTTCACAGCAAGCAGGTGCTGTCGACTTCTCCGGTATACCGCTCCCTCACAGTCCACAAGGTACGATCGCGGCTCATCAGTCAGGCGTACAACAGTGCCCAGACGAGAATGTCCAGTTGAAGTTCGTAGACGAACGACCTGGCCCGGCAGTAGAGGCTTGAGTGGTCGGCTGGAACTGTTGTATGACCGTTTCTAGATGTCGTGCTTCTCTTGGAGACATTGCTGGATAGTGGCGGGCTTCATCACCCGAGGGACCAGCTGCTGTTGTGCGATCGGGACCGGAGACCTCGTCACTCTCGACAGCAGACGCTGCTGTGGTGGTGACCCCAAGGTTCCGTCTCTGGCGATATTTCTGAGATTCAAGAGATCGAGATAGACGTCTGACTTTGAAATGCGCGCTCCCTCCAGCAAGTGCTTGGCGCTTCTGACAGCGCGTTCAGCGAGTCCATTACTCTGTGGATACTCGGGACTGCTTGTGACGTGCTGGAAGTTCCATCGGTCTGCGAAAAGCTTGAACAAGTGGCTGGTGAACTGTCGACCGTTGTCGGTTCTCAGGATGACAGGAGCGCCATAGACTGAGAAGTGTCTTTTCAGCTTCTTGATGACCATCTCAGACGTGAGGGAGGTCAGTTGGTCAAGTTCAAGCCAGTTGGAAAAAGAGTCGACCAGAACGAGGTAGTGCTTACCGCACAATTCGAAAATGTCCGCAGCCAGCTGGTGGAGGTTGTTGCAGAAGGGGTTGCCGCTGCTGATGAGGCGCAAGATTGTTGCAAGTGGGGCAGGAGGCTACGTGGTCCCGGATGTACGTGGCCTTCCGGGCCGTTAGAACAGATCCCGGGTGCGTACCAGTGTGGAGTCGGCTCCTGGGTGACCGCTGTGAACCTCTTTGAAGTATTCGTCTTGTAGCGATGAAGGTATCACTACCTTGTACGACAACACCATCCTGAAGCACCAGTTCATCACGGACCAAGAAGTACGGCTGCACCTCTGTGGGCGTGTTGGATTGTTTGTCTGGCCAGCCTGTTTTGATGATGGATGAGAGGGCTTGAAACGTATCATCATTAGCAGTGTGCGCAGCCAGAATGCGCAGTTGCTTACTGGAGATTAGATTGACACTGAGAACCGTGAAATTCTCCCGTTCACGGGGGTGTTGTTCGCAAGATGCTCGAGGAGCACGAGAGAGTGTGTCAGCGACATGCATGTCCTAACCCTTTGTGTAGGTAATAGAGAAGTCGTACCGCTGCAGCTGCATCATCATGCGCTGCAAACGAGCTGGCGCGGCATGGATAGGCTTGTTCAGGATTGTCACCAGTGGTTGGTGGTCCGTCTCAACCGTGAACGTGTTGCCATGGACGAAGTCGTGGAATTTGGAGCAGGCAAAGACGACAGCCAGCAGTTCCTTTTCGATTTCCGCGTAGTGCTGCTCCGTGTCGGTCATGGTGCGAGAGGCATACGCGACAGGTAGTAGGGTGCCATCATCAGACGGTTGCAAACAGGCTGCGCCAAGCCCGAATTTTGAGGCATCGCAGGTGATCGCCACCGGACGTTTCAGGTCAAAAAAAGTCAGGGTCGGTGCACTGGTCAGTTTGGATTTTAGAACATCAAAGGCATCCTGGTGTTGCTGGAACCATGACCATGCAGTGTCTTTTTTGGTCAGCTGCCGCAGTGTGGAGCTTAGTTCGCTGAGGTTCGGTATGAACTTTCCGAGATAGTTTACCATGTCCAGGAAACGATGCAGGCCTTTCACTTCAGTGGGTGCAGGCATTTCTGTGATGGCAGTAGTTTTCTTCGGATCGGGTTTGAGGTCATCAGGGGTGAAGATGTGGCCGACGTAGGTGACCACTGGAACCCTGAACTTGCACTTGTCAGGATTGAGCTTGAGGTTGATCTTGACAGCCGATCCAAAATGAGCCTGAGATTGTGGTCGTGTTCCGCTGCGTCTTTCCCATAGATGAGGATATCGTCGACAATAATGGCACAAGGCAGATCCTCAAATAATTGCTCCATAGTTCTTTGGAAGACTTCACTGGCGGAGTTGATCCCGAATGGCATTCTCAGAAACTTATATCTGCCGAATGGGGTGGCAAATGTGGTGAGGTTAGATGACTTCTTGTCCAGCGGTATCTGCCAGAATGAGTTCTTTGCATCTAGGACAGAAAATAGGGTGGCCGTTCCGATCTTTGCCGCAACATCCTCTACTGTCTTCATGGGATGGTGTGGGCGCTTAATGGCAGTGTTCAGGTCTTTGGGATTAATGCACAGGCGGATTTCATTCTTTCCCTTCTTGACTGTGGCAACCATGGTTGAGACCCAGTCGGTGGGGTCGCTGACTGCTTCAATCACGCCTTTGGAGACCATGTCCTTCAGCATAGAGTGAACCCTGTCAGTCATGGCAAATGACAATCGGTGCGGGGGTCGGATCACGGGTGTCACCTCGGGGTCAGTAATAATCTTGTAGGACACAGGCAACTTGCCTAGGTTGTTGTCGAAGAGACCAGGGAATTCACTCAGTGGATCAAAAGAAACTTGCATTGTGGACAGTTTTGTCAAAGGAAATTAGCCCCAGTTCCTGACAGGCATGATTGCCAAGCAGAGTAACTGAATTAAAGTTCAACACGTAGAAGGTCAATTCCCTCGTTGTTTCCTTCAGTACACATTTCAAGTTAGTTTTGCCCAGAGGAACCAGCACCTCCCCTCCAAAAGCATGTAAAGTGGATGCGTCCTTGACAAGTGGCTCGCTAGCTCTAATCTTGTTAAACAGGTTGATTGACATAGTGTTGACCTTTGCCCCAGTATCCAATTTAGTGCCAAAAACAACATTGTTTACAGATATCGTCACTAGGATCAGAATTCCTGGCAGCAGCATGCTGTAACGTGTAAACAGTCGGGTCGTCTTGCGAGTTAATTGGGCAGTTGGGAAAGTTTCGAGCTGGAATTGGGGAGGCAGTGTGTTGCTGTCTCGTTGCAAAAAATTGAGATTAGACTTGTGACTGGGCGCATTCTTTCCTCGGGCCCAGATCTGGCCTAGTTTACGCAGCAAGACATTAGGGTAAGTAGGAGATTCCGCCGGTGTAATTACCTGGTCATTGGCATCACGGATAGCCGGAGCATAACGGAATGTTCTGGATCGACGAAGGGCACCTGGGCCCGCAAGGTTGAGCAGGAGCGAGGCCTTGACAGCATCTGGTTCATTTCGGTGTACAATGTTCATGTAGTGCTGGTAATCTATTTCAAACGTAGCCCAGCGTTCGCTGATGTCCGCATCAAAGACAAGAGGGTCAGGCTTTCAACAAGAAGAAGCCATCGTAAAGAAAGCAAAACTCACAAAAGACAAAATAAAAACCGTTATACAGGAGGAGTGGATAAGACCACTTCTGACACCATGTAAATCATCACCTGAGACAGTATAAGATTTACACACATCTTTAATCAGCACTGTAACTTGGCAGCATGCTTCAATTGCCGGTGCTCGGAATGGGCGTTAGTATAAGTGTTATAATGGGGTGGAGTTAGTGATGCTGGCTAAGTGTGATTGGTTCACATGCATCATCAATCTACAACTATCATGGAGCAACCACAGATTGCATCGCTGTTAGTACAACAACAACAAAGACTTCTGCTTGCAGCAGCCCTTGTGCTTACAGATCATCCAGGCAGTAGTGCAACAGGAAACGGGAGGAAGAAGCCCAGGAAGAGGTCTGTGGGGACGAGGTCTTTGTTCCTGATGAGACCCACTTTAGGCCAGTATGAGACCATGATGACTGATCTCCAGCGAGAAGATGAGGCCTACTTTAGAAACTTCACCAGGATTCCCCCTGCTTGCTCAGGAGCTGAAGACGTGAGTCGGTCCTCTTCTGGAGAAAAAGGACACCTTCATGCGGAAGCCACTGGAACCAGGCCTGCGCCTGGCCATCATCCTCCGCTACCTGGCATCAGGAGATTCCTACCTCTCCTACAACTTTCGTGTGGCACTCAACACCATCAGCAAGGTTGTCCGAGAGACCTGTGACGCCATCAACAATGCATATGAAGAAGAAATAATTGACTGCCCCAGTACACCAGAGGAGAGTGGCGCACGGCTTTCAAACCAGATGGAGCTTCCTGCACACATGTGGGGCAGTCGACAGGAAGCATGTGGCCATCCGCTGTCCACCCAGGGGACATTCTGTGTACTTCAACTACAAGAAGTTCCATTCCATCGTACTCCTTGCTGTGGTGGATGCAAACTACAACTTCCTGTTTGTGGATGTGGGCACACCTGGCAGTGTCACAGATGGTGGGATCTGGAGAGAGACCTCCCTTGGGAAGAAGGAAGAGCAGGCTTTCCTGATCCAGAACCTCTGCCAGGAGAATTCAACCCTAACATCCCCTACACACTGGTTGATGATGACACCTTCCCACTCTGGTCATGGATGATGAGGCCATACCCTCACAGGCAGATGTCAAGGGAGCAGAGGATCTTCAACTACAGGCTGTCCAGGGCTGAGGGTCGTTGAAAACGCCTTTGGCATCCTCACCAGCAGATTCAGATGCTTGCTGACTACGATGGAGCAAGAGCCCAAGAATGTGGAGACCATTGTCTACGAGCATGTGTCCTCCACAACCTGATCCCTACCAGAAGTGCAGCAGCAGCAGCCATGGTGGAGGGTGACCGAGTGGACAACCAGACAGGCAACATCACACCAGGCTCATGGAGAACTGGAGGACAGGTTGCACTGATGGTGGGACTGGAGAGATTGCCAGGAAACACCTCCAACAAGAGAGCTAAGGACTAGAGAGACCATCTCCGCACTTACTACAACTCCGAAAAAGGCAGTGTACCGTGGGAGAACGACATGATCTGAAGACCAGCAGCAAACAGCCCACACCACAAACAGAGGACCACCACTCCAGGAACTGATCTAAATAAATGAGGATTTATATATGTGAAATTAATACCATGACTAAAAACACTGAGAAGTGAGAAGATCTCATATAAAATCTTCATAGAAATGTCAAGAATTTAAAAGCAATAAAATGCTTATGTCTGTTTTTTCTTTTATTGACCACATTATATGACATTATATGACAAGTTTTGCATTTCAATGCAGTTCAATGTTTGTGTGTGTTTTATTGATGTAAATAAATGATGATTTATATATGTGAAATTAATTCCATGATTAACAATACTGAGAAATGAGAAGATCATCCCACATTAAATTTTCATAGAAATGTCAAGAATTGTATTGATAGTCGAACAAACAGCTTTTTTCACAACGCAAAAAGGTTGCGAATCCCAATCTACAGCAGATCTAGCGACTGCAACAGGAGCAGGAGCAGGAGCAGGAGCAGGAGCAGCATCCTCCTGGATCTCAATCTGCTGAACCTGCGTCTCCCCCTGCATGGCTGGTTTTCGTTGTGCTTTGCTCTTCTGGTGAGCCCTGCTTCTATTGGGTGCCATTTTCCGATCTTCTCCATTGCAAGTGAAAAAAGTTTTGAAAGTCGGCGCACTATATACCCGCGTGATCACGTGGTGCGGCGCTCAAATGACGCGTCGTGACGCCGCGATGCATCGTTGTCACATAGTGACGCACAATGCCGCACAATAAATCAGCGGTCACCACGCGCCACCCGTACGTCATCGTGCGAAAGGGCGCACGACATAAGACACGCAGATGTGGCGGCAAGATTTTGAACATTCCAAAATCCTGGGGCGGCAGGGAGGCACCGCGCGTCACTACATGCGTCACCACGCGTCACGACCCGACCACGACGTGACAACCTCTTTTCAGGCTATTGCCTGAAATGTCGCCCAAGTAGGACAGGCCCTTTAGACAACAATCTTGCCTATCAAGAATATATATCCTTAAGAAAAACACAAAATGCGAGACGTTTCCTTGACTACTGCTTAATAACTGCGAAAAAACGTATACTTAAATTCTGTAAAAAGATAACAGTTCCCACAGTGAAGATGTGGATCACAGAGACACTACATTTAGAAAACATAAGGCTTGTTTGGCTGATAAATCAGACCAATTTTCCAAAACATGGTCTCCTTTCACTGAATTTCTTCAACAATAGAATGGTTGAACACAAATTCAAAACCGAGGCTTGTGTTGGATGAGCGTGGGGGGGAAGGGAAGGATAGTGGGACATATCTCTTTTTTTTCCTTTTCTCTTTTTTTCTCTCACTTTTTGGGTAGTTCAGGGGTCTTTTATTCTCTCTTTTGTATCTTTCTTCTTTTTCTTCATTCTTTCCTTTTTACTTTTTTCCCCAGATTCATTTATCAGTTTATAAAATGTTAAAAATGAAGCTGTACGAAAATTGTATAATTGTTATGCCGATTGCTTTATTCTTGTACAATTGCTTCTAATAAAATAAAAAAAATTAAAAAAAAGAAAGAAAGACACAAAATGCTCAGCAGGACAGGCAGCATCACTGGAGAGAAGGAATCGGTGACGTTTCGGTTCGAAACCCTTCTTCAGACTGAATCGCCATCCGAGATGTTACCCATTCCTTCTATCCAGAGATGCTGCCTATCCTGCTGAGTTACTCCAGCATTTTGTGTCTATCTTTGGTGTAAACCAGCATCTGCATTCCCTATATATATATTCTTGTTTTTATTTTTTGCAATGTAAAATGGTATTTACAATTATCCAAATTAATTTTTTAAAGTTGGATATTGTTGAATTTTCATCAAAGTTGAAGTTGCCAGCTGGTTAATTTTATTATTTTAATCAACGTACTAAAGCCACCTTTGGGTCAACAAACTCCTGCAGTCTTTGGTAGAACCCTGTTCTGTTGAAATTGAATGTTGGGGATCAGACAATGGAGCTAATATCCATAGTAGAGATTTCAAGTTGCTGCAATTACTGTTGCATGGTTATCTATAGAATAGATCGAGGATCAGGGGTATGGAAGGGTTTTGTTGTGGCCATCTGATGTGTTGAGTCCGTTGAACTAACTACTTGTGATTAAATGGTTGGAGCAACCAGACATAAAGTGGAGTTATTGACAAACTATCCATGAACATTGTTTTAAACCTCTTCTCCTAGTAGATTCTTGTTGTGCACTTTTCCGATTCTTGTGTCAGCATTTAACTCACCAGGTTCCACAGCAGCCAGAATTCGATTCCAAGAACAAGACCAGTGGAGCAGTGGGTAGAGCTGCTGCCTCACTGTCCCAGAGACCCAGGTTTGATCCTGACCTCGGGTGCTGTCTGTGTGGCATTTGCACGTTCTCCCTGAGACTGCGTGGGTTTCCTCCTGGTGCTCCGGTTTCTTCCTACATCCCAAAGACATGTGGGTTTGTAGGTTAATTGGCCGTTGTAAATTGCCCCGAGTTTGCAGGGAGTGGATGAGAGAGTGGGATAACATAGAACTAGTGTGAATGGGTGATCGATGATCAACATGGGCTGGTCAGTT
Organism: Malacoraja senta; assembly: GCA_038087875.1. Classification (NCBI taxonomy): domain Eukaryota; kingdom Metazoa; phylum Chordata; class Chondrichthyes; order Rajiformes; family Rajidae; genus Malacoraja; species Malacoraja senta. The sequence goes on from CM075978.1 coordinate 65,509,513, forward strand.
TCCATCTTCAATCAAATATAAAGCAGAGAAATATACCCTTCAGCCTGACTTGTCCATGCTGACTAAGCTGCAAAATCCATCTCTTTGTACTTTGCCTACAGCTGACTCGTATCCCTCCAAACCTTTCCCATCCATGTACCTGTCAGTGTTAAATGTCATAATTATACATGCCTTTATGGTAGCAAAAGCAGGAAGGCAGATTACTATCTAAATGGCGTCAAGTTGGGAAAAAGGGAAGTACAATGGGATCTGGGGGTCCTTGTACATCAGTCTATGAAAGTAAGCATGCAGGTACAGCAGGCAGTGAAGAAAGCAAATGGCATGTTGGCCTTTATAAAAATAGGAATCGAATATAGGAGCAAAGAGTTGTACAGAGGTACACAAAAATGCTGGAGAAACTCAGCGGGTGAAGCAGCATCTATGGAGCGAAGGAAATAGGCAACGTTTCGGGCCGAAACCCTTCTTCAGACTGATAGGGGGTGGGGAGAAGAAAGGAAAAAAGGAAAAAAGGCGGAGGAGGAGCCCGAGGGCTGGGGGATGGGAGGAGACAACCAGAGGGCTGATGAAGGGGAGGTGGGAGAGTTGGGAGAACTCAATGTTCATGCCCCCAGGATGTAGACTGCCCAAGCGGAATATGAGGTGCATTTCCTCCAATTTCCGGTGTTGCTCACTGTGGCCATGGAGGAGACCCAGGACAGAGAGGTCAGATACGGAATGGGAGGGGGAGTTGAAGTGCTGAGCCACCGGGAGGTCAGGTAGGTTATTGCGGACCGACCGGAGGTGTTCGGCGAAACGATCGCCAAGCCTCCGCTTGGTCTCACCGATATAGATCAGCTGACATCTAGAGCAGCGGATGCAACAGATGAGGTTGGAGGAGATGCAGGTGAATCTCTGTCGCACCTGGAACGACTGCTTGGGTCCTTGAATGGAATCGAGGGGGGAGGTGAAGGGACAAGTGTTGCATCTCTTGCGGTTGCAAGGGAAAGTACCCAGGGAGGGGGTGGTACGGGAGGGAAGGGAAGAATTGACAAGGGAGTTACGGAGGGAGCGGTCTTTGCGGAAGGCAGACATGGGGGGAGATGGGAAGATGTGGCGAGTGGTGGGGTCACGTTGGATGTGGCGAAACTGACGGAGGATCACTTGTATGTGATGGCTGGTGGGGTGAAAGGTGAGGACTAGGGGGACTCTGCCCTTGTGAGTGGGGGGATGGGGAGAGAGAGCAGTGTTGCGGGGTATGGCAGAGACCCTGGTGCGAGCCTCATCTATGGTGGAGGAGGGGAACCCCCGTTCCCTGAAGAATGAGGACATTTCGGATGCCCTGGTGTGGAACGCCTCATCCTGGGAGCAGATGCGGCGTAGACGGAGGAATTGGGAGTGGGGGATGGAGTCCTTACAGGAAGCAGGGTGGGAAGAAGTGTAGTCCAGATAGCCATGGGAGTCGGTAGGTTTGTAGTGGATGTCGGTATGAAGTCTATCACCTGCGATGGAGATAGTGAGGTCAAGGAATGGTAGGGAAGTGTCGGAAATGGTCCAGGTGTATTTGAGTGCCGGATGGAAGTTGGTGGTGAAGCGGATGAACTCAGTCAGTTGTGTGTGGGTGCAGGAGGTGGCACCAAAACAGTCATCGATGTAGCGGAGGTAGAGGTCGGGGATGGGTCCCTGGTACGTATTGAACAAGGATTGAACAAGGATTCCAAATACAAGGCGTAGCTATGGGCACACGCAATGGGCCCCAGCTATGCCTGCCTCTTTGTCGGGTACGTAGAACAATCATTGTTCAATACATACCAGGGCCCCATCCCCGACCTCTACCTCCGCTACATCGATGTCCCCTCCCCTTCATCAGCCCTCTGGTTGTCTCCTCCCATCTCCCAGCCCTCGGGCTCCTCCTCCGCCTTTTTTCCTTTCTTCTCCCCACCCCCTATCAGTCTGAAGAAGGGTTTCGGCCTGAAACGTTGCCTATTTCCTTCGCTCCATAGATGCTGCTGCACCCGCTGAGTTTCTCCAGCATTTTTGTGTACCTTCGATTTTCCAGCATCTGCAGTTCCTTCTTTAATTCTTTAACACGAGTTGTACAGAGCCCTTGTGAGACCACACCTGTAGTATTGTGTGCAGTTTTGGTCCCCTAATTTGAGGAAGGACATTCTTGCTATTGAGGGAGTGCAGCATAGGTTTACATGGTTAATTCCCGGGATGGCGGGACTGTCATATGCTGAGAGAATGGAGCAGCTGGGCTTGTACACTCTGGAGTTTAGAAGGATGAGAGGAGATCTCATTGAAACATATAAGATTGTTAAGGGCTTGGACACGCTAGAGGCAGGAAACATGTTCCCGATGTTGGGGGAGTCCAGAACCAGGGGCCACAGTTTAAGAATAAGGAGTAAGCCATTTAGAACGGAGACGAGGAAACACTTTTTCTTACAGAGAGTGGTGAGTGTGGAATTCTCTGCCTCAGAGGGCGGCGGAGGCAGGTTCTCTGGATGCTTTCAAGAGAGAGCTAGATAGGGCTCTTTAAAATAGCGGAGTCGGGGGATATGGGGAGAAGGCAGGAACGGGGTACTGATTGGGGATGATCAGCCATGATCACATTGAATGGCAGTGCTGGCTCGAAGGGCCAAATGGCCTACTCCTGCACCTATTGTCTATTGTCTTTACCACTTCATCTGGCATCTCAGTCCACATTCACACCACCCTCTGTGTGGAAAATGTTGGCCCTCTGGTCCTTTTATAAATCTTTCCCTCTAGTTTAAAATTCCTCCAGTCTGGGGAAATGTTGTGGCCATTATCCTTAAATATGCTCCATATGATTTTATATACTGTACCTCCATAAGGTCACCCCTCAGCCTCCCACGCCCCAGGCCAGGTAACATCCTCGCATGTCTTATGTTACTCCAGCACTTTGTATCTGTTTTGTAAGCAGCATCTGCAGTTCCTTGAGTCTACATTGTAGGGCAGCTGTTACACATTTGGGGAGCGGTGAAATCATAAAGGGATTGGAAAGTGCAAAAGTGTGTTTTAAAACCTAGGCACTGCTGCACTGGGAGGTAATGCTGACAGTAAAATGCAGACAGAGCGATGGTGCCATTACTCGTGTCTGGGCTAGTTTGGCAACTATTTTAAACCCAGCAGTGACCCCTAAACATCTGCAAGGTGATTTGTTTTGAAGGCTTCTGATTACGGGAGGAATTAAAATGGGTGAAGAAATGGCAGATGAAATTTAATCCAGTCAAGTGTGACATGTTGCACTTTGGGTGGTCAAATACAAGAGGAAAGTATACAGTAAATGGCAGAACACTATGAGTATTAGTTAGGTACACAAAAATGCTGGAGAAACTCAGCGGGTGCAGCAGCATCTATGGAGCGAAGGAAATAGGTAACGTTTCGGGCCGAAACCCTTCTTCAGACTGATAGGGGGTGGGGAGAAGAAAGGAAAAAAGGAAAAGGAGGAGGAGGAGCCCGAGGGTTGGGGGAGGGGAGGAGACAACCAGATGGCTGATGAAGGGGAGGGGACAGCCAGGGCTAGCAGAATTGGGAGAATTCAACGTTCAGGCCACCAGGGTGTAGACTGCCCAAGCGGAATATGAGGTGCATTTCTCCAATTTACGGTGTTGCTCGCTGTGGCCATGGAGGAGACCCAGGACAGAGAGGTCAGATACGGAATGGGAGGGGGAGTTGAAGTGCTGAGCCACCGGGAGTTCAGGTTGGTTATTGCGGACCGACCGGAGGTGTTCGGCGAAACGATCGCCAAGCCTCCGCTTGGTCTCACCGATGTAGATCAGCAAGTATTAGTTACTTGGGGATTTTGAGGTGCAAGTCCAGAGCACCTCTAAAAAAGCAACACAGGTGGATAGGGTGGTAAAGAAGGCGCACAACATTGATTGGGATATTGAGTATAAAAACTGACAAGCCACATTCCAACTGTGTAAAACTTCTGTTGAAGCCACTTTATAAGTACAGGTCTGGTCACCATGCTGCAGGAAGGATGGGGAGGCTCTCGAGAGGGTGCAGAGGCAGTTTGCCATGATGCAAAGGGAACTGCAAAAGACTATTATTAATTGTTATTTGCACTATATTTGGTATTTATTGAACTTTTTCTTTTTTGCCCCGTTAGATAGATAGATAGATAGATAGATAGATAGATAGACATTTATTGTCACATACACCAATTGGTGTAGTGAAATTTGACTTGCCATGCAGCACACAAATAAAGATTACATCAAAGAATTTAACAATAAACATAAAAACATCCCCCCACAATGGTTCCCACTGTGGGGGAAGGCAGCAAAGTCCAGTCCCATCCCCAGTTCACCCATAGTCGGGCCTATTGAGGCCTCTGCAGTCGCCGATACGGCAGCCCGATGCCTCAGGCCCTCTCGCCGGATGATGAAGCTCCGGCGTCGGGTGAACACTCTCAGCGGTCCGGAGTGTCTGGAGCGGCCGCTTCCTCCCAGTAGACCGCGGCTCCCGAAGTCCACGAGCCGCGCTGGTCGATGCTCCGACTCTGGCGACCTCGTCGTGAGATCCCAGGCTCCGTGGTGTTTAGGGTTCAGCGCCGCCCGCGGCTGGAAGCTCCGCTGACCGCAGACCACAGCTTCGCGATGTTGGTGCCGGCTGTCACAGCACTCCGGAGCTTACTGCACGGCGACCCGGGTAAGGCATCGCCCGCTCCGCGATGGTGCTTCAGCGCTGTGCCGCCGCCGAAGCTGAAGTCCTGGCCGGTCCTGGCAGGAAAACGCCGCTCCAGTCTGCTCGTAGGCCGCGAGGAAGGGGCAAAGATACGGCTCGGAGAAAAGCCGCAACTCCGACCAGGTAGGTACTGAGAAATAGTTTCCCCCTAACCCCACCTCCCACCCCCCACATAAAAAGACTAAAGACCTCCAAAACAAACACTTTCAACTAACTAAAAATAATTTTAAAAAGGGTGAAAAAACTAACATCTGCTGGCAGGGCAGCCATACTCAACGGCGCCCCAGGTGGATATATACAATGTTTACATATTCACATATTCTGTTGTGCTGCAGCAAGTAAGAATTTCATTGTCCCATCCGGGACATATGACAATAAAACACTCTTGACTCTTGCTGCCTGGATTGGAATGTATTAGCAATAGGAGAGATTAGACAAACTAGGATTGTTTTCTCTGGACCATCCGAGGCTGAGGGTAAGCTGACAGAAGTTTATAACATTATGATAGGGTACATAGTCCCAGGGTTAAGGGCCTGTCCCACTTTCACGACCTAATTCACGACTTTTTTTACTCGTGGACATTTTTCATCAGGCTAGAAAAACGCCCCGACCTACTTGATGCCACAAGTACCTACGACTAGCATCACGGCCGGCTACGACTTGCCTACGACCTCCTATGACCTCCTACGACATTGTGACGACCATGCTGCGAGTATGAGTCAAGGGCAAACTCGGCGGAGGTCGTGAAAGTGGGACAGGCCCTTAAGAATGTCATCTACTGTTGGTCATAGGTTTAAAATGAGAGGGGAAAGTTTAAAGGAGATAAATGGGGCATGTTTTGTCCTCAGAGAGTGGTGGTGTGTGGCACATGCTGTAGGAAAGGTGGTAGAAAAAGATACAATAGCAATGTTTACGACCCATTTAGACAGACACATAAACAGACAGGGAATAGTTAGACACAAAGTGCTGGCGTAACTCAGCAGGTCAAGCAGCATCTATGTAGAAAAGATATAGGTGATGTTTGGGTTCAGAACCCTCTTTCCTGAATAGAGGGATACTGGTTATGTGTAGGCAGTTAAGATTAATTTACTTGGCATCATGGTTGGTACAGATATGGTGGACTGATGGCTCTGTTCCTGTGCTGTGCTGTTCCACATGGTGTCACAGTTGAAATACAGCAGACAGATCTCATTATTGTATGAGATATAAACATATAAAATTATAAAAGGACTGGACAAGCTTGATGCAGGAAAAAAATTCCCAATGTTGGGCGAGTCCAGAACCAGGGGCCACAGTCTTAGAATAAAGGGGAGGTCATTTAAGACTGAGGTGAGAAAAAACTTTTTCACCCAGAGAGTTGTGAATTTGTGGAATTCCCTGCCACAGAGGGCAGTGGAGGCCAAGTCACTGGATGGATTTAAGAGGGAGTTAGATAGAGCTCTAGGGGCTAGTGAAATCAAGTGATATGGGGAGAAGGCAGGCACGGGTTATTGATTGGGGACGATCAGCCATGATCACAATGAATGGTGGTGCTGGCTCGAAGGACCGAATGGCCTCCTCCCGCACCTATTTTCTATGTTTCTATTGTGTTCCCTATGTGAACTATACTGTGTGGAGATGATTTAACTTGACTCACGCTGAGAACTTTGTTCACGTTTGCTATCAATGATAAGCAAACGAGACATCGGCAAAGTATTCCTGTGTATACTGCGGTGACACAGCATCCAAAGGGAACTTTTTTTATTTTTTTTATTTTTTATTTTTATTTATTAGAAGTACATTACATTACAACCACATACATTAGTACTCGTCACTTATGTCTTCTTACAATTAATGTACTCCATTTATTTTTTACACTAGAAAAAGAAAAGATTGAAAGAAAGAAGAAAGTGAAGGAAAAAGTGAAAGTGTAGAAAATGTGACAACAAAAAAGGACGAAGACCCTATAAAAGCAAAATTAAAAAACAAAAGAAAAAGAGTTAAGAAATAGACCCTAGAAAAGAAAGAGAAAGAGGAAAAAGAGAGAAACAAATATTTTTATGAGCATTACGTAAATGGGACATACCAACTCTTCAACTAGCATCCCCCCTTACCTGACCTCAATTTTTTTTTAAGTACTTTTGCACCCTATATTTGTAATAATTCTATAAATGCAGACCACATCAGGTGGAAGTGATCTGGTTTACCTGCTAGGAGGAGTCTTATCTCTTCTAGGTGTAAAGTTTCGAACATATTTGAAGTCCACATATTTATAGTTGGTATTGGAGCCTTCTTCCAAAATTTTAGAATTAGCTTTTTTCCAGTTATTAACCCATAGTCCATTAGTTTCTATTGAAACACATTTAGTTCTGGGCCATCTTCCGTTATTCCGAAGATAATCCATTCTGCTTTGGGTATCAGTCTTATTTTAAATAACTTTGTAAAGATTTCAAAAATTTCATTCCAAAATTTTTGAATTTTTGTACAGAAAACGAATGAGTGCGCTATAGTAGCTTCTTGGGATTGACATTTATCACAAATAGATGATACATTTGGGAAAATTTTATGAATTTTAGTTTTCGAATAATATAATCTATGTAAAATTTTAAATTGTATTAAAGTGTGTCTTACATTAATCGAACATTTATGCACGTTTAATAAGTGTTCATTCCAACTTTCCTTTGAAATTTTAATAGCTAACTCTTGTTCCCAGTCTCTTCTGATACCCTCCGTAGATGGTATTTGTACATTTAAGATAATATTATACAAATATGATATTAAGTTTGCTGATTCAGCTTTTATCTGCATTGCCTCATCCAATACATCTACTGGGTTATTATAATGATCTTTTGTATATTTTTTCAAATAGTCGCATATTTGAAAATATTTAAAATATTGATTATTTCCGAGTTTATATTTTATTTGTAATTGTTGAAATGAAAGTAATTTTCCAGTTTCATACAAGTCACCAAGCGTTTTAATTCCTAGTCTATCCCAATGTGTAAAAGCTTTATCTATAATAGAGGGATTAAACGAAGGGTTATTAACTATAGGTAATAAAAGTGATAAATTTCTTAATTTTAAATTTTGTTTTATTTGTTTCCAAATTCGGATTGTACTATGAATAATTGGGTTCTTATTATAATTTATGTTATTCAATTTCATTGGAGAAAGGAGGATCGCTCCAATGTTTCCAGAGGAGCAATCCTCTTTCTCCATTACAATCCAGTCCACTTGCTGGGCGGAGTTATCCATCAGTTGAATCATATTTTTAATATTTACTGACCAATAATAATACATAAAGTTAGGTAGTGCTAAACCCCCTAATACTTTAGGTTTATTCAGATGAGTTTTTTGTATTCTATGTGATTTATAGTCCCATATAAAATTAGTGATATCTGAGTCGAGTTTTTAAAAAAACTTCTTTGGTAAGTATATAGGAATCGATTGAAATAGGTATAAAATTTGTGGTAGAAAAATCATTTTTATTGCGTTTATTCGGCCTATTAAAGACATCGGGAGCGTTTTCCAGAATTTAATTAGTGTGTTTAATTTATTAAGTAGGGGGTCAAAATTTGCCCTAATCATACCTTGATATGTTCTGGTAATTTCGATTTCCAAGTATTTAAATTTTTCTGTAGCTATTTTAAAAGGGAATTTTAAAAGATGTGTTGAATCTTTCGGTTTTATTGACATAATTTCACTTTTATTCCAATTTATTCTATATCCAGAAAAAGATCCAGGGTCTTCAATTAAATTTAATATATTTGGTATAGTGATTTGAGGTTTTGTAATGTACAGTAATATATCATCCGCATATAAAGATATTTTATTATATGAGTCTTTAGTATTATATCCATGGATATCAGGGTGTATTCTAATTTTTTTCTGCTAGCGGTTCAATAATGAGAGCAAACAGCTGTGGTGATAATGAGCATCCTTGTCTATTTCCCCTTGATAGTTGGAATTTCGCGGATAATATGTTATTAGTTAGTATTCTAGCTGTAGGTTTGTTATATAGTAACTTGATCCATAGAATAAAATTCTCCCCCAGTTGGAATTTTTGTAATACTTTATCCATATAATTCCATTCTACTTGATCAAATGCTTTTTCAGCATCCAGCGAAATAATTGATAATTCTTGATCTTCAGATTTGTGTGAGTGCATTATGTTGAGTAGACGTCTCATATTGTTAGATGAGTATCTCTTAGGGATAAACCCCGTCTGATCTGGGTTTATTAATTTACTAATGTATTTACTTAATCTTCTAGCTAATGTTTTCGCTAATATTTTTTGATCTGTGTTTAACAATGCTATAGCTCTATATGAACCAGGTTCTTCTAAATCTTTGTTTTTCTTAGGTATTAGTGTAATCATTGATTCCGCTAATGTATCAGGTAGTATTCGTTTTTTATAAGCATATTGGTACATTTTTTGTAATCCAAAGGGAACTTAAAAGCAATAGGAAGAATGAATTGCAGATGCTGGTCAACAAAAAAAGACACAAAGTGCTGGAGTCAGTGGGTCTTCTTCTTCTTGCGTATGGCGTGCACAGCCTAAAGTTGTAGGACAACTTGTTCTATTTGATTTTATTTGATTGTGAGTTAGTGGGTTAGGCAGCATCTCCGGAGAATATGGATAAGTGACATTTCAAGCTGGGCCCTTCTTCAGACTGTCCATACTCTTCAGTAGGAAGAATATTGGGGACATTTGATTTTAGTTTTTACTCACCCAAGCTGATGTTGCTTCAAGCTATTAGGTTGGATTTCCAACACTTGTTCTCATTGTCACGGTCTTTCACTTGACAATTAAAGGGCCTGTCCCACTGTACGAGGTAATTCAAGAGTTCTCCTGAGTTTTCCCGATTCGAACTCGGAGAATGTACGTAGCGGGTATGTAGCGGGTACATAGGAGCTCGTGGATGTCTCGTAGCGGCTCATAATGCTAACGGCAGGTACTCGGGAAACACGGTAACTCGTGAAGTTTTTTCAACACTGTGAAAAATGTCCAAGAATAAAAAAATACTCGTGATGAACTCACCACGAGTTTGAATTTTTTTTAAACTCGGGAGAGCTCTTGGGTAAACTCGCATCGTGGGACAGGCCCTTTAGTAGTTCAAAAGAAGAGACTCGCATAAACAGAGTGTAAATTAGGAAACTGAATAGTGGTGTGTTTTGCCTTGATAGTGAAAGTGATGTGTACTCTGAATGTACATTAAAATCCTGTGAAACATCACCTTGAATGCAATGCAACATTTTTTTCAACTTACTAACTTTGTTATTTATCTTCAGGCTTTGGCATTCCGCATGTACGAGTGATGAGGCAGAAGTGATTGTTTTTGGCGGATGTGCTAACAATCTATTAGGTCGTCAACAGGCAGTAAGTTCTATTGCAAATATTTTAAGCTGCACCCTCATTTTACTACTCTATGCCCTTGTTAACCAAGGAAGAAAATTGACGTTTAGATTAAGTGGAATCAAAGCAATCATCAGGATTTCTGCAACTTAGGAAGTTTCATTTTTGGATGACTGTTTGGATAACCAGTACTTGGTTACCCTTATAATTTGAGATGTTAAAACACCACAGGCTACCAAGACAATAATTCTCTAAATGTATCCATCAAGCCAGTGGTATAGCAGGTTGTCTCACCAAATAAAGCATAGATTTACTTTGATTCCACACTTAAAATGTGTTTAATTTATAAATTTTCTGATAAAGTTTACTGATACGATGGCATGCAAGCAAGCGATGATCTTAACCAATAGGTCTAAAACAGACAAAATGTCTCTGCACATTTGATCCAGTAAGGTTGTGTCTTTATTCCAACACTTTTCTCAGTCATCTTTGCCACAGTGCTACTCCTCGCCTCCAGTAAGTTTTCTGCTGCAGGAATCTCATGGGTAAACAGAAACTCTTCAACCCACGACACTTCCAGTCTAGCGCGAAGGTGATCCCAATTTCAGTCTTTGAGTTGCAATGTGCAAATAATGCTTGCACCAGCGCACTTTTGGAGATCAAGCTCTACGTCTTCATTGACCTTTTCACCAAAGCGTGCAAGAGATTTTAGAAATTACTATTTCTATATCTACCGGTAATCAATTCCATTTGTCAAGATTTATAAATCTGGTGACATTAGAATTATTTATTTGTAATATATAAACTTTGCCTTCTCATCCAATAGTATAACAATACTCCAAGACTTTGTTCTCATCTTTTACAATACCTCTTTTGTTTTGCAGGCTCATAGTAATGACATCCTTATCTTTTCAATACAGCCAAAGTCTCTTGGCAGGTAAGAGAATGATTTTGTTTTGCTGGGGTAAATATCTTTTGAGAACTGCTGGGTCTAACAGTTAAAATCTTCCCCCTTCACCTTTGCGTAAATTCAAATTCAGACTGGTCTGTCGAAATATTTTGTGGGTTACAAATTAAATGGGTTTGGCAACATGAGTCTCAGTTTTAAGGCTGCAGAGAATGAATTATCAGGATGTTTCAGATCGATCATTGCATGAATTCGTGGACACCTGCTGTTGTTGGGTGGGGGGGGGGGTTACATTTACTGCCATTGTAAAATGTTCAGTGAACTGTTAAATGTGTGCTTTTGTCTAGTTTCTTGGCTTGAAGGCTTTAACTTCTGAACTAATCGTTATTTATCTGTTCAGTGGTGTCTGGCGACTACATATTCTGATGGATTTAATTGCATGCAGTATGTTTAAAAAGAAAACAAAATTAATGTGTTCTTTTTTACCTGAAGCAGCATGAATGACTTTGTTAGTATTTATGCTTTAAGTTTAAAGAGTAATGGTTATATATATGTAATTCTAGGTCACAGAAGTGTAACAAATTATGATTTTTGTAATGTTGCATTATTTTCATCCTTCAGACTTTGCCTGGAAGCAGTGATCTACTATAAAGAAATGCTCGCCAACATATGGGACTGTCTTCCAAAGCATCTTCTTCTCAATATCAATCAACGAGCTGGAAGCAGTAACACGTCTGGATCATGAATTCTGCTGGTATATTCACATTTGTATTCATTGCGGTGTGATTTAGCTATTGCTTTTTCTAGCAGCCTGAAAGATGACCATCATCCATGGCCAGAGAATCATGACCACTGATTTTTATTGGTACCTGTTTTTGATGGCAGTTAATGTTGTCGTTTTTCATACAAACATGTAAATATGCCTTTGCATAAAGGAATCTTAGGTTTATTGTTTGTGCTTTTGAATAAATGTGGAGCAAAAGGAAAATGGTTTACTTTGTGGAATCAGAAAGGGAACATTTGCGTGTTCTATAACCTTCACCTATAAGGTATGTCTTACTTAAATCTTGCCACAATTTGAGAATTCTATCTTGTCATCATTCGACTCTTATTTGTGAATGGGTATATTTCCATGATAAAAAAGAAAATCTCAGGACATTTTTCCTGACAATTAACATCTGTGATTTAACCCAGTTCTCTTATTTATAAATTACCATTCTTCTTTGCACATGGGTTTTGTTGGCAAAGCCAACTTGTATTGCCCATTTTCTGAAGGTGGTGAGTTACTATCAAGATGATGTATATATAAGCAATAAAAGTGCTCCCTCATGTGCTGGTAAATATGGAGTTTTCAGATTTTAACCTAATGATAAAGAATTGACATTGTGTATGTAAGTGAAGATTCTGTGTGGCTGGACAAGGGGCTTTCACATGCGACTGACCCTGCAGACCTGCCAATTGAACAGGTTGTTTTGTCCTGGATGGGGTAAGCCTTGTGCTGCTTCATGATGCTTCAACATTAAAATACTGCTGAGCTGTCTATGTTTACGGTTTCTAGATGGCGGAAAACCTCCTCCTTTTGAATATTCAGCCTCCATCCTGGTTTTGTAGCTATCTAAGTGTCACGCCAGGTTCCGGTTTAGATTTGCATCCCAATATTGCCACAAGCAGCTGATGACCTTTAAATGTAGACTTGAAGTTGAATCGTAATTTAATTTTATCGTAATGTTGGCAAAACTATTACGGCATGTATTGTAATGTGGAACATCCAGAGATACTGTCAGTGATTCCATGCTACTCAATAGGTACAATGCATTCATTCTCCTCTTGTCATTGAAAACTAGTCTTACTCTATATTAAAATAAGAAAATGCTGCAAATACAATGCCTGACGTGCATCTTATTTCAGATTTCTAGCAGTTTGCTTTTTGTGGTTCACTGCATGATGTTGTGATGTAAAAAGTTTTGACTACTATTTGGTAAACTCCTTGGCACTTAAAAATAATTTGAAATATTCTCACGATTCACTTTCTTCCTTAATAATTGTATGTTTAAACCTTTACTTTCCTATTTAAAAATAAAAATCACTTTGTTCCTGTTTTCCTATTTGATAATGCTTCTGTGTAATTGGGTGCTTAATTACATTGTTATTTCAGCTCCTTGAATTGGGAGAGCAGATTACAGTGGATGGAGGAAACCCACATCAGTTTTTATGGGCAGTTTTTCTCAAGGTCAACAGTGGCAGCAATATTCTGGTCCGTTTGGATAAATTGTATACATTTCTGTGGCCTATAGTAATGGTATCCTTGTCGCAAGTCACCAGTGATGTTATTGTGCAGGAAGGAACTGCAGATGCTGGTTTAAACCGAAGATAGAAACAAAAAACTGGAGTAACTCAGCAGGTCAGGCAGCATCTCTGGAAAAAAGGAATAGGTGACGTTTCGGGTCGTGATCCTTGTGTTAGTAGGGATGTCCATTTAAACTAAATTAGCTTCAGGTAACATCAGTGGCCATTTTCATAGTTGGCCATAACATAGCCATGCTTATGCTTCTGTCCAGAGGGAAAAGTTAAGTCAATTATTAATGCAGACTGAAGCACTGTCAGTATTTTACATCGAGCTGCAGCGTGTCAGACTGCACCATTGCCATGTTTTATGTCAAAAACAGTCAGTTGAACCATTTATGCAGCTTGTTTAAATATTTGGATTTTATTTATTTTGGTAAATGACTGTTGATGTGCACTGAATTTGACATTAATCACAAGGCAGTTGGCAAGGTCCATCATGGTGAGCTGATTCAGATCATTAAGGTTCATGGGATCCACAGTGAACAACTGTTCACGGCACGGTGGCGCAGCGGTAGAGTTGCTGGCTTACAGCGCCAGAGACCTGGGTTTGATCCCGACTACGGGTGCTGTCTGTACGGAGATCTTCGGTTTTCTCCCACACTCCAAAGATTTAGAGAGGTTTGTGGGTTAATTAGCTTGGCAAATGTGTAAATTGTCCCTAGTATGTGTAGGATAGCGTTATTGTGTGGGGATCATTGGTTGGTGCAGACTCGGTGGGCTGAAGGGCCTGTTTCCGCACTGTATCGCTAAACTAAAAACTAGTTACTAGATCATTTATGTCCTTAAGAGACAAAATGGGAAAGGATGAGTAAGCATTCTGACCAATTTCATAATTTAATCTATGTTATCCTAGATATTCTGTCAAATAAATGACAATTGTGAGAGTGGTACATGAAAAAATAACTGGAGGAACAAGTTTTGTAATAAACCTTGGAGGGATAAGGGAGAAAGATGGAAGCTTTTCATGGGTTTGCTGCACAAGGTTTTGATTCATGACAAATCAGAAACTAATGCTTTTTTCAAATTCCAACCTTTCCCAGGAAGGTTAAACCAAATATTGATTTTGGTTAAGTTGGACTTCAGTCATGAACAATACAAAATGACTGATATTTCCAAGTCAAGTTTAAAAAACATGTCTTCAGCTAAACTGTTACTGCTCAATAGGTGTGCGAATGTTCAATAATAGATTTTATTTCAAAACAGTGTAAAATTAATAAAGATCTGTTCACCACTTATTCTGATTATAATTAAATAAATCTTTAATTAAGCAGCTCTTAAGAGTTTTTATCATTGGATGTATTATACTTTGCCAGGCAGTCCTTGGAGACATTTATATTCAAGCTAAAGGAAATCCTGTGCGGCTATTTCCGTTTTTTTACTAATAGGTTAGGGGCCGAGACCTTCACCTTTCCAGGAATGTTTCTTGACAAGTCGTTGTCCTAAGTGTAAAAAAAAATGCATTTTAGTTTATGACATTATTATGAACAAGGAAACCACATTGACTTTGATAACACTTTGTTGAATTCTGTAGTGTTATGGGAATCTGTACAGGTAGCAACTCAAAAGAATGAATATCCATACCGGATCCTGAAATTTGAGAGTAATACTGTCAATTCAAACTGAATTTTTACTTATTCCCTCTTTGAAAGCAGAATAGAAATGAATCTACTTCAGCAGTAGCAGGGAATATGCTTCAAGTTAAAGACCAGCAGGTAACCTTTACTCTTCAATTAAACAACAAAGTATACTCATCTTGAATTTCACAACAAAATTAACAATGAGCTTTTATTCTTCTATATTAACTTGTCGGCGAGCATTCATCAAGTTCACTTTAATTTAAGGCTTGTATTTTAAAATAACATTACATTTCAGAATATGCAGATCTCCTGTTAATTTTATAGGTGCCACATGATCTACTCAATTTCAGTAAAAAAATATTGCTTAGGTTTTTGTTTGATAAATTCATGCAAAAAAAATTACCTTCACACTTCGTAATAAATCCTTTTCCCGCTGCAAGGATTCTTTAGAATGCAGGAAACTGTGCAAGGCAGTTTTAGCCGCTAAAAAACAAATCAAAACTTACTTTATGTTGGTCACTTGAAGCTAATTTGTGGATAAGATACAGTACCAATAACTTTACTTACCTTTCCCTTTCTTCTGTGTGCCAGGAGTGAGCTTTACCTTGTACCTAAAGTAGAAGAGCACAGATTAAAGATTTTTGTATGAGTTTCAAACATCCTTGTCTCATGTTTGAGGTTTTGAATTGCTTTCACAATCTGGAAGAGTAGCAGCGAAATAGTAAAAAGCTACACCGACTAGGTTCACATGAGAACGTATACTTTAGAATTACAAATACAACCATGAGAACATTAAAAATATACATTAGTGATGCTATTTTCCAAAGCAAATTCTAGTGGGATTTAAATAAAATCCATTTCATTTCTAATCAGGATTTTTTTTTTAAATGTTCTTTCTCAATGCCTAACAGTATTAGTTTCATCTGTGAGAATAGTATCTATTTAGGGTCACCACCTAAATATAAATACAGTCTAAAGATGCAAAATTAGCTTCAGTTTAACACTTTATTCATTATTTTACAGTTTCTGCTTGAGCCTTATAATGTTCACTCCAATAAACGGCTCTCAGCTAATGTCACGTCAAGCCATTTCCACGTCAGACAGACAGCCATTTACATGAATCCTACATTAAGCCTACAAAACCAATGCAGTCACAGAAAACGTGTAAATTCTAGACAGTACTGCATGTCAGGATTGAAACCGGGTCTCTGGCGCGGAGACAGCAAAACACTAGTTACAGCGCTGTGCCATGCTAGCAATCCAACAATAATTCATTTTTCAAAGGGTAATATTCACTATATAAATTATAATTTATAAAATATCCCCATCAACACAGTCATAGAAATTTGCAACACAGGAGGCCTATCAGCAAATCACGTCAATCATATTTCCCAATTCTTGGTCCCTCTACGTTTATTATATAACCCTCGTCTTATTTACAATTACCAAACATATAATCTCACACTTCCCCACATTCATTCCATTTGCCACTTTATCTAAATGATTTTTTCAGTTTCCTTCCTCAAACACTTGACAAATATTTGTATCATCTGCAAACTTCACTGACATGGTGCCAATATCTTCAGTGTAAATCTATTACTTTGTGCAAATCAAACATGACTTTTGCTTCAGAAATAAATCAAATTCTGCACAAGCTATTTTCCGTTTGCCAGTTATAAATCATAAATTATAAATCAATTGTCATAAATCTTTGAACTGAAGGATTTCCCACAGCATGGTCAGGCTGCAATTATTCCTACAGGACAAGACTATAATATTTTGTTGAGGTGAGTTAGTGTTCTAAATAATTGTTACATGAGCACTGGTCAAAAACATGCTTGTTGAATAGCGATTCATGAAAGTAAGCTTCCTGGTTACCAAGCATTCTCTTGGGAGCTGTGGGACAATGACTGGGAGTGGGTCAGTTTTAATCTCGTGCATCACTGGTCATGATTTCCCTCCAGTGAGTACAGCGCAGGAAAGGTCGACCGTGACATCAGGAATGAGTACCCAGCCTTTTAACATTAGAATATGTGAGCACCATATCAATGAAAATCCCCTTCCTGCCCTTTGGAATTTGAAGATCTCTTTGATCACTGTTGTTTTAATGAAGGTGTCAACAAGGCAGCACGCCCTGAGTACGCCACGACAAAATCAGTTTACATTTTGCACTCAAGTCCTGAGATGGACCTTCAATCTTCTGATTCAGAATGGAGAATGAACAATTTATTTAATTACTTAACTGAACCTTCCTATTTTTCTCTTGCAACCTTTGTGATTTTGCTGAAAGCCTAGCACCAACAAGCCAAGGGCAGGGGATTCTTTAGATACAAAACTCACTTATAATTGGTCATGGCAGTGTAGGGAGCACAGAAAGGGATGGAGAACAGCAACACGTCTTCAGGGTGAGGTTGGCCAGACAATGAAGTCAGCAACTTCTCGCTCTCCTAAACAATGAGACAGAATCATTTCAACGGTCAGTTACAAGATTGAGCATGTTCCATCCCTTGAGCCAAGTTGTGAGCCGTTTCTATACTTTAATCACTGATTCAAAAAAATCTAACAATCCAAATTAAAAATGAACAAGCTACTTGGCACCATTACCAGTTACAAAAAAATTTCGAGCTTCTACTCCTATCAGCATATCAATGGTATTTGAAAATAGTTATTTGAAAGAATCCTGACACGAGTTAAACCTTCGGGCCTGTTGCATGCAGCATAACCCAACAACTATAATAACTGAAGGTAGACCCTACGTCTCGACCCAATATGTCGACTATTCCTTCGCTCCATAGATGCTGCCTCACCCGCTGAGTTTCTCCAGCATTTTTGTCTACCTTCGATTTTTCCAGCATCTGCAGCTCTTTCTTAAACTATAACTGAGTCTGCAATCTGGATCCTCGGTAGAAGATTATGTTTAAGTCAACTACATCTGTTAGAATGGTGGTCAGGGGACTTTTCACCCTTCTATGCCATTATTTTATCTATTGTTGTCACTCTCCCTCTCTATTGTAAACACTCCCTCCCCTAATTTGGCTTTGTGTCTCACAGTGGAATATGTCCACGGCCTTGTGAAATTTACATTGTATTCACAGCAATGACACCTCTGCCCTCATCTGTTAGCTTGTTGGTGATTTATCAGTTTACATAACTCCAGTTTTCTGAAATCCAAGTTGTTGTTTATTTATATATTTCTAAATTTTGACTTCTATTAAATATTTTGTATTTTTCCCAACTACAGATATCAACTTATCTGGATTGCTGGAATAGATTAGGTGATCTCTTTTGAAAAATTGAGTATTAAATTGGCTATCCAATCCACTCTCATTAAAATCTGTCTTAACTTGCTTTATTGATGTGCCTTTTACCCCCTTAAACGAATCCTACATTAAGCTGACAAAACCAATGCAGTCACAGAAAACGTGCACATTTTACAGACAGTACTACACGTCAGGATTGAAACCCGGTCTCAGGCGCGGAGACAGCAAAACACCAGCTGCAGCGCTGTGCCATCCTACCAACCCAAAAATACTTCATTTTTCAACAGGTAATATTCACCATATATAAATTATAATTATATAATTTATAAAAGATCCCCATCAACGCAGTCATAAAAATTTGCAACACAGGAGGCCTATCAGCAAATCACGGCAATCATACTTCCCAATTCTTGGTCCCTCTACGTTTCAATACCCTGTCGTTTATCATGTAACCCTCGTCTTATTTACAATTACCAAACGTATAATCTCACACTTCCCCGCATTCATTCCATTTGCCACTATATAGAAATGATTTTTTCAGTTTTCTTCCTCAAACACTTGAGAAATATTTGTAACACAGAGGAAAGCTAAAAGGTCACGGGTAGCCAAAATAATTTTGCAATATTCATTTGTTAATAAACAACTTACCTCAGATGCCTGCAAGTCTTGCTCGGGATCCTCCTGCTCCCAAATGGTAACAAAATAATACAAATATTAATATTTAACATTAATTAAAAATGAATGTACATGCTATCAAATAAAATTACAGAACCAAAGTTCTTACAATATCAGTACTTAATGGGGCTGTGCCTTACCTCTTGTTGATCTTCTGCAGGAATACTCTCCAGAGCAACGTCTACCATTTGATGTGTCACTGTCTCCAGATCATGTACTTTGCTTTGAACAATAATCGCTTCTTTCAAAGCTTGTTTCTTCTCTTGTTTCTTAAGCAGTTCTTTTGCTTTCCCCTTTTTTCCTTTCTTAATCTTCTCCTCTTTACTTGGACCCGCTGACTGGATCCATATAACACAAATTAAAATTTAATTATTAAATAATTTTAAAAAAAAGAATCTGCTTTTTCTTTTATGCAAATTAATGCTCACCCCAAGTAATTTCATCATCAATTCACGATCCTCTTCATCTTGATCTTTATATTTTTCTTTAATTTTCTTCAGTTTAGCCTTCATATTGCACAACAAAGTAATAACTTTTAATACAGTAGGAATTCCTGAAACTAAGCAATAACATCTTCAAATGGATTAAGATTAGTGGAAATCAGAACTCTGATCAGAATAATCTGATCTGTTTCTCATCTTTACTCTTAATGGTGTTCATAAAGGCGAGGAACATAACTTTACAGGTATCGATCACCAGCTATAAGCATAAAGGGGCTGTCCCACTTGGGCGACCTAATTGGCGAGTTTAGGAGAGTTTGAAAAAATGTCATGTTGAAGACCTCCTTCGACTATGTAGAAGACTAGCTACGACTAACTTTGGGAAAATTGGACACCGAATAGTGGAGAGTGAAGACAACCTCCTTCTATCTCCTTCGACTATGATGAAGACTATCTACGACTACCTTCGACTACCCTCGATTACCTACGACTAACATGCCGGCCTACTACGAGTAAAAAAAACAAAAAAAAATTCCATGGCGACCTTTTTGTTACTCGCGGGCATTTTTCAACATTAGGTCGACCAAGTGGGACAGCCCCTTTAGGTCACATTTAGCACAACCAAATTCAAAGCAGTGCTCTCATAAATTTTTTCTAATGATCAGTCAGCACACACAAAAACATTTTACACATCAGCCAAGCTGTAAGGTCTCAGCATAATAATTAAGGGAACACTATGGGTTAACAAGCTTAAAAGATAGTAAGGAATGAATAACAAACTGTGTAAGATTTCTTTATCCCATTAATCTGAGGTAGACCTTAACCCATATTCTATATCTCAAGGAAATGTTCTAAACTGATGCCACCTGTAATTCCATATTTTAAAAACAAAACACGTAAGAACCCAATAAACTGAGACCAATCCTGAACTCGTAACCATTCAGTATTTTGAGTAACACTTAAAATGTTAAAATGACTCGCTGTGGTATTTTCAGTGATTTCTATTTTTAACTGATACTTCCAGCACTTGCATTTCACTTTAATAAGTACTGGAAGTTCCAAACAGGAATATAGATGGAAAATTCTGACAGCATATGACTATAAAAAAAAATATGATTCAAGCTTTTCTACTCAGGACCTTTTGTCCTCTCTTCAATGGCTGTTGTGAAGATGAAGTCATTTTCGCATCTAGGTCTTCCATAGATGCCTTAATGGCTTCAGACGGAACTGTTAGTTCCGAGCCTTCTGTTTCAAACTTCTTCCTCTTTTTCATTTCTCTAGAACACAAACAAAATAATTTAATCTATTTTTCTGTACATCAAAACACAGTGTGGAAAAGGACCCTTTAGACAATGTCCATGGGGACATCAGGCACCATTTATACCAATCAACAGTAATCTCATTGTATTCTTCAATCAGCTCCCACCTAATTCTGTCACTCAGTTAAAGGGCTGTCTCACTGTGCGAGTTGACCCACGAGTGACCCCGAGTTTAAAACAAATTTAACTCGTGGTAATCACGTACAATTAACGTAGCGGGAACTTTGAAACTCGTGGACGCAACTTAGCGACTCTTGGCGCTAACGGGAGGTACACGTGAAACTTGTTAACTCTTGCAAAAGTTCAAACATGTTTGTACTTTTCCACGAGTAAAATGTACTCTTGAGGTTAAAATTTGAAACATTTTAAACTCGTTGTAAGAACCTAGTGGCCCGTGCGTTTAACTTTGTGACTCGTGATTCTACCGTGGGAACTCTTTTTAGAAACAATAATCAGGGACAGAAATATCAGCTACTTAGACTTTTTAAAGACAAATTCTGCTTAACAAAGCAAGTTATTGATAAGGTGACAGAGTGGGTTGATGAGAAAAAAATTGCTTGAAGTTTATATATAAATTTGTGTTGTGTTGAAAAGCTTTTTGCTGAGCCGTTTGATTCTCACTGTTTGTTTACTTCATTGCACAATAAAAGAGAGTTATTTGCTATCAAGATCAAATTGATGCCTGGAAGTCTTCATTTTAATATCACTACAAAGCCTCATGACTTGAATGTAATATTCCTTTCATCATAAAACACAAAATAGAGGAAGGCAAAATATATTCACATCTTGATTCTCACAATCATTTGTGAGATTTAAGGACAGCTGCCTCATATGCTGTGCTTTTAAAATGTTTAAAATTGTCACCTCTCAGTAGATCAGAAAATAAGACAAAGTCTTATGTGAAACAAATGTCTTGAATGTGAAACAAAGTCTTTATTCTTGTTCAATATAAAAAATGCTTTTTTGCGCATATTGAGAAATATGCGTAATTTCCTGCAAACCCATATCACGGTGAAGCACCACAGCAAACAACACAGTGGTCTGAAAAAGGGCTTCTCATACATGAAAATCAACAAATGAAGCACAAATAAAAGTATTTCCACTATATACTAATTCAGCTGAGAAATGCACTAGTCTAAATTCAGGCAATAAAAGATACAATGCAATGCGCTAAATGACAAGTTTTGAGATCTACAATCAGATAAGCAGATGCATGATAACCACGTTTTAAAGGAAAGACAGATGCAATGAAATTACTTTTACACCACAATAAAAAATAAAATCCACACTTAAAGTTAAACAATGAAAAGTCAGCAGGATTTAAACTAAACATGAAATTAACTGGATTTTTCTGTATGTGGGCTCTCCTCATGCAGTGATGTACCTGTGGTCGGCAGCCGCTCAAAATAAGCTGTCCTGCCACGGCACACTGCCCAATTCTGAATTATAGTAGGAGCAGAGATGGTCTCTCTGCTCTTTTGCACTGTTGGTCCCCGTGTTACCTCGAAAACACTACAGTGGCACCAAAGTCTCGTCGTTTGTACCACTCCTCCACGCACCTAGTGTTATTCTCCCTGTTTGACTGTCCACTAAGTCACCGTCCTGCATGGCTGTCGCTGATCCTGAAGCTGCACCTCTGATACGGATCAGGTTGTGCAGAACACATGCAGCAAACACAATAGTCTCTACGTTCTTTGGCTGGCATGACATCATTTTTTGAACATGTGATAATTTTTCAACACTTCGATATACATTGTTGCCTCAAGATTAACGGGAGAGGAACTTGGTACACTCGGGAGACGAACTTGGAACATCGCAGAAATGAGAAGTAAACGGGAAACTTAGACATACCCGTGGGAACTCGGTTAAACTCTGGATCATAAACTTGTAGTCTCGTACGCAACCACGAGTCTTTCACTCGGGGTCACTCGTGGGTCAACTCGCACAGTGAGACAGACCTTTTACACATGATGGGCAGTTTACAGCAGCCAATTTTTCCAACCATCAGGCATATTTTTTGAGGAAGGCTCCTGCCCCGAAACGTCTCCTAACCATGTCCTCCAGAGATGCTGCTTTACCCAATGAGTTATTCTTATACTTTGGGATCTAATGCAAATTTTTAGGATGTTGGAAAATACCAGAGCAGATGAAGATGCAGATGCAGGGAGAACGTTGTGAAGGCTAGAGGAATTTGCTGGGAATTATTTTCAGCCAGATGATTGTGGTTCCTGTGCTGTAATTGTCTTTAGTTGCGAATTACTTACTATCCGATGGTTCATTCTTTTTCCAAACGTCACCATTGATACTTACTTCCTCTCTTTTGTTGATAGGTGTTTCCGACTTTGTGATTTCACATCAACCTGTAGAAATAAAACAAAAATATCTCTGGATTGAGGTGAACACTGATTTACTAAAACGAAAAATGAGGCACAGCTTGGGAGAAACATGATTTGAAATAGTGTTAGAAAGAATATATATCAGTATAAAAAAAACTGAAAACATTAATAGAATTCAAGTAGAAACTGAAAGGGTTATTCTCTCATTATCAAAATACTACTTGTATTTGTTCCCTTTTTAAATTCTCATGTACAAAATTATTGTACTCGGCTCAAGATATAAACTGATGTGAATTTCCCACATCATTTTCACCACCCACCGATGACATTAAATTGCACTGTCATTGCAGAGTCCCCCATTATCATGGAGTCATACAGATTGGGAACTGTCTCTTTGGCCCAACTTTTAGACTTTCCACAGCATGGAAATAAGCCCTTTGGTTCACCGAGCCCACACCGACCAGCGTTCACCCCGTACACTTAACACTATCCTACACACACTCGGGACAATTTCACAATTTTCACCAAAGCCAATTAACCTACAAACCTTGTACATCTTTGGAGTGTGGGAGGAAACTGGAGCACTTGGTTTCCCACACTGACCAACATGCCCCATCTACACTAGTCCCACCTGCCTGCGTTTGGCAAGATCCTGGGGATCACAACTGACCGGAATCAACGGGACTGCAACATGTCTACAAGAGCGGGTAGGTGAGAGGATGCATGGCAGTCACCTCCTGACACACCAAAGTATTTCCACTACTAGTCAGGAGCATCTTCCACTTGCCTGGATGAATGTATCATCAGCAACTCTCTAGAAACGTGGCACCAGTTAGCAGAAAGTAGCTCACCGCTGATACCTATCTAGGCTTCTCTGACAGAGATTGCTGCTTTGAGGTGCCAACAAAAAGAACAGTGTCTGCCGGGTACACCACCACCTACAGGTTCCACTCATAAGTTGCACAACACCTTCACTTGGAAATACTTCATCAGTCCTTCATCATTGCCTGCCCATCAACATAGAGGGACAACCTTCAGCAGAAGAGCAGTGTGCTTGCACCACCTTCTGAAGGGCAAGTAGGAATGGACAACAAATGTTGACCTTACCAGTGACGCCCAAATCCTGAAAAAGCACACAGAAAAAAAACGCAAATTTAATCAGCAAAATGCCAGACATTTTCAGGTAAAGAACAAAACGGGCCAGTTCCCACCTGTTGGGTCATCTGCAAAATGAATATATAACACCTTTGATGTATATATCCCACAAACAAAATTTGACAGGGCAGGTGACTAAAAACATGATCAATAATATGCGTTTTAAGGGGGGGGGGGAAAGCAAAGGTGAGGTGCAGTGGTTTTGTCAGGGAATTCCAGAGGTTCAGGTCTAGGGCAGTTGTAGACAGCACCCCAATTCGAACCATTTCACACCAGGGACAATCACGTAGCCAGAACTGGTGCAAGACTGAGCTCTGGGAAAGTTGTAAGGCTGGTTGAGTTTATAGTGACCGAGTGGAGCAAACCCATGAATGGATTGTAAAACACAGTGAGCTCCTAAAACCCTCTGCACTATTCATTAAAGTCAAGGCTGATTCTGTGCCTCAGTATTTTCCCACCAATCCCCATATCCGGGATTCCTATAAATCTTACAATCCGCTGCCTTCAGGTAGAAGGCACAGGAGCCTGAAATCTGCAACATCCAGGTTCAGGAATAGCTACTTCCCTACAGCCATCCGGCTATTAAACTCAACTCAAACAAAACTCTGAACATTAATAGCCCATTGCACTTTATCTGCTTATTTATGTGTGTATATATATATATATATTCAATGGTACATGGTCACACTGATCTGTTCTGTATTTATTTATGCCTACTATATTCTGTTGTGCTGAAGCAAAGCAAGAATTGCATTGTCCTATCTGGGACACATGACAATAAACTCTCTTGAATCTTGAATCCCTTTCTCCAACGTTGGAGCATCCACAACCCCTTGGAGTAGAGAGCGTCAACTGATTGAAATAATTTCTCATCTCACCCAAAGTAACGAACCCTATATCCTGAGACCATGACCAAAGCGCATTAGAGATTCTACAATGCACCATCCCAAGGTAAATATATGCTTTCTTTAGATATGCAAACCAAAATTCCACACAGTGCCTTTAAAGGCACGGGAGATTCAACCTACATCCTGTCACTTTAAGTATTAAAAAGATATGCCTGGAGAATGAAGATTTGGTGAGCAGGCGGCAAGGATTTGTTTATTCTGCTGTGACTTTGAATTAGTTCTCTGCCACGATGGCCAGCAGCATGTTGGCATCAAGCGGGAAACTTGGAGAAAACGACTGAAGAAATTTGAAAGAGTAAAATGGGAATATAAACCAAATATTACATATTATAATGACTGTACAGAACATAAAATAAAGATTTGAATATACACATGGGATTAAAGGAGAAGGCAGAATATCAGCATTAAAAATAATTTAAAAATATAATGAACAAAAAATCATTCAATGTTTAGGTATTAATCTGAAAGAATGAAATTCCACACGTAGTCCTAGGAAGGAAGACACAAAATGCTGGAGTAACTCAGAGGGACAGGCAGCATCTCTGGAGAGAAGGAATGGGTGACATTTCGAGTCGAGACTCTTCTTCAGGAAATTTGTTTACTCATAACTACAACTCAGTATGTCAATAAATATTTAATGTTTCGGGTCAGGAGAGAAGGGTCTCGACCCGAAACTTCGCCTGCAGTTCCTTACACATATGTCATTAAATATTTGTTACTCCAGGTATGTAAATCTTAAAACTTTCAATCTGTTTTTAATATCAAACATACTTCCATAAAATCACAATTCCTGCATTAGTTGAATCTGAGACAGCAGACTCTGTAAGGAAGTACAGTATTGCTGTCAGCAGCTTCTGGCTGAACACATAACTGCGGATGTGTAGGAGGTTAATGTTTTACACATAAATGAAGGACAATGATCCTGCAGTTGAGCTAGTTGCCTTAGAAAGTTAACCACATCCTCAAAAGGACACCAGTTTTTGTTCACATTTGATAAATCAGTACTTTTGAATGGAGTATCCAATTAAACACTAATTAGCGCAATGTATAAATGCTTACTAATCAAACGGAAGCACAAATCCAATTCACTTAATATCGGCACATCTGTCCCAATCAGAGATTAGTCTGGGGTGAAATTTTTCTCCCAGAGGAGAAAAGAATAACATTACGACACACTGGAATACTCAGACGCATGTATCAGACGCAAGTAAAATGGACATGAAAAGAAGACACTGAACATTTATGCATCCTTGGTATATATCGCACCCTTACCTCGGCAACCAGTTCTTCTTTAGATCTGCTATAAATTTGCAAGGATCTGTTGAAAAATAAGATTTAGGACTGAGTTTCAATATTACGATTATTTTCACTAGTATGATTCCTACAGCATTTCCTACAACAGATTCCTACAATTCTGGACTTAGTGTTGTGTAATGAACCAGATTTGATAAGGGAACTCAAGGTAAAGGAACCACAAGGAGGTAGCGACCACAATATGACAAGATTTAACCTGCAATTTGAGAGGGAGGGGGTGAAATCGGATGTGTTCTAGGGGGAGAATGAGGCGACCGTGGCTGACAAGGGAAGTCAAGGACAGTATAAAACTAAAAGAGAAGGCGTATAACATAGCAAAGATTAGTGGGAAGCAAGAGGATTAGGAAGCTTTTAAAGAACAACAGAGGGTAACTAAAAAGGCAATATGGGGTGAAAAGATGAAATATGAAAATAATAAGCTAGCTAATGATATAAAAGAGGATAGCAAGTGTTTCTTCCGTTATATAAAGATTAAGAAAGAGGCAAGAGTGGATGTTGGATCACTGGAAAATCATGCAGAAGTGATAATCTATACTATTACTAAAACTCTTGACCACCTCCGCTTTGCTTGTTTTTTTTAATTTGTGCAAAAACGGTACCCTTTATTGATAGAATCTTTTCGCCCCCTTACTCGCCCGTTCTCCTCTACTCCAACCCACCAAGTTTTGTTCAGATCGGTGGAATTATACAAAAGTTATGAAGGTTTAAATCATCATGAGTTCAGCAGATTGGTCTTCTCGCCTGTCATGAGGGTAACGCCCCTTCCGGCACCACGGAGAATAAATTCCCAGAGGCGGGGCTGAGTCCGCAAGTAGTCCTGATTGAGTCCGCAAGAGTGTAGTCGGAAAAGACGGCTGTGGGGAGTCGGAAAGCAGGCTGTGTGGAGTCGGAAAAGCCGGTTGTGTGGAGTCGGAAAAGCCGGCTGTGGAGTCGGGAAAGCCGCTGTGTGGAGTCGGGTAAGCTGTTGCGTGGTCGGGTAAGCCGCTGTGTGGTGCCGCACGCGGCCGGTGGCCGCTGAGTGGAGTCCCTCCCCCCCCACACACCCATTCCCTCCTCCCCACACCCACACCCCCCCTTTACCCCACAGCACCCCAACATCCCCCCCACACCACCCCTCCTCCCCATACCGCCCCTTCCCCCCTCCTCCTCACACCCTCCTCCCCCCCACCCCCCCCCCCCCCTGTTCCACCCCCACAACACCCCACCACCCTCCCCAACCCCCCCCTCTCCCACACCATGGTGGAATATTGCATTGGGGGACCAGGCCTCTGTGTGACTGGGACCCAGTAGAGAATAAAGAAATGGCAGAGTTGTTGAATAATTTTTTGCATCAGTCTTCACACCAACAACATGCCTGAAATTCAAGAGAGTCACGGGCTGGAAGTTAGTGGGGTGCCAATATTACTCCGCTGTACATGAAGGGAGCAAAGCAGAATAGGGGGGACTATAGGCCGGTTAGTCCGACTTCAGTGGTTGGTAAGATTTTAGAGTCCATTATAAAGGATGAGGTTACGGGGTACTTAGAAAGTTCATAATAAAATAGGCCAAAGTCAGCATGGCTTTGTGAATGGGAGGTCTTGCCTGATGAATCTGCTGGAATTCTTTGAAGAAGTAAATAGCAGGACAGACAAAGGAGTGTCAGTGGATGGTGTTTACATATATTTTCAGAAAGCCTTTGATAAGGTGCCACACGTGAGGCTGCTAAGGAAGATGAGAGCCCACTGTATCAAAGGGCAGATACTAGCATGGATAGGTTGGCTGGATGGCAGAAGGCAAAGAGTGGCAATAAAGGGAGCGTTTTCAGGTTGACTGCCAGTGACTAGCGGAGTTCCGCAGGGGTCGGTGCTGGGGCCGTTACTCTTCACGTTCTATATGAATGATTTGATGAGGGGATTGAAGGCTTTGTGGCCAAGTTTGTGGGTGATACGAAAATAAGTGGCAGGGAGTATAGAGAAAGCAGGGACTCTGCAGAAAGACTTGGACAGGTTGAGAGAAGTGGCAGATGGAATATATAAACATAGAAACATAGAAAATAAGAGCAGGAGTAGGCCATTCGGCCCTTCGAGCCTGCACCGCCATTCAATATGATCATGGCTCATCATCCAACTCAGTATCCCGTACCTGCCTTCTCTCCATACCCCCTGATCCCTTTAGCCACAAGGGCTACATCTAACTTCCTCTTAAATATAGCCAATGAACTGGCCTCAACTACCTTCTGTGGCAGAGAATTCCACAGATTCACCACTCTCTGTGTGAAAAATGTTTTTCTCATCTCAGTCCTAAAAGACTTCCCCCTTATCCTTAAATTGTGACCCCTTGTTCTGGACTTCCCCAACATTGGGAACAATCTTCCTGCATCTAGCCTGTCCAACCCCTTAAGAATTTTGTACGTTTCTATAAGATCACCCCTCAATCTTCTACATTCTCGCGAGTACAAGCCGAGTCTATCCAGTCTTTCTTCATATGAAAGTCCTGACATCCAAGGAATCAGTCTGGTCAACCTACTCTGTACTCCCTCTATGGCAAGAATGTCTTTCCTCAGATTAGGAGACCAATACTGTACGCAATACTCCAGGTGTGGTCTCACCAAGACCCTGTACAACTGCAGTGGAACCTCCCTGCTCCTATACTCAAATCCTTTTGCTATGAATGCTAACATACCATTCGCTTTCTTCACTGCCTGCTGCACCTGCATGCCTACTTTCAATGACTGGTGTACCATGACACCCAGGTCTCGTTGCATCTCCCCTTTTCCTAATCGGCCACCATTCAGATAATAGTCTACTTTCCTGTTTTTCCCACCAAAGTGGATAACCTCACATTTATCCACATTATACTGCATCTGCCATGCATTTGTCCACTCACCCAACCTATCCAAGTCACCTTGCAGCCTCCTAGCATTCTCCTCACAGCTAACACTGCCCCCCAGCTTCGTGTCATCCGCAAACTTGGAGATGTTACATTCACTTCCCTCGTCCAAATCATTAATATATATTGTAAATAGCTGGGGTCCCAGCACTGAGCCATGCGGTACCCCACTAGTCACTGCCTGTCATTCTGAAAAGGACCTGTTTACTCCTACTCTTTGCTTCCTGTCTGCCAGCCAGTTTTCTATCCACATCAATACTGAACCCCCAATACCGTGTGCTTTAAGTTTGTATACTAATCTCTTATGTGGGACCTTGTCGAAAGCCTTCTGAAAGTCCAGATATAACACATCCACTGGTTCTCCCTTATCCACTCTACTAGTTACATCCTCGAAAAATTCTATAAGATTCGTCAGACATGATTTACCTTTCATAAATCCATGCTGACTTTGTCCAATGAATTCACCACTTTCCAAATGTGCTGCTATCCCATCTTTAATAACTGACTCTAGCATTTTCCCCACTACCGATGTTAGACTAACTGGTCTGTAATACCCCGTTTTCTCTCTCCCTCCCTTTTTAAAAAGTGGGGTTACATTAGCTACCCTCCAATCCTCAGGAACTACTCCAGAATCTAAAGAGCTTTGAAAAATTATCACTAATGCATCCACTATTTCTGGGGCTACTTCCTTAAGTACTCTGGGATGCAATTTATCTGGCCCTGGGGATTTATCGGCCTTTAATCCATTCAATTTACCCAACACCACTTCCCGGCTAACCTGGATTTCACTCAGTTCCTCCATCTCATTTGACCCCCGGTCCCCTGCCATTTCCGACAGATTATTTATGTCTTCCTTAGTGAAGACAGAACCAAAGTAGTTATTCAATTGATCTGCCATGTCCTTGTTCCCCATGATCAATGCGCCTGTTTCTGACTGCAAGGGACCTACATTTGTTTTAACTAATCTTTTTCTCTTCACATATCTATAAAAACTTTTGCAGTCAGTTTTTATGTTCCCTGCCAGTTTTCTTTCATAATCTATTTTCCCTTTCCTAATTAAGCCCTTTGTCCTCCTCTGCTCTGAATTTCTCCCAGTCCCCTGGTAGGCTGCTTTTTCTGGCTAATTTGTATGCTTCATCTTTTGTTTTGATACTATCCCTGATTTCCCTTGTTATCCACGGAAGCACTACCTTCCCTGATTTATTCTTTTGCCAAACTGGGATGAACAATTGTTGTAGTTCATCCATGCAGTCTTTAAATGCCTTCCATTGCATATCCACCGTCAACCCTTTAAGAATCAATTGCCAGTCTATCTTGGCTAATTCCCGTTTCATACCCTCAAAGTTACCTTTCTTTAAGTTCAGGACCCTTGTTTCTGAATTAACAATGTCACTCTCCATCCTAATGAAGAACTCAACCATATTATGGTCACTCTTGCCCAAGGGGCCACGCACAACAAGACTGCTAACTAACCCTTCCTCATTACTCAATATCCAGTCTAGAATAGCCTGCTCTCTCGTTGGTTCCTCTACATGTTGGTTTAGAAAACTATCCCGCATACATTCCAAGAAATCCTCTTCCTCAGCACCCCTGCCAATTTGATTCACCCAATCTATAAGTAGATTGAAGTAACCCATTATAACTGTTTTACCTTTGTTGCACGCATTTCTAATTTCCTGTTTGATGCCATCCCCAACTCCACTACTACTGTTAGGTGACCTGTACACAACTCCCATTAGCTTTTTCTGACCCTTGGTGTTTCGCAGCTCTACCCATATCGATTCCACATCTTCCAAGCTAATGTCCTTCCTTTCTATTGCGTTAATCTCCTCTCTAACCAGCAACGCTACCCCACCTCCTTTTCCTTTCTGTCTATCCCTCCTGAATATTGAATATCCCTGGATGTTCAGCTCCCAGCCTTGGTCACCCTGGAGCCATGTCTCCGTGATCCCAACTATATCATATTCATTAATAACTATCTGCACATTCAACTCATCCACCTTATTACAAATGCTCCTTGCATTGAGACACAAAGCCTTCAGGCTTGTTTTTACAACACTCTTACCCCTTATACAATTATGTTGAAAAGTGGCCCTTTTTGATTTTTGCCCTGGATTTGTCTGCCTGCCACTTTTACTTTTCACCTTGCTACCTATTGCTTCTACCCTCATTTTACACCCCTCTTGTCTCTCTGCTCACACATTTAAGAAACCCACCACCTCTTATTCTCTGTTTATTATCTTTTTCTTCTTTCTCCCCTATATGTTGGGTCTGAGTGCTTCCCTTCTCTGCCTCCTGCCTCACACACTGTCTACTAGCTTTCTCTATTTGAGTCCCTCCCCCCAACCGTTCTAGTTTAAAGTCTCCCCAGTAGCCTTTGCAAATCTCCCCGCCAGGATATTGGTCCCCCTTGGGTTCAAGTGCAATGTAGCAAAGTGTGGAGTCATGCATTTGGTAGTAGGAATGAAGGCGTAGATTATTATTTTCTAAATGGGGAGGGAATCCAGAAATCGGAGGTGCAGAAGGACTTGGGAGTGCTGGTGCTGTATTCATCACACTTCCCAAAAATTTAGAAAAGAAAGCAAACAGTCCTGGCATTTATTTCAAGAGGGCTTGTATACTAAAACGGGGATGTAATGCTGAGGCTCTATAAGGCGCTGGTCAGGCCGCATTTGGAGTATTGTGCGCAAATTTGGGCCCCATATCTGAGGAAGGATGTGCTGGCTCTGGAGAGGGTCCAGAGGAGGTTGACAAGAATGATCCCAGGAATGAGTGGGTTAACATCTGATGAATGTTTGATGCCACTGGGCCTGTACTCGCTGCAGTTTATAAGGATGAGGGGGGGGCCTCATTGAAACTTACCGAATAGTGAAAGGCACTGGATAAAGTGGATGTGGAGAGGATGTTTCCATTATTTGGAGAATCTAGGACCAGAGGTCATAGCCTCAGAATAAAAGGATGCCCTTTAAAAAGGCGATGAGGAGACATTTCTTTAGTCAGAGGATGGTGAATCTGCGGAATTCAATGGATATTTTTAAGGTGGAGTTTGATATATTCTTGATTAATACAGGTATCAGGGGTTACAGGGAGATGGCAGGAGAATAGGGTTGAGTGGGAAAGATAGATCAGCCATGATTGAATGGCGAAGTAGACTTGATGTCTACATTGTTGTTTACCAGGTATATTAACATGGATGTGAATGTATGAGGTATAATCGCAAGTATCCAGATGATTTAAAAGTTGGTGGTGTTGTGGGTAGCGAGGAAGCCTACAGCAGGATATACGTCAGATAGAAAATTGAGCAGAGCATTAACAGATGGGCGGCACAGTGGCAAAGCGGTATAATTGTTGCCTCACAGCAGCAGAGACTCGGGTTTGATCCTGACTCCAGGTGCTGTCTGCGTTGAGTTTGCATGTTCTTCCTGTGATCATGTTGGTTTCCTCTAGGTGCTCTGGTTTCCTCTTACATTTCAAAGACCTGCAGATTTGTAGTTAATTGTCTTCTGCAAACCGTCCTAGTGTGTAGGATAGGACTAGTGTAAGGATGATGGCTGGGGGACTGGTATCTTCCCCACAGAGAATGGTTGATATCTGGAACTCGCTGCCAGAGACACGGAAGAGTCAGATACAATCACTAACTTTTAAAGAGATGTATTCAGGCACTCTAGTTGGCAAGACATAGAAGGATGAAATCCGAGAGCAGGCAAATGGGATTAGCGGAGAAGAAAAATAGGTCAGCTTGGGGGTCAAAGGGCCTATTTCTGTCCTGCACATCTCTTCTGACTGAGGGAATTAATGTTTAGGGCCGTTGATGGGCTGCTTCGTCCTAAATGGCATCAAGATTTGTGAGAGTTGTTAGAGTTGCATTGCTCTGGGCCTGTATTCATCACACTCCCAAAATGTTCTGTAGATGAGGTAGTGGCTTTTGGATATCAAAAGGTGGATCACATGCCACAGAATGTCCAGCTTCTGACTTGCTCCTGTGGCCACATCATTTATGTGGCATGTGCAAATGAGTTTCTGGTTAGTGTAATTCACAGCTTTTTATGGGTATTATGGCATTAGTATCATTACTGAATATGAAAGGTTGGTGGATAGACTTTCACTCAACACCTCTGTGGTGTAAATGTTTCCTATCATTCATCAGCCATGATTGAATGGATTTTTAGGTCTTGCTGTATGCATCTATGAGCGGTTTCATTTGCTGAGCAGTTAAAAATGAAATGAACCATTATGCAATACACCAATTATGTTTTACTTAGGATAAATAATGGGGAAAAACTAAAACCAAAAATATTTAAAAATTTTAAAAAAATCTTTGAAAAGAAATGGCTTTGAAAAACAATTGCATAAAGTTGGTATTTTCCAGCTTTACATCCAGTAAACCCATGTTATGGTACACACCCCAATCTGTTTAGTCATCTCTGTAGATGATCTGCCTCAATGAAACATTGATTAGCGGCAGAACACTGGTCTGCTGTAAAGCTAATTTAAATCCTGCAGATCACTGCTGTTTGAAAGCAAATTCATTTTGCATATTAACTCAAATGCCTCTTTTAAAGTTGTATGATGCCTTTGACACAAACTAAAACCATGGTATTTCTCAGGAGCCGGGAGGTGCAGTGTAGTACAGAGGGGAGTAAGCTCAACCATGAAACGGGAACTAGGATGGATGGGACTAAAGACATAGTCGGAAAACTAGATTTTTTAACAGGAAAACAAATAGAATATTTTTTAAATGGAGAGATTCCTAGATTTTGAAGTGTAAGTGATTTTGAAGGTTCTGTCATCAATGTGATAGCCTGACTAAAGCCCCTGTCCCACTTTCCCGAGTTACTCACAAACTCTCCCGAGTTTTCCCCTTGATTTGAACTCGGGGAATGTCCGTAGCGAGTCCGTAGATGTTTCGTAGCGGCTCGTAATGCCAGCCGTAGGAACTCGGGGCAACAGGTAAGTCGGGACGTTTTTTCAACATGTTAAAAAATGTCCACGAGTAAAAAAAAATAGCCCCGAGTACGTACGAACGGCTATTACCGTAATTATTCGAGTCAAGGGGAAAACTCGGGAGAGTTCGTGAGTAACTCGGGAAAGTGGGACAGGGTCTTAAGTATCCCTGGCCAGGGTCACTGAAAGTAAAGCAGGAGCATTCAGGATAGTATGGAGGACCTCGAGTCCAAGCATCAGACGCACGTAGAAGTTCTGCGTGAACAACGAAAGGAGCAGATCACCCTGCAAACTACTCACCCACCTACCCCATTGATCTTTTCCTGCTTAACTATGGAAAATCTGCAGTTCTACCCCGAGCTCTTCCATGGACAGGTAAATGGATGGGAAGGGTTTTGAGGGATATGGGCAAGTGGGACTAGTGTAGATGGGGCATCTTGTTCAGCGTGGATGAGTTCAGCTGAAGGGCCTGTTTCCGTGCAGCATGACTCTACAATGAGCTTTTCAAAGTCTGTTACTGTTCCTTCATGCTGATGTTGTATCTTACAGACTGTTGTTTCAAGTTAGAGTCAGAAAGTATTTTGCAAAGAAATCCCTTTGTGTGGCAGGACATTTCCTTTTGGTGGCATCAAGAATGTCGAAAGCCATTCATTACGTTACGTTAAACAAAAAACTGACTTGTACAAACAGTCTAAGTGAAAATGTAACTAGTAGAGTAACCTAAAATAAACGAAATAAAAATTACCTCTTTGACTGAAGATGAGACAGATCAATAGCTGTATCGGGATAACTAACTTCTGCATCTTCGTCTTCACTTTGATTTTCCTCGATATTCGGAGTTTCTTCAGAATCTTCCCAGACAGTCTGCTCTTGATGTTGATCGTCTGATTCACCTCCAGCATTGTCCTCCTGACCCTCCGCATCTCCTTGCGCCTCCTCACATTGGTTTCCGGCTTCAAGGCCAGTCTCTTCATTATCTTCATCACTACTGCTTTCACCATTGTCTGATTCAACTTAACAAAATAATTTATTTTAAAATAAGCATAAATTAAATAAGCATTTAATGACAACGGAAAAAACCATTTTAAGTATCTAAAAGCAAGGTTAGAAAATTCTATAGTTCTGTGTAAGAGATAAGCTGCAAATAATATCTACCACATGTATATGGCAGTCATGCAATATTCTGACATTATATCACATTCTGGTCACAGTAATGTCAAGATTGTTTTATTGTCTTATGTCCCAAAACAGAACAATGACACTTTCACTTGCAGCAGCACAACAGATATGTAAACATACCACAATAAGCAGCAAAATGTTTTTAAAAAAACCAATATAGTGTTTTTAAAAAACAAAAACAAAGCCCCAAGTCCCTTGTGCAATCTAGTATTACGGAGTTTCTGAACCTTCTGAATTTTGTAGTCGGCAGGGCAGTACTCTGCATATCGCCAACTTGGACAATTTAACATTTTTATCAAGCCAATTAACCTACAAACCTGTACGTCTTTGGAGTGTGGGAGGAAACCGAAGATCTCGGAGAAAACCTACGCAGATCACGGGGAGAACGTACAAACTCCATACAGACAGCACGCGTAGTCGGGATCGAACCCGTGTCTCTGGCGCTGCATTTTGTTGCAAGGCAGCAACTCTACCGCTGTGCCACCGTGACTGCCTTTTAGTATTGTTTGTCGTGTTCAATAGCCTGTTTGCTTCCTGTTTTGGGGTTATTAAACAGGAAGGTTAAAGTATTTTCAAAAGACTAACAATATTTTGTCTTTTTCCTTTAATTCAACCTGGTAACCATCATTAATCGAATGAAGTTTATTCTTAGCATGTCTCATTTAGTCTGTTACAAACCACAGTGAAAATCAATCTAAAAATCATTGAAGACTAAATGGATGACTCCACCACAACTCCCTATGGCACCCCTGGACTAATGGTATAAAGTCTGAAGAAGGGTCTCAGCCCGAAAAGTCACCCATTTCTTCTCTCCAGAGATGCTGCCTATCCCGCTGAGATACTCCTGCATTTTGTGTCTACCTAATGGTATAAAGCATGTGTAGAGGTCATCAAGCTGTTAAAGTTAGACCAATGCTAGTTTACCCAGCAGTACAAGCTTGCCAAGGTATCCAAAGATGTGTCATTTTGAGCAATCTCATCTGAGAGAGTGATTTTATCCTATAGCAGGTCAACAAACAGAATAATAGCTCTGTCACTATCAAACTCTTAATTTGCACAGCAGATCCACAGAACTGAGGCTTCAATCTGCACCATTTGTCATGTTGGGAAATCAGATTAAATTTGATTATATTCAGATATTATTTCAATATTTCCAGCATTGATTCTTTCAATCTTCACCTGGTGTTGTTCTTTACCATGGAAAGCTCTTAACTTTCAAAAAAACATTTCAGGTAGAAGGTACAGGAGCCTGAAGACTGCAACGTCCAGATTCAGGAATAGCCTCTTCCTCACAGCCATCAGGCTATTAAACTCAACTGAAACAAAACTCTGAACATAAATAGACCATTATTTGCACTTTATCTGCATATTTATTCATGTGTGTATATATTTAAATAATGGTATATGGACACACTGATCTGTTCTGTATTCATGCCTACTATGTTCTGTTGTGCTGAAGCAAAGCAAGAATTTCATTGTCCTATCTGGGGCACATGACAATAAACTCTCTTGAATCTTGAATCTCTTGTCTTTCTACCAGTAATTTAAAATTGCTGTAAGAAGTTTCAATAAAGTCTGCAATTTGACTTCATCCAATAGTTTTTTGTACCTTACTCAATGATGTATGTCTAACTAAGTGGAGATTGATAAGTTTTTGATTAGTACGGGTGTCAGGGGTTATGGGGACAAGGCAGGAGAATGGAGTTGAGAAGGAGAGATACATTAGCCATGATTGAATGGTGGCAGCAGTATAACACATGAAAATATAGATCCACTTAATCACATACGTCTACACCTATTGTAATATCCTATATTCCTTCCGCAGAGACATAGTCACTATAATGAATTATTTGCAAAGGTTTTTTACATGAATGTAACCTGCAATGGTGTTACAGTCAGTGCTGCTCCAGCAGCCAGGGCTCAATCCTGACCTCCGGTGCTGTCTGTAGTTGCACATTCTCCCTGCCATCCTGTGGGTTTTCCCCAGTTACTCCGGTTTCCTCCCACATCCCAAAGAACTGCAGGTTGGTCGGCCAATTGACCACTGTAGGCGGGTGGGAGGAGAACCGGAGTGCAGCTGATGGGTAAGTGTGATTGGATGGGTAATAGAGAAGTAAGTGAGGGAATGAGACTGAAAACCAGTAGCGTCTAAATGAGCCAAATGTTCTCCTGGTAGGGCAAGATGCCGTGAAATGTGTTCCCCTCCCGCAGACAGGATTTGAGTATAAGAGCAGGGAGGTTCTACTGCAGTTGTACAGGGTCTTGGTGAGCCACACCTGGAGTATTGCGTACAGTTTTGGTCACCAAATCTGAGGAAAGACATTCTTGCCACAGAGGGAGTACAGAGAAGGTTCACCAGACTGATTCCTGGGATGGCAGGACTTTCATATGAAGAAAGACTGGATAGACTCGGCTTGTACTCGCTAGAATTTCGAAGATTGAGGGGGGATCTTATAGAAACTTACAAGATTCTTAAGGGGTTGGACAGGCTAGATGCAGGAAGATTGTTCCCGATGTTGGGGAAGTCCAGAACAAGGGGTCACAGTTTAAGGATAAGGGGGAAGTCTTTTAGGACCGAGATGAGAAAATCATTTTTCACACAGAGTGGTGAATCTGTGAAATTCTCTGCCACAGAAGGTAGTTGAGGCCAGTTCATTGGCTATATTTAAGAGGGAGTTAGATGTGGCCCTTGTGGCTAAAGGGATCAGGGGGTATGGAGAGAAGGCAGGTACGGGATACTGAGTTGGATGATCAGCCATGATCATATTGAGTGGCGGTGCAGGCTCGATGGGCCGAATGGCCTACTCCTGCACCTATTTTCTATGTTTCTACACTTCAATTCTCAAACAATCCTTAATTCCTTTACAATCAAAACATTTCATAAATATAACATTAGGTTGGAACAAAGTTACCTACAGTAATCTATTTGTGTATGGCCTTTCATGCATTACCTAAGGGAACCGTATCCTCGGTATAAAGGTCAGAAGTGCTGCTGGTTACAGTCTCCATGTCTTCATCCTGCACTTTGACCTTCCTCTCCCCCACGTGCCTCCACACATACTGCTCATCAACCTAGGTACAAGCAAATCATACAGTCTTGGGATCCTGGCTGAGAAACGGTAACAGCAATGCTACATTTATGATAGCCACAATAAGAACATTCTACAAATTTAACTTTCATTAGAAACATAGTTAACAATTAGTTAGCAATCTATGGGAATTCTGGGATATAGATGGGATGAATTTGATCTCTGCTGCTGACTGTAAGGGTTCAAGGTAGTTAATCTCAATCCAATAGAGCTGAATTTCCACCACAAAACTATCCTTAATTTCCTCCAGCCAAATACTAGGAAAAACAGTCATCAACTTCTACACCTGTCAAAAAGTATGTTTCCTAGTTCCAAACTCAACTATTCCCGAAATGTCGCTGTGATACGCTCCCCCTCCTGGTCAATGTTATGTGTTAACCTCTGTTTCTTCCCCAAGTGCAGGCTGGAAGGATTCTGTACCTGATTGGACAGGCTGCGTCAGGTGATGGCTGACTCATCCCCAGTATAAATGGAAGATTTCCCAGAGTTCTCCCTCTTTCGGTGACGACCCTGCCTCGTGAGGTTGTGCTAGTGTGAGCTGTGAAAGGACCAGCCACATGGCATAGAACTTCGTGTAATTCCATCATTACGTAGTAATGACTATTGGATTGGGCTGTCCTTAGACGTTATCGGTATTTTGTTTCAGGGATAGCTTTCTTTTAGGCAGGTTTAGAGCCTCGGGTTCGACGGTCCATCGCGTGACTGGCCTGAGCACCTTTAAGTTGTTTATTAATCCATTCATCCTTGTCTGGGTTGTTTGAAGCGGTTTGGGTTTTTGGGGTGTTATCAATAATTAAACTATTTTTGAACGTAAACCTGGCTTTTGGACTTATGTTACACGACTCTGAAATGCCTGCTTTCGGGAGTCGTAACAAAATGGGAGCTCGTCCTAAGTTTTAAGAACCCTAGATGTTTGTGGGTTTTTTTTGGAAGGCTTCTGGTGACTGAGGAAGTCTGTGTGTGTTGTGAGGGAATTGTTTTCCCTGTTTGAGGTAGCATTGGTGCCCAGGGTTTAGCTGGTGTCTTTGGCTACATTTGAATTGAGACTTTCGCGTTGAGGGAGTTTCAGTAATTTGGGGGAATGACTTGGCAGGAGATGGAGTTTTGGTTACTCCTGAGGTAACGGCTGTTCCGATGGTGCAGAGTCCTGATGGGTTGGCTATGCAGCATCCGACGGTCTTAGCAGCTTGTGCTGTCACGAGAGCTATGGCTGAGAGCCAGGCGAAGTTTGAGGATGTAGTGGACCTGAGTGAGAGCTTTTTTGGGGATCTGGATGAGGGATCCTGTATTGTGAAGGGTGTTTCTACATCTCAAGATGAGATAGTGTATGAAAATGGGCCGGTGTCGCTGTCAAGTGACCGGCTGGTTGAGGAGCAAAAGAGTGATCCAAGTTTATCTGAGCTGTTCGACTGCGCGGTGCCTGAGGGGGATATGGATCCCACAGCAAAGGGTTTTTTTCTAAGGGAGGGCTTACTGATGCGAAAGTGGTCTCCCTTGGATGTATCTGGGCATGATGATTGGAGCGTGGTTGATCAGATTGTAATACCTCGTCGGTATAGGGACGAGATACTCTGTTTGGCTCATGATGGTCCTCTGGGTGGACATTTGGGAGTCAATAAGACGAATGACCGTATCTTACGGAATTTTTTTTGGCCAGGGTTGAAGAAGGACGTGAAACAGCATTGCAGGTGTTGTCACATTAGCCAGGTGGCAGGAAAGCCGAACCAATCGATTGTTCCTGCGCCTTTGTATCCAACCCCTGTGGTCGGTGAGCTGTTTGAGCGGATTCTAGTTGATTGTGTGGGTCCTCTACCTCGGACAAAGGGGGGCAACAAGTTTTTGTTGACAATAATGTGTGCATCTACCCGTTTTCCGGAGGTGGTCCCTTTGCGTAGAATTGCTGCCCCTACCATTGTTAAGTCTCTCACTACGTTTTTTTCGTTGTTCGGTTTACCCAAGGTGGTGCAGGGTGACCAGGGTTCCAGCTTCACGTCGAAGGTTTTTGGTCAGGTAATGAAGTGGTTCGACAGGAAGGCTTCGAGTAGGAGTTTTTATCCAGGTGACAAGGTCCTGGTGTTGTTGCCTATTCCTGGTTCGAGTCTGCAGGCTCGGTATAGCGGTCCCTATCAGGTGGTTAAGAAGGTTGGTGAAAGGGAGTATGTTATAGGTACCCCTGACCGAAGGCGTAAGATCCAGCTCTGTCATGTCAACATGATGAAGCTGTACCATGAGCAGGAGCCTGTGGAGGTTGATGGGGAGGTGCTGTGTCCTTCGGTTTCGTCTAAGCATGTTTTGGCTGCAGTGGTGGCTGCCCCCTGACACGGGTGGTGATGTGGGTGAGGCACGGTTGTCGGAGGCAGTGACGCAGGGAAGGGTGTGCAACTCTGAGGCTTTGGAGTCGCTTCCCTTGCGTTTGTCGCATTTGACTGAAAGTCAACGGGGTGATCTGCTTTGTTTGGTAAAGTCAAATGGGTCACTGTTCTCGGATGTGCCTTCTCAGACGTCTGTGCTGCAGCATGACATTGACGTGGCCGGTGCTGCGCCCATTAAACAGCATCCGTATCGGGTCAACCCTGACAAGCATCATCGTCTAGGGAGTCAGGTTGACTATATGCTGCGGCATGGCATCGCTGAATCTAGTTGTAGTCCGTGGAGTTCTCCGTGTCTACTGGCTATGAAGGCAAATGGGGAGGACAGGTTTTGCACGGACTTTCGGAAAGTAAACGGTGTAACTAAGCCGGATTGCTATCCTCTCCCACGAATGGAGGATTGCGTGGATCGTGTGGGAAGTGCGTCATTTGTGTCCAAATTGGACTTGTTAAAAGGGTATTGGCAAGTTCCCTTGACTGGGCGGGCGAGGGAGATCTCTGCGTTCGTTACGCCTGATAACTTTCTGCAGTATACGGTGATGGCATTTGGGAGGCAACTTTCCAACGATTGGTCAACATGGTTTTGTCTGGTTTGACCTTCTGTGAGGCATACCTTGATGATTTGGTTGTGTGCTCCAGGTCGTGGATCGAACACATCGGTCATCTGAAGGAGGTATTCCATCGGCTAGCGGATGCAAAGCTATCAATCTGGGGAAGTGTGAATTTGGCCAGGCCACGGAAACGTATCTGGGTAAGGTGGTGGGCCGGGGTCAGGTTCGCACTCTCAAAGAAAAGGTGGAGCATATTGTCGCATTTCCTGCTCCAACCTCGAGGACTGAACTCCGTAGGTATCTGGCTATGGTTGGGTACTATAGGGGATTCTGTCCAAACTTCTCTGCGGTGGCTGCCCCTTTGACGGATTTGCTGAGTCCGAAGGTAGCCTTTGTGTGGTCCGCAGAGTGTCAACAAGCCTTTGATCATACAAAAAGTCTTCTGGTGCGCGCACCTGTGCTTGCGGCACCTGATTTTGAGATTCCATTTAAGCTGGCAGTGGATGCTAGTGATCGTGGGGTTGGGGGAGTTCTTCTACAGGATGATTCAGATGGGGTGGAGCATCCAGTTTCGTACTTCTCTAAGAAGTTTAATCATCATCAGAAGTGGTACTCCACCATTGAGAAAGAGGCCCTTGCTATGTTGATGTCTCCGAGTCATTTCGAGGTTTATGTTGGCTCCTCGAATGTCCCTGTCATCGTACACACGGATCATAATCCGTTGGTGTTTTTGAATAATATGAAAAATAAGAACCGCCGGTTAATAAGCTGGAGTTTGCGGCTGCAAGACTATAACCTGGAGGTCAGGCATATCCGTGGCAAGGATAATGTCTTGGCTGACGCCTTGTCGCGCCAGTGGGGTTTAGCTCCTGAATAGTTTCGGGGATTTGGTGGTGTTTTTTCTCTCTTCCAAAACTTATTCAGTATCTTTGGGTGGGGGTGCGACACGCTCCCCC
The DNA here is from genome assembly GCA_038087875.1 of Malacoraja senta. Lineage (NCBI taxonomy): Eukaryota > Metazoa > Chordata > Chondrichthyes > Rajiformes > Rajidae > Malacoraja > Malacoraja senta. The sequence goes on from CM075978.1 coordinate 65,551,727, forward strand.
TCCTGGTCAATGTGGTGTGTAAACCTCTGTTTCTTCCCCAAGTGCAGGCTGGAAGGATCCTGTACCTGATTGGACAGGCTGCGTCAGGTGACGGCTGACTCATCCCCAGTATAAATGGAAGATTTCCCAGAGTTCTCTCTCTTTCGGTGACGACCCTGCCTCGTGAGGTTGTGCTGGTGTGAGCTGTGAAAGGCCCGGCCACATGGCATAGAACTTTGTGTAATTCCATCATTTTGTAGTAACGACTATTGGATTGGGCTGTCCTTAGACATTATCGGTATTTTGTTTCAGGGATAGCTTTCTTTTAGGCAGGTTTAGAGGCTCGGGTTCGACGGTCCATCGCGTGACTGGCCTGAGCACCTTTAAGTTGTTTATTAATCCATTCATCCTTGTCTGGGTTGTTTGAAGCCGGTTTGGGTTTTGGGGTGTTATCAATAATTAAACTATTTTTGAACGTAAACCTGGCTTTTGGACTTATGTTACGCGACTCTGAAATGCCTGCTTTCGGGAGTCGTAACAGTCGCCTATTCCTTTTCTGCAGAGATGCTGTCTGACCCACTGAGTTACTCCAGCTTTTTGTGTCTATCTTCGGTTTAAACCCGCATCTGCAGTTCCTTCCTACACATTTTGTCAACTATTTCCACCTCTGTATCAATGTTTACTCTGCCCCCGCCTCAGCTTATTAGCTGCCAAAACTCACCCACTTCTGTTACCTCCTGCCTTTCAATGCTCGCCCTCCGTAAAATTGATTATTGAAAACTCTGCTGCTGACCTGACATCAAGATTTTCCTGAATCTCCTCAGACTTTGCTGACCTTTATTGGCTCCTGGCTACACAAGACTTAATTTCTCATCTTTGGTGTTACATTGCTTCGTGGTCTCCCCCTTTCTAACTCTGTAGTATCCTCTGCCTCATTCAAGATTTCTGGACCAGTTTCAATCTCTCAGATGCCCTCAAATTCAATCCTCCAATACTGGCGACTGTGCCTTAAATCTTTGTGATTCCTCGTCAAACCTTTTTTCCTGCCACTTCATCCTCCTTTAAGATGGTCCTTACTAAACTATCTCATTGACCAATAACATCTGCTGTTATGGCTCAGCTATCATTAAGTGCCTTGAGGCTTTTGTGCTACTTCAAAGGTACTAAGTTTGAAATTAATTTAGCACAAATTAATTTAATTCCAGAAAGGCCATTTGGATGCTTGTAAATTGGTACTGACAAATAACATAGATGAAGCATATCATTAAATTACAACAATTTAAGTCCAACTGAAAAGAAGTAAAAATATTTTGAACTGCGCAATGACTTATAGTCATACAGCATGGAAATAGGCCCTTTGGCCCAACTTGCCTATGCAAACCAAGATGCCCCATCTATTCTAGTCCCACCTGCCCACATTTGGCCTATATCTCTCTGCACCTTTCCTATCCATGTACCTATGCAATGTATTTTAAATGTTGTTATAGTACCTGCCTCAACTACCTTTTCTGGCAGCTCGTTCCATACACCCACCTGTCTGAAGGGTTTTGGCCCGAAACGGTGCCCATTTCCTTCGCTCCATAGATGCTGCCGCACCCGCTGAGTTTCTCCCGCATTTTTGTCTACCCTCTCATAATATAACTTGCTCTACTACCTTGCTTTGTCAAAGGAAGTTAGTTCTACCAAACTTGATTTTACAGTTATATTTCACTTTATGCCACATTACTAGAAAATATCAACATATTACCTTAAACAGAAAGCCAAATCCATCATAAGGTAAGAAGGTGGGAGGTAGTTCTTTTTACCTGTAAATATGAAAGAACATCAGACCTGCATTGTCTGCAAGATCAAGACGATAACAACAAAAAACTGCAAAACATTTTAACAGTAGAATATCAAACCTATTTAAAAAGGCATACGTTCATGTAAAAAATCTTTATCAGCATGTTTTAGCTATATGGAAATAAGTCGACCTAAGCTTTGCCTACACACAGATCCCAGAAAAAGGATCAATGATTTTATAAGTACGTTATTTTATGCAGCTTAAGGTTTATATATTAAAATATTCCTTGAAGCTGAAGCGTGCTGGACAATCCAACTGTTGATAACCTAAAATAAATATGCATTCACAAAAATGAACAAATGTCAAATTATCAATTCACCAAATAAGATGAATGCTGTGAACAAACTTATCACCTCTGATCATGAAGCTTCCTGTGGTCAGGTACTCTCCAGTAGGTGCAGTTTTCGATACCTGAAGATTTAAAAATGACACGTGATTTTTTTTTTTTTTTTTTTTTTTTTTTTTTTTTAATTTTTATTTATTAGAAGTACATTACATTACAACCACATACATTAATACTCGTCATTTATATCTTCTTACAATTAATGTACTCCCTTTATTTATTTTTTTACACTAGAAAAAGAAAAGATTGAAAGAGAGAAGAAAGTGAAGGAAAAAGTGCAAGTGTAGAAAAGTGTAGAAAATGTAACAACAAAAAAGGACGAAGACCCTATAAGAGCGAAATTAAAAACAAAAAGAAAAAGAGTTAAGAAATAGGCCCTAAGAAAAGAAAAGAGAAAGAGAAAAAAAGAGAAACAAATGTTTTTTTTGAGCATCACGTAAATAGGACATACCAACTCTTCAACTATCACCCCCCCTTACCTGACCTCAATTTTTTATTTTTTTTAAAGTACTTTTGCACCCTATGTTTGTAATAATTCTATAAATGCAGACCACGTCAGGTGGAAGTGATCTGGTTTACCTGCTAGGAGGAGTCTTATCTCTTCAAGGTGTAATGTTTCAAACATATTTGAAATCCACATATTTATAGTTGGTATTGGAGCCTTCTTCCAAAATTTTAGAATTAGCTTTTTTCCAGTTATTAACCCATAGTCCATTAATTTCTTTTGAAACACATTTAGTTCTGGATCATCTTCCGTTATTCCGAAGATAATCCATTCTGCTTTGGGTATCAGTCTTGTTTTAAATAACTTTGTAAAGATTTCAAAAATTTCATTCCAAAATTTTTGAATTTTTGTACAGAAGACAAATGAGTGCGCTATAGTTGCTTCTTGGGATTGACATTTATCACAAATAGATGATACGTTTGGGAAAATTTTATGAATTTTAGTTTTCGAATAATATAATCTATGTAAAATTTTAAATTGTATTAAAGTGTGTCTTACATTAATCGAGCATTTATGCACTTTTAATAAGTATTCATTCCGACTTTCCTTTGAAATTTTAATAGCTAACTCTTGTTCCCAGTCTCTTCTGATACCCTCCGTAGATAGTATTTGTGCATTTAAGATAATATTATACAAATATGATATTAAGTTTGCTGATTCCGCTTTTATCTGCATTGCCTCGTCCAGTACATCTGCTGGGTTATTATAATGATCTTTTGTATATTTTTTCAAATAGTCGCATATTTGAAAGTATTTAAAATATTGATTATTTCCGAGTTTATATTTTATTTGTAATTGTTGAAATGAAAGTAATTTTCCAGTTTCATACAAGTCACCAAGCGTTTTAATTCCTAGTCTATCCCATTGTGTATAAGCTTTATCTATAATAGAAGGACTAAACGAAGGGTTATTGACTATAGGTAATAAAAGTGATAAGTTTCTTAATTTTAAATTTTGTTTTATTTGTTTCCAAATACGGATTGTACTATGAATAATTGGGTTCTTATTATAGTTTATGTTATTCAATTTCATTGGAGAGAGGAGGATCGCTCCAATGTTTCTAGAGGAGCAATCCTCTTTCTCCATTACAATCCAGTCTACTTGCTGGGCGGAGTTATCCATCAGTTGAATCATGTTTTTAATATTTACCGACCAATAATAATACATAAAATTAGGTAGTGCTAGACCCCCCAATACTTTAGGTTTATTCAGATGGGTTTTTTGTATTCTATGTGCTTTATAGTCCCATATAAAATTAGTGATATCCGAGTCGAGTTTTTTAAAAAACTTCTTAGGTAAGTATATAGGAATTGATTGAAATAGGTATAAAATTTGTGGTAAAAAGATCATTTTTATTGCGTTTATTCGGCCTATTAAAGACATCGGGAGCGTTTTCCAGAATTTAATTAATGTATTCAGTTTATTAAGTAGGGGGTCAAAATTTGCCCTGAACATACCTTGATATGTTCTGGTAATTTCGACTCCCAAATATTTAAATTTTTCTGTAGCTATTTTAAAAGGGAATTTTAAAAGATGTGTTGAATCTTTCAGTTTTATTGACATAATTTCACTTTTATTCCAATTTATTCTATATCCAGAAAAAGATCCGAAGTCTTCAATTAAATTTAATATATTTGGTATAGTGATTTGAGGTTTTGTAATATACAATAATATATCATCCGCGTATAAAGATATTTTATTATATGAGTCTTTAGTATTATATCCATGAATATCAGGGTGTATTCTAATTTTTTCTGCTAGCGGTTCAATAATGAGAGCAAACAGCTGTGGTGATAATGAGCATCCTTGTCTATTTCCCCTTGATAGTTGAAATTTCGAGGATAATATGTTATTAGTAAGTATTCTAGCTGTAGGTTTGTTATATAGTAACTTAATCCATAAAATAAAATTCTCTCCCAGTTGAAATTTTTGTAATACTTTATCCATATAATTCCATTCTACTTGATCAAATGCTTTTTCAGCATCCAGCGAAATAATTGATAATTCTTGATCTTCAGATTTATGTGAGTGCATTATGTTGAGTAGACGTCTCATATTATTAGAAGAGTATCTCTTAGGGATAAACCCTGTCTGATCTGGGTTTATTAATTTACTAATGTATTTACTTAATCTTCTAGCTAATGTTTTCGCTAATATTTTTTGATCTGTGTTTAATAATGCTATAGCTCTATATGAGCCAGGTTCTTCTAAATCTTTATTTTTCTTAGGTATTAATGTAATCGTTGATTCCGCTAATGTATCAGGTAGTATTCGTTTTTTAAAAGCGTATTGGTACATTTTTTGTAATCTTGGTATTATTTTATCATAAAAGCTTTTATAAAATTCATTAGTAAATCCATCAGGGCCTGGTGTTTTTCCATTTTTTAATGAGTTTATTGTATCTTCTAATTCCTTAATTGAGATTTGTGCACCCAGTTCCTCTTGTTCCTTCATCTCTAACTTTGGAAGATTACAGGTATCCAAGAACTTTGTGATATTATTGGAATCAATTATCGTTTTAGATGTATACAAATTCTCGTAAAATTGCGCAAATCTTTTATTAATATCCTTCGGTGTTGTTAATAATTCCCCTTTATCTGATTTGAGCTTTGGTATAGTATGTTCCTTTTCTCGTTTTTTTAGCTGGCGAGCCAAAAGTTTATGCGGTTTATCCCCAAATTCAAAGTGCTCTTGTTTTGTAATTTGAAAAAGTCTTATAAGTTTGGCAGATAATAATTTATTTAATTTAAATTTTAAAATTATTATTTTATTATGTTTATCTATTGATGGATCTTTAGCATTATCTATATCCATTTGTCTAATAAGTTCTTCTAACTGTCTTTGTTCATTCTTATTCTTTTTATTTTGAAAAGCTTGATATGAAATTATAATACCCCTAATGTATGCTTTAAAAGATTCCCAAAGTAAAGTAGGCGATATATCTGAAGTATCATTTGTTTGAAAAAAGACCTCCATTTGTTCTTTTAAATATATACTCGCTTGTGGATCTTTTAAAATTTGAGAGTTAAATCTCCAGAATGAATTATTCTTAGACAATCCTTCCAGTTTTAAAAGAAAGTTAGTGGAGAATGGTCTGAAATTGAATTTGTATGGTATATTGCATTAGATGTTTGGGGGATTAATTTTGTATCCAGCAGAAAGTAGTCTATACGTGAGTATGTCTTATGTACCATTGAGTAAAACGAATATTCCCTGCCAGTTGGATTCACAATTCTCCAAACATCTGCTATATTAGTGTTATTTATATAGGTATTGAGGAGTTCCCCAGTTTTCGATTTCATATTCCCTCTCTGTTTTTGACTTGATTTATCTAAGTACGGATCTAAAACACAGTTAAAGTCTCCGCCTATTATAACATTTTGATAGTTTGACTCTGCAATTATATTGAAGATTTTATTGAAAAAGTGGGGGTTATCAAAGTTAGGGGCATATATATTTACCAAAGTAAGTGGAGTGTCATGGATTTCTCCATTAACTATTAGGTATCTCCCTTCTATATCTGTTATAATATTCTTTGCTTTAAATGGTATACCTTTTCTTATGATAATTGACGTGCCTCTAGATTTTGAAGTGAATGAAGAGTGGTATGTTTGACCTATCCATTTCGCCCTCAGCCTATTTCTTATTTTAAAGTCTGAAATAAATATTATATTCATTGTCCAATTATTGGTGGTACCATTGCCTATGGTGACGAATCACAGCCATATTATTTTGTGCTAATGGCAGATAGAGGGAGGACCAGAGGGAAATAAATTCTGATGCATCATCTGATGCTCATTCACAGTATAGCAGGGTATTTGCCCGGAATTTGTATTGGAAAATATACTGTGACACTGATGGAATGAAAAATTAATGTAAAATACTGAAAAGTAATTTCTTAAAGGCAACATAGAGCATAACAAGAATAAACCTTTGATCTTCATGTTCACTGTCTGGTTTATAAGATAGAAGAGAGAACTGCTTATTTTCACACGTAGAAATAAGAAGGGTCTCAACCCGAAATGTCCATGTTCTCCAGGGATGCTGCTTGACCTGCCGAGAGACTCCAGTACTTTGTGCCCTTTACTGTTTATTTTCATCCTATTAATTTTAACAGGTAGATGACCCATTCTGCCAGATCACCATCTGATAAAGAAAGCAAAAATCTGCCCATGATATTGGGAGTATTTTGTTACTCATAGCTTAGTCTTGTCTTAAGTCATAGAGTGACACAGTGTGGAAACAGGCCCTTCGGCCCAACATGTCCCAGCTACACTAATCCCACCTGCCCACATTTGTTCCATAACCCTCCAAACCGGTCCTATGCATGTCTTGATGGCCCACTCCAGAGACTGAAAAAAAATCTAATGTAATACATCAGTGTAACACTAAAGAATTGCTGCTCTTTAAGGACATAATCTTTCAGATGAGACAAAACAATAGCCTCATTTTAGGTAGATAAGATCACTATGTCGAGGAAACCAAGGGTTTAGCTGCTGCCCTCAAACAATAATATTATAAACGGAATATCTGTTTGTCATTACTTTCTATCGGTTCAGTTTTGTTTAGTTTAGAGATACAGCACGGAAACGGGCCCTTCGGCTCACCGATTCCGCGCCGATCCCCGCACACTAACACTATCCTACTCACACTAGGGTGGATTTCGAATTATACTAAGCCAATTTACCTACAAACCTGAACGTGTTTGGAATGTTGGAGAAAACCAGAGAAAACTCACACAGGTCAAAAGATGATAAATGATAGGAGTAGAATTAAGCCATTCAGCCCATCAAGTCTACTCCGTCAATCAATCATGGCTGATCTATCTCTCCTTCCTAACCCCATTCTCCTGCCTTCTCCCCATAACCTCTGACACCCATCATGGGGAGACGTACAAACTCCGTACAGACAACACCCATCGTCAGGATCGAACCCATGTCTCTAGCGTTGTAAGGCAGCAACTCTACCGCTATGCCTAGTGTATCGTCTGATAGGCTTCCTACATTCCAATGGTGAGAGAATTTCAAATATTCCTCTTTGCCCTTGAAACATCCTGAAGTTATGATGGATGTTACATAAATGTCCCTGTCTGGCGAAAAAATAAAACGTGGAAGGCAGCTCAACCGTGGCTAACGAGGGAAATCAAGGATAGTTTTAAATCCAAGGAAGAGGCATATAAATTGGCCAGAGGAAGCAGCAAACCGGAGGACTGGGAGAAATTTAGAACTCAACAGAGGAGGACAAAGGGGTTAATTAAAACTTAATGTAAAAACTTCTTTAGCCATGTAAAAAGGAAAAGATGAGTGAAGACAAATGTAGGTCCCTTACAGTCAGAGACAGGTGAATTTATAATGGAAAACAAAGAAATGACAGAACAGTTAAACGAGTACTTTGGTTCTGTCTACACTAAGGAATACACAAACAATCTTAAAGAAATACTAGGGGACCGAGGATCTAGTGGGAGGGAGGAACTCAAGGGAATCCACATTAGTCAGAAAATGGTGTTAGGTAAACTGTTGGGACTGAAGGCAGATAAATCCCCAGGGCCTGATGGTCTGCATCCCAGAGTACTCAATGAGGTGGCCTAGAAATCATGGATCCATTGGTGATCATTTTCCAATGTTCTCTCGACTCTGGATCAGTTCCTGTGGACTGGAGGGTAGCCAATGTAACTCCACTTTTTAAGAAAGGAGGGAGAGAGAAAACAAGGAATTAGAGACCAGTTAGCCTTACATCGGTAGTGGGGAAGATGCTTGAGTCGATTATTAAAGATGATATAGCAGTGCATTTGGAAAGCTGTGACAGGATTGGTCAAAGTCAGCATGGATTTATGAAGGGGAAATCATGCTAGAGCAATCTCCTGGAATTTTTTGAGGATGTAACAAGTAGAATGGATATGGGAGAGCCAGTGGATGTGATGTATCTGGACTCTCAAAAAGCCTTTGACAAGGTCCCACGGAAGAGATTAGTGTGCAAAATTAGAGCACATGGTATTGGGGGTAGGGTATTGACATGAATAGAGAACTGGTTGGCAACTGTGTTGGAGGAAGCAAAGAGTAGGAATTAGCGGGTTCTTTTCACACTGGCAGGCAGTGACTCGTGGGGTGCCACAAGGCTCAGTGCTGGGACCCCAGTTATTTACAATATATACTAGACTAAGTGGGACCCGTTGGGTCCCATGTTCACACGGGAGGGCTGGTCCCCCGACGCAATATTCCACCTCTCCACCAATTCCAATATTGGTGGCCAGTGGGGGGGGGGTGGGCTATCTGGAGCGCTGGTATGGGTGTTGTTGGCCGCAGGGACTACTGGTCTCCAGAGGGCTAGTATGGACATTGTGGGCCAAATGGATTCTTGGGGTGGCAGCTCAGTCCCCTCACGCCTGATGTGCTGGGAGCTCACTCACGGCTGGTGGGCTGGCAGTTGACTCACGGCTATTCCTTGAAATTCCATTTCAAGCAGAGTGCAAGGCCACCAAATTCAAATCCATTTTCCTACCATTTCAAGCAGGGTGCAAGGCCACCAAATTCAAATGCAGTTTCTTACCTCTTCGAGCAGGGTGCAAGGCCACAAAATTCAAGTGCAGTTTCATACCACTTCAAGCAGGGTGCAAGGCCACCAAATTCAGGTTCAGTTTCCTACCACTTCAAGCAGGGTGCAAGGCTACCGAATTCAAGTGCAGTTTCCAACCACTTCAAGCAGGGTGCAAGGCCACCAAATTCAAGTGCAGTTTCATACAATTTCAAGGAGGGTGCAAGGCCACCAAATTCAAATGCAGTTTCATACCATTCCATGCTGGGTACAAGGCCACCACATTCAAATGCAGTTTCATACTATTTCAAGCAGGGTGAAACCACCATAAAAACCACCATAAAACCACACAAAACACCACTCACAGTTCAGTAGACATTCAGTGTGTTCAGTTGATTCACGGCTCAGACAGAGTCGTGACCTCTCCCTCCCCCATCATACAGAGACTGAGCCACATCCACACTTCCGGGTTTTATAATCCCTCCCCCTCCCACCGGAAAAGGTGTGGCCTTCATGGCGTGATTAACAGGAGAGAGATTCTCAACATTTTTTAAACACTAATAACACTTTTGTTTTTCATTGATGGGAAGAATCCTCTGCACCCAATGAGCGGAGGGGAATTGAGTAAGATGGCCAAAAATCACAGCCGTAAGTGGTAGCGTTTTATCTAAAATCAATATAGTGTAAACAGGAAGTTGTCAAGTTTAGACAAACAACATTTGCAGGCAGTGCCTTTTCACTTCAACCCAAACCCCCCCCAAACAACCATTTGCAGGCAATGCTTTTCACTTCAACCCTAACAACCATTTGCAGGCAGTGCCTTTTCACTTCAACCCAAACCCCCCAAACAACCATTTGCAGGCAGTGCCTTTTCACTTCAACCCAAACCCCCCAAACAACCATTTGCAGGCAGTGCCTTTTCACTTCAACCCAAACCCCCCAAACAACCATTTGCAGGCAGTGCCTTTTCACTTCAACCCAAACCCCCCAAACAACCATTTGCAGGCAGTGCCTTTTCACTTCAACCCAAACCCCCCAAACAACCATTTGCAGGCAGTGCCTTTTCGCTTCAACCCAAACCCCCCAAACAACCATTTGCAGGCAGTGCCTTTTCACTTCAACTCAAACCCCCCAAACAACCATTTGCAGGCAGTGCCTTTTTACTTCAAACCAACCATATTTTCATTTTCAAACACATTAAGGGCACTCACAGTTGAGTAGACATGTGTTCAGTGTTATTCAGAGCTCAGAGAGACGTGACCCTCTGGCTTCCTCCATCTTGCAGAGACTAAGTGAGGCACACCACTTCCTGGTTTTATAGTCCCTCCCCCTCCCCCTCCCTCCAGCAGGGGCAGCAGAGAGAATGGCAAATGTTTTAAAAACATTAATATCTCTCTGATTTTTCATCGATGGGAAAAATCATCTGGTCCAGGAAGGCGGAGGGAGGCTCTGAGCGAGGTGGCCAAAAATGACGGCCGTAGGTGGCGGCGTTCTCTCGGAAATCACAGCACAGCGAGCCAAAAGCGGTCAAGATCAGACTTTTAGTAATATAGATTAACGATTTAGACAAGGGAATTAAATGTAACATCTCCAAGTTTGCGGATGACACAAAGCTGGGCTTCGAGTTGGGTGAGTGGGCAGATGCATGGCAGTATAATGTGGATAAATGTGAGGTTATCCACTTTGGTGGCAAGAACAGGAAGGCAGATTATTATCTGAATGGTGTCAGATTAGGAATAGGAGAGGTGCAACGATACCTGGGTGTGCTTGTACATCAATCACTGAAAGTAAGCATGCAGGTACAGCAGGCAGTGAAGAATGCTAATGGCATGTTGGCCTTCATTGCGAAAGGATTTGAGTTTAGGAGCAAGGAGGTCCTCCTGCAGTTGTACAGGGGCCAGGTGAGGCTGCACCTAGAGTTTTGTGTGCAATTTTGGTCTCCTAATTTGAGGAAGGACATTATTGCTATTGAGGGAGTGCAGTGTAGGTTCACCAGGTTAATTCCCGGGATGGCGGGCTTGACATATGATGAAAGAATGGGTCGATTGGGCTTGTAGTCACTAGAATTTAGAAGGATGAGAGGAGATCATAGAAACATACAAAATTCTTAGAGGACTGGACAAGCTGGATGCAGGAAAAATGTTCCCAATGTTGGGGGGAGTGCAGAACCAGGGGTCACAGTTTAAGAATAAGGGGTAGGCCATTTAGGACTGAGATGAGGAAAAACTTTTTCTCCCAGAGTTGTGAATCCGTGGAATTCTCTGCCATACAAGGAAGTGGAGGCCAATTCATTGGATGTTTTCAAGAGGGAGTTTGATTTAGCTCTTAGGGCTAAAGGAATCAAGGGATATGGGGGAAAAGCAAGAACGGGGTACTGATTTTAGATGATCAGTTATGCTCAAAGGGCCAAATGGCCTACTCCTGCACCTATTTTTATGTTTCTATAAATACGTTTTTTTCCCCAGCAATCAAAATGTTGGTTGTGATTTTTAACAACAAATCATTTAAGGAATGTCTAATTTGAGGATGACTGCAGTGTAACTGTAGAAAAGGAAAAAAAATCCACAATTACCTGATTATGATGGACCCACCATGCACTAGTGACTACACGTGCATCCCATGCAGCACTATAACACACTGCCATTGTGCCAGCTTCTGTCAATGTACGTGGAGGAACTGCCTGCCCTGCAAGTAAAAAATAAAGCTTATGTCAGTGGAGAATAAAAGTAACTGACATCTCAAGTCAAGTCAAGTTTATTCGTCACATACACATACGAGATGTGCAGTGAAATGAAAAGTGGCAATGCTTGCGGATTGTGCAAAAAAACTACAAAACAGAATGGAACAGAATAGCAAGATTAAACGAGAACTTACCAGTTTGAAGTTTGATCTTTATTTTATGAGTTACGATGAGGGATTACGTGAATAGTAGGCCGTCAGCCCGCATGCGCGTCAATCTTCAAAGCAGCGGTGTGAAATCACAGATAGTAGTAGTTGAACTGAACATAGTAAGATTTGAGAGGACTACAACCTACCAGATGACCTTTATGATATGAGGGAGGGAGCGGAGGGCACGTACTCCCTCATCGTAACTCCTCATAAAATAAAGATCAAACTTCAAACTGGTAAGTTCTCGTTTAATCTTACTATTTTACTTCGGAGTCACGTGAGTGACTACATGAAGACTTTGAAGCTCTGTGATTTCATGCCGGGAATGATCCAAGCGTCACACACTGCACCAATTGACCATGGATGAGTAAGAATGGTTTAAGCATTCAGACATGACGAGATTGTTAAATAATGCTGATGCTTTAATCATCAAAGAAAAAATAATAGTGATCCCTCCCATCCTGGGGGAAACTATAAGACAGAACATAAAACGGAGCTCGCAAAAATCCCTGGTCCGGCAATGGGCTTATTGTAAAATCTCTGAAACGTCTTTTCATTGGCCCATCCTGCAGCCGGTAGGATGAGGTCGAAGGGGACGTCCATCGCCCTTGCTGCCGACATAGATGCAGCCCTGGTGGAGTGAGATTTAAAAGTGTCAGTGTCCACTCCTGCATTGGCCAGGACCTCTCTTAGCCTTTTTGTACGTTTTTTTGTAGCTAATGAGTACAGATAACTCTGTGCCTCTAAGGTTCTTGGTGACTTTGATATATTGAAGAATGTGTGTTACCACACACAACCGTGGGTCCATGGGGTATGCTAAAAACACTAATTTGAGTCCTGACACCCCCAGTCTGCTCTGTTTAAGTAAATCATAAATGTAAAATGTAATATTATTGATAGATGTGGTGGCCATGTTGTCCAGTCGTAACTTGTGTAGTGTCTGGACACGTTTCACTGAGACCAGTGCCATAAGCATGACCACCTTGAGGGTGAGTTTAGATAAAGGGAGGGACGAAGCTGGTGCCCACTGGCGAAGCAGTGTTAATACTATTAACTGTTAATACTATGCTTACATCCCATACCTCCGTGTACCTGGGTCTGGGTGGTATGGTATTAAAAATACCCTTCATAAACCTCGTTATCAACGGGTGTGATCCTACAGAATGATGGCCCGTACCCAACACTAAATTGAGGATAATGCGCTCCTGGCACTGTTGATGGCACTGTAGCTCAGTTTCAGATCATAGTATAGGGTAGATAGAAACTCCAATACAGCTGTAATTCGTGCTATTTGATACGTTATGCCTGTGGATAAACAGAACATCTCCCACTTCTTGATGTGAGAGATGTACTGTTTTTTAGTACTGTTCCTCCAGGCCGCTGTTATCATATCCACTGTCTGTTCTGATAATCTGAGCCCCAGGTATGGTCTCCTCAGAATCTGCAAATCAATAAATTGATCCGGTCATGGGGTGGATGGCTATTCCCCGTTGCTGGGTGAACCAGCAGATACCTGATTTTGGGGACAGCCATAAAAGGCTGTGTTAACATAGCCAGGACTAGTGGAAACCAAGACTGTGTAAGTCAGTCAGGTACTATTAAAAAATGCCCGTGGCATTGTCTAGCTTAATTTTTGCCAAACACCGACTGATGAGTCAAAAAAGGGTGAAAAACACATACAGAAAAATTCCTCCCCAGTGTGGCGAGATTGCATCTACTGCCACCGCTTCTGGGTCTGGTTCCCATGATACATATTTGGGTAGCTGGTGATTTAACTTGGCTGCGAAAAAAGCCATACCGAGCAACAATGTCTAGAAATACTTCATGACTCAACATCCATACTGAGTTGTAATTGAATTTCTGTGATCTGGTGTACGCCACCATATTGTATCTACCTGGTAGGTAGATGGCTGAAAACCAAATGTACCTCGTAATATACCAGTGCCAAATAAGGTTAGCCAACTTATCACCAGATAAAGACTTGATTCCACCCATGTGATTAACATATGCCACCACTATAGAGTTGTCCATTTGTAGTTGAACATGCACATGCTGTATTACTACAATAAGCCTTCAGCCAATAGAATGCTCCCAACAACTCTAAGTAGTTAATACCATGTTGCTGAAGAATTAGTGACTCTTACACATTCCACCTACCACCATAGTTAGAGGTGGTATTAGTAGCTCCCCAGCCGAGGGCACTTGCATCGGTTTGTAAAATAACCGACGGTGAATCGATTAAATTTTCCTGGAGCAATTACAAATACTCGTTACCTTTTTATTGTAATTCAGCAGTGGCTTCTGCTGGCAATCGCATTGGTCTACCGTAGTGACCTGCACTGAGTTTGAGTGCAAAGGCCCCAATTGTACTGCTGGAAAAAGGCAGCCACTAGATTGCCAATCACACTAGCCAATTGTCTATTCATATGCTGCTGTTTAACAATGAGATTGTTTAAATCCTGATTGATTGTCCCAGGCCAGAGTCACTGATATGTTAGTTTAGTTAATGGTGAATCCCAGGTAATTAATTACCCTGGTAGGTATCAATTTGGGCTTAACTGGTATAAAAAGTATGAGCTTGGTGGCTGAAACAGCTGATTGAGCTAAATTCATAGCTTCCCTAATGACAAAAAATGTCATCTAATATGCCATGACAATATGATTTCTGAATTCAAAGTAGTCCCAGGACTGGTTTCAATAATTTTGTGAATAATCTGGGCTGAAGTTAGTCCCTTAGGCAATGCATTAAACTGCCACAATTGTTCCACCCAGTTAGACTTCAAATATCTCCTGTATTCCCTGTGAACGGGTACTAAGTAGAATGCATCTCTAAGGTCAATGCATGCTAAAAAACCTCCTTTAGAGACGTTGTATGGCAGAAACAAAGTTATACATTTTAAAGTGTTTATACTGCACAAAAGGTGTTAAGTTCAGTCAAGTCTAGGATGATACGGTATCCTCCAAATTGGTGAGGTTCATGAGACGACCTCTCAATTACCTCGTTCTTATATAAATTTCCAATTTCAGTTTGTACCTCCAAACTTCCCTATTGCAAAAACATATGTGCGGTTGGGTGAATGTTGTAGGTGGTGGCGAATTGTGAAGGAAACCTTGTATACTGTGCAGTATAAAAAATGGATGTAGAGTGATCCAAAATGCCATTTTTGCAAGAAGTATTGCAATCTTCCCCCAACTCGTGACTGAGCCATGTTTGATGTGTTCCGTAAGGAACTAGATTCACCTACCTCCGATGTGACTGGTGGTAGGGCGCCGTTTTCCGCCCCCGAGATCTGGGGGGTAGTCCTGATGGCGGGTGCACTCCGCGCATCCTGGATGTTGGCCGGTTTGGGTCTTGCTCTAAAAAAGGCCTCTGTGTCGCCTGTTCGGGTCTTCCACCAGTACCGGTGTACCGCCTGGTGTTGTAGGGAGCGTAGGGGTGTTGCCGTCGGTATGATGAGACTCTAGGCGTGGTGGGGACTTTCATTAGGCAAACTGCCTTTGCCTCATCATCTAGCTCCCGGACCTGTTTAGTCAGGTCTTCCCCGAACAGATAGTTTGCTGGTTGGACATTGCTGGCCTTGCACAGCGCAGCAAATTTGGGGTTTAATGCCGGCCGAATGGCATTCTTCCGCAGGCAGTTAATCTCAAAATGTGCATTGCACATGAGAGCCATGGCGTCCTGCTGTGTGTCTGATAGAGTCTCCCCGTCCACTGACCTGGCGAAGGCTGTTATGCCTGAGGCGAGTAATTTCAAAATCTTTTGGAGCCTATCTCCTGGGCTCTGACGCCCGCTCCAATGTTGCCCCATATGGAGTGGTTTACAGCTGGCACATTCAGAGATACACAATTGGCAGGAGCATGATATTTATTTATTGTCTCCTCCATGGCCAGATCTTGTAGCTGGTGGGATGCCAGGTAATTTGTACTACTGGCTAGGTCTTCTTCGAGGGGTTCCCCAGATTGTGACGGGACAGCGAATTTAGATGCCATTACTGGCACATGTATCTCTTGCCCCCGAGTGTACTCATCAGCTGTGCCACCGAACTCCGAGTCAGCTTGATACTGACCTCCTGTACTCCCCTCCCCAGAGAGGGAGATACTGTGCAGCCCTGTGACAGGTGCCGCTGGCTCGGTCCCCATGGAGATCCGTGCTGATATTGCTCCCTCCTTTGGAGCATATCATTTTGGAGCCACCTCTCCAATAGGTGCTCCATGTGGGTGAGTCGTCCACTGACGCTCCCCAGTGTAGGAGGGGAATCCTCCTGGCCCGACTCATCTGAGTCCACGGGCCTGACAGACTTATGTGTGGCTTTCCGCCCAAGCGGTACTGCCACGGTGCAATCTCCCGGCACCAAGTCTGCTGTCGTTGGCTCCGCTGCCAGCGACCGCGAAGGTGATATGAACAGCCGCCCGCTAGCCGCACTCCCGCGGTCTTCGGTGGCCGATTTTGCCGCGGACCGTCTCTTCACCTTCGACATCTTCGAATGGTTCCAACTCGTCTGTAGGTAAGAATTTTACAGAACCATGCAAAAAAACGACCTCAGAGGAAGTTTAAACACTTACCTGAGGCTTTTAAACTTACCGCTGGAAAGCAGCAGCGCGCCTCCCAGGCAGTCGTTGCGCAATTCAGTAGACGTAATGACGCGCATGCGGGCTGACGGCCTTCTATTCACGTAGTCACTCACGTGACTCCGAAGTAAAATCACATATTACATATTTGTGGGAGAAAAAAAAAAGAAAAAACAGCAATTTTAAAAAGACACCACACAACAGTAAATTGGTACAGTACGTTAGTCCCTGGTGAGATAAGAGTTTACAGTCCTAATGGCCTCTGGGAAGAAACTCCTTCTCATCCTCTCTATTTTCACAGTATGGCAACGGAGGCGTTTGCCTGACCGTAGCAGCGGAAACCGTAGCAGTCTGTTGCTGGGGTGGAAGGGGTCCCCCATGATCTTGTTGGCTCTGGATTTGCACCTTCTGATGTATAGTTCCTGCAAGGGGGGGGGGGGTACGTTTGTAATGCTGTAAGTTAATGAATTTACCTTTTTGGTTCTTAATGACACAGCTGGTAGCACCATGTAGGTCAGCATGTACATAAATATCACCTGGAAAACAAAATTATAACTACTATTGAAAAAAGGTCACATATGGTCCACATTAGCTTGGTGGTGCATCGACTGGTTTCGGTGTACAAGCCTATAGAAGTCTCCTTGTGTGTACATTTTCAGATAAAGGTCATTGCACTGAAGAGGTCCTAACACAGTTTCAAAGGGATTTAAATGCAAAAATGTGAATTACTGCTTTAGTTCTCGACTACAGTGTTCCTGTCAGAACCCATCTAGAATACTGTGCTCAGTTTGGGCAGCAAATTTCAAGGTTAGTATCCTTCAAGACTAAACGATTGAGAAATGGTCTAATGAAAGACTTTTCATAATAAAGGTATTCTGTCAGGTTATCTAGTGCTGTAATTCAGTTCAAGGAAGCACAGATCAAGGGAGCCTAATTAAAAAATAGATTTCTGTTATTTATGAATAAAAGATAGAAACACTTCTTCCCACATTAGTCGAAAATAAATCTGTATCTTCCTTCAAAAAGTTGTAGATCTTGTTCAAATACATTTTCAAGGTGATGAACAAAGCATTTTTGTAATGTATGTTCAGGAATATGAAGTGTCGTCATGGCTATCCCTCGAGGTCGAGGATGATGGTCTATCTTCTGTTGTTTTTATGGACTCTCAGGTGGCTTAAGAGTCCAATCCTGGCTTTGAAAGTTCTTCGGCATTCAGGACAGGTAATTCCAGGTGGCAGATCGGGCTTTGGTTGTTGCTGCCTCTCTTTCCTTTTTTCTTGGTTTTGGGGATGGAATGTTGCCTTCGTAACAAGAGGATTTCAGTATAGGAGTAAAGAGGTTCTTCTGCAGTTTATTAGGGCTCTGGTAAGACCACATCTGGAGTATTGCGTACAGTTTTGGTCTCCTAATTTGAGGAAGGACATCCTTGTGATTGAGGCAGTGCAGCGTAGGTTCATGAGATTGATCCCTGGGATGGCGGGACTGTCATATGAGGAAAGATTGAATTCACTGGAGTTTAGAAGGATGAGGGAGTATCTTATAGAAACATATAAAATTATAAAAGGACTGGACAAGCTAGATGCAGGAAAAATGTTCCCAATGTTGGGCGAGTCCAGAACCAGGGGCCACAGTCTTAGAATAAAGGGGAGGCCATTTAAGACTGAGGTGAGAAAAAAAATTTCACCCAGAGAGTTGTGAATTTGTGGAATTCCCTGCCACAGAGGGCAGTGGAGACCAAATCACTGGATGGATTTAAGAGAGAGTTAGATAGAGCTGTAGGGGCTAGATGAATCAAGGGATATGGGAAGAAGGCAGGCACGGGTTATTGATTGGGGACAATCAGCCATGATCGCAATGAATGGCGGTCCTGCTCGAAGGACCGAATGGCCTCCTCCTGCACCTATTTTCTATGTTTCTATTTTCTTCTAATTCTGTGCATCACTTGGCTTCGAAGGTCGCTGTTTCCAAATTGTCGATGTCGATTTCACATTTCTTCATGCTGGCTTTTAAGGTGTCTTTGATTTTCTCTTCTTTTGTCCGCCTCTTTTACGTTTGCCTTCTTTAAGCTGGGAGTAGAAGGTTTGCTTTGGTAGACGCTCGTCTTCCATCCGAACAACATGACCGACCCATCTTAGTTTGTCCTTGATGACAAAGGCTTCGATGCTAGATGTTTTTGCTTCATTCAGCTTGCTGACATTGGTTCTTCAGTCTTCCCAGCTGATATTTAAGCTGCTTCGAAGACATCGTTGATGGAACTTTTCAAGTGTTTTCAGATGGCGTCGGTATGTTGTCCAGGTTTCTGATGCATACGGGAGCGTTGGAATCACCACTGCCTTGTACACTAACATTTTGGTGTCAGTTCGGATGTCACGATTTTGAAAGACTCTCATTCGAAGACGTCCAAAAGCTGTTCCAGCACACTTAAGACGATGTTGGATCTCGTCATCAAGGTGGACATTGGAGGAGAGGTGACTTCCAAGGTACGGAAGGTGATCCACATTTTCCAGGGTTGTTTCACCAAGTTGAATTGATGGTTCTCAGTTGGTGATGATTGATAGATAACCTGAGTCTTCTCGGAATTGATGGTAAGTCCAAGTTTCGTGTATGCACAGTTGTCGTCTGCGTATTGGAACTCGATGAGGGAGCTCATAGATGTCTTAGTTTTGGACTTGAGACGGGCAAGATTGAAAAGTCTGCCATCTGTTCTGTAGACGATTTCGATTCCTGGGGGTAGGTCGTCTTGGATGATGTTGATGGTTGTCGCAATGAAGATGGTGAACAGTGTCGGGGCAATCACGCATCCCTGTTTCACTCCTGATCTGACTTGAAACAGCTCACAGTTGCTGTTGCTGGCCATGACTTTGGCAAGCATGTCATCGTGGAGGAGTCTCAGGATTCAAATGTACTTTTCAGGACATCCATAGGTGGATAGGACATCCCATAAGAGTTCCCTTGATACCGAGTCGAAGGCTTTAGTGAGGTCGATGAATGCCATGTACAAAAGTTGAAGTTGTTCACGACATTTTTCTTGTAGTTGACGCATTGTGTAACAATGGGCAGATGGTAGAGATGGGCCATAATTTAACTAAGATAGACACAAAATGCTGGAGTAACTCAGCGGGACAGACAGCATCTCTAAAGAAAATGAATGGGTGATGATTCCCATTCCTTCTCTCCACAATGCTGTCCGTCCCGCTAGATTACTCCAGCATTTTGAGCCTATCTTCGGTGTAAACCAGCATCTGCAGTTCCTTTCTACACATAATTTAGCTAGTTGAGTGGCTGAATTAGTAACTCCTGCTCCAACTCCCTGATTTAATGAGATGTAAATTCTATTGGGTTTATCAAACAATAGGCAAAATGATAGAGATGGATTCAGAAATTTCTAATAAAATGGTATTGATTCATATTTATTATCATTCCACAAATCTTACGGTGGCGCAGCGGTAGAGTTACTGCCTTACAGCGAATGCTGCGCCGGAGACCCGGGTTCGATCCCGACCACGGGTGCTGCCTGTATGGAGTTCGTATGTTCTCCCCGTGACCTGTGTCGGTTTTCTCCGAAATCTTCGGTTTCCTCCCACATTCCAAAGACGTGCAGGTTTGTAGGTTAATTGGCTCAGTAAATGTAACAATTGTCCCTAGTGGGTGTAGGGTAGTGTTAATGTGCAGGGATCGCTGGTCGGCGCGGACCCGGTGGGCCGAAGGGCCTGTTTCCGCTGTATCTCTAAACAAAAATTTGCGATGTACTGTATAAACCTTTCATTTGGTAACAGTTTTGGAAGATCTGTGGAAATGGTTTCTCTAAAACCTAATTGTGGCCATCTGTCCCAATATCTACACTCTTCCTCAATGTCAAATGTCTTCTATATTATAAAGTACCTTGCAATCATTTACCACACAAAGACTGACAGATAGGAGTATTTTATTTTTGTTTTTGCTAATCATGCTGACTGCCATTATGGAAAAAGGTGAAATGTAAAGTTGAAGTTTGAGGACCATTATGGGAGAATATAGTAAGCAGATGTAATGATCTTTGATGTGCTTAATTGCAATTTTTCAATACAATCTCATGGTTTTAGATGCTTACATAAAGAAATGATCACAAATCTGAAGAAGGGTCTCGACTCTTACTATCTAAATGGCGTCAAGTTGGGAAAAGGGGAAGTACAACGGGACCTGGGGGTCCTTGTTCATCCGTGTCTATGAGTAGTAAGCATGCAGGTACAGCAGGCAGTGCAGAAAGCGAATGGCATATTGGCCTTTATAACAAGAGGAGTTGAGTATAGGAGCAAAGAGGTCCTTCTGCAGTAGTATAGGGCCCTAGTGAGACCACACCTGAGGAAGGACATTCTTGCTATTGAGGGAGTGCAGCGTTTACAAGGTTTACAAGGTTAATTCCCGGGATGGCGGGACTGTCATATGCTGAGAGAATGGAGCGGCTGGGCTTGTACACTCTGGAGTTTAGAAGGATGAGAGGAGATCTTATTGAAACATATAAGATTGTTAAGGGTTTGGACATGCTAGAGGCAGGAAATATGTTCCCGATGTTGGGGGAGTCCAGAACCAGGGGCCACAGTTTAGGAATAAGGGGTAAACGATTTAGAACGGAGACGAGGAAACACTTTTTCTCACAGAAAGTTGGGAGTCTGTGGAATTCTCTGCCTCAGAGGGCGGTGGAGGCCGGTTCTCTGGATACTTTCAAGAGAGAGCTAGATAGGGCTCTTAAAGATAGCGGAGTCAGGGGATATGGGGAGAAGGCAGAAACGGGGTACTGATTGGGGATGATCAGCCATGATCACATTGAATGGCGGTGCTGGCTCGAAGGACCGAATGGCCTACTCCTGCACCTATTGTCTATTGACCCGAAACGTCACCTATTCCTTCGCTCCATAGATGCTGCCTCACCCGCTGAGTTTCTCCAGCATTTTTGTTCACCTTCGATTTTTCCAGCATCTGCAGTTCTTTCTTAAACAAATCCCAAGTGACTTTGCAATAGGAACCAACCACCTGAACAATATTTTAATTTAACAAAAACTATTTGTAATTGCAAGAAATAATAGTTTATGAAAAACAAAACAAATGGTTCACACAAACCTGGTTTAAGATAACGTTTCACAATTAACTCATTTTGCTGCTGGTCTCGGCCTGCTATTACCAGATAGTTTTCACTGCTGATAAACCACAAGAACTTCTCAAACCTACAGAAGAGGATTTAGAAATTACTAATAATGATGTGTAGTATTAGAAAATCATTTACTCTCAAGTTCAAAGCCACTGATGTAACTGAAAAGCCAATGAGAAATCTTATATACTTCAGGGTTAAAATAATTCACATAAACTTAGTTTCAATCTTTGAAGTTTTCTATATCTTCAAGCAAAGATTGAAACATTTTCAAAAATTTCAAACCTTCATTGTTTCAATTACTGTTCTGAACTTAAAAAGGACAAAAATCTAGAATAGATTGTAATCGACTTAAATGCTGAAAATGTAATGACTTTAACTTAGAAAATCGCTGGAAGGAAATATTCTTCAAGGACTCTTTTGTATGCATCTGTTAACAGATTAAACGGTAATTTCTCAGATTTAGTCTCAACTGTGCTCTCTGGTGTCTGTTATATCATTTATAAAATAACTTTGTAAATCTTGAATAATCCCACAGTGATTGTGAGGACAAAGTAGCTAAAGAACTGGTGCACAACGATCCCAGGTCAGAGACAGCATGAACAGAGACAGAGGTTGTCATGGTACTCTGATCCAAGGAAGGACTTTGATCTGAGTTGTTGCAAAATGTGTATTGCTGCTTCAAGCAATTCTTTGCTGGGCTGTCGATCTAGGGTATGGAAGGCCTCCAATGGAAATTTTCCATTGGCCTCCACAGCCTTCTGGCAAAGAACTCCACAGATTCACAACCTTCTGCGGAATGCTTTGCTACAGAAGGCTGTGGAGGCCAAGTTAATGGATATTTTCAAGGCAGAGATTCTTGATTAGTACGGGTGTCAGGGGTTATGGGGAAAAGGCAGGAGAATGGGGTTAGGAGGGAGAGATAGATCAGTCATGATTGAATGGCAGATGGGCCGAATGGCCTAATTCTGCTCCTATCATGTATGCCCTTATGAGGGTAATGTAGGATGTCATTATTTTGTACAATTCCCATTTATTAGAAATCACTGGTCTGTCAGGAGAAGCTCAAGTGGGCTAAATCATACTTATTACTCTGTACCAAACTTTGATTAAACTGGTATTAACTATTTTACCACCTTAACAGAAATTGGGGGAATAAGCCTGCTTGCACCAAAGAGACCCAGTGTAAAATATATTTATTGTTACATGACTGAATCCTGCAACTAAAAGGTGCAAGTTAGTGAGAGTCCACTTCTGCATAAAAGCAGGCAGAAAGAACACGACATTCTCGGAGTCTGAAAAGAATGCTTGGAGGCAAATTAGCCCAATTCAAATAGAGTGAAGAAAGTGAACACTTGAATGATACAACATTTTACATTCCATTAATTGTATCAGTCTAGTTAGCGGGCTCTACATACTCAATACATACCACATAACCTACCAATACACTTTTCTCGCTTTCTGAATTGTAATGACAGTTTGAACTTCTTTTAACGTCTTTTTTGTCTTTTTTTCAGCTGATTTAAATGCCTAAAAAAGAAAAAATAATTGAATAAATCGATTATAAATGTTAAAATAAGTTAAAATTAAAAAAATTAATAAACTTCAACGGTCTATACATTTTGAAGCCAATTGGAGGATATGTAAAGGGAAGTAGTGGTCTTTGCGGCACTTCAAGCCTGCTCAGCCACTCAATAAAAACATGGTTGGTCAGTGTCAGAAGTCTACTTTGCATCCATTCCTCCAAGTCACCTAGTGTCAAAAATCAATCGCTCTCAATATACTCAATGAATGAGCGCTTATAACTCTCTGAAGCAATCTGTAGCACATACAAAATAAAAAGCATAACACGCTGGCAATACTCAGCAGTGCAGGCCACGGGTGTATTGAGAAGCAAAGTTAATATTTCAGGTCAATGAACAGTTCTGATAAGCGTTTACCAACCAGAAATGTTACTGCTATTTCTCTCTCCACAAATGCTCGTGAATGTATTGAAAATGTTTAGGAGTTTCTGTTTAAATTTGAAATTTCTATTTGTTTTTGTACTCGTACATATTTGTTATAAGCAGACTCAAAATGATATTGTAATCAAGAAATCTGAAATTGCAGGATATATCCCATCCATTCCAGATATCAAAGGATCATAAAAAAAATTAGAGGATATAGATAAGGCTCAGAAGGGGAAATCTTGCTTGAATAATCTTCTGGAATTTTTTGAGGATGTAACACGTAAAATGTATAAGGGAGAGCCAGTGGATGTAGTGTATCGGGACTTTAAGAAAGCCTTTGATAAGGTCCCACACAGGAGATTAGTGGGCAAAATTAGAACACATGGTATTGGGGGTAGGGTATTGACATGGATAGAAAATTAGATGGCAGACAGAGAGAGGAGGGGGGAGAGAGGAGGGGGGGAGAGAGGGGGGGAGAGAGAGAGGGGGAGAGAGAGAGAGGGGGGGAGAGAGAAGGGGAGAGAGAGAGGGGGAGAGCGAGAAGGGGGAGAGAGAGAGGGGGGGAGAGAGAGAAGGGGGGGAGAGAGAGAAAGGGGGGAGAGAGAGGGGGAGAGCGAGAGGGGGAGAGCGAGAGGGGGAGAGCGAGAGGGGGAGAGCGAGGGGGGGAGAGCGAGGGGGGAGAGCGAGAGGGGGGAGAGAGAGAGGGGGGAGAGAGAGAGCGGGGAGAGCGAGAGGGGGGAGAGAGAGAGATGTCCTTGTACATCAGTCACTGAAAGTAAACATGCAGGTACAGCAAGCAGTGAAGAAAGCTAATGGCATGTTGGCCTTAATACCGAGAGGATTTGAGTACAGCAGCAAAGAGGTCATTCTAAAGTTGTACAGGACCCTGGTGACACTACACCTGACGTATTGTTTGCAGTTTTTGTCTAATAATTTGAGGAAGGACATTCTTGCTATTGAGGGAGTGCAGCGTAGGTTCACGAGGTTAATTCCCAGGATGGCTGGACTGTCATATGATGAAATAATGGAACGACTGGGCTTGTATTCACGAATTTATAAGGATGAGATAGAAATCTTATAGAAACATATAACATTATTAAGGGATTGGACACGCTAGATGCAGGAAACATGTTTCCGATGTTGGGGGAATCCAGAACCAAAGGCCACAGTTTAAGAATAAGGGGTAGGCCATTTAGAACTGAGATGAGGACAAACATTTTCACGCAGAGAGTTGTGAATTTGTGGAATTCTCTTCCTCCGAAAGAAGTGGTGGCTGATTCACTGGATGCATTCAAAAGAGAGTTAGATGGAGCTCTTAGGGCTAGCAGAATCAAGGGGTATGGGGAGAAGGCAGGAACGGGGTACTGATTGTGGATGATCAGCCATGATCACATTGAATGGCAGTGCTGGCTCGAAGGGCTGTATGGCCTGATCCTGCACCTATTGTCTATGTATCTAATTCAATTAAAATTAGCCAAATATAGGTCCTCCCCAGGTTACAGAGTTTGTTCCTGAGAACAGTTCGTAACCCAACAGATTACAATTCTGAAGTGCGGCTGTGAGCTGAGTTCTCAATGGCATAAGATGCACATTGCACCCGGTAAATTTGACTTTTAATAGTACAATGGAAAGAAACCAAATGGTCCTGTAATACAGGAAAAAGATAAGTGCCGTTCTCATGCACCTCCTCTTAACGACTGGTCCAGCAGAGGCTGATTCATGAGCCAGTGAAATCTGTACCAGTAAAGGTGCAGTATATTTTTGCAACCAATTTTCATTTCAAAATATCAGATCTATAACACAAGTAAAATGATAATAAAATAAAATTGTGCTGCAGTGTGAAATACTTCCCACCTTTTCTGCAGCGTCAACAGTCTTCTGTTCTTTCTTTGCTGCATGTCTTTTCTGATCATAGTATCTGTATCGAAATATCATTTGAAAAAAAAGTTATTCCAGGGTTGTGTGTGTTTAACATGAACTTACTAAAAATGATCAAATATAAATCCTTGCGAACACACTTGTCTATTTTAAGTACAGATGCTCCCCGATTTACGATGTTTCGACTTACGATATTTCGACTTTACGATCGGCAAACGCTGGGCGACGGCAGCGAGCCTCACGTCACTTCCGCTCACGTGATCGCATTGTATTAAATGCGTTTTCGACTTGCGATATTCTCGATTTACGATGGGTTTATCGGACCGTAACTCCATCGTAGGTCGAAGAGCAGCTGTACTAGCCACCTCTTGGCCACGTGCAATTAAGTACAAAACCAAATCAACTTCATGCTCCTTTGGTAAACAAAACTGCTGGAGAAACTCAGCGGGTGAGGCAGCATCTATGGAGCGAAGGAATAGGCGACGTTTCGGGTCGAGACCCTTCTTCAGATGGATGTCGGGGTGGGGGGGGGCGGGAAAAAGAAAGGAGGAGGCGGAGACAGTAGGTTGTGGGAGAGCTGGGAAGGGAAGGGGAAGGAGGGAGAAAGCAAGGACTACCTGAAATTGGAGAAGTCAATGTTCATACCGCTGGGGTGTAAACTACCCAAGCGAAATATGAGGTGCTGTTTCTCCAATGTGCGGTGGGACTCACTCTGGCCATGGAGGAGGCACAGGATAGAAAGGTCGGATTTGGAAAGGGAGGGGGAGTTGAAGTGCTGAGCCACCGGGAGATCAGGTTGGTTAATGCGGACCGAGCGGAGGTGTTGGGCGAAGGGATCGCCAAGCCTGCGCTCACAGTCTCACTGATTTTAACCCAGACCCATTACCACAGTACGACCACTTCATGCTCCTTTTATCATTACAGATCAGATGTTATTATATCTGTGTATCACAATTAATAATCACACAAACCATGTGGACTGTGATTGTGAAATCTGATTATTTCATAACAATTTAACGTAACATGATACAAAATAGCAGCCTGAGCATAGATATGAAGAAGGAAGTGAGCAGAGCTCTTCCAAGGAGTTAATTCCAGCACCACCCGTAGGGTGTGTTTATAAAATGTAGATTCTTGAATGTGCGAGGGAATGGAAGATCAAGCAACTGTAGTGTAAAACATGGGGTCAAACACATCATTCTGATCTTCAGCAATTTCTTCACACTAGAAGTAGTTAAAAAATAACCTAGAGTTTAGTTATAAATATTCTTTCATGTACAAAAGCCTCAGTGCCAAAATATTCTAAAATGTTTCAAAAATAATTGCTACTACATTCAATTGATCAATTTGGCAACCACAGTTACCAATGAATTTTAGATTTGAATACAACACAATCTCAAATTTTAACATAAAAATTAAAGTATTAATTTAAAAGAAGAAAGCAGCGTCAGTCACAGTTGTGTAGGTTTATGAAATGAACACCAACTTTTTAGCATTAGCATAAGCTGACAAGCTGAGGTCCACATCGACCAATATCGGTTTGTTCTTCTGTAATAGCTTTTTCTGTTGCTTATTTTTATTCTTTTTATTCTTGCTTTTTGTTTGTTCATTTTCAGCCTCTTGATCCACATCTTGACCTTCCTCATCTGTTACATAAGGGTTTCTAAACAAAGTAACAAATTGTAAAGAGCCCAATCAATTCGGTGGAGAGAAATGACTACAAAAAAAATAAGATAACTTCTTTAAATAAATTTATACAGTTCAAAATAGTTTAATACTTCTAATTATCTTATTGATTTTTAATAATTGTAGATTGTTATTGAACATGAGGACCATTCCAAGACCTTGAAAGACATGACTATCAGATCGGTTGCGACACAAAACGTCACCCATTCCTTCTCTCCAGAGATGCTGTCTGTCCCACTGAGTTACTCCAGCTATTTGTGACCATCAGATAAGCCTGAGGTCATGGTTTAGCTGATTGTCAATCTTTATTTTAGGGTGTTTCTTGGTTTGGATTTTCTCTGTCCCACTCATAGGCATCAATCAGGATAGCTTCGGGCAACTGGACATAGCAGCTGACCAGCTGAAGACTCTCTAGTCTGGCACCCTTGTGATCTGACAGGAAATACAGGACCTTACCAATTGCCCATTGATCACCTTGCTCTGAACAGGAGAACTGTTCTTTATAATAAGTATCGACACTTCCCGGGTTATGTAAAGATTCCGAGAACTGTCCATAACCTGAAGTTTCATTGAGTTGAAAATACAGTTGGCTAAGATTGCAAAAGTTGCACTACTAGGTTAACTGGGTGAAGAATAATACAGGTCTTAGGTAATTTTAGATCTCAGTTGGAATTCGTTAATTAGCAGATTCAAAACGTGCCACACCACGAGAGTTACCAGTCCACAGAGTACCGGATAAGAGAATATCAACCTGTAGCAGCTTATTCCTGTCAAATATTTTTTATAAAATATTAAGTAATGCATGTCTGTTTGTGAAGTTTTCTTTAAAGCTTTCTATGTTAGTTAATTTATTCCTTGGCTCTGTGCCCTTGCAGGTATATTGTGGAATCAGTAAAATAAATTGATTCAAGGATCAGCTAAATTTTTATCTTCTGTGTATGGGACAGTTTCAAGGCCTCTTGTTACATGGGTAACAGAGGAAGAGGACTGGACTTTGTTGCCTTCCCTCACAGTGGGAACCATTGTGGGGGGGATGTTTTTTATGTTTTATGTTAAATTATTTAATGTTGTGTTTTATTTTTATTGGTGCGCTGCAGATGGCTCGGAAAACATGGCTGCTGGAGGCGAGAGTGAATGCTGGCGCTATTGGCTGCCACTGCTCTCTCTCCAAATTGTGTATTGTTGCTGTATATGTTGTTTTTGTTTCATGCTTGTTTTAATTGTAAGGTGCCCTTGAGAGTCCTGAAAGGCGCCCATAAATAAAATGCATTATTATTAATATTATTATTATTATTATTTAACTAATTCTAGCCAAGATCATATTTACAGTAGAGAATTCACTTTTTCCCTAATTTAATAATAATAATAATAATACATTTTATTTATATAGCGCTTTTCAAGGACTCAAAGTCGCTTTACATTGAGAGTAAAAAAAAATTTTTTAAATAGAGCAGTAAGACAGAGATGCAAAGGGGAGGGGGACATGGGACTAAGGGTATGCAGAGGTGAAGAGATGGGTCTTGAGGCGGGACTGGAAGATGGTGAGGGACTCAGAATTTCAAATTTACTCATCAGCAAACCACTGGACAAGCAGGAACATTCCATAGGAGGAAATATCCCACAGGAAAATTCCATACATTATATCATAACTTTGAAATCTTCAGTTCTATGGTCACACATTTATATATGACTGCTAATCTCTCTCAACAAGTAATTTTAGAAGAAATGTGCTGGATGCTCAATCGTATATTTCGTAATCCTAAAATACATCAGAATGTATGCATTCATTCAGGGTGACACAGGGGTGCTGTAGGTGTTGAGCCAGAACCTGCTGTTTCACATTTACAGTACCAGGGTTAGAATCTAGTTTCCACTGCTGTGGGTTCATTTTTCAGAACTGCAGACTTGCTACTAATTTTATTTTTCCCACTGAAACCCTAGATCCAGTAATATATCATGGATTGAAAGCTTACATCAAAAGATATTTTTTTTTAAACCTTACTTTAGCAACATGGTGATATGATTTGTATTCAGCTTCAAGTCTTTAATGGAGCACGCAACAGGGTCTTCTTGTTCCTGAGCCTCCTTTACAATGCTCCCAATTTCCGTCCAGTCAATCTGATTAGCTAAGGCGCTGCGTATCACTTCAATCGCTTTATCAACAACAGTCAGATTAATCTCAATTAGCTCTCCTTTCAATTTATCATATTCCTATGAATGAAAAATATAGATATAAGATTTGCATTCCCTGTCGTAACCTTTGCGTTAGATAAATGTGCCAATTCACTTCAGTGGAATCGTTAAAAGGATGAACACCAAACAAAACAATGAGTTATTAGGAGGGGAAACCTAAAACGCGTTTAAAGAATTGTGTTTTGGGGAACATCTTAAAGGTGGACTGAAGGATGCAGGATCGATTCCAGGGCATGTGCAGAGTTTGTGGAGATAGGGGAAAGGGAAAAGGATCAAACCCAGGAAATAAAATAAATAAAACTGTGGGAATTTTAGACCCAAGGGAATGCCATCAGATAAGATGCAAGCAGCAAAGTTTTGAAGGAGCCTTCAGTTTGTGAAGAACAAAGGTTGTCAGGTAGCATACATCAACAAAATAGAGAGAGTACAGAGGAGATTTACTAGAATGTTGCCTGGGTTTCAGCAACAAAGTTACAGAGAAAGGTTGAATAAGTTAGGTCTTTATTCTTTGGAGCGCAGAAGGTTAAGGGGGGACTTGATAGAGGTCTTTAAAATTATGAGAGGGATAGACAGTTGACGTGGATAAGCTTTTTCCATTTAGAGTAGGGAAGATTCAAACAAGAGGACATGATTTGAGAATTAAGGGACAGAAGTTTAGGGGTAACATGAGGGGGAACTTCTTTACTCAGAGAGTGGTAGCTGTGTGGAATGAGCTTCCAGTGGAAGTGGTGGAGGCAGGTTCGATTTTATCATTTAAAAATAAATTGGATAGGCATATGGACGGGAAAGGAATGGAGGGTTATGGTCTGAGTGCAGATAGATGGGACTAGGGGAGAATAAGTGTTCGGCACGGACTAGAAGGGCCGAGATGGCCTGTTTCCGTGCTGTAATTGTTATATGGTACTGCTAAAATCACCCACAAATGCTATAGGGTACCTGTTCATATTTACAATGTAAACAATGCACCTTAAGGCTACATTATCTGCATGCATGATAATAATGTCCACTACAGTAAATCTACAATTTACCATCACTCAGTACATTGTTGTAATTGTGGGATTATTTTTACCTGATTTACTTGCAAAGATTCCAATCTTTTCTCAAGGTCTTTACGAACATTATCCAGTTTCTTCATTGCTTGCTTTTCCTTGAAGATAGAAAGTTTGGTGTTACATAAAATGTTTTCACCTATGCATAAATGTTTGCAATAACTTACAACTCTACATTCATCAAGAACAAAGAATTTCATGGCCTTTCAAGTTCGGCAGAGGTTGCTTTTACGTTAAATCACATACTTTATTTTGTGAACTGTGGAACTGTAATACTATATTTTTACTACTGTAAAACTTAATATTATATCTGATGTTGCCTTAATCGAACTACTGTAAATGTAGTCAAATGATTCTGATAATTTGAGCCAAGGATGAATTTGGGATACAAGTCAATAAGACTGTCATTGCACCATACAATTACTAATAAATATAATATGTAATGGGTTATGAATGACCTAGAAAACATTTTACAATTTCCAAAATTTAAAATACAGTTCAACAAACTGTAATAATGTGAAGATTGCAACTCTCACAAAATCAGGTCGTGCCCACATTAGCTAGAATGTTTAACCTGCTCACCCCACCTTTCACCACATCACCTGTACTCCAGTTCAGGGCATCACTGTCCTACTGCTCTTCAACCAGCTACTTCAGTAGCTGCTGATCTCCCCCCTCAACCACCCCCTGGATCTCTCTCTCTCTCTCTCTCTCTCACACACACAGACATTCCTGGGGCTTCTGATTTCTCTTTCTTCCAATTTTTCAATCTTCCTCAATTAAAGAAAGTATGATTTTGTCTATCTATTCCAGAATTAATAAACATTTTTTAAGCACATCAAACAGAACCAAAATAATAAAACAATGTGACTTATTCTTATTCCAATTTTGGAAGGAGAAATGTTCTAAAATTAAAAGCAACAAATACAGCATGTATGCTTATTTGGTTTGCTTTGATAAAAATTGCTTTGATAAAAATGTTGAAAATTATGTTGGTTTGCTTTGATAAAAATGTTGAAAATTATGTTAGTCAAGAAAGTGCCAGCAGCTTTCAAAATTAATTGAGATTAGGAAACAATGTTAAGAACAAGCCTTCATAGCTGGATGTTAGAAGATTATGTATCTGGCTATGTGTTAGATAATATTGGGGAACTCACAGTCATTGTTAATGAAATAGTGCCATGAAGAACCATGCATTTTTCAGCACACTGGCACAATTCGAGAACAGATGGAATTATTCATCATAGGTGATGCATCTCTGAACAAGAAAGGCACTAACATATTTGCAAAGGATCATGTTCTTTGTTGGCAATGAAAAGTTTTTAAAAATGACCCTCTAGTTGTAAATGTTCTTAATGTCAATATTATACACCCTTTGATTGCATTTGTGATACAACAAAGAAACTAGTTGGCCTAAAGTTTCCTTCCACAGCTACACAAATCTGTTAAGTGACAAAATCTATTAATTGTTTCAATATTTTAAATATGTGGGTTATCCAATGTCCTTTTTTAAAAGTGAATAAGAGCAATCTAACAAATGTATTCAAAACAATAAAATGGCTTTTGCCATTGAGAGTAGGGAAGATTCAAACAAGAGGACATGATTTGAGAATTAAGGGACAGAAGTTTAGGGGTAACATGAGGGGGAACTTCTTTACTCAGAGAGTGGTAGTTGTGTGGAATGAGCTTCCAGCGGAAGTGGTGGAGGCAGGTACGATTTTATCATTTAAAAATAAATTGGATAGGTATATGGACAGGAAAGGAATGGAGGGTTATGGTCTGAGTGCAGGTAGATGGGACTAGGTGAGAGTAAGTGTTCGGCACAGACTAGAAGGGCCGAGATGGCCTGTTTCCATGCTGTAATTGTTATATGGTTATATGGTTAGTCATATGAAAAATTATAGTTGCTTTAATTATCACCCTTTCTATGACGATAATTTCAAACTGACACAATTCTAACAGGTGATTTAAAGGCACTGGAAACAAAACAGAACTTCAATTCGCTGCTCTAGATGCCAGCTGATCTACATCAGTGAGACCAAGCGGAGGCTTGGCGATCGTTTCGCCGAACACCTCCGGTCGGTCCGCAATAACCAACCTGAACTCCCGGTGGCTCAGCACTTCAACTCCCCCTCCCATTCCGTATCTGACCTCTCTGTCCTGGGTCTCCTCCATGGCCACAGCGAGCAACACCGTAAATTGGAGGAAATGCACCTCATATTCCGCTTGGGCAGTCTACATCCTGGTGGCCTGAACGTTGAATTCTCCCAATTCTGCTAGCCCTGGCTGTCCCCTCCCCTTCATCAGCCATCTGGTTGTCTCCTCCCCTCCCCCAGCCCTCGGGCTCCTCCTCCTCCTTTTCCTTTTTTCCTTTCTTCTCCCCACCCCCTATCAGTCTGAAGAAGGGTTTCGGCCCGAAACGTTACCTATTTCCTTCGCTCCATAGATGCTGCTGCACCCGCTGAGTTTCTCCAGCATTTTTGTGTACCTTCAATATACATTCACTGATTATGTGTTTTTTTTAAATATTACTTAAAGAGTTTTAAACCTTACCTGCTGTAAAGCTTTTATATCTATTTTCTGACTTTCTATCTTTGAGTAAAATTCATCTACAGCCTGAATAAAAAATGTATTACAAAATTAGTATACAAAAATGATCAATAGGAAACTGACATATATGTTTCTATTGTTTCAGTGTTGTGCAAACCCCATTTTTCCTACTGGGCTTGAACTTTGATATGGTGTGTTAGCAAGGTAACTAGTGAGACACAATTTCACCCAAGCTAGTACTGTTTTTACCCAAGATTAAAACTGCATTTCCTGAAAAAATATTGTTCGCCAATTACTCGGGATAGAAAGACAGCTCAGTTTTCCTCTGCTTTAAACACCAGCAGTGAGACGGGATATAGAACAGTACAGCACAAGAGGCCCTTTGGCCCATAATGTCTGTGCCTAACATGATGCCAAGACCATCTCTTATCTACTTCAACATAATCCATACGCCTCCGTTCTCTGCATGTCCACATGCCTATCCAAAAGTCAAATAATTTGCATTTTTATAATTATGTGGCCTATTTTAATGGGTCAGATCTGATTATCTTTCATGGCCCATTCCATCTGATGGGCTCAGCCTCCACATCTAGAAAAGTAAACAGAGAGCATCAGCCCCAGTAAATTCAATGAGTTGGCCAGGTCCAGCCTAGTCCAGACCCTTGACAAGCCTACATTACTCATTAACTATTTTAGGATATCTTAGGTTCAGGAAAAGCCTTGCTTACAAGCAGCTCGTGTGCAAAATTCACTACCCACCATTTTCCAATCATAGCGTGGATTTGTAAAATTAAGTTTAAAAACAATGGATCATTGTACTATCATAATGGTCCTTAATTAAGAAAGTGTTATGTACAAACCCTTTAATATATAAACCCATCCCTAAACTGAATAAGACAGAATAGTTCAGAAAGGAAATAAATAAAATCCAGAAATGTGGCTATCACCTTATCAAATGACTCAAATTCGATGCAAGAACTGTTTACATGTTGCGCAAAAAGAAATGGATGAAATTCCTCATATCTGTAAAAGATAAAATATTTTCTTTTAAAATGGATCCTCTAACTACCCAACAATCAAACTAGATCAACAAAAACCTGAGACTTACGTTAGTAACTCTTCAGGTGGCTTAGTAGGATCCAAACTTGGCTTACTTTCACGTTTCCTTATTATGTATCCCTAACCATAAATAGAAAAAAATAATGAATACATAGAAACATAGAAAATAGGTGCAGGAGTAGGCCATTCGGCCCTTTGAGCATGCACCGCCATTCAATATGATCATGGCTGATCATCCAACTCAGTATCCTGTACCTGCTTTCTCTCCATACCCCCTGATCCCTTTAGCCACAAGGGCCACATCTAACTCCCTCTTAAATATAGCCAATGAACTGGCCTCAACTACCTTCTGTAGCAGAGAATTCCAGAGATTCACCACTCTCTGTGTGAAAAATGTTTTCCTCATCTCGGTCCTAAAAGATTTCCCCCTTATCCTTAAACTGTGACCCCTTGTTCTGGACTTCCCCAACATCGGGAACAATCTTCCTGCATCTAGCCTGTCCAACCCCTTAAGAATTTTGTACGTTTCTATAAGATCCCCCCTCAATCTTCTAAATTCTAGCGAGTACAAACCGAGTCTATCCAGTCTTTCTTCATATGAAAGTCCTGACATCCCAGGAATCAGTCTGGTGAACCTTCTCTGTACTCCCTCCGTGGCAAGAATGTCTTTCCTCAGATTAGGAGACCAAAACTGTACCCAATACTCCAGGTGTCATCTCACCAAGATCCTGTACAACTGCAGTAGAACCTCCCTGCTCCTATACTCAAATCCTTTTGCTATGAATGCTAACATACCATTCGCCTTCTTCACTGCCTGCTGCACCTGCATGCCTACTTTTAATGATATTTATTATTTCTAGTTTAATGACATTTAAGTATGTACATGACTTTTATGAAAGTAACAATTCTCATTCACAAAGGTTCTCTCTGAAGACAATGGCTCGGATGATCTATTGCACCCCTTAAATCTCCATATTGTCTCCACTTTAAAAGTATTTTACCAACTGAGACGCAAAGCATAGCCTAATGTTAAAGCTGCTACCTTGCAGTTCCAGACACCTGGGTTCAATCCGGATTGTGTTCTCCTTGTGGGATTTCCCCAGGTGCTTTAGTTTTCTCCCACACTGCAAAGGCATGCGGGTTTGATGGTTAACTAGTCACTGTAAATTGCCCTTATTGTGTGGAATTTGGGGGGAGATGATGGGGATGTTGGGAGAATAGGTTGCAGGGAAAATTAGTGGGGGATTTGTACCTCTCCATGAACAAACACATTTGATGGACCAAAATACCTCCATGTCACAATGATATATATATGCTTTCTTTTTTTAAACTGCAGTATGGATTAAAACAAAGCAAACATTATATTTTGCTTTTAATAAATTATACCTCCTTAATTTGGCATCACATGATTAACCTTTGTATAAACGTACATCTATAAGAAGCGAGGATTCATATCCAGAGAGTAATCATGATGATAAGGGATATCCAAGTACGGAATGGAGAGAATAACTTGAAGGAAAATTGTGGCGGTAGCACATAGGAGAAAATATTAACAAGCTTACCTGCCCGTTAAAGCTTTTTGTCTTCTCCATAAATTCCTCAGCCATCTGTAGAGCAGCCAGAAGTTTCTCTCCATCTATATATAGAAATTGAAAATTAAAATAATCAACAAAAATGCTCAGTGAGGTGGATAGCCAAAGGAAGTCTCACTAATGTTCTCATCACCAGTCACTTTACATTAAGGATCGAGGGGGGGGCAGAAAGCTAGAAGAGATGCAAGGGTGGGACAAGCTGGCAAGTGAGGGGGGGGAAAGGGGGAAATAAAAGGGTAACATGGGACTCGGGAATGGGAGATGCATGTACAAAAGAAGAAAAGTGCACGGGGACTGGGTTAGTGAAGAAGGCATTCATCAGTCAGGACATTGTGTCAGTTGTAAAATATGTTAGTGAGGCCTCAATAATTGTGTACAGTTTTAGTTGCCCTGCTACAGATCTCCATCATTAAGCTGGAAAGAATGCAAAGAAGATTTAGAAGAGGGGCTGAGTTATATGGAGAGGTGGGTAAGTTAGGACTTTATTCCTTCAAACATAGAAGACTGAGGTGTGAATTCATAGAGGTGTACAAAATCATGAAGGGCGTGGATAATGTTAATGTACACAGTCTTTTTTTGTATCCTGCACACGAGGGACAATTTAAAGTCAATAAACCTACAAACGTCTTTGGTATGTGGGAGGAAACCAGAGCACCCAGAGAAAACCCAAGCGGTCACAGGGGGAATGTACAAACTCCGCACGGAAAGCACCAGTTGTCAAGATCGAACCAGTGTCTCTAGCACTGTAAGGCAGCAACTCTACCGCTGCACCACTGTTGCACTTATGTTTAAGATGAGAAGGGAAAGACTTAAATGGGACCGAAGGGGCATCTTCTTCATACAAAGGGTGGTAAGAATATGAATGATCGGCCAGAGAATGAGGCAGGTATAATAACATTTAAAAGCCATTTAGACAGGTACACAGATAGAAAATGTTTAGAGGGATATGGGCCTAAAGTGGGCAAATAGGACTGGCATTTAATGGGCATCTTGGTCAGCATGGACAAGTTGGGCAGAAGACCTGTTTCCATACGGTGTTACTCTATGACTAAGAGCTGGAGTAGACCTAAAAAACAATACTTTAGCTTAAGTTTTGTTTTTGCTTTGTGCGAAACATATAATAAATTTATATTGGAAAAAAAATCTTGAAACAAAATGTATTCTGCTCCTGAATTTTTTTTTTAAAGGCACAAATCAATGATAACAAAAATTAAAGTTCTGAAATTGAAATTATAGGAAAATAAAATATATCAAATTTACCAAAGGGAAATCATTTAAATCATTCTATACTTAGTACTTTGGCAATAATTCCAGCAGAAACTTATCCTCATGCAAGAAATGCAATTTTTCAGAGCTTTTAAAAAAAAATTATCTTTTTACAACTGCCATGAATTTACCTTTGGACAAGTCAAAATCTTGGCCTATTTTTGCACTGCTAGAAAATCCAAACATCATCAGGCAATGCTCGATCAACGTTGCTCCATAGGCTTTAAAATGAAAGACAAGTGAAGGTCAGGAAATTTCATCGATTTGAAGTCACCAGAAAAGCGTTGCATTTTTCAAAATCTATTCTGAACGGCAGTTTTGATTCACTTTGACCTCAAGTATTGAAATAAACCAATAATGCTACTGCAGGGAAATGTCATAGAGACACCGTGACATGTGAATAGTTGGGAATGGATGGGTAGGCTGAAATAATTAAGCCTTTTCATTGAATACGGCCACTCAGTGGAAACATATCTGAAAATCTCTGTGCCATTACAAATATCAATAAACAAGAATTACAAGTGATAATTGGTTCAATGTTAAACTCCCTTTTTTCCCATAAACTTCCCTCTTGACTAGCCCCCACCCCAATTCTGGTTCCATCTGCCATTCACCTTTCCATTAACGGCTCCTGATCACCTTTCTTAGTTGATCAGGTGATGCAGTTATTCACCCGCACCTCCTCCAACCTCCCCTATTCTAGTTTGTGCTCTCGCTGCAGCTTTCACCAAATGCAGACTCTGCAACCTCTTTGCCGAGCTCCTCCACTCTAACTGCTGTGGTCATGCAGCTCTCCCGGTTGCCAGCCACCCTCTTCTGTCCCTTTCTCTCTCCTCCTGTCTAACCTGGTCCTTTTTCATGCCCCTCCCTCCAACCTTACCCTGCAGTCTCAAACCACCTGTTTCTTTTCCTCCTCGCTTGCTCATCTAACACTGGATCTCTTTCCCCTCCCCTGCATTGCTCATTCCACCCCTACCTCTCTTGTTCCCATCTGCCACAATCAGCTCCATGCAGTTCCATTTTTCACCTTCCTTTTATATCTGCAGCCTTTAGTTCTCCACATCATCTCTCGGCCTCTGTTGCTATCTCCACCTTTCCCTCCCGCAACTGTTTGTTATCTGCCAGTCAGTTCCCCCTGATATGTATCTACCTATCGCTTGCTAGTTCTTGTTGCACACATCGCCCCCCCCCCCACATCCTTACACTGACTACTTTCACCCTTAATCTTTCATTTAGAGCCAAAACATTGACTGTCCATTTCCTGCCAGACGCTGCTGACCCACTGTTCCTCTAGTTGCTCCTCTTTTTTTGCTATAGATTCTTGCATCTGCAGTCTCTTTTGCAAGATGATCCTTTTACATTCCCCTTTCTTTATTCTTCTCCCTGTTTGCCTGCTTGTTCAGAAACTGCTAAAATCTCCTACTTCATCGACTTCTGCCAAAAAGCTCATTGATATGTAATTTCTCCACATATGCTTTTTGACCTTCTGAGTATTTCCAAATAGATTCTTAGATTTCCAGCCTTACACCCTGGACAATCTGTTGTGGGGGGATGTTCTTGTTGAATTCTATAATGTGTTGTGTCATTTTTCTGATTTTTAATTTTTCTATGGATGTACGGAAACTTTATTATTTCTTTTATGTAAAGCACTTTGGTTTTTACGCGAGTTGATTTAAACGTGCTATATAAATAAAATGTACTTACTTACTTACTACTTACTTACAATATTTTTAAATGTGTATCAGTAATATTTACAAAGGATATATTTTCCTCAATTTTATTCCAGTTCTTTCAGTAATTGATCACTATTAAATATATTGTATAACTAAAAATACCATGAAGAAATTCTTCAATTACCTAATGGTTATTTGTCTTACTTACCCAGGTGGGGATTGAGAATTTTCTTAATTTGTTCTCCTTGTGGTATATTAGCCAAAAATTCGGATAGCCTATGAAGAATTGGAAATTTCAGCATTTATAAAAAAGCTAGAATTGCGGCAATGTCCAAATGCACCAAAGTTAAAATTGAGCGGCAGATCTTAGGATGAAGTTGAGATCACCTGCCCTTGTACCATGTCATTTCTTTTTGTAAAAAAAGATTTGTAATGGTCCCAGGCAAGCTTTTTTACTGAGACCAGTTCCAGCACATCAGATGGACCAGGACAAATGAGCACAACTGGCCAACTGTACTCAGAAAATGGCTTTGTCAGGCAGTGCCTCGCTGGCCATCAGATGTGCTACTGGAAACAAACATTTAACATATTCAAAAACATCAAGGAATTATTTTAAATAAATGTTTAAATACTTTTTAACAAAATTAATCCACATAAAATGATCTATTTACTGATCTTCCATTTCTTCCCATTCACTGCAATGGGAATGCTGCACTTGTGTAATTCAGCCTGAGAGCTGGGAAATCTACAGAAGTTACTGGTGCTCTACTGAATTCCACAGGGCTTCAATAATAGTAACACAAAAAGAGCCAGTGGCACAGGCGGCACTGCAGAAGATATTGAATAAGAACAATGTATTTTCAGGGATCAAGTCAAAGGTCCAAATGTTACATTTAGTGTCAGTCATGGAATTATACAGCATTGATACAGGCCCTTCAGCCTAACTGATCCATTCCAACCAAGTTAACTATCTGAGCTAGTTCTATTTAGCTGCATTGGCCTACATCCCTCTAAACCTTTCCTATCCATGCACCTATCCAAATATCTTTTAAATGTAGTAATTGTGCCCATCTCTACTTCCCACGGATACTCTCTTGAACTTCTATAAATGTATGGTGGAGAGCATATTGACTGATTGCATGCAGCTGGTTCGGCAATTTAATCACCCAGGATCAAAGGAGATTACAAAAAGTGGTGGACACTGCCTGGTCCATCATGGGTTCCGAGCCCCCACTCCCTCATCTTTACTATGGGCATTCAGTCACTCTACACCTCCACCCCCCCACCAGGAAGGCCTTAAAGCCCTCCGTTTCTTCCTCGACCGCAGAACCATCCAATTTCCCTCTACTAACACTCTACTCCGCCTCGTGGAGCTGGTCCTCACCCTCAACAACTTCTCCTTTGACTCCTCCCACTTCCTCCAAGTCCAAGGCGTAGCTATGGGCACCCGCATGGGCCCAGTTATGCCTGCCTCTTTGTAGGGTACGTTGAACAATTCCTGTTCCAGGCGTACACTGGCCCAATCTCCGAACTCTATCTCCGTTACATTGATGACTGCATCAGTGCTACCTCCTACACCCATGCAGAACTCATGGACTTCATCAACTTCACCACCAATTTTCATCCTGCACTCAAATTTACTTGGACCATCTCCGACACTTCCCTCCCCTTTCTTGATCTCACAGTCTCCATCACAGAAAATAGACTATTGACTGACATCTATTACAAACCCACTGACTTACACAACTATCTCGACTACACTTCTTCCCACCCTACTTCCTGCAAAGACTCTATCCTCTACTCCCAATTCTTCCATCTACGCCACACCTGTGCCCAAGATGAGGTGTTCCATACCAGGATATCCGAGATGTCCTCATTCTTTAGGGAATGGGGGTTCCCTTCTCCCATCATAGACGAGACCCTCACTCGTGTCTCCTTGGTACCCCGCAGCCCTGCCCTTGCTCCCCTCCCCCTAGTCGCAGAAGAAACAGAGTTCCCCTAGTCCTTACCTTCCACCCCATCAGCCATCGCATACAATACATGATCCTCCAAAATTTCCGCCACCTCCAACGGGATCCCTCCACTAGCCACATTGTCCCCATCTCCACCCCTTTCCGCCCTCCGCGACTCCCTGATTAACTCATCCCTCCCACCCAAGGTACCTTCCCCTGCAACTGCAGAAGATGCAACAACTGTCACTATACCTCCTCCCTCGACTCTGTCCAGGGACCCCGACAGTCCTTTCAGGTTAGGCAGAGGTTCACCTGTACATCCTCCAACCGCATCTACTGCATCCGTTGTTCGTCAATACTTCTACGGGTCCTGTGATTTACTATATATTTCGTCTTGCACATGACCTCCACCTGACCAAGTTTCACAACTGTCTGGATTAAACTCCATCTGCCATTTCTTTACCCACATTTCCAACAGGTCTATATGGTGGACTGGGAGATCGTTTGGCGGAACACCTTCGCTCAGCCCGCCCGTACCTACCTGATCCCCTTGTTGCCGGACATTTTAATTCTCCTTCCCATTCCTACACAGACCTTTTGTCCTAGGTCTCCTCCATTGACAGAGTGAGGCTAAACGCAAATTGGAGGATCAGCATCTCATATTTTGCTTGGGCAGCTTACTGCCCAGTGATATGAAACTTGATTTTTCTCACTTCAGATAGTCCTCTCTCTATATTCCTCCCCCACCCAAGTCACACCAGCTTCTCATTTTCACCCTACAAACAGCTAACAATGGCCTGTTTCACTTATCATCGGTACTTTTTTGCATATCTTTTATTCATTGTTCTTTATCTCTCTACATCATCGTCTATATCTCTCGTTTCCCTTATCCCTAACCAGTCTGAAGAAGGGTCTCGACCCAAAATGTCACCCATTCCTTCTCTCCAGAGATGCTGCCTGTCCCGCTGAGTTACTCCAGCTTTTTGTGTCTATCTACGGGTACTGATCTCCCCACCTTCGAAGGGATGAATTCAAAATTGGCCGGTGGCAGAAGAGTGTTATTCTGATTGGAGACCCTTGGCCACTGGGACCTCTATTGTTTGCTATAAGTGTATGCGT
Organism: Malacoraja senta; assembly: GCA_038087875.1. Classification (NCBI taxonomy): domain Eukaryota; kingdom Metazoa; phylum Chordata; class Chondrichthyes; order Rajiformes; family Rajidae; genus Malacoraja; species Malacoraja senta. The sequence continues at coordinate 65,593,477 of CM075978.1, forward strand.
GTGGGCTGATTAACAAGTTTGCAGAAAACACCAAAACTGGTGGAGCTGTGGATACGAAGGAAGGCTGTTGAAAGATTCAGCACCATATAGACTTGTTGGAAATGTGGGTAAAGAAATGGCAGATGGATTTTAATCCAGACAGTTGTGAAACATGGTCAAGTGCAAGAGGAAATATGTAGTAAATCGCAGAACCCTTAGAAGCATTGACGAACATAGATATCTTGGCATTCAAGTATTTAGCTCGCTGAAGTACATCACAAGTGGATAGCGTGCTAGAATGGCGTACAACATACTTGCCTTTATCGGAAGGGGTCCTGAGTATAACCATTGGGAAATCATTTTGCAGCAGTATAAAATTTTGTATCTGGCACGTTTGTGTGTAGTTCTATTCGCCGCATTACAGGACGGATAAAGTGGCATTGAAAAGGGTGCAGATGAGGTGATCTAGGATGTTACCTGATAACAGAATATTTACTATATGGAAAGGTTGAGCAAATTTAGATTGTCTTCTCTCAAGTGTTGGAGACTGAGGAGCAACCTCACAGAAGTATATAAAATGATGAGAGGCATAGTCATGGTAAATAGTCACAAACATTTTCTTCGGGTATAAATGACAAATTCTAGAAGCTTTAACGTGAGATTGTAAAAGTTTAATGGAGAATTACAAAGCAAGTTTTTACTCAGAGTGGTAGGTGCCTGGAATGCAGTGTGGGAAAGTGGTGGAAGTAGTTATAACAGCAACACGTAAAAGACATTTAGACGGACACATGAAGTGACAGAGCAGTGAGGAATGTAGACCATTAGAAGGCAGATGTGCAGGTTAAATGGGCATAATGGCAGGCACACGTCAATGTAGCATTTCCTAATGGACAGCTATTTACAATATAAATGACTTAGATAGGAAATGCTACACTTCCCCCTCGACTCCATCTAAGGACCCAAGCAGTCTTTCCAGGTGAGGCAGAGGTTCACCTGCACCTCCTCCAACCTCATCTACTGCATCCACTGTTCCAGGTGTCAACCTCTACATCGGTGAGACCAAGCGCAGGCGATCGCTTTGCCCAACACCTCCACTCAGTTCGCAATAACCAACCTGATCTCCTGGTTGCTCAGCACTTCAACTCCCCATCCCATTCCGAATCCGACCTTTCTGTCCTGGGCCTCCGCCATTGCCAGAGTGAGGCCCAGCACAAATTGGAGGAACAGCACCTCATATTTTGCTTGGGTAGTTCACACCCCAGCGGTATGAACATTGACTTCTCCAATTTCAGGTAGTCCTTGCTTTCTCCCTCCATCCCCTCCCCTTCGCAGCTCTCCCACAAGCCTACTATCTTCTCCGCCTCTTCCTTTCTTCCCCCCCACATCAGTTTGAAGAAGGGTCTCGACCCGAAACGTCGCCTATTCCTTCTCTCCATAGATGCTGCCTCACCCGCTGAGTTTTTCCAGCATTTTTGTCTACCTTCGATTTTTCCAGCATCTGCAGTTCTTTCTTAACGTTAATCCCTACTCTTTGTTTCCTGTCTGCCAACCAATTTTTTATCCATGTCAATACCCTACCCCCAATACCATGTGCTCTAATTTTGCCCACTAATCTCCTGTGTGGGACCTTATCAAAGACTTTCTGAAAGTCCAGATGCACTACATCCACTGGCTCTCCCTCATCCATTTTACTTGTCACATCCTCAAAAAATTTCAGATTTGTCAAGCATGATTTCCTCTTCGTAAATCCATGCTGACTTGGATCGATCCTGTTACTGCTATCCAAATGCGTGGCTATTACATCCACAATCATGGACTTTTATTTTAGATCGTCAGTTTTGACTAATGTGTGTGATGACAGTACCTCTCCAGCGACAGCAAAGGCTCTGGTCCTTTAGCATTATCCACGGGATATCGTTCACGAACTGCTAATTTCACATCTTCTACCTCATTGGTGCGGAAACGCAAGAGATTTAGAATTGTGTATTCGCAGTCAGTGAGAACTATGTTACCCTGCAAATACATAGGTGCAAAATGTTAAGATTGAATTTTCAAGCAGAAATAGATGCAAATATCTTTAAAACAATAAGATATAAGAACAGGACAACTTGTAAATTTGAAAATTGATGAACAAAAAACCTTGCACTCTGTCACTGTAAAAAGCAGAGGCAAACCAATGGAAATAAATACCAGGGTTTACTTGGCATTTTCTATTGTTTTGTTGGTCTTCAAGGCAACCAAAGATTTGCTAACCTGATCTCTAGAATCTCTGTTATTGCATTCAGAAATTTATTTTCATACATGGCATTCCTATTTTTCCCTTCCACATAATTTTATTTTGCACTTATTTATGTTAAGCTTTATATCATAGTATGTATATCATTGGCTTATACTCGCTAGAATTTAGGAGATTGAGAGGGGATCTTATAGAAACGTACACAATTCTTATGGGGTTGGACAGGCTAGATGCAGGAAGATTGTTCCCGATGTTGGGGAAGTCCAGGACAAGGGGTCACAGCTTAAGGATAAGGGGGAAATCCTTTAAGACCGAGATGAGGAAAAACTTTTTCACACAGAGAGTGGTGAATCTCTGGAACTCTCTGCCACAGAGGGTAGTTGAGGCCAGTTCATTGGCTATATTTAAGAGGGAGTTAGATGTGGCCCTTGTGGCTAAAGGGATCAGGGGGTATGGAGAGAAGGCAGGTACGGGATACTGAGTTGGATGATCAGCCATGATCATATTGAATGGCGGTGCAGGCTCGAAGGGCCGAATGCCCTACTCCTGCACCTATTTTCTATGTATCTATGTATAATAGTCAAAGAGCTGCTGGATATGTATGAAGATAGATAAATCTCCAGGGCTGATCAGGTCTATCCATGGACTAAATAGAAAGCTAGAGAAAAAATTGTGGGAGTCCAGGGTGAGATACACAACTTATCATTAGCTACAGGTGAAGTGCCAGATGACTGGAGGGTGGCTAATGTTGTGCCTTTATTTAAGAACTGCAGAGAAAAAGCTGGGAGATAGTGTCTCACAAATTTGATTACATTTTTTAAGAAGTAAGCAAGGAGGTTGATGAGGATACGGCTGTAAAAAGTAGTCTAATGGATTTCAGCAAGGTCTCTGATAAGGTTCCACGTGGCAGACTGCTCTGGAAGGTTAGATCGCATGAGATTCAGGGAGAGCTAGTTATCCAGACAGTAGAAAAAGGTTTGACAGTAGGAAGAAAAAAACAATTTCCTACAAATAGTACATTAATCTTTGCATAATTAAATTGGCACATAAATAATTGATTGCTTACCAATAAAATAGGAAAGTAAGGTTACTGAGGCAAACAATGAAGTTATGAACCAAGGAAAAAGTTGCAAAAGAATATATAATTCTAAAATTCTAGAAAATTTGAAGCTGAAGAATAATACATGCACAAATGCAATTTTCATTGGCAAAAATAGCCCGGAGAGGGCATTTGGAAGGTACTAAGAAAATAATTCAGATTAAAATGGAAACTATGCCAACCACCCACTTTTATTCAATCTAGTGTGGAAAAAGTTGAGAATTTATCCTCTTTGACAAACGTTATTTAAAGAGAGTCTAGGTGTATCCCAAGTTCAATAAAAAACATAAAAGATGAATATTCTATCCATTCTTCCTGGGCACTTGTTTCCATGAAGAAAATACGTTTAATACTGCTGACCACTCAAAGCAGTCAAAAATAATTTAATGACATTTCATTTGAAAGCAAAGTGACTTTTTTCTTGTAACTTACTCGGTCATACAGTTCAACAATTAAATGGTAAGCTGCTTGATCAGACCCAAACTGAAAGTCCACAATTCTATCCACACCAAGTTGCTTGATGTAGATCAATCTTCGTGACTTTAGATGTTTACGACACTGCAATCAAAGCAAAAATCGCATCAGTTTGAATGTAAATTTGACGTCTGCTGACAAGCTGGCCGAGTGGTTAAGGCGATGCTAACCCTTTGTTGTCTGCTCGCGTGGGTTCAAATCCCATCCTCATCAGGCCGGCGCCATTTTAATTGACAAATACTTCCCCCATTCTTTACTCTTTTTTTGAGTGTATTCATGTCATTCACGGTGCCTCAGGAAGGCCGTCAGCATCCACAAAGACTCCTCACACCCTTGTAATAGTCTGTTCGAACTCCTACCTTCCGGCAGACGTTACAAGGCCTTCTACGCCCGCACCTCCAGACTCAGGAACAGTTTCATCCCCAGAGCTATAGTTGCTCTGAACCGGCCCTGCTGAGTGCCCCCCACCCCCACGAACTGTCTCCCTCGGATGGTCACGTCGCACATCGACCCTGCACAGACACATTTGCACTTTAGACTGTTTTACTGTTCTTTTTATAAATCATGTTTCTCGGGGTATCTAAATCTAAATTTTATTAGTTGTTTAAGTTATGACATCGGATGGAAGCTGCATACCAAATCTCGTTGCACATATGTGCAATGACAATAAAAGATATTATTATTATTATTATTATTATTATTATGTCTTATTTTTTTTTTTTAGCACACAAAATAAAAGCTTTTCACTGTTTCTCGGTAGCCGAGACATTAATAAACTAAACTCATCAAACTATCTATTGACCGGGTTTGAGAGTCACGGAAGGAAAGACTTCTTTATTCCAATTGAATCATCAGAACCCAAGAAGGGCAAATTCTACACCTTCATAAAATTCCAGGGTACACACAGAAACATAGATATACAATTTGCATTTTAAGAATCTATTAGGGAGTAACGTAGAAGCATTTCATGATTAGTTTCACCTTCATTGCAAAGCCAGAGGGCATCATATGTTTTGGCCATTCGAACTCTGTTGTATGGATCCGGATGCCAGATTCTAGCAAAAGAACAGCTTTTGATTCCGGCCTGTGACGATACGTAAAAAATAGAGAGAACACAAACAAACAAACTTAATGTCTTATGAGATGATAAATTAACATATTTCTCTCTTAACTCTAGTATACAATTCTAGTTGAATCTTATACCAAATACTAAATTATTTGAACTTGGATAATAGTATTTTAACATTATATTCCTTTTGTCCAGATCAATAGAAAGCATGTTCTAAGGTACATAGGAAGCCAATATATTTGCATTTGAAACTCGCCCAAATCTGATGCACAAAACAAATATAAAACTAAAGAAATAAGTTGTTTGCTAAGTAGTGAAATGCTTCTCTGTAAAGTTCTATTGGGTTTACAATAATCTTTCTGCAACAGTTGACACAGTAATAGGGCCTAGATCATGGTGCCTGTGCCATGTATATCTCACACAGAGGGCCTCTCACGAGCACAATGTATTTGGGATTGTAGATGATTGTAGATGAGGCACCTGCTCTAATTTGGTGCTGAATTCAAGAGCCAATTCCCTTATCTAAGTGCAAACCTCAGTACAAGTGGGTGAAGTTGAGCAGTGAAACTAATCCAAACAGATTCTGCTTCACAGATTTAAAATTCAAGATCTCTGCATTTGTTGTACATGTGCAGAACTCCAAGAGCTGCTTCCATTTAGCACCAAAAATCCACACTATTGATTGCGGCACCAGACTGAAACAAAGTACTCGACCAGGAATTGAAACTGACATTGCCAGCTTTCTCTTCTTTGATTGTGCCTTGATGCAGGAGCACGTATACTATCAAATAGACTGCAGTGGGTGAAATCAGGAAGGTTGGCAAGATAAGGGCATGGGAAGATGCTACGGAAAATAATGCCATTCAGCTGGAAAGAATACAGAAAAGATTTATGATAATGTTGCTAGGACACGTGGGCCTGAGCTACTGGAACAGGGTGGGCAGGTTAGGACTTTATTCATTGGAGCACAGAATGTTGAGGGGTGATCTTATAAAGATGTATGAAATCATGGGGGGAACAGATAGGGTGAACACACTTAAGGGCCTGTCCCACTTACGCGACTTTTTCGGCGACTGCCGGCACCCGTCATAGGTCGCCGAAAATGTTCAACACGTTGAAAATTCAGCGGCGACCAGAAAGACGCTACGACTCTTTGGGTGACTAGGTGACGAATCACGACCATACAGGCGACACCCGGTGACATGTCGCGGGGTGAAGCCTGTATGGTCGTGTGTAGTCGCATAAAGAGTCGTACCTTGTTCTGGTCGCCGCTGGATTTTCAACATGTTGAAAAATTTCAGCGACCTGTAACGACCTATGACGGGTGCCAGCAGTCACCGAAAAAGTCGCGTAAGTGGAACAGGCCCTATAATCTTTTTCCTAGGGTAGGGGAATCAAGAACTAAAGGGCATAGGTGAGAAGGGAAAGATTTAATAGGAACCTGAAGGGTAACTTTTTCACACAGCGGGTGGTGGTTATATGGAACAAGCTGTCAGAGGAAATAATTGAGTAGGAAGGTGTTGATGTGGGTTTAAACCGAAGACAGAAAAAGCTGGAAGAAGGGTCTCGATCCAAAATGTCACCCATTCCTTTTCTCCAGAGATGCTGTCTGACCCGCTGAGTTACTCCAGCTTTTTGTGACTATCTTCAGAGGAAATAATTGAGACAGTAACAATATTTAAAAGGTACACGGATAGGAAAGGTTTGGAGCGATATAGACCAGGCACTGGCAACTGGGACTTGCTTTGATGGGGCATCTTGGTAACAAGGATGAGTTGGGCCAAAGAGTCTGTTTCCATGTTGTATGACTCTGGCATTCCCAGTGAAAAGAATTGACACATGAAAAGATACACATACAAAATTGAGGGATATAGATGGGGTAGATAGTAAGAAACTTACTCCATAACAGAGATGTCCAAAACTGGAGGCCATAGGTAGACAATAAAGGGCAGAAGGTTTAGAAGGCTTCGAGGAAGAATTTGTTAACTGCCCGAGGGGTTGTTGGAGACAGAGACTCATCAAAATATTTAATGTTATCAAAATAAGCACTTAAGCCAAGATATAGAAAGCTAAGGACTAAGTTCAGGTAAATGGGATTTATATGGATGGGAGTGAGATGCTTGACATGAACATAGTGGGTCAAAGGACCTAGTTCTGTGCTGTGGTGATTTCATAACTCTATTACAGTATATAAATCAGATTAGATGTGATACAAAATACATTTCAACAGATATACATCAACAGATGCACAAACCACTATCAAACTTACTTCTGAAGTCGGATAAGATATGTCTTGTTGTCCACATCGTACACATTGTTTACCCTCATTCCTAGTAAGCTAAAGGAAACAAATGTTATTTACTTTAAGAGAAAAAAAAGATAAACAAAAAAAGCATGACAATTATATCAAGCTAAGAGTCAATTAATTCTATTTTCAGAGGATGTTAAAAAATGAATATCTCAATAATAGCATTCGTATACATCTATTGAAACTATGCATAAAGATATGTTTTAAGTTCCTTTTAATTGATGAAAAAAAGCTTGACACGTAACTTGACGATTTATGTTTAGGGATTAGCATAGAAATATGTAGAAATCCTAACACATTTATCTATTAGTTTAATGAAGCTGCTCATATTAAGTAGTCAAGCAGAAATTGCAAATAATAATTTACAATTTATGTAGCATGAAGAAAATTAAACCGAAATCTGAATTTTAAAAGATTTCAAACCTTTCCTATTGCGTTCATTCTTCTGATGCAGCCTAACTAAAGCTATTAAATCATTGCTATTAGTATTAGGTAGACAAAAATGCTGGAGAAACTCAGCAGGTGAGGCAGTATCTATGGAGCGAAGGAAATAGGCAACGTTTCGGGTCGAGACCCTTCGGTCTCGACCCGAAACGTTGCCTATTTCCTTCGCTCCATAGATGCTGCCTCACCCGCTGAGTTTCTCCAGCATTTTTGTCTAACTTCCATTTTCCAACATCTGCAGTTCATTCTTAAACAGCTATTAGTATTTGGGGTTTTTGTCATAAGTACCAAGATACAATGAAAAACCGTGTGTGTTATCCAACCAATCATACTATAAATCACACCAATTAAGCAAACATGAACCTTGATTCCAGATACACACAAGGTTAATGAACAATTTGGGCTTCAGTTTTCACCTGGAATGTCTCAATTACAACGAAGAGTTCTCTCTTAGAGACATAAGAGACTGCAGATGCTGGAATCGAGTAAAAAAATAAAAGTGCTGGAGGAACTCAGCAGGGCAGGCATGTGGGTCCAAATACTAGATGATCTGCTGAGTTCCTCTAGCACTTCTATTTTTCTGCTCGAGAGTTCTCTCTTATTGTTATTATCCTAATAAAAGTTGCAAAATTCCAGAAAACCAGGATGGCTCGAATACAAATTGGAAAAGTGACAATTATAAGAATTGAATCTCACCAAACTGTGGAAATTGTGTCACCATCATTACTTTATTTTTGCAAAGCTCAATAGAATGGGAGAAATGAGAAATTGCATGATCTGCTCTGCTAACAATGAGAATTCATTGGAAAACCTTGAAATCTCAGCAAGCACAAAAAGCTGCATTCAGACAGTGCCTTCTTCATTATCAAGATGCACCAATATTGTAATCAATTAATTATTTTGAAGTTCAGATATAGATTTTATTTCACTGATCAAATTCAGTGTGCATAGGCAAGTTCCAGAATTGATAGAAATTGAATCACTTAACCATTTTGATGAAGGATAGTCCACCTGAAATGTCAACACTGTTTCACCCACAATATTGTTCGAGCTGCTATTTCTGCATTTATTTCTGGCAATAATTTGTTTTTTACCAGTCATGATCATAACATTTGTCGGTAGGATACAGAAGGAAATCCCTACTTTCTTTGGGCTTTGCTTATTATTCTTAAATTGACACCTCGTCGTTGATTAATCTAATTAATTATCCAATGTTAGATAACCTACTAACCCCCTACCCACACACACAACTGCCCCCTATCTCCCCCACATTTCCCTATTTATAAACCCTCTTCCCCACCTCCTTCTCCCTTCTCCCCTCCCCCCATTATTTTCCTCCCTCTAGCTTTGCAATTTGCACTCTTCAATCCTGTCTCATCCCTTCTGCTTTTATCTCTGCAGTTGGTTCCGACCATCTGCCTATCAAAAATCCCCCTCACTTGTGTCCACCTATGACCTGCCACTCTTTGTCCTGCCTCTCCCCTCTTCAAGCTTTCTTCTCCCGACCAACAATCAGTCTGAAGAAGGGTCTCGCCCCCATCACATATCCATGTTCTCCAGAGAGGCCGTATGACTCGCTGTTCAGCATCTATCTATACATAACTAAAGCTCTGATCTTGTGCTCTTCCGGTTTGCGTGTTTTTTCTATTTGCGCAAAAACGGTACGCGATAGCTACGATTTTTCGCCAGCTCACTCGCCGTTCTCTTGTGCTGCGAGTGCAACAAGTTTCGTTCCGATCGGAGCTATATTGTAAAAGTTAGCGAGGTTTATAAATCGTAAAAACCGTGCGTGCGCAGATCAATCTTCTCTCCTGTCAGTCAGCGCCGCACAGATTAGTCTTTTTTCCTGTCACTCCCCGGGAAGATCCACCCCTTCCTGCCCCATCGCGTCTTTGCTGGAGCTGAGGGAGGCTGGCGGTGGTCTCCAACTGGACACAATTTTCGGAGGGACTGGAAGCGGCGCGGCGGTGTGGCCAAACGGAAAGCGGTGAATATGATCCCGGCAGAGGAGAGCATCCAGCGCCCGCTGTGAGTCCCAAACGCACCGCCATCGCAACGCCCCGCAGCTCCAGGCTCCTGCCCCCTCCCCCGTGATACCCCCCTCTCCCCCATGGCTCTTCACCCGTCTTTTCTCTGAGCTCGCCCCCCTCCCCACCCCACCCCTGCCAGCATGGCCGTAGCTGCTGGTGCTTCTGGGGCGATCTGAGGCCTGGCACTGAGGGCGTCGATGGCTGATGCTCCTCTGGGGCACGCAATAAGGAATAGGAGTGGCAACCTCGAGATCCTGGGGAAGGATAGTGGGGGAGGAGAGGGGATAGGAGGAGGGGAGTAGGGAGGAGAAAGGAGTTATGGTGGGAGGGAGGGAGGGAGTGACTGAGGGTAGGGGAAAGGAGAGGTGAGGGAGGGATTGGGGAGGGTAGGAGGAGAGGGAAAAGAAGAGGGAGGCGGGGAGGAGGGGGAATAGAGGGAGGAGGGGGGAGTAGAGGAGGGGAGGAGTGGGGGAGGTAGAGAGTGAGGAATAGAGGGAGAGGAGGGCAGTGGGGGACGTGAGGAGGGATAGTGGGGGGCGATAGGGGAGGTGAGGGGTGGAGGTGGGGGATAGGAGGGGGGTAGGGAGGGGAGGGGAGATGGAGGGAGGGAGGGAGTGACTGAGGGTAGGGGAAAGGAGAGGGAGAGAGAGGTGAGGGAGGGATTGGGGGAGGGGAGGAGGTGAGGAGAGTGGGGGAGATGGGGCAATAGAGGGAGAGGAGGGAGGAGTGGGGGAGGTAGGGAGTGGGGAATAGAGGGAGAAAGAGGGCACTGGGGGAGATCAGGAGGCATAGTGGGGGGATAGAGGTGAGTAGGGGATAGAGGAGGTGAGTAGAGGGATAGGAGGGGGTAGGGAAGGGAGAGGAGTTATAGAGGGGGAGGGAGTGACTGAGTGTAGGGGAAAGGAGAGGGAGGGAGAGGTGAGGGATGAGGGGAGGAGAGGGGAAAGAAGAGGGAGGGTTAAGAGGAGGGGTAGGGAGTACTGGGGATGAGGGGAAATTAGCCGTGTCTGTGCAGTTGGGGGCGATGCGTGAGTGGCGCAATATTGCGTTGCATTGGGAGAAAACGGGTGAGTGGTGGAATCTTGCATTGGGTAACGGGTTGCGTTGGGGGACCAGGCCTTCCGTGTGACTTAGTCTAGTCCAATCTAAATGTCATAATTCCCCCACTGCTACACTAAGGAGTCAGCCGAATTTTGATTCTGACCCTAACCAATAATCCAAAAGTCCCAGTTAAGTTCTGAAAAAAACATTAACTGTTTTTTCGCCTCACAGATACCGAGTGTTTGCTGCATTTTCTGTTTTATTTATCTAACGTCCACTGATTATTGTGAGACAAACGTACACCTTAAATGTACAAATATTAGTGAAAATTATATTTGGATATTAGTGGAAATCACTTTATTTCATTTTGTAAGATTTCTATATACAAAAAGATTTGGAAATATTTCTGGAAACAAGCCATTCAATAGCGGCCCGGTGCAATCCTGAGGTTGCAGGCATTTCACCCAAATGGATTCAGGCGAACGTGTGCATTTTGGGGGGCGGGGGAATTCAGGCTTCAGTCTGCAGAAGGGTCTCGACCTCCACAGCCGCTGCCTGGCTCGTTGGAAACGTCACCCATTCCTTCTCTCCAGAGATGCAGCCTGTCCCGCTGTTACTCCAGCAGTTTGTGTCTGTGTGCGTGGAGTTAAAGCCCGGCTCCCCTGTGTGACTGTCATGAGGGCCCGGGATCCCGGACACGTTCAAACCTCCTTGTAACGTCCACACGTTAAATCTCCAGCAGCTGGTTGTGACCAGGGGAGGGGGAGGGGGAGGGGGAGGGGGATGGGGATGGGATCAGATACCTCTGCAGCTCCGAGATGATGACTCGGACATCAATGGTGTTGAACCGCGACTTCATCTTCCCTCAACTCGGGCTCGAACCGTCTCTGCGCGGTCGCCCCGCCGCTCTGCGCCTGCGCCAACCCCGTACGGGGCCCGGCTCAAACTCAGCATCCGAATCGCGAATGTCGAAATACAGCCCCATGCTCCGCTCAGAACTTTTAAATGGTTGCGCCTTTTTCGGTGTCATATTTCCTCAATGCTCACGTTAATGCATCTGTAAACTTCCAAGAAAAGCTCAAAGAATCGTAGAAAATCGCAGCGGAGAAGGCGACCGTTTCGTTTGGTCCATAGTATCCGTTCCTAACGAAGCAAAACAATGTAGACGTCCCAGTTTCCCACTCTCCATCAGATCATTGTAGCATGTGCCATTCAAGTTTTTATCCAAATATCTTAAATGGAAAAATGACGTGTGTTCTTCTACCAACTCCATTTCAGGCAATGACTTCTTGACCACTTTCTCAGTCTGAAGAGGAATCCCGACCCGAAATGTCACCTGTTCATTTTCTCCAGAGATGATGCCTGACGCTCCAGCATTTTGTGTCTATTTTGATATAAACAGGCAACTGTAGTTCCTTGTTTTTACAATTTATTCCTATTATAAACTTCCACTAAAGAACTGTCCATGTGTCAGTGATGCTATGCAAGTAAACTTTATATTGTACAAGTACTTGTGTATATGACAATAAATTCAACTTGTTTAAGTGTTGGTTCCTGTGAAATAGCACCCATAACGTTTTTTGTTTAAAAAAAAAGTCATCTATATAAAGCAAATGTCCAAATACTTATTGCACTTATGGGGAGATTGACAGTAAGATCTAATTTTGTTAGGCAACTTTTAGATAATACCAAATTGTACAGTAATTATGACAATTCCCTTCTTCCTACAAACTGCTATTAAATATATTTTTGGAACTCATCAGCAAGTAATGAGGCAATTGTATCTCGTGTGGTACAAAGCACAGAGAGCAGGAAAGTTCCTCCCATTTATGTAATTGAAAAGAAAGAGACTAGATGCTGGAAATATGAAATAAAAACAGAAATAGTGCTGGACTAACTCAGTGGCTTAAGTAGCACCGCTGGATGACATGGATAGGTGCTGTTCTGGGTCAGGACCAAAGATACTAGAGTAGCTCCTCTAGTATCTTTGGTCAGGACCCTTCTTCAGACTGTTACTCTAGTACTTTGTATCTTTTTTTTGTACTCCAGAAATGTTGCCTGACCTGCTGAGATATTCCAGCACTTTGTGTCTTTTTGGTAAACCAGCAACTGTGGCTCCTGGTTTCTAAATAAAGACATTGTAGCGGAGCCTGCTGGCGCACGCAAGTACTGAACCCAGCGTTCGGAAGCCGCAGGCATGTGAGTGGGAGGGGCCGGGGTTTTCGCGCGGTTTCGCTTTCTAGCGGCAGTTGTTCGACTGACCACTGTTGTGGCCAGTCACGTGAGCATAGACCTGTTGACTAAGGAGCGAGTTATTAATATAGATCGTTCTAAGAACTTGGTCGTCGTCTCTGCATCCGCTAAATTGGTGACCCCGACTTGTCTAGCCGTCGTTAGAGAGGGACCATGCAGGAGAACTACGTTCCCGCAGAATCAGCCAGCATGAGGCAGAGCTCACCGGGTGTCAAGCTGCCCATGTTTTGGCCGGATCAACTGCAAGTTTGGTTCGCCAATGTAGAGGCACAGTTTCATCTGCACAGGATCGTTGCAGATGAGACGATGTATTTCAACGTGGTGGGGGCTCTACCACAGGACTGTGCCTCGAGGGTTTGAAGGCTCTCCTGTTACACACCTTCGGGCTCAGCCGCCGAGACAGGGCGGCGAAGATCCTTCACATGGAAGGAATCGGCGACCGGCGTCTGTCCACCATTATGGCAAGGATATTGTCCCCGACTGTGTTTGTTGTTCGAGCAAGCGTTCCTCGAACGCATGCCGGATGAAGTTCATTTAATGCTCGCTGGGCCGACTTCAGCGATCCCCAGCACCTCATGGAGAGAGCCGACGAGTTATGGACCACCAGACGGCGGGACGTTTGCTCCTTTACCCGCCCCGCTGCCACGGCTAGGGTGCAGCCTAGAAGACATCGGGAAGAAGGTCAGGACTCGCCCAGCACCGAAGAATTGTTGCCGCAGCCAGAGGGGTATAGCAGACGCCGTTGGTGTTATTCTCACCTCCGTTACGGTGTGGAAGCCCGAAGATGTCAAAGCCCCTGCTCGTTTCAGGGAAATGCCCCGGCCGATCGCCCATAGAGGCGAACGCAATCGGCCTGAACGAACTCCTCTCTGTCCATGATCGCCACTCCGGCCACCGTTTCCTGGTCGACTCCGGTGTCATAGCCAGCATCCTGCCGCCGACCGCCCGAGATACCCACGCCGGTAAGGTAGGACCCGTCCTCTCGGCTGTTAACGGGAGCGACATTCAAACTTACGGTACGCGGACCCTGGACTTAAATTTCGACTCCCACCCATATAGGTTGAAGTTTACTGTTGCTGATGCCGTCTAGCCGATATTGGGGGCCGATTTCTTGTGCGCGTTCTCCCTGCTAGTCGATGTGCGGGGCGGGCAGATGGTCCCGTTGTTGGATTTGTGCCCTGCTGAGCCGTGTAAACCGTTAACGTCCCAGACGAGATCGCTGAGATACAGCAACCTTTTGCAGCCCTTTTGGCCGAATTCCCAGGGTTGCTCACGCCCCGGTTCGACGGGGCTGCGCCTCGTCATGGCGTGGTCCACCACATTCCCACCGAGGGCCCACCTGTTCACGCCCGCGCGCGCCCCCTCCCGCCTGATAAACTGCGCATTGCACGAGACGAATTCCAGCTTATGGAAGACATGGGGATTGTCCGGCGGTCGGATAGCCCTTGGGCTTCCCCTCTGCATATGGTGCCCAAAGCGTCCGGGGGCTGGAGGCCTTGCGGAGATTACAGGCGTTTAAACGCGGTAACCACAGCAGATCGGTACCCAGTCCCGAACATCCAAGATTTCTCGGCTCATTTGGTGAGCGCTACCTTCTTTTTGCAGGTCGACCTGATCCGAGGGTATAATCAGATCCTGGTCCACCATGACGACGTCGCTAAGACGGCCGCCATCGCCCCTTTCGGCCTTTTCAAATGGCTAAGAATGCCTTTTGGCCTGAAGAACGCTGCTCAAGCGTTCCAAAGGTTAATGGATCAGGTCGGGCGGGGTTTGCCATTCATATTCATCTATCTCGATGATATTCTGGTGGCCAGCAGCTCACAGGCTGAACACGTTAGGCACCTTCGCCTACTTTTCGAGCGGTTGCATAAGCACGGCTTGGTGATTAACCCTGCGAAGTGCCAGTTCGGGTTGCGTTCCATCTCCTTTTTAGGTCACAGGGTAACCCACCAAGGCGCCCAACCGCTGCCTGAGAAGGTTGACGCAATCCGTCGTTTCCCGAGACCACTGTCTGTCAAGGGCCTGCAGGAATTCATCGGTATGGTAAATTTTTACCACCGATTCATTCCATCTGTGGCCCCCATTATGCGACCGTTGTTTCAATGTCTGACGGGCAAGCCCAAGGATCTGGTCTGGTTCGATAAGGCAAGTGTAGCTTTCGAGGGGGCTAAGACCGCACTGGCCACCATGCTGATACACCCGAGGGCATCCGCCCGCACGGCTCTCACCGTTGACGCTTCGGACATCGTGGTGGCCGCTGTCCTCGAGCAGCTGGTAGCCGCTGGCGTTTTCAGCAGGCAGCTGCGGGTCCTGGAGATTAAGTACAGCGCTTTCGATCGGGAGCTCCTCGCGCTCTATCTAGCGATCAGACATTTCCGTTACTTCCTCGAGGGCCGCGCGTTCACTGCATTCACGGACCACAAGCCACTCACGTTTGCATTGAATAAAGTAACCGACCCATGGTCCGCCAGGCAACAGCGGCACCTCGCCTACATATCCGAATTCACGTCTGACATTCGGCATGTGGCGGGGAAGCTGAACGTTGTGGCTGATGCGCTATCCCGTCCGGCTGTCCCTGCGGATTCCGTTTTAAACCTCGGAGTGGACTATGCTGAGCTGGCAGCGGCTCAAAGGGCTGATGCCGGCATGGTGGATTACCGCAGTGCCGAATCGGGACTCAAACTGACTGAGGTGCCTTGCGGCGCCACGGGCGCGCGGGCCATTTGTGATGTTTCCACAGGTAGGGCCCGTCCGATCGTCCCTGTTGCCTGTTGCCTGGGGGCGACGTATATTCGACACTGTTCACAGCCTAGCCTCCCATCCATTCGCGCCACCTCTGCCCTGGTTGCTTCCAAGTTTGTCTGGGTTACGAAAACAGGTCACCGTATGGGCCCGTGCTTGTATCCCGTCAGACTTCTAAGGTGCAAAGACATGTGCGCCCGCCAGTGCAGGATTTTGCGGTTCCCGACGGCAGGTTTCTGCATATTCATGTTGACCTGGTCGGTCCCTTCCCAGGTGGGCGGAGGCGATACCGTTGTCCAATGCTTCCGCTGAGGCTTGTGCCCGCGCTATTGTCTCCAATTGGATCGCTCGTTTTGTGGTCCCTTCCAATATCACTACCGACTGTGGGGCTCAGTTCACCTCCTCCCTGTGGTACGGTTTGGCGCAGATGTACGGAGCGAAGTTGCACCAGACCACCGCTTATCATCCGGAGGCGAATGGGTTAGTCGAGCGGTTCCACAGACACCTTAAGTCGGCGTTGAAGGCCCGGCTCACCGGCGTCGATTGGGTTGACCAGTTGCCCTGGGTTCTCCTAGGCATCACAACTACGCCTAAGGAGGACCTCGACGCCTCCTCGGCCGAGCTGGTTTATGGCTCGGTTTTGCGGTTATCTGGGGATTTTTTACCCGCCACCCGCGATCAGGAGGTCCCGGCTTCGGCGGTGCTAGCTGACCTTCGCGAGCGGGTGCGCACGTTGATCCCGGTTCCCACCTCGACATGGGTCGTCTGCGGTGCATGTGCCTACTATGTTACAGGATTGTGCTTATGTTTTCCTTCATAGGGACACTCACCGCTCGCCGTTACAGCGGGTGTACGATGGACCGTTCAAGGTGTTGGAGACTGGTACCTCGACGTTCACGTTGGACATGGGTGGCAGGGAGAAGTCCGTCTCCGTCAGCCGGCTTAAGCCAGCCCACGTCGACGAGGATAGCCCGGTGACTATGGCCACTCTGCGGCGTAGAGGGCGTTCGCCGGCCGTTTTGCCGCCCTCTGCACCTCTTACCACTGGTTTTGTTTCACCGGTCCCCGTTGTTACGCCCGTCCCTCGTTCGTGGTTTTCGCGCCTCTCAGGTTCTGTTTTGCCGGCCCCTAATGTTGCGCTCGTCCCGCGTTCTCGGACTACGCGTTCCGGTCGGAC